>CM060929.1:627224277-628474277 GCA_030765085.1 Allium cepa
TCTCAACAATCAAGGCTCCAAAAATCCAAATCGAGGCAACTGACAAGATAAACGAGAATAATTAAAGAAGCTATATATATGTGTGTGTGTCACGTCAGCTATCCATGTCAAAATACTTTTAACCAAATATTTACAAGTGTTTGGATCAGCGCTGCCCATAGCATACCAAGTCACCAATCCGAGTTTGCACTAATGGGAGAATCTTAAATCTACTATAAATAGAAGGTCACGTGCTATGGAGAAGGGGCTGGATGATGAATTTCTGACATTCAACAATCACTCGGTGTTCTTTACTCCTTATAGAAAAGTTTCAATTGGAAGATCATTAATGGAAGACTCAGTATCAACTGTATTTATACAACAAGTTGAGGAATAAAAGCCCTCAGCGGAAATCTTTAAAGTAGACGTAGGGATCTCGTCACGAATCACTATAGATCTCATGGGTCTTTTACCATTCGGTGCTTAGCTCCTGTTTAATTTTCAATATTTCTTTAACCACTTTCATCCTCTCAGAACGAACTTATGAGAATTTTAGGGAGTTAGTTAGATGAAAATCTATCTAACATGTGCAAACAGTATATTTTAAATCATCATTTAAATTTTGTTTCAACTTCTATGTACCAAAACTCAAAGTCATATCGAGCGATAATTTTGTGAGTTAAATCCAAATTTATTCAAACATGCTGAATGATGAATTGGTTATGTTAATTTCAATATCTAAAATTTACGTTGCTATTCTTGTCAATGTTGCTTACTATATTCTAATTGCATTGGCATTCTTTTTAAAGAGATATTTGTGGGCGATGGATCATATCCCTTATTTTAAAATTATCAAAATTATATTTTGACACTCTACTTAGAAATTACTCAAGATCCACACTTCATGCCATATGGTAGAGTTAATACTCTTAATGGCTTTATTGACAATTAAGGAAATTCTATTTTAGATGTTGATAAGAAATTCATATTTTTTTCTTTAATAAGAGAGAATTTTTATTATGCATTCTAATGTGTTATGTTTGTTTAGGTTTAGTTAATTTCATTTCATCCCTCGCAATCAGTTTTGTCATTGGATCATATCTAGATCCATTTCACAACCAATAATTTCTAAAAGAAATTCCTTTGTGATGAAATTGATATTTCTTAAAAGCAATGGAATAGGTATTCATGAGCATTTTATGAGCTACTTTTATATGTGTATAAAACTAATTGTTTTATGAAACTTATGTTGATAACATAAATTGGTCAATCAATGTTGATTGTTCCTAAACTCCGTAGGGGTGGTCCATACAAGGTGCCTCACAAAGAATTATCACGTTTAGCCTCTCCTTGACCTAGGATATGAAAGATTTCTTATAAACTCTTATCTTGTATTATCTTGTAAACTATACTTTAGATGAGATGAATTTTAACCTAATGTACTTTATGTTAAGTACATAACCTTCTAGAAAGAAGTTAACTCAAGTTATCATTACTAATCACACTTTTTCAACAATGTACAATTACTCTTTATTGATATATCACTATGTACCATAAGGAGGAGTGAATTTTCTGATCGAATCTTTTTCATCTTTAGGTGCATTTGGAATCCTTTGCCAATAAGCTCACATATTCGATCAAATCAAACTATTTTATTTCCTTTGCATATTATGTTTTCTTCTTCAGTTTTGTATTTAATGAAGTTGTCATAAATATACTAATTATGTGTCAAGATTAAGAATGCTTATAAAATTACTAAAGGATATCAAAAAATTCAAACTAATTTTGTGTTACAATTTCAGAAGTTTTGAATAATAGATTAAGAATGTTCATGGATCAATTAGCATCAAAGAATTAATGGGTGTTCATTTAAAGCAAGAGTATTAAGAATGATATCTGGTGGCACATAAAGTGGTTAGAGGACTAGGAAGGAAGAATAATATGAACAGGTGTATAAATAATGATTTAAGGAAGGTGTATGATACTATGAGATGACGTTTATTCTACATATGTTTAGTGCTATGAATTTTATGGAGAAATGGATAAACTTATTCAATAAATAATCAACTCTCTATGCTTCTCGATATTATGCCAAGGAGGGGTCCACGACTACTTTGGCAGATCTAGTGGTCTTTGATAGGATGTCCCGTTATCTCCTTTGCTGTTCACTATAATTATGGAATTCTTCACTTTAAAAAATTAGAAAGATAACGAAGGGAGGAAAATTAAGCTGGTTATGAAAGACAATTGAAAATCATGCAACATATATATGCAGACGATGATCTGGTTATAGTTAAAGCAAGTGTAGAAGGAAAAGAGCTAATTTTATATGAAATGCATAAAGTTATTAGCTTGGATCTGTTCAGTGAAATAAAATATGTACTTTGTTGGAGGTTGTACGAATAAACCGTAGATTTGTGAGACGCTAGGCATCAACAAAGAGGCTCTGCCAATCAAATAGATAGGCATTCTACTATCAAATGTCAGTTTATGGCATAAGAACTACCTAGGCCATATAGAAAAGACTAAGAAAAGAATGGAAAGTTTAGGGTGTTGACTTCTAAGCCATAGCTAGTCGTATTGAATTAATAAAATCCATAGTCCATCCCACAATTCATGTAACTACGCTGATTAAGTGTAACATCCCCAAAATTGTATCAATTTAAAATTGGTAATTTGTTTGAATTTCTGAAATTCAATTTGAGTTAATTTGAATTAATTTTAAATTTTCAAAATAAGTGAATATTGAGTTTATTTATGTATAGAATGGATTTCAAATTTGAAGTTGAATTTTAATTCGAATTTGAACTTGTATTTGAATTTAAATTTAAATATAAAATATCTTAAAATTATTTGGATTCAAAATATTAACATATGTGTATAGTTTTATAAATTAGCATTAAAACTTTTCTTTTAAAATTGTATAAATATAACAAGGGGATGTGATTATATAAATAGAAAATGCCATTTAGAACAATATACTTATGTTCATAAGGTGAGAAGTGCAATATAAATAAAAATAATGTATAGATATTTTCTCATGCTAAAGAATTAACAAGTGTTTATATCTAACATATTTAACTTAACAAGTGTAATAATCTTGAAATACAAAATGAACAAGTGTCATCTTCCTTGCTTTTAATTTTAAGAAAATTTATAAAAAGAAATTAAAGCTATATAACATTATTACTCTCATTCCTCTCATCTCTTTTATCTCATTTTCAAAAGCTTAAAACCAAAAGGAAAAAAAGAAAAAAAAAGAAACCGAGAAGAATCAAATTCTCAAACCAGATCATCGAGCAAGTTTTTAAAACAAATCAAACAAACCAGAGAAGCAATTCAAGAACATCATAAGTAATCAACAAAATCTGAAAATAAACAGCCTAGCAAAAATCATCAGGTGATTAAACAAATTCAGAAATCAAGTACTATAAAACCCAAATTCAACTCAGCAAAGCTTCAGCTAAACAATCAAGTTTCATCATCAGATAACAAGATCAAGCCCAGATTAACAATTCCGCAATCAAAAATCTTTTTCCAGTCTTTAAGCTTTGACAAAGCAACTTCCTCTCTGTTTTCTTCTTCATAGGTGAGTAAACTCTTTTGAGATTTGAAATGAAAGCTGTTGTGAAAATATAGAAGTTTGAATTGAAAATTAGAGTTGCATGTATATATATAATGAAAATGGAGTGTGTATGTCTGTGCACTTGAAAAGGATTTCTGTCCTAGGTTGACAGGCATAAGCCTGATCAAAAGATTTGATTTCTTCATCTTCGATCACTATTAAACCATATGATCCAAACAAAAGTTGTTTGTTTAGGAATGATTCAAGTTCTAAAAAATAGATTTAAGCAAATCAAATCGAAGAATTTTCTGAAAAATTGAAATTACAGGCAAAACTCAAACCTGTTGGAAATTCAATTATCATAATCTTTGATTTCAATTATATCGATTGAAATGCTTTAGAAAACAATGATTTTTGAAAGTAAAATCAAAATTTTTAAATAAGCATTTACCGAGATAGGCAGAAACGAACAATTTTGGGGTTTTTGGCCAGTGCCGACCATCGATGCAATGGGAATGGTCGGGGTTGCTCTTGAAAGTGGAGGAAGACTCAGGGATCATCAGAAAAATACTCGACGATTTTATAATTCGTTGTGGAGGGCTGACGAAATCGAACTAGGGTTTTAGCCCTGTGTTTTTGTCGAACGTATCTCAAGGCAATGGCGTTGTGTTGGTCGAATCATACCTCACCGGAGTGTGTGGGATCGACATATTAGAGTTCGTCGATGGTCTGACAAAAGTATCGTGGCTTCTTATGGCCTGTGGTGGCGAAGCAAATCAAAGATTGAGGAATCGAGGTTCGTTCCCGTTGTGGAAATTGGTGAAATCTCGAATTCGTCGATGTTATGGATTTCTAGGTGCTTTGGTAGTTGATGGAGGTTGTCGCCAACTGGTCAAGGGTTGCGGCGTCGATCGAAGATCGCCGGCGTTCATGTGCATGTGCACACCACTTGGTTAGTGTCAGTGGAAAAAGAATTATGGAAGAAGGGTTCAACTTGAAGTTGTCTTCGGGGAAGCGGGTCACAGGCTCGAGTTTTAACTCGAAGTGTTTTAAGTTGCACCGGGTCTTTTCTAAAACTTAAACAAATTTTCAAATTGAAAGGTGATTCGGGTTAGATTGGGAAAAAACTCGAACCGAACGGGAATTGTTCTCGAGTAAGACTCGAAGCAGGTCTCGAGCTTATCATGAAACAGTCTTACTCTAAACAAATCCAAACTTTTAAACCTTTTCAAAACATGTTTTCAAAATGATGATTTTGATTTAAGTTTGAATTAATTAAGGATTTAAGTAAGATATTTTCAAAGTAATTAAATTTTAATTTATTTAATTTTGTTACATTATTTTAAAAACTTAATTTTATTAAATAAATAATGTAATTTAAAAGGATAATTAAGATAAAATGTTATTTAAACTAATCTTAACCTTTCAAAGTAACTAATGTGATAAGAATGATTTATTAAACGAGGTTCAAAAGATAATCAAAGTAATTAATAAAGATAAAAAGATTTATCTTTTGATTTATTAAATAATTAATGATTTGTTAATATAATTACTTAAGAATAATTACTTAATTAATTACTTAATATTAAGATTAAATAAATAAATGATTAAGGTTAATTAATTTGAAATTAATTATTAATTCATTAAGGAATAATTAATTAATAAAGGTAATTAAGATTTAATTAATTAAAAATTAAGGATTAATTAATTAAAATAATTAATTAAGGAATAATTAATTAATGAAGGTGATTAAGATTAAATTAATCTATAATTAAAGATAATTAATCATCAATTAAAGATAATCAATGAAAGTAATTACGTGGTTAAATAATTTAAACCACACGATTTATTCATCTTAATTGAAGATGATTGATTATTATTGAATGATGTTTATTGGATTGATATCTCTGATATGTGATTGTGATGCTATGTAATATGAATTGCTTTGTGCTGAGTTATGATATCTGTGATGAATATACTTCTGTGTGAATGTGAAAACCCATTGGCCCATAAAACGACATTTGAATTTCGATGTGACACGGAGGCGGATTCCGGTTGGTTATCCGAAACCCTCATCGAACCCTAATATTGAATCTTTGTGAATGATACATCCATGTGTTTTAAAAATTAAGCGCTCACTATTCGGTTTAGCCGGGAGAGGACCTTTGTGTCATATAACCCAGTCAGAATAGTGATACAATGAAATAGATAGCATTTGAAGACGGTGGTGAAGACTGGTGTCTTCGAGAACGATAGGATAACTTGTCGAATGACTCTGCACTGAGTTGCTCTGATATAGAGATCTCTATATGTGATGGGGAGTCCTATCGGGATTGTGGATACCCGGATGGCAAGGACTTCTTCCTTTATTGGACGAAGTGCCTTCGGTTCTGTTCTAACCGGAACAGACTTGTATGGTTGTATGTCTGACATTACACTTTGAGATATAAAGCAGATTTCTTTCAAATGCATTTCTGTTGGTGGCGGAGAATTTATTCTCTTAGCTTAACACCCTTCTTTGAGACGTACAAGCTCAGAGGTTATGTAGTTGAAGGTTATCAGTGATATACTCCCAATTTGGTAGTGTGGCATGCTGAGTGCTACTGTGTGTTGTTGATCATTTATTGATCAAAGCAAGGCTTTTGTGTTAAGCGTAGCTTTGTGGACGAGACCTCATCGAACCTCACATCCCGGAAATGGTCGAAACAGAAAAGATGCGGCAAGGTTATGAGGGTCGCGTCCTTTAGGGTATGTCTATTTCCTTCTGGAAGAAGGTGGTATCATGGTATGGAACCCAGATACTTATCCTATGTGATTGCTGCAAATTCACTACTGTGTGGTTGTTGCTTTGTGGTTGAGGGCCCTTGGATAAAGGTCGCAAACAATCGGAGGATAGCATACTCGTGTAGTAGTTACCTAGTTATATAGGTAACCCGGCCTTGTGTTGGCAGAGAGCTGGTTAAGTTCTTGGGACGTCCCTCCAGAGGCGTACCCATGTGTTATAGGAAGTTCCTTAGCCTGACCATTTGTTCGAAATCTAAAGAAACAATACGAGCCCTTTACGACTGCAATTTGTATAACTTGCCACCTCAGGTGGTAGCCATATTAGGCATAGTATAATGGTACATATGATGGCTAAGATTAATATTATACTTTCGAAATGATTTCACACTATGCACTAATAATACTAATAATATCAAAAGAATTTTTCTCGTATCAAGCATATTTGACTATCATAAGGAGAAATCTCCTCCAACTGTGCGATTGCATTGTGTGTGTACGGGGAGGCCTTATGGTAGTTTCATTTTTCAAAAGCGTATCGAATTTTCTTTTATAAACTGTTTTTGTACAACAACTGTTTTTGTTTACTCATACCAGTCCCATGACTTATCCAGAGTTTATTATTCCCTTCCTAAACTCTGGGTGCCCATAATTTTCACACGGGCAGCCTAAAAACAGGTTATCTGTGTTTTGGAGCTAGCTTCGAATCTTTTGAAGTCTTTTGGTTTGGAAGCTATCAGATTTTGGAAGCATTGGTTTGGATACCCTTTTGAAGTGTTTTGGAGTTTTGAAGACCTTATCGAAATAGAAGTATGTTGGAACCTTTTGAAGACTCTATTGTCGTTCCGTTGTGAAGTTGTTAATATTCTGTTGTTATATCAAGTGTAGCACTCTGATGTTAGTGATAATGGTTGTAATCAAATATTGTGATGGTTATGTATCTATGATGTTGATTAATGTCAATTCATTTTGTTTCCGCTATTTATATTCATCTAATGTTGTTATAAGCTCCATCGGAACTGGAGTTCAACGTTTGAATCTCCAGCAATCGAATACAAGTGAGGTATTTGATGTCGATTTTCGAACGTTGGATTTCAGGTCGTGACAAGTGGTATCAGAGCTAAAGGTCGAGTAAGAACTTTAGCTACAGAGTATAACACATTAGGTGGCTCATTATAGATAGGGTGAAGTATACCCTAGAATGAGTACAACCCGAGACCAAAACCCAAAATTTTCTTGGTCTATTTCTTTTAATTTCCGATATTCCCTAAGATATCTCGTCCATATATCTAAATCAAGTTTTCTTACTAATTACAGATATTAACAATGAGCGGGCGAAGAGGAAGAGCTAGGGGTCGGGGAAATGCCACTTCAACTGGTCAAGTCCCCGCAACAGCAGAAGCATCTTCATCTACTCAAACTCAGCCGAATCAGGCTGATTTATATAAAAGCTTCTCGAGACTTGGTGGTAAGCCGTTCACCAACAAGGAGTCTATTGTTGAAGCTCAAGCCTGGATCAGATCATGTGAAAGAATTTTTAAAGGGCTAAAGTTGGAAGACGATCAATTGCTACTCATGGCTTCTTGGCAGCTCCAAGAAGAAGCCCTAGCATGGTGGGAGACAGTTACAGTAGATGAGCCGGAAGAAGAATTTACTTGGGAATGATTTAAAGAAGTATATGAGAAATGCTATATGCCGTCGGCTGGTATCTCGCGAATGTACAAGGAATTTATGGATTTGAAGCAGGGGAGTTTATCATTTGAGAAGTACTTAAATAAATTCAACGAATTGTCTCGTTTCGGTCCAGAGTTGGTAAACACACCTCTAAAGAAAAATGAAAGGTCATTCGTGGGATGGATAGAAAATTCCACGAAAGGATGATAGCTCACATTAAAGAATCTTTTTCTGATCTGATCGATATGGGGTACAGATATGCTACCCTGGATATGCAAGAAGCCCCACGAAAAAAGGAAATACAAGAAATCCAAATTGGCAAAAAAGAAAGTTCGGAGGCAAGAAACCATGGCAGGGAAAGGAGAAGAAGAAGAACAATCAAGAGGATAAGGAAAAAGGTGTTATTTGTTTTAATTTTTTGAAAAAAGGCCATTACTCGAGCAGATGTACGAAGCCTAAGAAACAGGTAAATCAATCTGCACAAGCAAAACCTAGGAAATGCTATTATTGCCAGAAACCGAGACAAGAAGTTAAAGACTGCCCAACAATGAAGCAAGCTCAGACAGCAAAGGTGTACACAGTCAAAGATAAACCTGCATCCTCCAAAGCAAATAAAGGGAAAGGAGTTCTGGAAGGTAACCTTACTATTTACGATAGAATTGTTAGAGTTTTATTTGCCACGGGGGCTACATGTAGTTTTATCTCCCAACGAACTCTAAATGAATCAAATCTTGAACCTGAATTTGTCGATGAACCCATTTGCATAAAGAATCCAGTTGGTGGCTCCGCGAACCTTTGTCTACGATGTAGAGACGTTCCTATCTCATACTCTTGTTACCAATTCCCTATCGGTCTCCTTGTCCTTGATTTTAATGAGTGAAATCTTACTCGGAATGGATTGGCTAAAAAAATATGAAGCCAAATTAGATTGTAACAATCAATTGACTTCGATCAAAACCAAATATGGAGATTTCATTGAGATTTCTTGGAGGATCCGAGTCCTAAAAAGACGAGTTGATGTATACCTTGGAATATCCCAAACCTAGTCTGGAGTCCGTACCCATTGTCCGGGAATTTCCAAACGTGTTCGAAGAAGTAAAATCCTTACCTCCACAAAGAGAAATAGAATTCAGAATTGACTTAGTACCTAATTCTCATCATGTCGTTCATGCAAGTTGCAGGATGGCACCCAGGGAAAGAATTGAATTAGTCAAGCAAACCAGTGATTTATTATAGAAAGGGTTGATACGTCCTAGTGTTTCTGAATGGGGTTCAGCTGTGGTGTTTGTGGCTAAATCTAACGGATCCTTGAGATTGTGTGTGGACTACCACGATCTCAACAAACTAACTCTTAAAAACAAATTTCCTTTATTAGAATTGATGATCTCTTTGATCAACTACACGACGCACGTTTCTTTTCTAAAATAGATCTGGCTCAGGGATTCCATCAGCTGTGAATTGCCGAAGATTGTGTTCATTTGACTGCCTTTAGGGGGCCTGACATGTCCTACGAATGGTTAGTCATGCCTTTCGGACTAACCAATGCTCCAGCATACTTCGTAGATTTAATGACCCGTGTGTTCCGAGAGGTGTTAAATAAATTTGTTCTAGTGTTTATTGATGATATTTTGGTCTATTCCAAGACCGAAGAGGAGCATGCTGAACATTTGAGAATCGGTTTAGAGATACTGAGGAAGAATATTTTGTTCGTCAAATTTTCCAAATGCCATTTTTGGATCAAAGAAGTCAAATTTCTCGGGTACATTGTTAATGAAAAAGGAATCTCTGTTGACCCGGGCAAGATTTCCGCTATTCTTGACTGGAGGAAACCCACTACTCCAAAAGAAGTTTGAAGTTTTCTGGGATTAGCGGGATATTACAGAAAGTTTGTCCAATATTTTTCCAAGTTGGCCAGTCCATTAACTAAGCTAACGATGAAGAATGCTAAATTCGATTGGACTCTGAAATGTGATGAAGCTTTCCAGGAGTTGAAAAGGAGATTGACTACCGCTCCAGTTCTTGCTATCATTAACGGGAACCTGGGTTTATCTGTCTATACCGATGCTTTTTTTAGGTGCGGTGCTAATGCATATGGGAAGGTAATTGCTTATGCGAGTAGACAATTGCGTCCGCATGAGAGAAACTACCCAACCCATGATCTGGAACTCTTAGCTGTTATTTTTGCTTTAAAAATTTGGCATCACTATCTTCTAGGTAAGAATCTCTTTCATTTTTCCTAATGATTTAAGATTTTAACTTGACTTAATAAATATACTTAATGAACTCTCTTTGTTTTAGGTGAAAATTTTAAATTGTTCACCGACCACAAATCTCTGAAATATCTCTTCACCTAGAAAGATCTAAATTTGCGACAACAACGTTAGTTAGAATTCCTAGCGTCTTATGACCTTATTCTGTATACGCCTAGAAAAGCCAATGTAGTTGCCGATGCTTTGAGCAGAAGCATGCTATTCTTGCTCATCTTGTTGTCATTCCTACTCTTCTTAAAAGGATCGCTAATCAGCAGAAAGAAGACGAGTTTCTTCATCAAATTTATTAGAGAATACGTCGTGGTGAAAATACCAGTTTTGAAGTCGATGATAATAAAGTTATAAGACTGAAAGGCAGATTGTGTGTTCTAGACGTCCCTGACCTTAAGCGAGAAGTTTTGGATGAGTGTCACAAGTCTAAACTTTGTATCCATCCAGGAGTTAATAAGATGTATCGAGATATCAAAAGAACTTTTTGGTGGAAGACAATGAAGAGGGACATATCTATCTATATCAGTAGTTGTGCTACCTGTCAACAAATTAAAAGTGATCAGAAGAAGATGGCGGGTTTACTTCAGCCATTAGAAGTACCAAAATGGAAGTGGGATCAAGTGTCTATGGATTTCATAGACGGTTTGACGAGAACTCAAAAAGGAAATGAGGCGATTTGGGTTATAGTGGATCATCTAACCAAGACTGCCCATTTCATCCCAGTAAAATCTAACCGAACGGCGGTAAGCCTGGCAAAGTTGTATATAAAGGAAATTGTTCGCCTACATGGTATATCCAGTAGTACAGTGAGTGATCATGATTCGATCTTCATTACTAGATTTTGGGAGGCATTCCAAGCCGCATTGGAAACAAAGCTGAACTTTAGTACTGCTTATCACCCGCAGTCTGATGGGCAGACTGAGAGGATTAACCAAATCTTAGAAGACCTGTTGCGTGCTTGTATACTTGACTTTGGTGGTTCTTGGAAGGACCATTTACATCTGGTCGAATTCTTATACAATAATAGCTATCAGGCCAGTATCGAAATGGCACCTTTTGAAGCTTTATACGGTCGTCCGTGTCGATCACCTGCATGCTGGATTGAATCAGGTGATAGACTCATCCTTGGACCATATATGATTAAAGAAGCCACAGAAAAAGTTGATTTCATTCGGAAGAAATTGAAAACGGCTCAAAGTCGTCAGAAGAATTATTATGACCATAGGAGAAGAGATTTAGAATTCCAGGTTAGAGATTCTGTTTTCTTAAAAGTGTCTCTAATGCGTGGTGTGTTAAGGTTTAGGAAAACTGGTAAGCTGGCACCGCGTTATATTGTTCCTTTTCCTATTCTGGAAAGGATCGATCCTTTAGCATATCGAGTGCAGCTACCCAGCTGGTTATCTGGCGTGCATGATGTGTTTGACATTTCTAACCTCCGGAATATGTGCACGATCCAGACTGTATTATTGAAGAAGCTGCTAAGCAGGATTTGGAGATCACATCAAATCTGGAAGTGAAGAGAGAACCAATAAAGATCATTGATTGTGATGAAAAGCAGCTGAGGAACAAAATTGTGAAACTGGTTAAAGTGCAATGGAGTAGCGATCCAAAGGACTGTACTTAGGAAACAGAGGATAGCGTGCAGAAGTCCTATCCCAATTGTAGAGTGGATATTCCAGCTTAATTGGTAAGCCATTTCTCCATGTTTTATATATTCATATAATTCCTTGTTTGTCTTTCTATCTCTTTCAAATTTCGAGGACGAAATTTTCTTAAGGGGGGAACTACAACATCCCCAAAATTTTATCAATTTAAAATTGGTAATTTGTTTGAATTTCTACAATTTAATTTGAGTTAATTTGAATTAATTTTAAAATTTCAAAACAAGTGAATATTGAGTTTGTTTATTTATGTATAGAATGGATTTCAAATTTGAATTTGAACATGTATTTGAATTTAAATTTAAATACAAAATATTTTAAAACTATTTGGATTCAAAATATTAACATATATGTATAGTTTCAAAAATTAGTATTAAAACTTTTTCTTTTAAAATTGTACATATATAATAAGGGGGTGTGATTAAATAAATAGAAAATGCCATTTAAACAAAATACATAAATATGTTTATAAAGTGCAACATAAATAAAAATAATGTATAGATATTTTCTCATGCAAAAGAATTTACAAGTGTTCATATCTAACATATTTAACTTAACAAGTGTAATAACCTTGAAATACAAAACGAACAAGTGTCATATTTCTTGCTTTTAATTTTAATAAAATTTATAAAAAGAAATTAAAGCTATATAACATTATTACTCTCATTCCTCTCATCTCTTTTATCTCATTTTCAAAAGCTTAAAACCAAAAGAAAAAAAAATGAGAAGAATCAAATTCTCAAACCAGATCATCAAGCAAGTTTTTAAAACAAATTAAACAAACAAGAGAAGCAATTCAAGAATATCACAAGTAATCAACAAAATCTGGAAATAAACAGCCTAGCAAAAATCATCAGGTGATTAAACAAATTCAGAAATCAAGCACTGTAAAACCCAAATTCAACTCAGCAAAGATTAAGATAAACAATCAAATTTCATCATCAGATAGCAAGACCAAGACCAGATTAACAATTCAACAATCAAAAATCTTTTTCCAGTCTTCAAGTTTAGACAACATCAACTTCCTCTCTGTTTTCTTTTTCATAGGTGAGTAAACTCTTTTTAGATTTGAACTGAAACCCGTTGTTGTGAAAATATAGAAGTTTGAATTGAAAATTTGAGTTACATGTATATATATACATGAAAATGGAGTGTGCATGTCTGTGCAGTTGAAAAGGAGTTCTGTCCCAGGTTGACAGGCACAAGCCTGATCAAAAGATTTGATTTCTTCATCTTCGAACACTATTAAACCATAGGATCCAAACAAAAGTTGTTTGTTTAGGGATGATTCAAGTTTAAAAAAATAGATTTAGCAAATCAAATTGAAGAATTTTCCAAAAAAATTGAAATTACAGGAAAAACTAAAACCTTTTGGAAATTCAATTATCATAATCTTTGATTCAATTATATCAATTGAAATGCTTTAGAAAACAATTATTTTTGAAAGTAAAATCATAATTTTTAAATAAGTATTTACTGAGATAGGCAGAAACGAACGATTTTGGGATTTTTGGCCATTGCCGATCATCGCTGCAATGGGAATGGTCGGGGTCGCTCTTGAAGGTGGGGGAAGACTCAGGGATCATCAGAAAAATACTCGACGATTTTATAATTCGTCTTGGAGGGGTGACGAGATTGAATTAGGGTTTTACCCTGTGTTTTTGTCGACCGTATCTCGAGGCAATGTCATTGTCTAGGTCAAATCAGACCTCACCGAAGTGTGTGCGATCGATATGTTGGACTTAGTCGATGGTCTAACAAAAGTATCGTGGCCTCTTATAGCCTATGGTGGCGAAGCAAATCAAAGATTGAGGAATTGAGGTTCGTTCCAGTTGTGGAAAATGGTGAAATCTCGAATTTGTCGATGTTATGGATTTCTAGGTGCTCTAGCAGTTGATGGAGGTTGTCGCCGACTGGTCAAGGGTTGCGGCGTCGATCGAAGATCACTAGCATTCATGTGCATGTGCACACCACTTGGTTGGTGTCAGTGGAAAAAGAATTGTGGAAGAAGGGTTTAACTCAAAGTTTTCTTCGGGGAAGCGGGTCGCAGGCTCGAGTTTTAACTCGAAGTGTTTTTAAGTTGCACTGGGTCATTTCTAAAAACTTAAACAAATTTTCAAATTGAAAGGTGATCCGTGTTGGATTGGGAAAAAACTCGAAGCAAATGGGAATTATTCTCGGGTAAGACTCGAAGCGGATCTCGAGCCTGTCATGTAAAATAGTTTTACTCTAAACAAATTCAAACTTTTAAACCTTTTTAAAACATGTTTTCAAAATGATGATTTTGATTTAAGTTTGAATTAGTTAAGGATTTAAGTAAGATATTTTCAAAGTAATTAAATTTTAATTTATTTAATTTTGCTACGTTATTTTAAAAAGTTAATTGTATTAAATAAATAATGTAATTTAAAAGGATAATTAAGATAAAATGTTATTTGAAATAATCTTAACCTTTCAAAGTAACTAATGTGATAAAAATGCTTTATTAAACGAGGTTTAAAAGATAATCAAAGTAATTAATAAAGATAAAAAGATTTATCTTTTGATTTATTAAACAATTAATGATTTGTTAATATAATTACTTAAGAATAATTACTTAATTAATTACTAAATATTAAGATTAATTAAATAACTGATTAAGGTTAATTAATTTGAAATTAATTATTAATTTATTAAGGAATAATTAATTAATAAAGGTAATTAAGATTTAGTTAATTAACAATTAAGGATTAATTAATTAAGATAACTAATTAAGGAATAATTAATTAATGAAGGTGATTAAGATTAAATTAATCTTTAATTAAGGATAATTAATCATTGATTAAAGATAATTAATGAAAGTAATTACGTGGTTAATTAATTTAAACCACACGATTTATTCATCTTAATTGAAGATGATTGATTATTATTGAATGCTGTGTATTGGATTGATATCTCTGATATGTGATTGTGATGCTATGTATATGAATTGCTTTGTGCCGAGCTGTGATGTCTGTGATGAATATACTTCTGTGTGAATGTGAAAACCCATTGGCCCGTAAAACGGCATTTGAATTTTGATGCGACAGGGAGTCAGATTCCAGTTGGCTATCCGAAACCCCCATCGAACCCTAACATTGAATCTTTGTGAATGATACATCCACGTGTTTTAAAAACTAAGTGCTCACTATTCGGTTTAGCTGGAAGAGGACCTTTGTGTCATATAACCCATTCCGAATAGTGATACGACAAAATGTATCGCATTTGAAGACGGTGGTGAAGACCCGGTGTCTTCGAGAATGATGGGATAACCTGTCGAATGACTCTGCACTGAGTTGCTTCGGTATAGAGATCTCCATATGTGATCGTGAGTCCGGTCGGGATTGTGGATACCCGGATGGCAAGGACTTCTTCCTTTATTGGACGAAGTGCCTTCGGTTCTGTTGGACCCTGAATAGACTTGTATGGTTGTATTTCTGACATTACACTTTGAGATATAAAGAAGATTTCTTGAAAATACATTTCTGTTGGTGGCAGAGAATTTATTCTCTTAGCTTAACACCCTTCTCTGAGACGTGCGAGCTCAGAGGTTATGTAGTTGAAGGTTATCACTGATATACTCCCAATTTGGTAGTGTGGCATGCTGAGTGCTACTGTGTGTTGCTGATCATTTGTTGATCAAAGCAAGGCTTTTGTGTAAAGTGTATCTTTGTGGACGAGACCTCATCGAACCTCACATCTCGAAAATGGTAGAAACAGGAAAGATGCGGCAAGGTTATGAGGGTCGCGCCCTTTATGATATGTATATTTCCTTCTGGAAGAAGGTGTTATCATGGTATGGAGCCCAGATACTTAACCTATATGGTTGCTGCAAATTCACTATTGTGTGGTTGTTGCTTTGTGGTTGAGGGCCCTCGGATAAAGGTCGCAAACGACCGGGGATAGCATACTCGTGTAGTAGTTACCTAGTTACAGAGGTAACCCATCATTGTGTTGGTAGAGAGATGGCTAAATTTCTCGGGATGTCCCTCCAAAGGCGTACCCATGTGGCATAGGAATTTTCTTAGCCTGACCATTTGTTGGAAATCCAAAGAAACAATACGAGCCCTTTATGATTGCAATTTATATAACCTGCCACCTCAGATGGTAGCTATAGTAGGCATAGTATAATGGTACTTATGCTGGCTAAGATTAATATTATACTTTCGAAATGATTGCACACTATGCACTAATAATAATAATATCAAAAGAATTTTTCTTGTATCAAGCATATTTGACTTTCATAAGAAGAAATCTCCTCCAATTGTGCGATTGCATTGTGTGTGTGCGGGGAGGCCTTATGGTAGTTTCATTTTTCAAAAGCATATCGAATTTTCTTTTATAAACTGTTTTGTACAACAACTGTTTTTGTTTACTCATACCAGTCCCATGACTGACCCGGAGTTTATTGTTCCATTCCTAAACTCTGGGTGCCCATAATTTTCACACGAGCAGCCTAGAAACAGGTTATCCGTGTTTTGGAGCTGGCTTGGAATCTTTTGAAGTCTTTTGGTTTGGAAGCTATCGGATTTTAGAAGCTTTGGTTTGGATACCCTTTTGAAGTGTTTTGGAGTTTTGAAGACCTTATCGAAATAGAAGTATGTTGGAACCTTTTGAAGACTCTATTGTCGTTCCATTGTGAAGTTGTTAATATTCTGTTGTTATATCAAGTGTCGCACTCTGATGTTAGTGATAATGGTTGTAATCAAATATTATGATGGTGTTGTATCTTTGATGTTGACTAATGTCAATTCATTTTGTTTCCGCTATTTATATCCATCTAATGTTGTTATAAGCTCCATCCGTACCGTACTTCAACGTGAATCTATGGCAGTCGAATACAAGTGAGGTATTTGATGTCGATTTTCGAACATTGGATTTCAGGTCTAGACCCTATAAAATAAATATATTAGAAATATAAATAGATAATAGTTTAATTCTGTTATTAAAGTGTTAGAAGAATGGAAATTATTTTATATCTTCAGAACATATAAATGGATATTTTCTTAATTAGGATTTTATAGAGGGAAGTAAATACTTTGAAATGGAATCATTATTTTGATGGAAAATAATGTTAAGGAAAGTTTAAAGTAGAGACTTAATAATGTAAGGTTTTATATTATAGTTGCATATCATTAGAAATAATTGTAACCAAAGTTTTGGTAGTTAAAAAGGAAAAGTATGTTCTTTTTCTTTTAGAAAGAAAATCTATTTTCAAATTCAAATAATAAAAAAGGATGTATAATAAAAATACTATATTTATATAATAAAAATATTACAATCTGTTGAAACAATGTTTTTGAATATGAAATGAGTCCATGAATTTTCTATAAGGATTTAATAATTTTATATAGGTTAAGTATAATTTAAATTAAAAGAAATAAACCTTTTAATTAATAAAACTTTGGGTTTGGGTTTAAATTCAATACCTAATGATGTGCATGTAAAAATGTATATTTTTACTCACATATTTAATCTTCTTTTATTAAAATAAATGTCATATTAGGATATTTTTACATGCTTTAACCAAAATATAAAAGTGTTTTCAAATTATCATTCACTCATCTACGTTTGGGTAAAACTGTATGAGTTATTTTTGAGAAATTTTGTTACATACTTTAATTTTATTTTATAGGTAGATTGCAATTTGGAAGAGGCAACATGAATGTATGCATGCACATATTTTGGAAGCCAAAAGAAAGAAGAAAAGAAAGAACAAAACATTGCATGGAGGAGCTCACCTACCCACTTACTAGTGGACCACAATTAAAAGCAAAAGCGCATGTTAGTGGGGATTAATTAATCTTTAATGATAACCTGGATGTCATACAAAGTCAAGCGTATTTTTGGTATCTCCCTAAAAAGAGATTAGGGATTTAGACTTGTATAAATACCCCTTGTGTTTCATACAATAGAATTTTTTGATGCATATGAAGTTGTAGCCAAAATTAGAAACAAAGCTCTCTTATCTTTAATAGCTTCTTAGTGTTGTCTTTTATGCACTTTTTTATGCTTCATGCTCTTTATGCTTTCTTTCTATTTCATGCTAGTAAATTAGTGTTTTTTTTCTTTGCAAATTAATTAAATCTCCTTTTCTCTTTAATTAATTTTTCCTTCCTTTTTATTTATATTGAAATCCAATTGTGTTGAAATGAATTCAATTACGAGAAGCAAAACCCCTTCAATTTAGGGGTAATGAAGCTCTTATGAATCATGTAAATTCAACATGATGATTTCATTTATGATCTCTTCATTGGTGCTTAACGTAAATATTAGATTAGATGAAAGTTTGGTTTTTATTGGCGAATTTGATAACATATGTTGTTAATCACAAATAGGCAATATTAAATCAAATATAAACACAAGTTACATCTTCATCTAACTATGATTTTGATAATGAAAGTGAAAATAGAATCAAAATTTGATGTTCTATGTTACTAGTTCAAAAATAGTAAATAGACCATGCTTAAAATAGATTTTATTTTTAATTTCATAATCATTTTTATTAGATTTAACAAGTGGGTTTGGATGGTGTATTAGAGTTTGATGGTTTAATTTGTGTTAGTTAACATCACAAATAGACCATACTTATAATTAATACGTCAACTAATTCTACATGTGTTAAAAAAAGAGATTATATATTTACTTTGTGGTAAACATGAGAATAGATTTGCCTTTAAATTTCCTTTTTAATCTCATTGCTTTTATTCTAGTTTTTCTATAACTCTTAGTTAAAAACATTTTCTAAACTTTTGGATGGTTTGATTGATTAATTCTGAACTTAGTGTTTTCCTTATCGGGTTGACCCATACTCGCATACGTACTACAACTGTACATCGTGTGCTTGTGGTATTTTATTTTATTAAAATTCGATTGTTTTCTAATCGATAGAAAATTCGTCTGAACACCCAACTAAACCATTTAGTCCCAGGAAGGGAATTTAGTTTCATCCTCTTGTTCTTTCCTATATGTAGTTATCCAAAGTTGAAATAAAACATTCTCTTTTCCTCTTTCTATTCCAAGAAATCCTAATCTAGAAATTTTCCAAAATAAATTCAATAAAATTTCGTTAAATTCCCATAAAATCCTAGAGTCACTCTCAATCGATTCTACATCCTTAAGTGCAACAACTTCGAACTTCTAGGGTAGTTTTAGAGAAGTTCTATTTCGTGATAGCAAGGAATCGAAAGGTCAGTGGGTTTTTGAAGTTTTAGTTAAGTTTTAAGTTGCTTTTCGAGTCTAAGATGAGTTTTTATACTTACAAATATGTTGAATTGCTGCATGCACCATTATATTATGATTTTATAGTTATATTGATGGAATTATTGTTGTTACGTTGGCATTGCTTTCTTTATATGCTTGAATCATGAAATTGCAAATGAATTATTATCCAAGTGAAATATTAAATATCATTAGTCAAGTATCGACACATGCGTGGATTTGGAGTAGTCTAAGATTATGGAATAGCGTCTCAGGTTGCCTAAACATAGCTGGATTGGCATAAGGGTCGAATTCTAGAGCAGAAATAACTCCCAATTTTTTAACCCCCAGGTCGAGGCGACTGGTCCAACGATGGCCTAATCTTGGATCTATTTCAGCTCTGGGCATTTGAAATCACGGCTTTCTTTTATTTTAGTGTTTTAATGGTTTTAAACTCTACGGAATTTCATGTTAATGATTTTTGTGTTCTTGAACTTATACTACAATATAATTTTATTTACGTAATGTTTAGTTATATTGAAAAAAATTGATATGTAATCGGTTTTGGAGCGGCCTATCCACTTTTATTAATAATATTAAGATAATTGCTTGGTAAAATATCAAAACAACTACAACTTCACATAACAATATGACCATAAACATAGAGAAACATTATAGCAGCTACAACTCACACAACCAAAATGACAATAACCCCGAATAAAGGGCCTTGCAAGATAACAACCTAAGAAGGAAAAGGATCTGCAATACCATACTCTATTCCATCATCAAGGCCATCCTGGTTGTGCATGCATGGAGGCTTGTCCATACAGGTAAAAGGATCATCTACATGCCTATCATAAAGCGGCTTGGTGTTAAGAGAGAAATCACGAGAGAATGCAGTGGCAAGAAAAGCATCAAGCTTAGCAAAGTCGGTAGAATCAGGCATATTGGAAAGGAGGATGAGCAGCCAGAGAAGGGTAAGAGAGTTTGCCAAAGGCAAGGACCTCACAGTGGCTGGGGAATTTTAGCTCTCCATTTCCCAGGAGGCAGTTTCTATAGCGAGACCTTTTCTAGGATAAGAGGAGGAATTGAATCCAATTTAGCAGAGTCAGGATGATGAATACAAGAGGATAAAGTATGACCAAAGGAATGGCAGAGCATACAAATCGGAGGTCGCCACTAGTAAGAGACTGAGATAACGGTGGTTCTATTGCCAGAAACTACAACAGATAGTTGAGAAGGACGGGACCTAGAAAGGATGGTCTTAATGAGCGCTCGAGCATATTCAAGAGGATCTCTACATTCAGTATTTTCATTAAAAAAATAAATTAACCAATATTACTGGCTAGGCAATCTAGATCCTTAATAGATTGAAGCAAGGGGGTGTACAAGTGGACTTAGCCCACACTGAAATGGACATAACATGCTGACGAGCTGCATCAACCGAGGGACTCCAACGAGTGATTATAAACATTTTACCATCAATAACACATGGGTCCACTTCCAAAACCATACGACCTTCTTTCTTATCTCTAAAGTCAAAAAATACATATCTATATCAAAATGCACTTTTAAAGATCCCCTAAGGTTCCATCAATTAAACAAGAATCTTTTAACAACACTATATGGGATTTAGAAAGAAACCAACAAGAGTGCTTTTCCAAAGCTCTCCCACGATTACTATTTCTAGAAGAGCTACAAGAATTTCGTCAACACTTACAGAAATTTTAAAAATGTTTAGAAGTGTACCTACCAGGTTCTTTGGCTTGTTGGAAAATAATTACGCCCAACTTTTATGAACAATGGTCTCTATTTTTAGCTAAAGGGAGAGAACTAGCAGTATTTAGATGCACATTAACTTGCATAAGGTTCTCAAAGTTCTCAGAAGATTTCCCAGCGATAGGACATTGATCATGTGGGCCGGTTGGAGCACGATTGAAAACTAGAGCAGAATTAGTATCACCAATTCCAAAAATATTCGCAGCAATACTAGAAGGGACCAGAGCAGTAGAAGTGGGGATTGGTTTGCTCGCAGATCCACCAAAAATAGGAGATTTCGGAAAACACCAGCATCAACAGAGGTGGGTGGAGGAATGGCGTCAAGAAGGAAAACCGAAAGAGTGACGTTGTTAGAGCCCAAAAACTGGATTTGCATATACTAGAGAAGAGGGAAGAAAGAGGAGGGATTTCAACAAACACTTCTATTCAGGAAGGGTCTGACTTCACCACCAACAGCACGGGGCACCAGACGATCATTAATCAGCATGAATTGGAAGAGCTACGAGTGGCACGCGTTCCAATAACAACAGGCAACTTTAGTGTTGGTTAGAAATGTATACACGTGCACAGGCTGTACACGTGCACAAGAGCAAAAATAATGAATAGGCCTTGTATTTCTTATGGGCCAATATCTTGAGTTATGCAGAGGCAAAATTGTTATGTTAATGTGTATAAATAGCAGTAAAGTCATTTTGTAATTTGGCAGATTGAGCGTTAATGAAACAGTTCTTCCTTTATTTTTTCCCTGTTATGTTATCTTCTCTCATTTCTTTCTTCAATTACTGCTGCAATATACTACCCCCTCTGTTCATCCTGTTCTACTATAAAGCAACCTTTCTTCTTCATACTAATTTCTCATCTTCCCTCTGTAACTACAAGTTTCTTCCATTTGCCTGAACATTCATGAGAACTAGATCTATGTTAAAGGGTCAAGAGCATAACAAATTGGTACCAGAGCAGTCCGACACCCGAGGACAACTCAACCTTTCTGATGAAGAAAACATTGATCACACTGAAACCACCCCAGATCATTCACCTGGAGAGGCAAGACAAGACCAAATCAATCTGAAAACTGCCGTAGCCATTAGGGAACTCCAAGAAACCAACCTAACCTTACAAGATACAACCCAAGAACTACAAAAAAGTAACCAAGAACTTAATGTCAAGATGGACAACATTAGTGATATTCTCAATAGCATGGCTAAGGAGTTAAGAGAAATCAAGAATCAACGAGATAGCAAGAATGGGGAAGCCAGTAACCAGTCATTCAATTCACACCCAAGAACTGTTCCTCCTTATGTACCTCCTTCACAGAGAATACAATCAAGAATCCAACAAGAACTTCTCCAACAGGAGTTTCCCTATACTACTGTTCCTCCTCCTAGGAATACAGCAGGAATATTAGCAAGCCCCCCAAATCATAGCCAGAATCCTATCCAATCCCCAAAATTGTTACAAAACACCATCATCAAATTAGAATTTCCTACTTATAATGGGGACAGCAATGTGATGGAATGGATTAACCAAGTAGAACAGCTTTTCCAGTATCATAGCACACCGGAAATAGAGTGGGTACCCACCTGTTCTTTCCATCTGAAGGGGGAAGCACACTTGTGGTATGGATGGCTTACAAAGAAGGTAAAGAATTATGAACACCGGGCAATTTTTAAGGAAGAATTGATTGTTCGATTTGCTTCAGAAGAATTACAGAAACCCTATGGGGAAATTTCCAACATCAAACAGACCACTACTGTAGATCTTATCTCACTAAATTTGAGGAATTGCAAGGGTTGTGTCAAGCATTACCTGACCAATTTCTGCTTGAGAAATTCATTGATGGTCTTAAGGAAGAAATTAGGTTTGATGTTATGGCATTACGCCCAGTTGATTTCAAGGAGGCAGTAAGTTTAGCTAAAGTATTTGAATGGAAAAATGCAAGCAAAATGAAGAATAAGCTTAGCAATCCCACAAGAAGCAGATTCCAAAACAAAGAAAAGTTTACAGAAAAAAATAACAAGGAAGATCATGCTAAGGTTAAGGGATTAACTCCTCAAGAAATCATAGAGAGGAGAAGAAAGAACCTATGCTATGGGTGTAATGAAAAGTGGCACCCTGGTCATGTATGCAAGAACAAGCAAGTATACATTGTTGAAGGCATTATGCCACTTTATGAAGAAAATACAGAAGCTCCAGATGATGAGTCCATGGAAGACGAGCAAGGGTTCAATAAACTACCCACCACTCCTGTAGGAATAAAAGAAGAAACTTATTCTATCACCCTCAATGCAATGTGCAGTATCCCTACACTTTATACCATCAGAGTACAAGGAGTAATCAATGAGAAGCCCATCACTGTCCTTATCGATTCAGGATCCACCCATAGTTTCATAAACACCGACTTATCCAAAAAACTGCAGTTGGATGTCCAAGAATCACTGGGTTACTCGGTACAGATAGCTAATGGAGAAAAAATTCATGGCAAGGGAATTTGCCAAGGGGTCATATTCAAATGTCAAGGATGTGTTATGCCTATTGACTTGCTAGTGATACCTCTGGAAGGTTGTCAAGTTGTTCTAGGTGCACAGTGGATGAAAGAACTAGGGGATGTATCCTTTAACTTTTCAAAATTGCAAAGTAAATTTCAATTTCAGGGGCAGATATATATTTGGCAGGGAATCAAAGACAACCACAAACTGATGAAAGATAAAGACATTCCACAGGAAAGTACAAAGGGACAACTCACCTTGCTGATGTACTCCAAAGAATTGCAAGTCCCTACTAACAGCTGCCCCCAAAAAACAATACACCCTGACGTTCAAGCCATATTGCAACAATACCCCTCTGTAACAAATTCTACTCCACCTCTACCACCCACAAGAAGTTGTGACCATAAAATACCCCTACTGCCAAATGCTAAACCTGTATGCCTTAGACCATATAGACACTCTTTTCATATCAAAAATGAATTCGAAAAACTTATTAAAGAAATGTTAGAATCTGGAGTGATACGCCCCAGTACAAGTGAGTATTCATCGCCAGTGGTCATGGTCAGGAAAAAAGATGGAACCTGGAGGATGTGCATCAATTATAGGACACTCAACAGTCAGACTGTAAAGGATAAGTTTCCTATCCCACCAGTTGATGACTTGTTGGATGAGTTATATGGTTCATCTTATTTTGCAAAGCTTGATTTGAAGTCTGGGTACCATCAAGTTCGAATGCACCCCTATGATATCTATAAGACTGCATTTAAAACTCATGAGGGACATTACGAATTTATTGTGATGCCCTTTGGGCTCTCAAATGCTCCATCAACATTTCAAGCTTTGATGAATAATGTATTTAAATCATATCTAAGAAAATTTATACTTGTATTTTTTGATGATATACTTATTTACAGCCAGACTTGGTCTGAGCATTTGTCGCACATTAGAATTGCATTGCAGGAATTGGAGAATTATCAGCTGGTCGTAAAGCTTTCAAAATGTTCCTTTGCAGTGACTCAAGTAGCTTACTTGGGGCATATTATATCCAGGAATGGTATTACAGTGGACCCTGATAAGGTCCATGCTATCAAACAGTGGCCTCAACCAAGAGACATAAAGGGTTTGAGAGGTTTTTTGGGTCTCACTGGTTATTACAGGAGATTTATAAAAAATTATGGGAGCATTGCCAAACCCATGACTGAGCTCTTAAAAAAAATGCATTTGCATGGAATGAGGAGGCTACCACAACATTTAAGAAACTAAAACAATGTCTGATGGAACCACCTGTTCTCAGTATGCCAAATTTCAACAAGGATTTCGTGATTGAATGTGATGCTAGTGGAGTGGGTGTAGGTGCAGTTTTGACACAAGATGGGAAACCCATAGCCTACCTCAGCCAAGCACTTAAAGGAAAAAACCAACTGCTATCTACTTATGAAAAGGAACTGCTTGCACTGATATTGGCAACAAAAAAATGGTCACAATATTTAATTGGTCGAAAATTCATCATAAAGACCGATCACCAAAGTTTAAGGCATCTTTTGTCACAGAGACTGTCAACTGGAATTCAGGGGAAATGGTTGGCCAAGCTACATGGTTTTGATTATAAAGTTGAGTATAAAAAGGGAAAAGAAAACACTGTAGCAGATGCACTGTCAAGATTACCAGATGAACAAAACTCTTCTATGACAACTATGCTCTGTTGTGCTATTTCATCTGTTGAAAGTAGTTGGATACAAGAGTTAAAAAATAGTATGCAACAATCTGCAAACTATTAAAACATGCTATAGAGGCTCGGTGAAGGCAAGCTCAATCAAGACAAATATAAGTTAGTGGATGGACTTCTTTTTTACAAGGGAAGAATTTATTTAGACTGCAACAACAAAGGAATTATTTCTACCATACTTTATGAATATCATTCCACTCCACTAGGGGGCCATGCCAGCGTAAAGAAGACTAAACACAGACTTAAACAAGTATTTTACTGAAAGGGGATGAAATCTAATGTCGAGCAGTATGTGAAGGAATGCGATACTTGTCAAAGAAACAAGCATGAAAACATACCAGTGCCTGGACTTCTACAACCTCTGTCCATCCCTGATAAGATATGGAGTGAGATTTCAATGGATTTCATCATTGGCCTTCCAAAAAGCAACAAATACACTGCTATATATGTAGTAGTTGACTGACTCACTAAATATTCACATTTCTTCCCTTTAAGACACCCTTACACAGCAAAGGATATAGCCAAAATATTTTATGATGGGGTGTTCAAGCTCCATGGTATGCCACAAAGTATAATTAGTGATAGGGATGCAATCTTCACCAGCACATTTTGGCAGGAGCTGTTCAAGCTACAGGGAAGCACACTGAAACTCAGTTCATCGTACCACCCTCAATCAGATGGGCAAACCGAAGCAATTAATAAAATATTAGAGGGTTATCTACGATGTTTTGTTTGCCATAAGCCACAAGAGTGGTCACACTGGTTGCCAGCAGCAGAGTCCTGGTATAATACCAGTTGGCATAGTTCCACCAACGTCACACCATTCTCTGCAGTATATGGAATACCACCACCCTCCATGCTATCTTATGTACCTCATACTGCTAAAATGCCACAAGTGGAACAAGAATTATTTTCCAGAGATATAGTGTTGCAATTATTAAAGGATATCTTGGCTTTGACTTAGGAAAGAATGAAAAAATTCGCAGACAGTAAGAGATCAGAGAGGCAATTCGAAGTAGGAGATTGGGTGTACCTCAAATTGCAACCATACAGGCAAATCACTGTTAGTAATACGAGGACAACAAAACTTTCACCCAAATTTTATGGACCATATCAAGTTATTCAACGAATCAGCAAAGTAGCTTACAAATTGGAACTGCCACCTGAAGCTAAAATACATCCTGTATTTCATGTATCTCAACTCAAAAGAAAGCATGGAAGAGGAATAATCATACAGCACCATGCCCCGACTTATGTGGAAGAAATAATTGAGGAACCGGAGGCCATTCTTGATAGAAGAATTTTTCCAAGAAATAATAGAGCTGTGACTCAAGTGTTGGTTAAGTGGAAGCAGCGAAGCAAGCAAGAATCAACATGGGAAGATTATTGGGAATTAATTAAGAAATTTCCAGCTTTTGACCTTGAGACAAGGTCAAACTTTGAAGGGGAGGGGAATGTTAGAGCCCAAAAACTGGATTTGCATATACTAGAGAAGAGGGAAGAAAGAGGAGGCATTTCAACAAACACTTCTGTTCAGGAAGGGTCTGACTTCACCACCAACAGCACGGGGCACCAGACGATCATTAATCAGCATGAATTGGAAGAGCTACGAGTGGCACTCATTCCAATAACAACAGGCGACTTTAGTGTTGGTTAGAAATGTATACACGTGCACAGGCTGTACACGTGCACAAGAGCAAAAATAATGAATAGGCCTTGTATTTCTTATGGGCCAATATCTTGAGTTATGCAGAGGCAAAATTGTTATGTTAATGTGTATAAATAGCAGCAAAGTCATTTTGTAATTTGGCAGATTGAGCATTAATGAAACAGTTCTTCCTTTATTTTTTCCCTGCTATGCTATCATCTCTCATTTCTTTCTTCAATTACTGCTGCAATATACCACCCCTTCTGTTCTTCCTGTTCTACCATTAAGCAACCTTTCTTCTTCATACTAATTTCTCATCTTCCCTCTGTAACTACAAGCTTCTTCCATTTTCCTGAACATTCATGAGAACTAGATCTATGTTGAAGGGTCAAGAGCATAACAGACGTGTCCATAAAAAGAGTTCAAATTAGCTTCAGAAAGAGGAGTAGCTTATTTACGTTCAGATTTTGACTATGCTAGGGGTTTTGCCAGTGGTGGGTAAATGATAGGATCGGTCAGCGAAGGCGGTTTGAATGTTTTCACAGATCGCGTTCTTGAAGAACCCATTGCAAAGGCGCATGGCGATCTATTTAGGGATTCAAAAGTTCCATTTATCATAGGCGCAAGCAACCTAGAAGAAGGAGGAGGAGAGAGACGAGATGATGAAGGATAGATAGTTGTGATAAGGAGATTAAAGGGGAAGAGGACGGGAAAGCAAGGTGGCTATAACGCTAAGATGTGTTGCCATTATTCAATTCTCGATTGATTTGCATCCTTCTTTTCGTTTAGTTTTTGTTATTTAGAAATTTATTTATTATAATAAATAAAAATTCATTGATCGTATAATTTGTAAAGGCACTTATTTGGTTAAATCATTGTAAATTATAATTAAAATTTGTTTCAAATATGGAATTATGCTTTATTACATTGAACTTCAAGTTATATTTTATAAACTTTGAAAATAAAGATTTTCTTTGAAATTAAAGATTTCCAAACCACTATAGAAAAGCTTTATTACCATTCAAAATTATGTTGGAAGACAAATATACTTGTTGAAAATTGTTTGGACTATAAGAGTTCTTTTTTTAAGAAGAAAGAAAACTTATAGGTATTAAAAAGTATGAAACTTTCATAATATAAATAAAAGTGTACACTAAAATTTCCAAGGAATTATTTCTCCTGTAAAAGAGTATTTTGATGGAAATGGTTCACCGGTATTTAAAATGGGGATTATTGATCATTTGGATTTATTTAAGAGATTTAAAGTATATTCTCCCATTATATATACATATATTTAATTAAATCTGATTCATATGAAGATTTATATATGAGATCCCATATGATGAGAATTTTGAACAAACAACTTAGTAATATCAAGTGGTATGGGACATTTGTTAATGACTATTCTGGTCACTCTCTCGACTTCTCATATAGAATATTTGATTTATATTAAATTTTAATATAGCAAGGATATTGAATAAATGGATTAGTAATATCGGGTGGTATAGGACGCTCGGTAATATTTTTGGCCGACTCATATTATAGAATATTTGATGTTTTGATGAGTTAGCTTAGTAGCTTTTAGTAAACATAGGGATGCTTAAATATTAAAATTCAATTACTACCGGTGAGTAGACATCACTTGTATTTTGGAGATGGGTTAGGCATTTTTGAGGAAAACTATCTAGAGGTTATTTTATTGATTGAGTTAGTGGTTGAGAGTTGATCCCTTTAAGGACTACATATTGTGTTATTCTATGATTTATGGAGCTTTCTTATAAGTACTTTCTAGTGGGTGGATTATCCCTTTGGACTAAAAGTCATGAATATTTATTTATATCTTTCGCATTTAGTTTTTATCTTGCGATAATTCTTTTGTATTTAGAACCTAAGTCACTATGTCCACGCCATTATGGAGAGCATGTGAATAGGGCCATAGGGTTGGCTATCATTCATTCTAACGACCTTAATTCCCAGGTCGCTCCCTAGATCCATGATGTAAATTTTTGGAGTTTTGGTAGGCTGATGGTTATTACTCTCATAAGAGCAATTTCCTAAATGTCACTTAAGGTCAGCAGTCCATTACCAAAGGCGTGTAAAAGAAGTGACCATTGCATGCATTGGTTTGCGACATTTTTATGACATGTAGACGTACAATTAGGGGTCATGACTCTAGGAGTAACTAACGGACTGTAGGAAACGGGTCCGTGGCCATTAGTGTTTTTTGGAGCATCACTTAATGTCTGTTGGTCTACTTTGGGTATGTAAGGTGGGTTCATTTGATTCTTTTATTGATTTGTAACCTTATTGGAGAGATGATTATTATAATTTTGTTTATTTTGAGTACTAATGACATTAGAGGCTTGCTTTATGCTAATTTGTCATTTTGATTAGCCTAGCCTGCTGATTTCCAAGGACTTTGAATGAATTGTGATTTTTTGAGCTTGCATTTTTTCTATCTCTAAGGACCACCTACCGGAAGGTATTCCTTCAATTAAGTCTATTAGTTTAGAGAGTGTCTCTAAATATTGATTTTATGTTTGATATGGATTATGTTTTGTTTTGGTTCCACATCTTTTTATATCTTCAAGGACTTGATTTTCAGAATTTCTTACTTCCATTAGGAATGTAGTTCCAACTTCGAAAGCTTTATTATTAACGTCTTGATGATTTACTTAGGATTTGGCATTTCTTCATTCATCCTTTTGGGATTAAAATTAGAAGTCTTTACTTCAATTTGGACCGTAAGTTAAGATGAATATTTTATTATCTTTTTTATTTTATGTAAGTTGAGGCTTATATATTTATCTGCGATTTTGTTGGATCTGAGATATGCTTGTCTATAGAATTTCATGGTTTTGATGAGTTAATTTTATCACCCAATTTATATATGTCATGGTTATTACTAGTTCATATGCATTTCATGGGTGATCTTAAATTGTGTTTTATGTTATATTATTGTGATGTTGTGTTAGATACTATGTTAGGTTGTGCACATGCCATGCCTTTATATTACTATACCTACTGTTATGTACTCACCTTTGAATTTGGATATAGTCTAACTCGTTTAATATGTTATATAATGCTCGTATCAGTCCAAGACTTCCAAGTACAGGGACACTATACTTATCGATGATGGGCACTTTTTGGGAGGCAACTTAGTATCTATTTTTATTAACCAATGTGTGTGTATTTATTTTGGCATGTATCCATGTATATATATATATATCATGATATGATAACAGTGGTGTACCTTTCAGTCATTTCTCCTATATGTCTAGGTATGTCATTTTGAGATGTGAATCAGATACCCATTTGTAGACTCGCTATGTCTTGTTATGTAATGTGTTATATTTTCCATTATAATTTGCGACTTTATGATCTTATTTTATTTCATGTATTGTTATGTCCTGAGTAGCCCATAGGTTTATTGCATTGTGCTGATATTGAAAACATATATGTATATTGTATTTTGATGTAAGAAATAAACACCGATATCAACCAAAGGGAATATTCATTTATGGTTGCTTCTAACATGCCTCATTCTTTATTTTTCTAGACAGTATTCTTAATCATATTCTTTGGTAATATAGGTATAGAAGTGGGGTGTTATAGTTAGTGCCAGAGCAGGTTCTGGACAATTCAGTGTATATGAGATATAAGTCTTGGCTAGTGAGATAAGTTTCCTGTCATCATGGGTGTGGGAAGAATAATAAGTTTGAGATTAAAGTTAGGAATATAAGGTGATTACAAGGATAAACATTTGGGACGTACTTGTAGATTTATGTTTTGTAGATGAAGCATTATATTTTGTGTCCCAAAGTTTCAATACCCCTCTTGCAGAAGTGAGATGGCTGGTAGTAGAGGAACCAAAGCTGATATCGGACCGTCTAGCGGTCTCGGTATTGAGAGTGTTTATATGACTACTGCTCAGCTACTAGAGTTTTTGCGAAGTATTTAGGCATCAAACGCCTCTCCTCCTCTGAATGTTCCTACTCTAATATTGGATTTTTCCTAATATGTAGTGATTTTGCCAGCTTAGTAGGAAAGCTGTTGAAAGGTTTTGAAGGAATGATTGGAGCTCAAGCATGGCTTAAGACGTGCGAGTGTGTCTTTACTTGCATGGGACTCACACTCTAGCAGAGAGTCTAGGTAGCTTCTAGCCAGCTTCAAGAAAGAGCTTTCAACGGGTATGAATTGTTGATAGCGGAGATATATGAGGTAGAGCTTACTTAGAGTTAGTTTAAGCTCCTTCGAACTGAAATTTCTCCTAGAAGCCAAGAAGACAGTGATGTTTCAGAAGTTTATGGATCTGAGGATGTTCAGATGGAAGTAGCCGAGTATATGGCCAACTTTGAATCTCTCTCTGAGTATGTGGTTGATCTCATTAACATCCTGCTTAAGATGAAAAAAAAATTTGTATATGGGCTAAATAAGTCCCTAAGGAATGCCTCACTCTAGCAGTTAGAAGTTTTCTTTAAGAAACTTGAAGATACAACTTTGAGGTTGGAGGAAGAAGAAAGAGATAATAGTGAAGAGACTTCACAAAGCAAGAAGAAGATTGATAAGAAGCGCAAGTTTCGTTTCTATAAGAAGAAGAAGATCTAGTTCTAAAAGAAGCAGTCTAAGGGTAAAGCGCTATTTATGGGAAAGCAGGATAAGAATCATATCATATGTCATAATTATGGTGAGTTCGGCCGTCCCTCTAAGCAGTGTAACAGCTCGACCCAAAGCAGTGCAAAGTTCACAAAGAAATGGGTCACCTCACTTATTCTTTTCCAAATGTAGAGAATAGCAAGAAAAGTAGGAAGTTGAGTATCATGGAGCCGTTTTGTGATATTCCCCTAGTAGGTAGGAGATTCTTCTACAATCATGGAAAGTATATGTTCTCCTTTGTATTTTTATCCATTTGATCATTCTATGTTTTGTTTTTTTGTTCTTATTTAGGGAATATTTTTGTGTGGGTCGGAGTAGGAGTTATCACTCAAAATAGTAAACCTGCTTAGTCTAGAAATTTCCCAATAGTGATATCTGGTGGTTTTCTTAGATGAGGAGGAACTACAAGGGAATCAGGTATATCTTCCCTAAGTGTAAATATCTATGTGTGTGTATGCATGTACATATAATTTTAATTTTTTTTATTTGGATGCTTGTATGCTTGATTGCATAAGATGCATGTGAATGGATATATGCAATTTTATATATAAATGTCCTAATAAGGGTTTTACAAATGATTATTCTGATATATATATATATATGGTTAAAGGAAGGTTTTCTAATAATATTGTTAATATGTCTTTAGAGTGATTTAAGAATTCTAGTCGATATCCCAGATCAACATTATCCGTAGGGACACGTAAATACTTATACGAGGCAGTTTGGCATAGTGTTTTTGCAAATGATTAAAATTTGAAATTTTTTATTGCAATTTTTTATTTTTGACTAATATTATGTTTTGTATGCCAACGTTGCCACTACTGAGTGTGAAGTTGACTTCATTGGCGAGGCAGTGTTGATATTTGGGTATGGTCAACATTGTAGCGAGATAAATGAGATGAATCACTTAAAGTCAGAACATAGCAACGTTGAATATACACACACACACACACACACACACACACACACACACACACACATATATATATATATATTTGTGTGTGTGTCTTCTTGTATTGTCTCTTAAGAAGAGTTTTGTTGTTTAATTATATGATTCAATATTTTGTTTAAGAAACCTTTTGATATAAATAGTATGTAACCAACGTATGTTTAAGATTTGGAATTAAATAAATAAATAGTAGTTAACTTCTGGAGAAGCCCATGTTTAGGAAATTTGTTAATATTTGATACAAAGGGTAGAAGGAACCCACAGGGAAGGCACATACCCAATTATCTTATATGATAGAGTGTCAAATTAAGTCTTAATCTATTTTCTTTCTAACAACCTGCATTTTACATATAAGAGGATCATAAAGAATTACTTTTGTTTCATTTGAAGTTGTATGACTCTGAAATTTTGGAAAATGACTATTAATGACATTTTCCAATTTTAGAATTTTTATCGGGTACTCTAGATCCAGAAATTTCATTAAACCCTATAACTTTTGATAGAGATTGAATTAGGGTCTGAAACCACTTCCATTAAATTAGGATAATGGTTTCTCTTTCTATAGAGTAGCCATAATAAGAAACCGGACTTATTGTATAAGAGATGCCGTCGTTTTAAGTTTTATTTGCTGCTCGACAGATTAGTGGGCAATTAAATAAAGCCCGTACTTATGGCCAATTAACTAATTTTGAGAATTATGCCTTGTTAGGGGTGATGGGATAGATCTACATTATTTCCCATTCCCTAAAAATAGTTCTAAACATCCATTAGTCCAAATCTCATCAAAAAGTTCACCTTTTCATACTAATTCTAGCTTAAATCGTCATTAGAAAAGTGGATTTTAGATCTGTCATTTTGATTATTAGGAACCTATGAGCTTGCTTTTCTGATTTGAGGGCAATTTTGGTAATTTTAGGTATTAAACGAGTGATTATTGATCTCTTACTATTCTATATTTGTTCATATAGTTAAAGTTGATGTTTTAACATGATTTAATGCTTAAAAGGTTTTGAAATTTTATATAAGCCTTAAATATGTTTGTGGCTGAGTTTAAAAAGATTAAAATGGATTCTAAATGATTTTGCAGCACTTTTGGACCATATTGTTATTTTACTATAAAAGTAAATCTTGATCGGTTCTTATATGTTTATCATGTTTTGGTTGTTTGCTTATGTTTAATGAATGTATATGGATGACGGCTGCTATTACATGTTTTGCTTCGATATGTTTTGCTAGAACTTTTAGGATAGTTAGGAATTGGTCGTCGATTTAGGTTAAACGAAGTCAAAATTACTCAAAATAGGATGAAACCTAGAGGGGCTCTAAAGCAGGAGAGGAGCCTATACCTCGCGTCACAAGTCAGTTAGAGTTGATTTGGATGCTCAATTTCATGTCAGTGTCGAATAGAAGCACTAGTCGATGGAAGTCTCAATTTAGTTTGGTGGAAAGCTACCTCAAGTCAAAGGTAGGGTGTTCGAGGCAAGCTTCGAGTCAAGGTAAGATATGGGTTCCAAGAGTTCAAGGACTAAAAATTGGTTAATACACAACTCGGTACATACCACTTTTGTTCCATACCGACCACTTTTTCTAGCAAGCTTAAGGCATTGAAAGGGGAGTTCTAGGCAAGCAAAGGGGAAGTGATCAGGGAGAGAAGTACTTAGCTAAATCATGCTGAAGAAATTCACGTCGGTACCGATCACTTTTGATCAGTAGCGAGATGAATTTATGAGTTTAACTGGAATTAAACTTCCTAGAGTGAGAGAGTATGTCCTACAGATCGTGCTGGAGGTGTTTTTTGTTTATTTGGCATTCAATTACAATGTGGCAGTGCGATGAAGGATGAATACTTCAGAACTTTGATGATTGTAACTCGATAGCGATGGAGTTTGTGTTTCGATGATGATAGCTTGATGGTGAATGGAGTTGTAAAGATGATTATCTATAAGGGTTGGTTATAGGAAGGATAACGCTTGGATTGGAATGTTGAATGGTTCAATTGTGGAAAGAGATGAATGTGGAATGATTCCTTGAGGTTTAATGAAAACTAGATGGAGCAAGAAAAGGGCTCGGTATGCATGCTAAGGGATCATTGATGCTCGAAGTATTTTTTAATATACTCATAAGCAGGGGTATCGTGAGGACGCTCATTGGTTACTTGGAGTGGCTACCCTAAATTGGTGGAGTGGATTCGTATACCTTAGATCGATGGAATGGATCTAGTGTCAGCTTTGGGCTAGTGAGTTAATATACTAAAAACCAAGATTTTTCCATTAATCTATGGCAGAGGAATAGTCATGGGAGTTATTATGTCCAGGTCACATTGAATAATAGTGAGGATTGTTTAATGGATGTTATGTTTGCTATGGCCACTTTTCTTGTGGTCTGTCACTCTATTGATGTCGCATGAGATAGGTATTGTGGATGTGGACACCTAGGCACCCAATATTATACTTATGCAGTACGCCATTGTGAAGATAGTAGAGTAGCATATTATGTTTATCATGTGCTAACTCTATGGATGCAGGGACAAGTCGGGTATGATTTTGATACCTTTGTTCATTACTATATCGACTTATGTAGTATTTCAAGATTTTTTCTCCCTCACACCAGACTGTTATTTGACTCAAGATTTTATGCTTTTCGTTTTATTATCTTGGATACTCTTAAATGAGTTAACCAGATAGCAGACCTAGGTGGTATACGGCTGTTGTGCAAAGGACGAGTAGGGTGGAGCTTTCTCGTATTATATATGGACTTATTTGTTATTCCACTTTGCGACACTGTGGATCCTAAACAGTGTTCGTTATGTCATTTAGAGACAGTCTGAGTTCATTATCACTTGCGTAACTCTATTATTATCTTGTATAACTTTGCGAGCATGTGTACTATGATGTTGTGTGTCATTTTAGTTCTTAATGTCTCGCTTGTTTTATATCTATGATGTTTATTATTATATTTTATTTGATATGTTGTGAGATATATGATAGGTTTTGTGATTGTTTCTCTTCTTTTTACCCTTGGCTATCATTCTACATCGACCGAACACCGTAGCAGTGCACTCTTTGGGTACATTGGGTGTTGGAGGTGTAAGGTGGTCATCATATTCTTTCTGTGTGAGAAGTGTAGATGAATGTAGAGGCTAGAAATGATAAGCCCGTTACATATGTTCCGTAAGGAGACATTGCTCATATGCATTTTTCTTGGAGTAGTCTATAACAACCTTGGTTGAGACACTCTAAAATAAATATTTTAGAAATATAGAAATGGAACACAATTTAATTTAAATGTTAGAAGTATGGGAATTCTTTTATATCTTTGGAACGTAAAAGTGGATATTTGCTTAAGTAAGGATTTTACAAAGGGAAGTAAATATTTTGAAATGGAAATCAATATTTTAATGCAAAATAATGTTAAGGAAAGTTTACAGTGGAGGTTTTTTAATGTAAGGTTTTATATTAAAGTTTGTATATCGTTAAAAATAATTATAAGCAAAGTCTAGGTAATTTAAAAAGGAAAAGTATGTTATTTCTCTTTTAGAAAGAAAATCTATTTTTAAATTAAAATAATAAAATGGATTTATAGTAAAATATTGTAATTTGTTGAAATAATGTTTTTTGAACATGAATTGAGTCTATAAGTTTTGTATATGGATTTAATAATTTTATATGGGTTAAGTATAATTTAAATTAAAGGAAGTAAAAAATTTAATTAATCAAATGTTGGGTTTGGTTTTAAATTCGATATTCCACCCAGCCTTATTTATCTTAATAAGGGAATTTAGTTTCTTCCTAGTATTCTTTCCTATAAATTATTTCTCCAAAGCTGAAACAAAATATTCTAATTTCCTCTTTTAATTCCAAGAAACTCTAGACCAGAAATTTTCTACATAAATTCATTGATATATCAGAAAATTCCCATAAAATTCCAATTGTTGCTCTTACTGATTCTACACCTTTAAGAGCAGCAATTTTGAATTTTGGAGAAGATTTGAGCAGTTCTATTTTGGGAAAGCAAGTAATTTAAAGGGTAGTGGTCTTTTGAAGCTTTGGGAGGTGTTTTAAGTTGCTTCTGGAGTCTAAGGTGAGTTTTAATACTCATAGCTATGCTAAATTTGTTATATGCACCATAATATTATGATTTGTGTGGTTGTGTCAATTGAATTAATTTTGTTATGTTGGTATTGTTCGCTTTATATACTGAAGTCATGAAATTGTGAATGGAGTATTTTCTAATTGAAATTTTAAATAGTAGTAGTTAAGTGTCAGTGCATGCATGGGTCTGTTGTGGTCGGAGATTGCCAGAGATTGGCTCAGGTCGCCTGAACTTGGATGGAATCCCATAAGGATTGAATTTTGGAACTGAAATAGCTCTAGATTTTTCAACCAAGGTCCATCGAATGAGGTATCCAGTCCACCAATGGCCTAATCCTGGAGCTATTTCAGCTTTAGGCATACGAAGTTGTGGCTTTTTTATTCTTATTTTAGTGTTTTAATGGTTTTAAACTTTCTAAAGTTTCATGTCAGTGATTTTTGAGCTTGTGAATTTATATTGGAACATAATTTTATTTGCTTAATGATTAGTTATATGGAAATCTATTTATTATAGATATAAATCCATTGATTGGATAATTTCTAAAGGCAATTATATAAAATTATTTAGAAATTAATATTAAACTTTATTTCAAATTTGGAATTATGCTTTGTTAAAATGAACATGAAGTTATATTTTATAAAGCTTTGAAAATGATGATTTTCTTTGAATTTAAAGATTTCTAAGCCAATATAGAAAAGCTTAATTACCATTCTAAACTACGGTTGAAAACAAATGTACTTATTGAAAACAGTTTGGAATATAAGAGTTATTGTTTTAAGAAGAATTTTTTTTAAGGGTACCTAACTTCGCTAATGTAAATAAAAGTGGATGATAATATTTTTAAAGAATTATTTCTCTTGTAAAAGATTATTTTGATGGGAAGGATTAAGTGGTTAAAATAGGAATTATTGATCATTTTGATTCATTTAAGAGCTTTGAAGTATAATCCCCTATATATACACACACTTAATTAAATTCGATTTCTATGAAAGGCTTATATGTGAAATTCTATACAATGAGAATTTTGAGTAAACAATAGTAATATCAAGTGGTATGAAATGTTTGATAATGCTTTTTCGATTACTCTCCTGACTCCTCATATGGAATATTTGATTCATAATGGGTTTTAAATTCTATATAGTGAAGACTTTGAATAAATGGATTAGCAATAAATGATGGTATGCGATGCTTGGTAATATTTTTTTCGGTTATTCTTTTGACTCGAATTATAGAATATTTGATGTTTTGATGAGTGTAGTTTACTAGCTTTTAGTAAATGTTTGAGGAATGTTGATTAGTATAGGATGCTTAGGTATTACTAGTTCGACTTCTACTGGTAAGTGGATATAATGTAAACGGGTTGGACCTTTTTTAGGAAAATCATCTAAAGGTTAGTTTATTGATTGAGTTAGTAGTTGAGAGTTTCGCCTCCCCAAGTGCAACATATTGTGCTATTTCTGAGACTTATGAAGTTTTCTCATAAGGTCTTTCTAGTAGGACTTATCATCTCATTCGACTAAGATGTCAAGAATATTTATTTATAAAAATTTTGCAGTTAGTTTTGGCCTCACCGAGGACTCATCAAGTCGAGAGAATTCTTTTGTATCTAGAATTTACGTCTCTTGGTCCATGCGATTATGGATAGCATGTGAATAGGACCACTAGATGATCCAAGCAGCCTTGATTGTGGGGTTGCTCTCTGGATCCATTATCTCAATTTTTGAATTTCGGTAGGCTGATAATTATTACTCTTATAAAAGGAATTTTCCAACTGTCACTTAAGGCCAGCAGTACGTTAACAAGGGTGAGTAAGATAAGTGACCATTACACAGCGTTGGTTTGCTACATGTTTAAGATAGGTAGATGGATAATTAGGGAACATGACTCTGGGAGTAATTAAGGAACTGTAGGAAACAGGTCGCCAGCAATTAGTGTTTCCCAAAGCATTACTCGACATATGTTAGTATCCTTTCTAGTATGCATGGTGGGTTCATTTGATTCTTATATTGATTTTAACCTCATTGGAGAGACAAATATAATCATTTTGTTTATGTTGAGTACTTATGACATTAGAGACTTGCTCTATGCTTGTTTGTCATTCTGATTAGCCTAGCCAAAAGACTAGCTTAAATGCCTGTCTATTATTTTACATAAGGAACATGCTTTGTGCTCATTCCTCATTATATAATTATGTGTGTGTGTGTTTGTATCCTTACAGCAGCCTATGGCAAGGTGACCTTTTAGTATGTTTTGGTGTTTCTATCTCCTAGGTCCATTCAGTCGATAGTTTCGCTTCCCTAAGGACCATGGGTCAAGATAAATGGTTTTACACGTTTAGTTTCCAATTGCCTTTGATGTTTAATTGAGTTTAAATTTCTTTATATCTCCAAGGGCCTAAATATCAGAAGTCTCTACTTCCATTAGAATGATAGGTCAAGATAACTATTGGATATTGTTTCGGGATTTTCAATGAATTAAGATTTTTGAGCTTGTATTTCTTACTCTCTCTTAGAACTAACTACCAGAAGGTATTCCTTCCATTGAGGCTATAAGTCGAGATAGTATTTCTAGATATTGACTTCTGTGTTTGATATGGATTATGTTTTGTTTTGGTTCCATATCATTTTACATCGTTAAAGGCTTGACGCTCGGAAGTCATTACTTCCATTAGGAATGTAAGTTGAGATTTGTAAGCTTTACTACTAATGCCTTAATGGTTTACTGGGAGTTTGGCATTTCTGGATTTATCCTTCTGGGCTTACAATTGGAAGTCTTTACTTCCATTGTGATTGTAAGTTAAGATGGATATTTTATTATTATCTTTGTATTTTATATAAATTAAGGCTTATACTTATATTTTTGATTTGCTAGATGTAAGACGTGCTCGTCTATAACATTTCATAGTTTTGATGTGTTGATTTCATCATCTAATTTATATATATCGTGATTATTACTAGTTCATATGCATTCCGTCAGTGATCTTGAATCATATTACCCTTGATGCTATGTTAGATACAATATTAGGTCGTGCACATGCTATTCCTTTATATTACCATGCCTACTATTTTGTACTCACCTTTGAATTTAGACATAGTCTGACTCATTTATTATGTTATATAATACCTGGCAGTATTAAATATTCAAGTACAGGGATACTAGACTTATGGATGATGGGAACTTAAGGGAGGCAGCTCAATATATATTATTGTTGACCTATGTGTGTATGATTATTTTGGCTTGTCTCCATGCATCTGTGCCTATGTGTATTTTGTGATACAGTACCAGTATTACACCTTTTGGTCATGTATCCTTTATATATAGGTATGTTATTTTAGGATGTGAATCGAATACTCATTTGTAGACTCGTTACGTTTGAATATTTGATGTATTATATTTTCCATTTTGGTTTACAACTTTGTGAACATATTTTATAATAGTATGGTTCTATCTAGATTAGCCCACATGCTTATTGAATTGTACCGATATCGAGAGGTAAGAAATGCGTATCAGTGTTAGCCCGAGTGAATTTTCACATGTGATCACTCCTAAAAACCTCATTATTCGTACTTCTAAACAATATTATTAGAAATACTCTTTGGTAGTATGTGTATAGAGGTAGGGTGTTATAGTGCAGTGTTGGATGTAGTGTTTAAATATCCCTAGGATATTGACAAGATGCATCATGCAGTTGTGTTCTAATTTCATATAGAAGGGAAGAGTCAGAAAATCCCTTGGGATATTATTGTTAGAAGAAAGGAGGAAGGAGGTTTGGGGTTGAGGGCGTTTGAAGAAATGCAAATGACATGTTGTGTCAGGCTAATTTGGATGTTACTAAACAAAGAGGGTATATGGGCTGAATTTATGGGAGAGAAATACGTGAAGGAATAATCATTGTGGTAATTGAATATTTGTAATGATGATTCTAGTATGTTGAAGTATTTAATAAGTATCAAAAGAGAAGCAATGGAATGAATTGGTAGGATGATCATCGATGGCAAGAGTACCTCGCTCTAGTTTGACCCTTGGTTACAAGGTGGAGTGATCGATAAACTAGATACTAATACAATGATGAGAAAAAAAGGAGTGAAAAGATGTAGAAGACATATTAAATAATGGAATGTAGAGAATTGGTCATTTTAGGTTTTTGGAAAGAATGAAAGATGAATTATAATCTATACAAGTGCATAAGGATAAAACATTTGGCTACTAGATATGGAGAGTAGGTATAAAGCTAGTTATAGCTTCAAGTTAGTGTGGGAGAAGATAAGAAGTTCATAGTGGTTCCTTAGTGTTACTAGGTTTGGGACAAGGTAATTTATCCTAAAAAAATGGTGTGTTATTTTAACGCAATCTATAATTTGCTTCCTAGCAAAGAGGGGATGGTTCAAAATTACATTATTGTTAATTTGGTTTGTGTACTATAATGCTCATAATGAAATATTGAATATCTATTATTTAGATGTATATATAGTGCATACATTTGGAAAAGGTGTAGAATCAAATTGCTATGGCCATTACAACATACAATAATATTACAATACATAATGAAATAACCAATATCATGAACCATTTAAGCAGTAGAGCAAAAGTAAAGACATAACCAAAATTCATTCTCATCATGTATATGGGCAATATGGAAAGAGAGAAACAATAGAATTTTCAGCCAAGTGAAACCAAAGTCAGAAAGGGATGTTTATATGTGCATAGAAAGCATAGTAAAAATAAGAGCAGAAAAGTCCAAGTTCAATTATTACATCAACACAAAAGATATTTTTTGTAATGAATGGATTTAAAGTTGAGTTAACTTACCTCCTTATCTGCAATAGACAAGCAGGGTTTGCAGAGGAATGCCATAAACATACAAACTTATAGATCTAGGAAGGTTCACCACCATAAGCTTAGGGCAGGTAAACTTATCCTCATTTTGAATTTCAATTTGCATATTATCACTTTTTCCTTGTAGGTTATATGTTGTAAAGTAACAAAAGTATTCGGGATTATTATTATTGATTCGAAAGAAATAAATTACTATGGTAAAAGAATGCATAACTCCATTTTAAAGGTTAATAGAAAAGCTTACCTTAGTAAGCATAGATAAGTTTAAGACCATCGAACAGTATTTCTAGTAGTTTGTGGCTTCATGCATGGTTGAGCTTTAAGTCAGAGAACTATCCAAACACTTAGTTGTGCAATGTCACCTGCAACCTCATTGAAATTACATTAGCTATCTCTTCTAGCTCAAATTTAGAAGTGAATGAACTAATTATGGGATACAAATTACTTATCTTGTGAGATATAGTAGTTATAGCTTAGATCTATGTAAAGGTAGATCTAAATGTGTTAATCCCATTATATATTGTAAAGTGATGTCATGATGTGATGTTAGGTGGAGAAAATGAGTGATTAGCAAAGATGAAGTGATAGTAAAGGAAGTGTAGAATGTCCTTTTGGAGAAAACAGAGTATGGCTAGAATGAATAAAGTGGGATAAATTTGTTAAAGTGGAGCATAGCTTGAAAGGACGAGGAGATTAACATGATTATTAGGAGTTTATGATGTATTTTTCAAGAAGAAAGAGTATGGCTATCATTAAAAGAGATAATTTGGTAAAGATGAATGAGATATTGGATGAAGTTGTTTTTCATTTTAGGCAGTGCTTAGCTAGAGAAGAAGCATGTAGATGTGGTAAAGAGAATGTAGGTTTGAATTTGCTACATATTTGGCATAGTACACATTATTTCTATTTTTTTGAGTAACAAACTGGCCGAAAAAATGTTGTTTAGACTTCAACCCAAATGTATTGTAATATAATGTAAATAGTTTTTATATATTCTACTTTTTGGTTTTTGTAAATAACTTCTAATATTCAAAAAATCCGAATCTTTATTCAAAAATAAGAATTAACACTTCATAAATGAATGATTAAAGATAAAATTGGAACATTAGGACATTGAAAATGGATCTAAGGGTTTGTATCCTCAAGCAACATATTGCATTACCATCATACACATCAACTTTAAAAATCTTCAAATGCTATGCAAAACTTTATGAGTCAATCACTTGTAGGGAATTTTAGATTCTCGATCATCAAGACTCCAAAATGTTATGGAAATGGATCGTTAAAGTGTAGTGAACAAACAAAACCAATTTACAATCCCCAATGAACCAAATTCACAATGTAATACAATTCATATGCAATAAAAATTAAATGACATTTGATATGTATAGTGGTTCTACTATGATATTATGGATTCATTTTGGTGAAGAGAGATTTTATTATTCTGAGAGAGTTTACAGACAATGATTAAATTTTAATTGAGAATAGCTCTAGGGTTCTTATTTTATGCAAGGCAAACATGGTTATAAGATCTCCTACCTTTTTATTAAAAATAATAAGAAACTACAGGAGTGAAGTTGAGATACTCTAACTACTAGTATATATATAAAAACTAACACGTAAAAGAATAATTCATGAACAAACTTGTAACATCCCCTATCAAGAGGTCTAAAGCTAAGCACTACAGATACTGCAGTCATCCATAGTATTAGCTTCTGGCGATTAAATACGGCTATGTTAATGGTATTTATAATATCAAAGGCACTTAAATATAAAACAAAATCACAGATTTCCAAAAAACAACATTTTACCGAATACATTTCAAACATATGTTTTACATTTAAATTACATAATTCCATAATCATTTCCTAAGATCAGATAAAATATAATTATTACATAAATACTCCAAGAGCGACATATGATGATGCCTCCTTGGTTGACCAAAGTACAATATAGACATTACTGTCCTAAATACAACACAACGGAATAAAATAAAACAAAATAGCAACTCCTAAATAGCTATCCGTCAGCCAACTACTCATCTCCGAAATATTTATTCATCAGCCTACTAAAAATTGTAAAATCTCAACTCTTAGCCTACTCAAATCAATTTTGAGCACTTGAGAGTTTAAGGGGAAAACATAAACTTTGAGTCAGACATAAAGCCTGGTGTGAAATATACTATGCATCTCAATAATACTATGCGGAATAGGTTTCCCCTCACTAGTATCCTTTTAAAACATATCTTTTGCAAATCATAATCCTGCAACCAAAACTGGATAAAACTGTAAAGCATCATTGTGTAAACATACATATCAGGTAATAAATGGACTATCTGTCTGAACTCTATAGTTTTCTGTGGTTGACTACTAAACTTTTGTTGACTCAGGCCTACCAGAAAATATAATCAAAATAATCTAACACCTATTAGATACTCCTCTTCTGGATTGTCTCTCCTCAACTATCTATAAAATACTCCTTCTAGACGGTATGTCCCTAACTTATCATCTCCCAAGGTTACCTAATCCTACTGGTTTTACGAGCTCACCAATAACATATCTGTATACAAATATATATATATATATATATATATATATATTGTGTGTAATCATAATTTTATTCTTACCTATGACAAAGTCCTATACACTGGAATTTTGGACTAAATTAGCTGGGGCTAATAGCTAATGTATAGGGGGCGACCCTATACCAGTCCCATCTGGTATTCTAATATCTGAGTCATTTTACATAGGGTAATCTTTCCTTAAATTTTCCTTGAAAACCTTTTCATCTCAAATTTATTTAAAACCATTAAACCAAACTTAAACAAGGAAAATATATACTTTATTCTTTACTTCAAATTACCTTGTCATGCTTTATATACTTTACCCAAATCTTTGTTGACGAAAACATTTAAACCTTCGAAAGTACCCCTTTCGATCCCATTGAAAGTATCCCTTCCATAACCGAATAAACCCTTTCCTTTCTCTAGGCTGAAAAGCCAAAATCTTCCTTTCGAAACGATTTACATAAATCTTTCGAAACCATTGAAATACCTTTTCCTTCGAAAGCTAAAAACCTTAGACATCCTATCTTTAAAATCTTTAAACATAGCCTTTCGAAACCATTGGAAAAACCTTTTCCTTTAAACTATTCGAAACCATTGGGGAACCATCCCTTAGAAAGCTTCCTTAAAAATCTTTCAAAAGCATCGAAGTCTTAAACCTTTCGAAACCATTTGGGTTCGGTTTAAAACATGTGGAAATACCATTTGAAACCATTTAGGACTATCTCTTTCAAAACCTTTGGGTTAATCTTTAAAAATCTCTAAGGATCACAAACAATAAAGTCGAAAGCAATTCTTTCAAAAGCCAAAAACAAAGCAAAGAAGTGATGGTGTCGAAACCATCTTTGAACGCATTGAAGAAGTGGCTAAGTTTTAAAAGCAAGTATACCTTTTGGAACATTGGTGTCGAAAGGTAGGAAAACGGCAGCAAAAGGGCTTTGACCTAGTCGAAAGCATATATTTAAAAACAAAGGCACAACCTCTTTAAAACCATTTCTTTAAACCATTTGACCCAGTCGAAAGCCAACCAAGTCGAAAGCAATATAGTCGAAAGCAAAGCAGGGACATTTTCAACTTAAAACAAAGTAGTGCTTTGACCTCCTTCAGAACCCCTGGTTTCGACCTTCTGCCTTCTGCCTCTCATCCAATTCGCTACATACCAATAAATTGATATCATATGCATTGATTTCGATGGTGATGAAGGCGGAACAACTAAGTCAAAAGCCAGCCAATCGTAAGCAGGGTGTCGAAAGTGGCAAAACATGATATTTGCATGTAAAACTGATTTTATCCTTTTTAAGTAAACTTTCTAACTAACAAGCCTTGTTTTTCTAAATGTCATTGGTTGTAAAAAATAAAATTCTAAAAGCACTGCCAAAATTTCAAAAATAGACACTTTAATCTATTTACAAAATACCCCTCTCCTTTTGTAAATATATAAAATATTTAAGTCTCGTACCTTAAAAATAATTTTATACACTCATCAAAACACTTAGAAAAATTCTACAAAAATCCAAAAAATCCTTTCTAATATGTTTTCTAACATATACAATTTCAGACCCAAATTATTTATAATTTAACGTAAATTATTTATAACCCAATAAATCATTTTATTCAGTAGAAAATTAATACAAAAATCCACATTAACTCAGAAAATTATGAAAATTGAAACCCATGCCTAAATTATCATTTTTGGACTATATCTAAAATTGCAAGGAATTTAGATGTCATTAAATAGGGTTTTCAAATCAAAACATATCATAAAATCTATATGAATAAGCATAAATCATTAACAAGCACATATACTCATTTTGTCCTTCTAAATCATGGCTAAGTTATGCAAGATAAATCGTATTTAACCTCAAATCTGAAAACATTTAAGAAATAAGAGATGTAGTCATTATTCACCTTAGCTTTTGAGATAAAAGATTTGAGATTTGAGTGAATTTGATTTTTATTTAGCTTCTTCCTTTAGCTTTCTTGCTCTTTCTCTTTAAAATGGTAGTCAGCCTCTAATTGATAAGTTTTTTAGATAAAAAGAACGTATGCAAGTAAATTCCTAAGGGTTTAGGGTATAAGAATATCCTTCTCCTTATTTTTCCCTTATCTATTTTATTTCATGTTATCTTGTTTTGATTTACTCATTAACATGGCACGACTACCTCTATTAAATCACAAATCTCAATCCATTAATCAACTTATGTTATTTTATTTTATTTAGCTAACTAAATACCCTAAATAATGTTACTAAAATTATAGGGTGTTACATAACAGTCCTCTACGAATGAGCTTTCATCATATTCCTCGCCCGAAAAGGAATCTTATTCGTCCACCTCTTCTTTAGTCAATTTAATGAGATCAAACCCTATTGTTTGCTTAAAGTAGATAAAGCTTCTATTCTAAATTATCCAACACCACCTTTTTTTATTTCACCATACTGACTAAAGCTGCTAAGATTACAAGTATTATCGATAAGCGTGAAATAAAATATCGGTGGTTTTTTTTACCTTCATCAACAAATCTATTGTAGCAATTATGGATTGTTGAAATACACATACTAATTGCATGGCAAGTCAAACATTCTTGAAATAAAATCATTTGACTAAATCTACATACTAAGGGAATGTAAGGATGGCGTAAACTTCTACTAAACTAGAAGGGTCTGTGTCAACATGATTGAAAGGTTTGAGATTACTTATAGGGATGCTTTCTTAGGGGAGGTTAATATAGTATGAGGAAGAAATGGGTCAAACGTTGTGGTATTACTATGCAATTGGAGCTTAACGGGAGAGGTACGGGATAGGCACCAATACAATTAGGATAAATGGGTGGCAAGAATTTGGTTATCATGGGAAATGGTCGTGGGTACTATAGCTGTTGGATCAGCATTACGTTGTTGGGAAAAGAGTGAATTTGAAAATCCTTTATTTAATTATGCACAAGACCTTATAATATGTTATTATGAATATAGTTGTCTTAAGTCTCATTTAATATGTATAACATTGACTTAATTTGAAATTTAATTATTGTACTATTTTATTGAATAATATTAATTTAATTTATAGAAACATTAATTTGATTCATGCATTATTATTGTTCTTGATATTTGAATAATACTAGTTATAATTTTAGTTTTTGTCACGAACATCAATGTTATGTGACTATAATAGGGTATATGTGTATTGATATTATGTTAAGGTCTAATATACATACATATATTAATGTTTATATATATATATTAATGTTTTAAGTATATATATTATTGATACACAAAAACTTGTATTCATACATAAATATTTCAATCATGAATATGTACTATTCTTAAAGTAAATCCAAAATTATATATATACATTATTACCTAATTATTTGAATATATATGAATATTAGAAATCTATTATTAAATATAAAATACCTAAAATTTAGGATTTACGTATATAGTTACATGTTTTATCTCTTTTAACATTATGTCATTTAGATGTCTAGAGTTTAGGTGAAGGTCAATACTCTATTAATGTCCGTAATAATTACGAGCAATTGAAGAGAGGTACAAGATTCATTCTACAAACGACGCATATGTCAAAAAAGCAACTATGATTAAAGGCTCAACGATCGTCACTTGAGAGACCAAAACAATGATGGTTGAGTGTTGACCAAGATGGTTATGATGGGTTGGCATGGCACGATGAATGTTGGTGAACAATCATGACCTTCTCACTTAGTATATTATTTAGTGAATGACAGATGTTTGTGATTGGGTTATGCATAGGGTCGTCCAAGTTATCTTTAATCCAAATGCACCGTGAGTACGAGCGATGTTTAATAGTTGAGTATCGTGGATTCTATAGTTGTTTTTTTCGATGTTTGGTATTTTTGACATTAGACACCATTGACACCGAGATCACTTTATTATATAGAGTAAAAGAGTTAACGGTATGCCTAAGGGCAATTATGTAATTTGATTATATAACTTAACTCTTATAGAAAATCTTGTTTGAAATAAATTAAGTTTTTGGTTTTATTTTCTGTTGTACATATTGTTATACTGGGATACAAGTAATATTTTTAATACATTAAGTATATAAAAGTAAAAAAAATCTTAGGAAAAATATTTTTCTAGTTATAGTTATGAACGTATTTGTAACCACGAATACTGAATCATGTCAATGAATACAGATTCTTAAATGTTCCTAGTCAAGGTGTGTAAGGTATGGGATATCGATATGTCCATTGAGACTAATGTATGTAACGCTCTCAATATGATAGACAATGAATTAACTATGATCGATAGGAGCATTCAAAGGGTTACGTGTGTGTGATTTTTTGGAATAATTACAAATCAGCTTATCAAGGGACTTCTATGGGTTAATTATAAAGTCAAATAAAATATATCATGTGATAATGTACAACGGTCTTTTGACTTGAGAATACTATGGATCTTAGGTGTTTGAACTATTCTTTAACTCTGGTTAATCACATGATAGTAATGACCATGTTATGTTTATATTTGTTAGAATCTATGTTTTGATGATGTCAATAAAATATATTTCTAAGCATTTACAGGAGTATCTGATGGAGTCAAAATGGCAACTTATAAACAAAGAGCAAACGATATATTAGAGTCAAAAAAAGTAATGAACAATATCCTATGGAGTCAATAAATGATGTGCAACTGATGCAATCATTCGAAGATGAACAAAAGAGCTTATAAAAGAAGTCTGTTTATTATCGAGTCACTATTGAGTCTTAGAAGTCTATATTTGTTAAAACCAACATATGATCTCCAATTCTCTTCAAACTTTTCCACATCACCTAATATACTTTCTAGTATTCTTAGGATTTTCTTGGATAAGTTATTTTGGGTGTTGAATAATCAATGAGAAATTGGTGCAAAAGAAAAAATAAGAATCGTTGTACCAATTAAACCATAATCGGTTGACTGATTGTTATACAATTGTTCAACCAAATATAGTATAATCAATGCACTAATTATAGTGTATTTCCTGACGTCTCTTTGTCCGATCTCTATATCTCGTCCACCATTCCTCAATGTTTTTTCCTAGTATTTGAGTCCCCTATCTTTGGTGAAACACTACATCTCCTCAATCTACATCTTGAACTCTATATATACACATAAGCTCAAGTAGAGAAAAAAAAACAATTACGAATTCTTATATCTAAAACTCTAATTTTATACCTTTCTCTCTCTTTCTTAAATAGTCATTGTGAGTTCATTTCTGACCATATGCAATTCCATTAATACCGTACACCTCTTATACATATCTCAAGGTCATCCAATTAGTTACATGAATATCGTACATAAATGGAGATAATCCATAAATCGAAGATAGAAGTAAGCTAACAACTAATTTTTTATCTGAAATTAAAGTCCTATTGCAGTATCCATAGGTAGTGAAATTGAAGTCTTGTTTGGTAGTTCAGGGAAATTCTATATAAACACATTCCTTTGGACGAAGTGGGGGAAGTTGGTGAAATTCCAAAAACGAGTTTAAGGCTAGGTGAAAGACAAGATTCCAAACTCGTATAAAATTAGTGGTGTGATCTCTTTAATTAATTAACTAACTTATTTATTTTACTTTCCTTTATTTAGTTTCATTTCGCCGGCTAATCTATCTACTTAGATAATTGTAACGATCCATAAAATTTAAAGGTTTTAATAACGTAATTAACTGAATTCTTGTGAAATTTTAAATAATAAAATTTGAAAATAAAAATTTGATATTTGGAATACGTGTACTTAAACATAATAAATAGTAAATTTTCATCAGATAATATGGAGGTTAATTTTATTGTTTAATTTTATTTAGATTCAAATCAGTTAATATTTGATGATAATACAATATTTTCCAAACCTGCATATTTTTATATAATAAATTTGTAAATCATCTTCTACGTGAGATGTCACATTTCGTTTCATCAAATTTGGACTGCTATTGCTCCGTTTATCTTAATTCCGATGTTTTAGTAGAATTTTGATACCGATTATCGACTTTTGATAGGATGGTCATTTCATAGATATCTATATTCCATTTTGATCGTCTCGTCGTGTTGATCTCTACGGTATATTCAATTACCAATTTTGGAGTCCGGTATGCGGGGAAACCATGATACGGTTAGTCGTATCGGTTTCGTATTTTGGTCTTTTGGGTTTTGTGTCTTTTCAATTGTCTATAGTAAGAAACCTAATAGCCATTATCTTTTATTATTCAAGTGCTTCTTATATTAAAGGTACCATTAACATACTTGTATTTAGTTGCCGGAAGCTAATGCTATAGACGACTACAACGTCTGTAGTGCTTAGTTTTGGACTTCTAGATAGGGAATGTCACAACTTAGTATCAGAGCATGGTTTATGAAATACTTTAACTAAAACTGGTTTTTAAAAACATAATCCTTGGTAATAAGAGTTAAGATCGAGGTATGAAATAATAGTATTGTAACATACTTGTATTTGTTATATATATAAGTATACACTATATCTCTAGACTCCTATCTTAGTTAGGTTATTCATTTGTATCTCACGAAGCTTGATTATAGATATGGAACGAAAAAGAGGCAGAGTTAATCTTGGAGGAGAGAGCACCACCACTAATGGAAATGCCCGACCAAATGCTACAAGAGGTCCAGGTCAGGCTCAAGCTGAAAATGTTGGTGCTGGGGTTCCCCAAGTGGACATGGGAGCCATGTATCAATTTTTCGTAAACATGATGCAAGCTGGAATTGCAGCTAGAGTTGTCGGAGGGAATGCAGCTGGAGAAGGAGTTTTGGAAGCTTCGACAGTCAACCACTATGCTAATCTGAGCAGAGACTATATTAGGCTCGGAGGGATGTCATTCATTGGAACGGAAGATCCATTAAGGCGGAAAACTAGCTGTTGCACTGTGAGAGATTTTCACCGACTTAAGATAATATGACGAGAAAAAAAGGAGACTAGCTCAAGACAGCTTCAGGGAGCTGCTCTATTCTGGTGGAATATTGTTGTAGTTGGTGTTGATGTGGAAACCATGACTTGGGCAGAGTTTAAGAGAAGGTTTCAAGAAAGATTTATGTCAGTGATGGCGCAGTTGGTATTGGTTAGGAAGTTTGCTGAACCGGAGCAAGAAGAGATGTCTATTCTAGAGTATGCAAGATGATTTAAAGAGTTAGCCCGGTACATGTATGTCATAGTCGATACGGTAATAAAGAGGAACAAGAAGTTTATAAGAGGTTTGAAGCCGGAGTTGGAAAGAGCTACCTTACCGCACTTAAGAGATCCATATGATGTAGTGGTAGAAATGTCGCTAAGGTAGGAAGAGCATTAGCTTGTTTGGAGAAGAAGAAAGAGAAAGGAGTCCAGGTGGGACAAGGTCAGAAAATAAAAAAAATTCCATAAGAAGAATGCTCAGAGGGGAGGAGCACGGAAGAAAGTAATATCTAAGGTGGTTTGTTATAATTGTGATAAGAAAGGACACTATGCTCATGAATGTCGGACTGGATAAGGAAAAGGGAAGGAAGAAATTGGAAAGATGAATATTTGATGCTTTAATTGTGATCAGATTGACCATTATGAAAACAAATGCCAGAGCCTATTAGAGAAGGAAAGGGACAGATGTATGCATTGGACCCGGCAAGTTCAAGGCCAGTTGTGCAGAAGAAAGGGAAGGCTATTTTGGGAGGCTCATTATGGATTCACGGTATGTCCATTAGCGTTCTGTTTGATACTGGTGCATCACATTCTTTTATTTCTTAATATTAGGTGGATAAGCTTAACCTAGAGCCCTCATATTTAGTTTCTTCCTTAAGGTTTCAAATCCGATAGGAGGATATGCGACACTTGGGATGAGGTGTGACCATTTAGAGTTTGACTTGCTAGGTCATACTTTTGATTGCTGTTTGCATATATTTGATTTTATAGGGTTTGGGATTAACCTTGAGATGGATTTCTTAAGTAAATATGATGCTAAGATATTTTTCCATAATAGAAAGATATCACTTAGACACCCAAATTATAGTGATCAGATAGTTTATACTTTAGAAAACCCTAGTTGTGAGGTAAATGCTTTATTGGGTATCATGGAGATGGTGGATCATTTGCACCAAGTCTTTATGGTTAGAGAATTTACTGATGTATTTGCACCGTAGTTAGACTGCCACTGAAACGAGCCACTGATTTTCGGATTGATTTAGTGTATGGAGTAGAACCGATGAGTAGGCCGCTAGGAAAGATGACACCAATGAAGTTGAAAGATTGAAGGTGTAGTTGGTGGATATGGAAGGCAAGAGTTTTATTTGACCAAGTAGTTCACCATAGGGTGCTGCCGTAGTGTTTGCTAAAAAGTCAGACGGGTCATTGAGGCTATGTATCGATCATCGTAAGCTGAATGAGTAGAAGATAAAGAACCGATATCCATTACTGAGAATTGATGATTTTTTCGATCAGTTAAGTGGAGCCAAGGTATTCTCTCAGCTGGATTTGGCAATGAGGTTTCATCAGCTTAGACTGGCAGAGGATAGTATTCCTTTGACGACGTTTAGGATGAGGTATGGATCGTATAAATGGTTAGTTATATCGTTTGGACTAACTAATGCGCTAGCATTCTTTGTGGATTTGATGAACCAAATCTTTTGAGAGCACTTGGATAGATTTGTATTAGTCTTCATATATGATATTCTGATAAACTCTAAGGATGAGAGGGAGCATGAAGTTATCTTAGAGTTGTGCTTGAGATATTGAGGGAGCATCAGTTGAAGGCTAAATTTTCGAAGTGTTATTTTTGGAAGAAGGAGGTGGAATTCCTTGGTCATGTGGTCTCAGAGAAAGGGTTATATGTAGATCCAACTAAGATTGAGGCGGTAAATAATTGGAAGAGACCTGAGACGATGACCGAGATAAAGAGCTTTATTGGATTGGCTAGATATTACCGAAGATCTATAAAGGATTTTTCACAGATAGCTACGCCGATGACTAAGCTTACGCGAAAACATGTAAAGTTCGTATGGACTGAAAAGTGTAAGGAAGCATTCCAGAGCTTGAAAGACTTATTGACCCGTGCGCCGGTGTTGGTGGTTCCGAAGGGGAATCAGGATTTAGTTGTCCATACCAATGCAAGTGGAACATGATTGGGAGCAGTATTGATGCAAGAGGTAAAGTGATTGCTTATGCTTCCAGACAGCTCAGATCGCATGAAGTTATGTATCCAATGCATGACTTGGAGTAAACTGCCATTATATTTGCTTTGAAGGCATGGAGGCATTATCTTTTGGGAGAGCGATTCGAGATTTACACGGATCATAAGTCACTTAAGTATTTATTCTCTCTGAAGGAGCTGAACATGAGACAACAGAGATGGCTGGAGTATACTGCTACTTATGATTTTGGAATTGAGTACACAACAAGAAAAGGAAACAAGGTAGCAAATGCACTTAGTTGGAAATATTAGAATGCATTATTGGCTATGATTGCTGAGTGGAAATATTTGGAAGTATTGTCAGCTTGTAGAGTGCAGTATAGATCCAAGTTAGGTTCTAGTGCAGAAAGTGTGGTATTGTCTTGTTTAGAAGTTCGATCGGTAATGATTGAAAAGATAGCTTCTAAATAGGAGGAGGATCTGGTTTCGACCGAGCAGATCAAAAAGCTAAGGGAAGAAATAGAGAGCAACGACTTAAAGGATTTTAGTCTGGACCAGAATGGGTGGTTGAGAAATAAAGCAGGGTTGTGTGTTCCAAATGTAGGAGAAATGAGAAAGGAAGTTCTTGATGAATGCCATCGTTCGAAGTTCACTATCCATCCAGGAGAAACGAAGATGTATCTAGATACGAAGAGAAGTTTCTGCTGGGAAGGTATGCAACGAGACATTGGTTTATGTGTTTAGAAATGCTTGAACTGCCAACAGGCAAAGGCCGAACCCCAGAAGCCAAGTGGATTGCATCAACCGTTAGATGTTCTGACATGGAAGTGGGATTCTATCTCAATGGATTTTATTGATGGGTTGCCAAGGTCTAGTAGAGGAAATGAAAACATATGGGTCATAGTGGATAGACTAACCAAGAGTGCTCATTTCATTCCGGTATAGTCAATTAGGACGACACCTATCTTGGCGAAGTTGTCATGAAGAATGTAGTTACACTGCACCGGATTTCTAGTAGTATTATCAGTGATAGAGGTTCCTTGTTTACTAGCGAGTTCTAGAAGAGTTTGCAGGAAACTTTAGGAACCAAGCTCAACAGAGCACCGCTTTCCATCCACAAGCTGATGGGAAAATAGAAAGAGTCAATAAAGTCTTAGAGGATTTGTTAAGAGCTTGTGCACTGGATTTCGGGGGATCATGTGAAGACCATCTCCATTTAGTTGAGTTCTCATATAACAATAGTTATCAAGCTAGTATTGGGATGGCCCATTTGAAGCTTTGTAAGAAAGACCATGCAAATCTCCCGTGTATTGGTTAGAGACGGGGATAGATTGGTTCTTGTTCCGGATTTAGTGAAAGAAGCCACAGAGAAAATTGAGTTGGTCCAAGCTAGGATGAAGGAACTCAATCTAAGAAGAATAGTTATGTAGATAGAAGAAGGAAAGACTTGGAATTCTCTATTGGAGACTATGTGTTTATTAAGGTTTCACCGATGAAGGGTGTGATTAGATTAGGAAAGTTAGCACCTAGATTCGTTGGACCTTTCCGTATTGTTGAGAGAAATGGAAAACTCGCTTATAGAGTAGAGTTACCGAGTTGTTTGGCTGGAGTCCATGATGTTTTCAATATTTCTCATCTTAGAAAGTGTGTTAGAGACCCGGAGACTACTATTGCACCTACAGTGTTAGGAGATTTAGTAATAGAGCCAGATTTGACCATAGTTATAAAGCCGATTCGGATAATCGAGAGAGATGAGAAGAAGTTGAGGAACAAGATAGTCAGATTAGTAAAGGTCAAGTGAAATGATGATGCTAGAGACTGTACTTGGGAGACTGAGAGCAGGATTAGAGATGTTTATCCTGATTTGTTTTGATGGTATGTTTTGCATTTTTGCTTGGTTATGTACCTTATCCTAATTTAGAGGATGAAATTCTTTAAGAAAGGGAGTCTGTAACACCCCATATTTCTATAACACTATTTAGGACATTTAATTAGCTAAATTAAATTAAATAATGTGAAGATTAATAGTTGAGATTTGATTTAATTAAAGGTAGTTGTGCCATGTTAAATGAAAATCAAATGAAACAACATGAACTAATGTGTTGGGAAATAAGGAAGGCCAAAATGGGAAAATATAAGAGACTTATACCCCAAACCATTGGGAAATGAAATTCACGTTCATTTCATTTTATCAAACTAAAAGACATAAAGGTCGGCCACCATTTCCATTCTCAAGAAGAAGATAAAGCTAGGATTTAAAGGAAAGAAGTTAATCAACTTATTTAACCTCAAATCTCACATCTTTTAATCTCACGGCTAAGGTGAATGATTACTACATCCCATTTTTTTATGGTTTTCAGTTTTAAGTTATATCTGAAATGATTTTGCAAGTTTATGCCATGTTTTGGATGATTAAATTAATAAATATGCTTGTTGGTGAATTATACATGTTCATATTAGTTTTTATAATATGCTTGATATGAAAACCCTATTAAACGACATTCAAATGCCTTGAAAATTTAAATGTAGGTTAGAAATGATATTTTAGAGATGGGTTTCGATTTTTTGAATTAATATGGATTTTACATTAATTTTTCAGTGAAGAAAATGATTTATTGGGTTATAGATCAATCACAGTAAAAAAATAATTATTTGGGCTTGAAATTTTTACATGTTGGAAAGCATTTTAAAATAGATTTTCTGGAATTTTTCTAGATTTTTATTAAGTGTTTTTATGAATATATAAAATTATTTAAGGTATGAAATTTAAATGTTTTATATATTTAATTAAAGAGAAGGGGCATTTTATAAAATAAAATCATTATTTAATTCTGAAATTGTTGGCAGCACTTTTTTGAAAAATATTTGTTAATTAATAATAATTTGACAACAAAAGCAGGTTAGTTGAAAAGTTATCCCTATTAATTTAAAAACAAAAAAAAACATGTTTCAGCCATTTGCGGCATTAAAGCTTTCGATCCAGACCTTTCAACAAGGTCGAATGCATTCTTTGGACAAGGTTGAAATCAATGCATATGATATCAAGCTACTTGGTACGTAATATATTGGACAAGGTCGAAGGGTACTTGTTTGAAACCTTAGTTGACGAAGAGGTTGGAGTATGTTTGTTTTATAAGCTAGAAGTAATGCCTGCTTTTTTTCGAAAAGGAGCTTTTTACTAGGTAAAATATTTAAAATAGAGGTTTAAGGCTTTCGACAAGGTCAGAAAGTAAATAAGATTTCGAAGGGGTCGAAATCCCCAAGCTACCGCCTTTGAACCTTTCGAAATCAGGCTTTCGACAAGGTCGAAAGGTATATTTGTCTTCTAAAAACCAGCCGCTTCTCCTATGCTTTCGAAAGTAAGCTTTCGACTTAGATGATTTACACTTTTTATTTGAATTGAATTATAGTCCAAGATTTCAAAAGAGATATTTTAAGCTTTCTAAGGGGTCGAAAGCAGAGATTTCGGGAAGGTCGGAAGGTGGCTTCCGAAGAGGTCGAAGGGTTTTAATAGAGGATTTTCCACATTTTTTAAATTAAACCCAAAGATCCTTCAAAAGGTTTATGTTTTAAAGGTTTAATGTTTTCAAAAGGTACTATTTTCTAAATGGTTTAGAAGGGATCAAAGGCCAAGCTTTTGAAGAGGTCAGAAGCAAAGCTTTCGAAGGAGTCAAAAGGTCCTATTTCTAAATGGTTTTGAAAGGGTTGAAATTGTAGGTTTTTCCAAGATTTTCTAAGGCAATGTTTTAAAGTGTTTTAAGATAGGATGTCAAAGGTTTTTAAGGCTTTCGAAAGGATGATTTTCATTGGTTTTGAAAGGTTTGAAGTATGGGTTCGAAAGGAAATTTTTTGGCTTTTTGGCCTAGATAAATGAAGGATTTTACTTGGTTTCGAAAGAGATGCTTTTAAAGGATTTAGAAGGGGTAATTTCAATGGAATCAAAAGGGGTTCTTTAAAATGTTTAAATGTTTTCATCAACAAAGATTTGAGTAAAGTATGTGTGTGTGTATTTAACATGGCAATGTCATTCTGAGTAAAGCATAAGGATTATATATTTTCCTTATGTTAGTTTAATTTAAAGGTTTTAAATCATTTTGAAAAGGTTTTCAAGGAAAATTATGGGAGGGGATCCTAAGTAAAATGACTCAGATATTAGAATTCTAGACAGGGCCGGTATAGGTCGCACCCTATGCATTAGCTATTAGCCCCAACTAATTGTTGTTCAAAATTCCAATGTGTAGGGCTTGGTCATAGGTAGACTAAATTTTTGATACACACCAAAAGGAATATATGTTTATATACATATAGGTTATTGGTGAGCCCGAAAATCATTAGGATCAGGAAGACCCGAGAGATGATTAAGTTAGGGACAGACCATCTAGTAGAGAAGTATTTAATAGATAGTTAAGGACGGATCGTCCATAAGAGGGGTATCTGATAGGTGTTAGATTGATTTTGTTTATAATGTCCGGTAGGCTCGAGTTAGCCAAAGTTAAAAGTTAGACAAGCAAAACTTATGTGTTTGAACAGATAGTTCATTTATTACCTGATACTTATGTATATTTATATAATGATGCTTTGGCATATTTAAACAGTTTTGGTTGCAGGAAAAGGTTTTGCAAAGATATGTTTTAGAAGGATGTTAGTGAGAGGAAACCCGTTCTGCTAAGCGGCGTGGTCTCACTTAACATATTTAACCGGAATGTACAGTATTATTCACACCAGGCTTTATGTCTGACTCGAAGTTTATATTTTCCCCTTAAACTCTCGAGTGCTAAAAATTGATTCGAGTAGGCCGAGGGGTTAAGATCTTCTTCAGGTTTTAGTAAGATGATGAATGAGGCTACCATAGGCATGCAAGAGGCAAACGGATAGCTATTTAGGAGTTGCGTTTTATATGTGCTTTATTTAAACTGTGTTTGTATTAAGTCTATTATGACTATATTACTCTGATCATCCAATGTGGTATCTTCGTATACCGCTCTTGGCGTATTTTTTAATAAGTATATTTTATCTCTGCTTGAGAATGTATTGGGGATTGTGTATTAAGAATATGGAACATCTGTTTTGAAATTTAATGAAGAAATATGTTGTTTTGAAATCTGTGATTTATTTCATATTAAAGTACTTCTGATATTAAATATTCCATTAACACAATTGTATTTAGTAGTCGGAAGCTAATACTATAGATGACTACAGTATCTGTAGTGCTTAGTTTTGGACCTCTAAATAGGGGATGTCACACAAGCATCCAGGAATAAAATGTGCACTTTTAGTGTGTTGATTGACTTTTACCCAAATTATTTCATTTTCTTCTCTCGAACATGGATGTCCATTAATAAAGTCCATAGAGATCTGATCTCATTTACATTGTGGCACTTCCAGTGGCTGAAGTAATCCGCTGGATTTCTTATGTTCTCCCTTCACTAGCTGACATGTTGTGCATTTCTTTACATATTCTATCATATCATGCTTCATACCTTCCCATTAATATATGCGTTACATATCTTTATACATTTTAGTTCCACCTGGATGGATCGCAAAAATGGAATGATGACATTCGTTAAGAACATCCTTCCTTAGGCCAGCAACGTTAGGAGCACATAATCTTCCTTTCGATCGTAAACTACCTTTTGGGTCATGCTCGAACTTCTTCCGATCATTGACATCCTCTTCATTTTTCTACCGCTAAATTGTTCATTCAACCTAGGATCGTCCTTCTGACTAGCTCGAATTCTATCAACTAAGCTTGATTGAACTTCTAAACTACCCAACATAGCGAATGAATTTTCCGTCATTTTAAACAGAACATTAAAAGAACTTAACCACTCTAAATCTCTCCATTCAGCGATCATCATAGAAACCATGGCTTACTGCTTTTGACTAAAAGCATTAACCACTCTATTTCAGTTACCTGGAGCATACTATATCTCAAAATCATAAGCGGCTAGAAACTCATACCACCTTTGCTGTTGCACATTCATATCATTCAAATAAAATAAGTATCTCAAGGGTTTATGATCTTTATAGAGAATGAATCAGTCTCCTACAATATAATATCTCTATAATTTTAATGCAAATACTATTGTTGCTTCCACTAGATCATAAGTATCATATATAGTACATGTGATCTGAACTGTCCTTATGCATATGCTATGACCTTATCACGTTGCATCAACACAGCTCTAAGACCAGTCTCGCAAGCATCTATCTATATGTAATACCAAGTCTTTATTACCATCGGGGACTATTAGAATAAATGCATGGCATAATTATTCTTTCAGTTTTTGAAATGTTGTTCCACATCTTTCTAACCAATTATGCTTTTTTCTTCATCAAATTGTTTGGTGTAGTTGAATTTTTTGAAATATCTTCAATAAAACATCTATAATATCTGGACAATCCCAAGAAACTACTTATCTATGTAACTAATTCTAGTCTCTTCCACTTCTAAACAGTTTTGATCTTTGTCGAATCAACATAAATACCTTTATCAAAGACAATATATCCAGGAAATCTCACTTGATTCCACTTGATTCGTAGTTATTCTGCATGCTTTTCATTGGTCTTTGAATAGACCTAGATATCACCAATGAATACTAACACAAATTTATCCAAATAACTATGGAAAAATTGACTCATGAAGTTAACAAAATTTGCATGTGCTTTTATTTACCCAAAAGGAAAAACTAGCCACTCGTAGGATCCGTATTTGATTCTGAATGCTATAAAAGGAATACTATCAATGGCTACTCGTAGTTGGTGAAAACCAATAGCTAAATCAAGTTGCGAGAAAACTTTCACTTCATTAACTGGTTAAAAAGATCATCAATATGTGGGAACAAATAACGGTTTTTAATCATCATCTCATTCAACTTATTTTAATCACTTCACATTCCTACGGACCTATCCTCCTTCTTTACAAATACAACCCCTACACTCCATGATGAACTACTTGATCAAATAACATTCTTATGCTCAAGTCCTTCTAATTCAGTTTGCAACTCTTCCATCTTGCTGGGGTATATTCGATTAGGAGGTCTATTAATGTGATAAGAACTCAAATTAAATCTATTAGGAATTCTACTGCTCTACTAGGGGTCATCCTTCCATGGAATCAAATACATATGAATATTCTCTCATGATTGGAATCTTCTCAACTTCATTCTCTTAAGATTCCATAGAATAAAGTAAAATACAAGACCCGACTTTCAAATCATTAAGGGAAAATCCAATAAGATTTTTGTGATTAGGATGCTTCAGAGTAATGACTCGATCAGCATAAAACAAGTGAGCATTATAATGATTATGCCAGTTCACCCCTAAAATAATTCGAAAACCTAGGTGATTCATAATATGCAAATTGTAAAAGAGTATCCATATAGCATTTCATCCTGAAAGTAGCATAACTACCTATAGAATTTATTACCCTAAGTGATGTTACTAGAATGTATAATCGAGCTTTAATTTCTACACTGGCTCTTTTGATATAAGCGAATGTGAAGTACTTATATCAAAAGATCTCGTATAGATATATTAGATATCATTATCTATATTAGATATCATAATCATATCTTCAAGAACTATGGCTACCTTTCCCTTTGCCTGACTCGATGGGCCTTAGATTCATTTGCAAAAGGCTTCCCCTGTTTCTGCTTGATTAGCTTTGGAAAATCCTCTGTGATATGGCCTATCTCACTATAGTTGGAGCATTCCCTGGTATCACTGCCTTGAGCTTTTTGACATTTATTTGCAAAGTGTCTCTTGATTTCACAAATTTAATAGAAAATCTAGGATTTATTAATCTTCATCTTTTCTTGAGATCCAAGATTGGGTCTGAATTTCTTCTTCTTGAACAATTGGTTCTTCTTGGGATAAAACAATTTCTGCTTTACTCCATTGCTTGTTTGTTCATCTAGAGTTCTTGCTTCTTTAAAGGCTCTCATACTGAAGCATTGTGTCTACTATATCCTCAAATAAACTATGCAACTAAGCCACAAGTCAGTCCCTAAGGTCTTTCCTTGGTCGTTGAACAAACTTCTAGTTTTTATCTAGGGGTTTACTAATTAATAATGGTCCATATTTCAATAGAGCATTGAAATGATTCACAACTCTTGCATTGTCATATTATCTTGCTTCAGATCAATAAATTTCCTAAATAAAGTTGCCTTGGTCACTTCAGGAACAAAATGAGCTCTAATCATGTCCTTGAATCGCTTCTATGAAATCTTCTTCAGGGATCTCTAAAGTCATAACGTCATACCAATCTAATTCCCCTCCTTTTAGTTGTCTAGATGCAAGCTTCCTCTTTCGTGGATTTGTAAGAGCCGTATCATCGAAGATTCTTTCATAGATTCTCAACTAGGTATGGACAACTATGGGACCTTCATTTCCAAATAATGGCTTACCGCATAAACTAGCATAATCACTACATTATCGAGTAACGTTCGAGCAAGGAGTAGGACTTAGTGTTCTGAATAATGTAGTATCCTGTATGCCTCTCACAAATTCCTTGCACTAATCCATGGTCACCATTACATCAAAGTAGTACGCTAGATTGACTATTATACTATTCAATATGGGCACCAAAATGATGACTAACCATATTTTCTTATATCAAGGGGGTGAAAGAAAGTGTTATTAGAAATAGGGAAGTATAGATTAAATTACAAATGAATAAGAGAGTTTTTCCTACTTATATTATATACTGACAGTCAATCACATAGTCTCTCTAAATTTAAAAGTCGATCTTTCCTCTTATATATATATATATATATCAACAAATAGGTTATTTAGACTTAAGTACACTTCCTATGTCTCACTTCTCTAGAGCCAATTTATGCTTTTATCTCTGAATTATTCAGACCTGGGCTCTGATACCACTTTGTGATGCCCTGGCCCAGTACCCATGCCATCAAAAAGAGTTACCATCCAAAAGCTTGGAATAAAGGACATGATATGAGCAATCTCTCATATATACTCCCTTGGGTCAACATGAATATGTGATATCATGTACTTGAATCTCTACAAAGCACGTACCTTGTCTTGGTGCAAAGCAATATATCGAGTTTCCTAGGGTAAAAAATTAAAGATAAGACTACATAAAATAATTCATCAATAATAATATTAGTATGGTCAAAGTGTCACACATACATGTATATAGATTACATCCTTATATATAATAGATGCCAACATCCAGTTACAGACACTATTAAAAAGATATATACACAACTATGCACATGGTCACCATCCCTCATGAATATTAGAGTACTATCGTGAAGTCTTGAATGATCTAGTTGAACATCATGTCATCTTCTACAGCTAGTACGGTAAAATATGACAAATGGAATACCATATTTAGATCATGTCCATTCCCTTTCAAAAACCACAAGATAGAGACGATATCATGAAAGGACATCCTAAAATACAACCTCAGTCTAACTCAACGTTATTAAAATAAATAACAATCCAGGTTAGGCTAGAAACTAACTATGAGTAAACTCAAATAACAACAAAAAAGATAATATAACAATATGTAACACATCATCATATTAATATGTCAATTACCTAACCCTCGTGTAGGTATTGTATATACATCACCTAAAAAATGTTCAGTTGCCATTTAATGTGACCACAATCGCAGATCTTCTCAATTGAGATTCCCCTTAATCACAAGTTATTAATGTCACATCATATAATTATATAATAGTAAATTTGGTCAACTACCAAAAAAAATTAGGCGAAGCGATACCGAGTGACACTTGTGACTCAAATATACCAGAAATCAAAACAACACCTATGATTGAAACACCATACCTCTATACCCATACTATCCAAGAGTATTACTGAGTAATTCTATAAGATAATAAGGAGAACTAGGCTACGTGGGGTACACACATGAATATTCCCTTAGGTTGACACTGGTAAATATTTAAACATTGAATAAATAACTCACCACGTATACAGTATCGACACAAAGAATAAACATGCGTACCTCCAAGGCAGAACAATACACAATATTTGGTAAATAACAGAGATCACAGAGTCCAAATCATAGAAATAATTTATAATAGTAAATATATAAAAGACATAGACAATATACAACACAAGGATCTACATACATCAGGCTATGTAATATTAAAATGATATACAATAATACTGTATATTAACCTCCGCTAAGCCTAAATAATAAAAAGTGGTATAATTATCCCTATACTCGAAAAGTCTCGAACTGAGCCGAGTATTTTTGTAACGATCCACTTGGAAGTAGATCTATTCACGACTGAGATATGTGTCCTATCTCTTGGAAGTGGATCTGTTCGAGATGCTGGAATCCATGTGTGGTTTTATGATCTATTTGAGATATGGGAATCCATTTGGGGATTCATGTTCCATTTGAGTGATGAAAACTCATGTAAGAGATTCTGAACGTGATATCAACATCGAAAATGGCTAAGATAAATTAGGATGCAAAATCTAGTGTTTGGCTGACCTGTGATAGGGTATTATCAACTCCAAATCTAGAGTATGCCTATCAATATTGGTACCGGGAGTTAATGATATTTGGTTCCATATGGTTCTTTTTTTTGTTCAAGCGGGCTCCTTTATTTTGCCTTGTGGTATATTTTATCTAGAGATATATCATGCTCGGAAAGTGACTTCTGATCTTTATGCGTGGAGATTGGATGTTGGCTTTACCGAATGGACGTCCATGGAAAATCCATTATGCAACGTGCTTTAGTGGTTTGATTGTACCTCAATATGTTATGGTGTGATTAATATAAGCATCACAACTATTTTTTGATTTATATTATCCACCCTAGGCATTATATATTATATCTCATTATGTACTTGAGTGGTCATTTTGAGCAGATAACCATTATGGCATTCTATGCAGTCTCACAAGTGCTGCTATATGTTGATCACATATTCCTTGAGTTTCTCATACTAGACATATGTTTGATACGTGATTTTTGTTTTCCCTAAATTCCTCATGTGCTCTTTTGAGTAGTCAGAGAAAGGATGGATTTCGTTGATGTTCTTTGGAGCTTAAGAAGATGAGCTGGATGGTTTACCTACCGTAGTATTCTTAATTCCGCTACATTATTGTACTGTGCATATAAGCATTTGTGAGGATAGTCTATAACTGTCCTTGCTGTGAGATTATAACTATGAAAATCTATGTATCTTAGAGTGAAAGTTTATATTCTCTTTTGATATTATATGTTGTCATTCCGCTGTGAGATTTTGAAATTGTGTTCCTTCTTTCTTGTTCTATTTCATTTTCATTTTATTTTATCCTAATAATCTATCATTCAGGCAATTGAGTGTTTAGCACGTGAATAACATGGATGTATTAGTGTCGACATTTAAGGGCCAAAAAGATGAGTCGTTACAATTATGTAAATAACACACGAGTCGGACTATATCTAAATATAGAGGTCAACACATATAGTGATGTAGAACAATCATAGTATAACAATAGTGACATACAAACAATTGTATAACTAAATAGCAACAACCATGAAACCAAGCATAAGATGTCATCATCCACATAAAATCACATCAAATATTATCTTATTAAAATAATATCAAATGGATGAATCATCCATGTCTAGAATCACCATCAAAGTCCATAAATTATCAAATAAAAAGAACATCATTACTAATATATTGGATAGGCTGCCTATCAGTATAATAAAAGATATGAGAATCCACTATACCTTAGACTCCTATCCAGATATAATCTCATCTCCTCATACATGAATAGCGACAAAGAATTATAGAATATATTAGTTTATGATTTTTGTCCGATGATAATAAACATGTGTGTGTAATGAAATGTGTAGTACAATTACAATATCATAATATGAAATAAACAAATATAAATTTTATTTCAAGAAATATTTTAATTCAATGAAATTTTAATAGCACATACAAGTACAATAAGAGTTCCCGCAATTTTCATACACTATTCATATACAACAATTTCTATTTTTTTAATCAACATAATATTTTTCAAATACAATATTTTTCTAATGATATTTTTTTCATATGCACTACAATTTCTACTTGAATGCAATGTTTATCCTCTTACTCCAAGTTTTGTCCAGACATTTTCTTTACCTACCAAATAATAATGAAGAAAAAAGCAAAAAGGAAAAAATTGAAACTTCAACAAAAAATAGTTGACATTGCCTCGGTTGATTGGTTTTGCTATTTTCATACTTTAAATAGACATCAAAAGTAACAAATATGGACTAGTATAACATGTACATGATGGATATAAAATCAAATTTAAGCCAATATATGCACGTGCAATTTAAGACGTGCACACTGTGACATTGTACATGCCTTAAAGTCATACAAGTATCAAAATCAATTCAGGTTAAACCAAAAATGCATAACGTCAAAAGTGTACAACAAGTCAAGGTCAAGTGCAACAAAAAAAGAATAGCCCAAATAAACAGTTCAGAAATGCATAGCATAACAGGCACAATAGTACAACAAAATCATGCGCGCGCGCACAAGCAGCTTAACATAGTGTACAACTAGGTCAAGCTTAAAAGTAAGCATATAGGTTTCCTCAGGCTAGTATACAGGCACTCAACAAACAAGTCGGACAACATATAGGTACGCAAAACTTAACATAGAGCAAGATCAAGCCTACAACTTTTCAGTCTCAACGTAGTGCAAAGGCAAGAAAATAATCAAAATGCATTACATAGGCCAAAGCACTTGTGCATAGCAACAAGCATAAAGCAATGCACACGTTAAACAGTAATACACGAGGAAAACAAATGCATGTACCAACAAGCGAATACACATAGGCATATAAGCTAGTGGACATGCAAGAAACACATCAGAAAGTGCACGAGCTTTGCAATACAACAAAATCAATTCAAAGACATAAGTATATAGGCAAGCGCACATACATACAAGGAAATTTCAAATGAAAGTGCATATACAGGCACAAACACTTTCAGGCAATGTGCACAAAACCAATTATATGCAAAAAAACTGAACAAGTACAAAGAGTAAACCAAGGAAGCAAATTCAAATGCAACAATGCCAAAAACCAAAAATATAGTAAGTTCAAGCATAATAGTTTACGTACACTATATTATGCATATAGAAACATGCACCATAACATCATCCTATAAATTCAAGTTGAAGCAAGATTAAACAAGTTAGATTTCTCAAGCACGTGCAGTCAGGAACAAATTCACATAAAAGAAAATAAATGCAGAAGGTCACAGTTGAACTAGTCCATGAATTCAAAGAGAAAGCAGAAAAATCTCAAGGTTGAAGAAGTCTGTGAAATAAAGCCAAAGCCAAGTCAGAAAATCCAAGAAATCGAAATCAAATTAAAAGCCCTCAATCTTCTATTAATCGGTTCAAATTTCTAGAATAGGAAAATTCATAAAGAATTTTTCAAAATTGATCGCTATATAAACCCTTCATCATCAGGAAATTTTAATCAAGTCAAGTCCGATATCATAACATCAAAAAATCAAAATCATACCAAATTACCAACCACAGAAGTACTCAACAAAGGAAGCAACCAAAGTTCGTGAATCGCCAGTGCATTGAAGAGATTGATTGACAAGGTGATAAAGGCGAACGTTCATTGATCGATTATAAAAGCAACGACTTCTAAAAATTAGAAACCCTAAAAGAAAAATAAAGAAGAAAACAGGGATGGCCTAAAAATAGAATTGAAGAGAAGTGGATTGTCATAGTTTATTTTGGACTAAACTTTTTTGTTAAATTATATATTATATTTTAGGGTGTCCTTTTATTTTATTTTTGTAATTTACTTCTAAAATTTAAAACTCTAATTTGTAACTATGACTGAACTATGGTACGTAGTTTAAAATATTCTCAACTTAGGGATAAAGATGAGGCAGTATTCTAAACTTAAAATTAGAACATCAGGTTAGTATTAGTCATAAGTTTACAAGGTTTTATAACTGGTTGATTGTTTAATCTTAGTAGAAATCTTCAGAGCAATAGTAGGAAGGTTCATTGAAGCCGAGTGAATTTTCGTGTTGCTTTTATTTTCAAATTTACTCTATCATTCTATGCTACTATTTTTATTATTTTTTTAATTTACTATAAACCCTATTCACCCCCCTTTCAGGGTTAATTCAATCCTACAGGTGGTATCAGATCTAGGTAGTCAAATTCACTTTTCTAAACTATGGCTATTTAATGCTTTGTCTAAAGGAAAATCTATTGCTGGGCCACCTATGTTTAGTAGTACTGATTATTCATATTGGAAAACTAGAATTAAATTTTTTTTCTAGATACTATAGATGCATGAGATATAGTTAAAACTTGTTATGGTCTACCTACGGTAAATATAAATGGTCATGAAGTTCCTGAGCCTAATGATAAGTGCGATACAAATGAGCTTAGTCTCTATCAATCAAATGCTAAAGCTGTGAACAATATTAGTTGTGCCTTAGATAGAGTTGAATATAATTGTGTTTTTCATTGTACAACTGCGTAGGAAATTTGGCATACACTTGAAGTGATTCATGAAGATACATTATAAGCTAAGGAATCTTATCCAGCCATGCTCAATAGTAAATATGAGAATTTTGGAACTACAAAAAATGAAAATATAAGGAGATGTATGGAAGATTTTCAAATACACAAAGTTGGAGATGGATCAAAAAATTCTAAGAATCCTCCCAAGAAGTTTTAAAGCAAAAGTCATAACAATACAAAAATCCAAAGGTTAGAAATAGCTTAAATTAGAGGAACAAATAGGAAATCTCATCGCTTATGAGATGGAGCTGAAAGTCAAGGAGGAACATGAAAGCAAGGATTAGAAATGAAATCTATTTCCTTAAAACGTACAACCGATAATGAGGAAGATGACACTGCTTCTGAGCTAGCACTATTGATGAAACAACTAAAAAAATGGACTAGGAAACATGAAAATCTAGTAATAAACCAACTGATAAAAATCATCATTTCCAAAGTACTAGATGAGCCATCGGAAGAAGAAGAAGAGAAGGAGTTTCGCAGCTACTTGGTATGAGAATGAAGAAGAAAAGGAGGAGAACACTGGTAGTGAGAAAGAAGAGATGAATTTTTTTCTGATGCTAGAATCAAGTGATGGCCAAGATGAACAAAATAAGGTAGCACACTTATCCCATGATGATTAACTTTTATTATATCAAGAGTTAAACGGGAATGTAGATAGACTTAAACAATGATATAATAAACTAGAAGCTGAGAAAAATAGTCTACTTTGTACAGATAATGAGTAGAACCAATGATTGAAAAATTAGAAAACTTAACTCAGATTGTGAGAAGCGTCAATCTATAGAAGAAGAATTTAATAAGTCTAAGACTAAATTGAAATACTCGAAAATAAATTCTTGACTCTGAAAAACAAAGATGAAACAGAAAGAGAAAATTCCTTTAAAATATATACCAAACTTTTGAATGAAAATGATGCTCTTAAATTTAAGGTTCAACAATTTGAATCGAAAATAAGAAAAATTTCTAAAGGAGAAAAATCACTGAACAAATTGTTAGGTAGTTAGATTTTCACCGGAAATGGTAAAGGATTTAGATATGATAGAGTTGAACAAATTAATAGAAAGAATTGTGATAATATCAAATTTCACAAAGAATTTTCAAATTGTTCAATTTGTGGAAAAATTGGGCATAAACAAATTAACTATTGGAACAGAAATGAATACAAAACCGTTAAATAAATTTGGGTTCCAAAGGTACAAATGTAAATTTACTTAAATTTAAACGAGTTTGGGTTCCCAAGGGTAAAAATAACAAATCATTGGTTAGAGAATTTTTGGCTATGTGTGCCTTTGTTTGATGTAAATAACTTTGCTGAGATGCCATTATATGCCACCGTGGGGAGCCAGAGTACATGTGGCATCAGACATTTTTACATTAGAGATCATATTTACATGGGATTTATGTTTCAATCGATTTTAAAATTATAAGATATTTTTTACAAAGCATGTTCCAAAAAGTAGATTTTCACAACATTGTTTGGATTTAGAAATTCTACAAACAACTTAAATTTTTTAAGTTAAAATACTCTTGTTTACTTTAATAATGAATATACTTTGTAAAAGATGGTGCTTGACTGCTTGAATTTTTTTGAAATATATCAAGAATTATTAGTGGTGATTGAGAAAGTGATAGGTAATGATTAAATTATACTTAATATCTAGAGGAAGGATATGTTAAAATTTCTTGAAAATTGAATAAGTTTTATAATATTTTAAATTGGTACCTATTCCATGATCACCTCTACTACTATCGTCTTTCTTACAATTCATACACCAAAATTAATATAGTGCACAGAAGTTGGTATTTCAAAAAATGAGGAATTATATTTTTAGTGTAATTTAAATAATTTATTATACCCTAAAGTATTCGCTTTCATTTAAAAGTCCTCACAGTTATGAATGGGTGAATAAATTTTGATCTTTAGATTTGTGCTTCTATTCACATTTAAAAGTTCTTATGGTTATGCATCGATGAACACTTATACAAGAGAGGGATAAAATTTCAAGTAATTTCTAACCTCATTTTAAAGTCCTAATAGCTATGTATGGTTAGAAAATGTTTGACATTTTTTTAAGTAACTACTAACCTCATTTAAAAGTCATAATGGTTATGCATGGTTAGTAAGAACTTAACATTCATTGTTTAATTTAAAATTTTAAAAAAAATCTTTACTAAAATATGCCACACTACTATCACTGTATAAGATTCCCCCTAAAACATAACCTAATCATCATTGTAAAATAGGATATGTGTCTAATTAACAAATATTATGACTTTTGTTTGATTGATTGAAATTATTAATACATATGTACCTATATAAGATTATAGTTTCAGTCAAAATCTACCACTATATCAATTATTACTACAATCTTGATGACAAAAAAAGGGACAGAGGTTAAGGTTTTGGTGGTTGACTGATAACCTTGCTGATATTCAAAAGTTTTTTTATTTTTAAAAAGTTGTTTTATTTTTCCTTAGCACCTAGGCAATTATTTTCTTTGGACATCAATATATTTGGTTGGCATTTATGACTTTTTTTATTGCATACATCTGTGTAAGGTGGGTCTAGTAGTAGGGGGAGGATTTAAATAAAGGAAGCCGTTATCACAAAACATCAAACACATTTATTTGTCATGAAATCTTAATATATGTTTGTTATCACCAAAGGAAGGAGATTGTAGAATCTAGTAGTTTATGGTTTTTGTTTGATGATATAAAACATACACACACACACACACACACATATATATATTGTAAATGTATAGTACGATTATAATACAACAAAATAAAATAAGCAAATAAAAATTTTATTTCAACAAATATTTTATTTCAATAATTTTTTTAATAGTATACACAAGTATAACAAGAGTTTCCACAATTTTCATACAGTATTCATATACAACAATTTCTACTCTCATATACGACATAATTTTTTTCAAATATAATTTTTTTTCTAATCACATTTTTTCATACACACTATGATTTCTACTTAAATCCAATGTTTACTCTTCTTGCTCCATCTTTTTTCCAAACATGTACTTTACCCAAATAACAATGCAACAAAAGTAAACCAAACAAATCGAAACTGTAAAAATATAAATATACTCGACATTACCTCCGTATATTGGTTTTTCTCTTTTCATATTTTACATAGGCACCAAAAATAATGAACATGGACCAGTACAACATGTTTGTGAGGGACAGAAATCCAATTATAAGCCAATATGTGCACGAGAAATTTAAGGCATCATAATGTGACACTGTACATGCCTTAAGGTCGTGCAAGTACTACAAATCAGTTCAGGTAAAACCAAAAGTGTACAACAAGTCAAGGTCAGGTGCATCAAAAAAAAGAAGAGACCAAATAAATAGCTCTGAAATGCATGGTATAAATAAGCACAACAGCATAATAAGGTCATGCACACACATACAAGTAGCTCAACACAGTGCAAAACTAGGTCGAGTTAACAAGTGAGCACATAGGCTTCCTCAGACTAGTACATAGGCACTCAACAAACAAACTTGACCGTATACAGGTACACAAAGTTTAACACAAAGCAAGGTCAAGCCCATAACTTTTCTGGTTCAACACAGTGCAAAGACAAGAAAACTAATCAGAATGCACAAGGCAGGTCGAAGAACATATGCATAGCAACAAGCATAAAGCAATGTGTAAGTCAAATAGAAATACACAAGGAAAACAAATGCATGTACCAGAAAGTGAATACACATCGGCATGCATAGGCAAGTGAACATGCCAAAATCACACCAGGAAGTATGCACGAGCTTGGGAATGCAACCAAATCAGTTCGAAAACAGAAGTATAGGAGCAAGTGCACATACACATAAGGCAGTTTCAAGTGCAAATGCACATACAGGCACAAACACTTTCAGGAAATGTGCACAAAACCAAATGTATGCACAAACATTCACAAGAACAAAGAATAAACCAAGGAAGCAAGTTCAAATACAACAAGTTCAAGTGCAACAATGCCAGAAGCCAGAAATACAATAAGTTCAAGCATAATGGTCTACGTACACTATATAATGCATATTGAAACATTCATTAGAACTTCAGTTTAAAATTCAAGCTAAAGCAAGATTGAACAAGTCAGAATTCTCTAGGCGTGCAGTCAGGAACAAAATCACGTAAAAGAAAAATAAATGCAAAAATTCATGGTTGAACTAGTCCATGAATTAAAACCGCAACCAGATAAATCTCAAGGTTGAATAAGTCCATGAAATAAAGCCAAAACCAATTCAGAAAATCCAGGAAATCGAAATCAAATTAAAAGCCCTAAATTTTCTACTGATCGATTCAAATATCTAGAACCATGGGAATAGGAAAATTCAGAGAGAATTTTTCAGAATTAAATACTATATAAACCATTCATCATCGAAAAATTTAAATCAAGTCGAGTTCGATGTCATGAAATCATAAAATCAAAATCGTACCAAATTACCAACTGTAGAAGTACTCGACTAAGGAAGTAACTTAAGTGCGGGAAGCACTAGTGCATTGAAACGATAGATCAACAAAGAGATAATGGCGAACGTTCAACAATCAAATACAAAAGCGACGGCTTCTAAAAATTAGAAACCCTAAAAGTCAAGAAAGAAGAAAACAGGGATGGCCTCAGTGGCATAGCTAGGATTCAAGTCTAGTGAGATCATGATTTTAGAAGTGTTGGAATTCAGGGGCGATAGTCCCTAAAAAAATCCATCAATTATTCAATGAAATTAGAGAAAATTCATGATAAATCATTGAACAACCATAGATAATAAGTGATATAGTAGTATTTGATTATAAAAACAATCAATTATTTTGATCTTTTCAAACTAAAAAACCATAACATAAATACTAATAATCTAAAGTTTCCCATGTCAATTTCTCATTTTTTGAAACCGATTAATGATTGCATCATTGCGCATTTGAGTAAATATATCTTTCTCGATGTATGAAAAACAACTATCATTCAACCATTCATCTCCCATTGATTACGTTGATCGTTTTTCACTATATTCACAGTAGAGAATGCTCTCTCCATGGTTGTAGTAGAGAAGGATAAGATAAGTGATAAAGTTATGAGCTTGTAAACCAAGTTATATATGATAATTTTTCATGTTAGCACCACCATCTTGGACAAAACACCATTTTCGTTCACATCTTTAAATTTGTCATTAGATTCCATATCCATTTCATAAATTTCCAATTGATTGGAGAGGTCCATATGCTCTGGTTTGGAAAAATCATCGGGATAAAATTCAGATAAACGAACTAAGTTTATTATATCAAAAGCAAAAAGCGAAGCAACTGGACAAAGCGCTAGCATACAAAGAAGTAATTCTGTATTAATCTCGTCAAAGTAATTGCTAAGTTTAACAATTTCCCTATCTAAACAAAGATAGAACAAATCAACTTGATAATGATTTAAATTTTTAATCATCGGTCCTCTTCTTGATCTAACAAAAATAAGAAAATTATCGTCCATATTTGAAATAGGAATATTGTATTGTGGGCAAAAAGATGTGATCTCATTCAAAAGAGTATCCCATCCATTATCTCTTACGTTTTGTAAACGTTATTTATAAACTTTTACCAGCATCATAGCATTTATGATATCTTGATCTTTTCGCTGTAGTGCTTTGGAAAGATCATTAGTGATTGCAAGTTCATTTTTTCATCAATTGTAAAATAAATATAAAATCATAAGATTGCAACACTTTTATCAAATTCAAAGGCACTCCTTTTTTATCACCCGATATATCTCCTACTAGTTCGGCAAGAACATCGATAACGAGAGGAAACGTAACAATTAAATTAATTAGTGTACCATAATAACGTATATCCTTCGGTCGTTTCAAACTACGCTCTTGATTCAAACCCGACCACTATATTTCACCTCTTTTTAGTTTTTAAATATTCTATTTGCTTCTTTTTCTCTAAGAAATCTCGACACTTACATAATACTCCAAGGTTTACTAAATTTAGCTAAGTAAAAAAAAACTCAGAAATGTGATCTATAACTTTAGCAACTTGAACAAGTGTTAATTGGAGTTTATGTGCAAGATAAAGAACATAGAAAGCAGACTTATTCTCATTCAGAATAACTGTTTTAAGACTACCGAACATATCTTTCATATTATTTGCACCATCATAACCTTAACCACATAGCTTTGTCATGCTCAATCTATGCTTGCCATAAAAAATTCAAGTGATGTTGAAATTAATGTTACACTAGGAACATGTACCATGCCAACAAACTTTCAAAAACACTTTTGGTTTCACTCACAAATCGCAAAATAATTGTCATTTTCTCTTTAATTGGCAAATCGTGAGCTTTGTCAATTAGTAATGTAGTCCTTCGAAAAGTAATTTTAGGATAACATGTACAATTGCAATACAATTCACAATATCCTTTTGAATATCCGATGGTCATTTTAAGATTTTGCAGTGCATTTTTTAAAATAATCCCATTAGCCACTGGCTTTTCAGTCACTACCCATTGTAGATGTTCAAGAAAATTCCCTTTGTTCATTGATTTTTCAGATTCATCATGACCACTAAATGAAAAACCTTGATGTAAAAGATATCGAATGCATGCAAGAGTTAAATCCAATGAATTCGATAATCAATTTGACTTTGAGTTGGTTGTCTCCCAATTACCATCTTGGTACATATATTTTGGTTTATTAAATTCTCAACATTTGTGTATGCAATGATATAAGGGTCTGTATTAGCATGAACTTGAATTCTTTGATAGTCTTTCCAATTTCTAAACCCACCTCAAATAAATGCATCACTTATATTTCTACTCATTGATTGGGAGCGAAATAAATAGCATGGTAAGCAATTAATGGCATCGTCATTCTCACTATAGTCTAACCAACTTTTATAATCATTAAACCTTGATTGATAAAAATGATGAACTTTTCCACCAATTAATGTTTGTGGAAACAACTACAAAGAAGGTTGACAGGGACCATTCAATAAATATGTTCTTTGAACTATGTCTTGATCATTTGGATCATAGTCTGAAATTTGATGGCATAGACTAGAATCGAAAGGAAGATTCGATATCCACCTCAATATGACTTCAAGTTATTAAGTTCAGAATAATATTGTTTTGATTATCATTGTTTGTGATATCATCAATAGGTTTAGAACTTTCATAAGAACCAAATTTGTTTGAAATATTTTCAAATTTTCTTTAAAAAAAATTCCCCAAATCTGAAACAAACAAATTAATTCATTACAGAATTAATCAATACTAATTTAACTATATAATAGCATAACATTAGCAAACAAAATAATCCCAAATTTAGTGTAAACCCGAATTTAATTAAGTAAACCCAACTTTATAATAAACAAAGAAATTAGGTAAATAAAATTAGGGTTTTACCCACGCGATGTTGATGATAGATGAGGGTTGCGGTTGCGAGTCATGCGATGCTGGAAGATGGGATCGCCACTGCTGGAAGATGATGCGATGCTAAAGAAGGGGTCACAAAAATATGAAGCAATGTTGGAAGAGGGTTTCAATGCACGCGAAAATTGAAAGGAGTGCGGGGGGAAATGTTTGAGCCTGAGAATGATATTTTTGTAATTATTTTTGGTGAGCACATGACCTCACCAGGCCTATATCATCCACCCATGTACGGCCTGAAATAAAATTAAAGAGAAGTGGGTTGGAATATTTTATTTTTGGCTAAAATTTTCTGTTAAATTATGTATTATATATTATGGTTTCCGTTTATTTTATTTTGTAATTTTCTTTTAAATTTTAAACTCTAGTTTGTAACTAGGAATGAACTACGGTGTGTAGTTCGAAAAATTCTCAATCGGGATAGAGTTGAGGCAGAATTTCTAGACATAGGGTTAGAGCAATCAGGTTAACGATAGTCGCAAGTTTATAGATTTTGTAAGCGGTCGATTATTTTATTTTAGTACAAATCTTACGTGCGGCAGTATGCAGGTTTTGCTAAAAATGGGTATATGTGTTGCTTTTATTTTCGCATTTGCTCTATTATTATATGTGCTGCAATTTTTATTATTCCGTTGATTTGTTTATGAACCCTATTCACCACTTCTAGGGTTGGATCGATCCTACATGAATGACTATACGATAGACAGAAAGTCCCAAGTAGAGTCATATATACATCAATATGTAGGTCACCTAACGCTTGGCCTCCAAACCCATATCTATAACTAGGTGAGGGGTATCAATAATATATGTCAACTTACCACCCCGTTAGAACCCGAAGAGATGCTGATGGCTGTATACCCACTCCAGAAACCCAAGCTCACCTAACCGGATCTACTCCTACAATGTTTAGTTACCTCGATGGACTTCGTGACTCATATTCACCAATGGCTTGTCATTTCCTAGCCTAAGTCACGACCCTACTTTACCCCTACAGGTAACTGGTTGTTGGCCTATACGATAAAAAAAGGGTATAAGGCACCTACCCTATGGTCCACCTAACCTATATCTTGGGATGCACATCAAATATAATATCCAATAAAGATGTTACAAATCTGGAGCACGACCCTAAGATCAGACCGCTAGGGTGGTTCTGTCCAATGTCAATAACAGGATTACACCATGATAGTTGCATACAATATCAATAAATATAGAGGGACCTATCCTGCTCATACCTATGAGTATCACCTCACCTAAGTACATACTCATCATACGATTTCCATCATGTGAGCGTCATCTACTTACAATGAATAACCGAATAAATATCACAACAGCATCCCATACCATTGCATAATACTTGAACATTTATTCATAGCTCATAAACTACTCTTAAGCCCCATAATAATCTATATGATCAGTCCAAAAAGTAATTGGAGAAATATTACAAAAAGTCTCATATCAGATAATATTATAACTTCATTTATTCAGATTCCTCATCACATAGAATGAAAATTATCAAAACATTCAAATATAAATTAGGAAAAAGATTATATTTATAAAAATGTAGTAAAACTTCTTCAATTAATTTTGTATTCTTAAAACAATAAAAACCTTAAAATATTTATTATATATTAAATAATACATTCACTTTATTTATATAATCCCAAAATAAAGATTTAAATAAATTTTTTTACTTCGAAATCTTATTTGTATATTTTAAAACATTCAAGGTCACTGACAAACCAGATATCTTTTATGATAAAATTTCCACAATTTTGTATAATTAGTTACTATTTATAAATAAATATATATTTTAAACTAACTTATATTTATTTCAATCTATAGGATATAATTCAATATTTTCACTTTATACCCAAATTAATTCGAAATAAAACATTTTCTTTTAAAACAATACCAAACTTGAAATTCTCGTATTTTAGAAGGAGATTTTTATTTATTTAAAGGTATCCAAAACCTTATAATTATTTCTAAAAATGATTACTTTACTTTCCAAACTTGAAAATTCATCCAAAAATATTTAAATAACATTTATAGACACAACTTGAAATAAATAATTACTTGTTAATATATTTTATAATATAATAATACGTTTTAACTTTTGCCTTTAAAACAATTTAAATTTTTATAATATAATCATTATAGGATTTTGTAAACGAATGAAAATCATATTTGTATGTATATATATATAAGAGACTTAAAAATATGAAAATAGCTAAATCGGGTAAAATTTCAGTTAATTATTTATTAAATACTTTTAATAAAATTTTAAAATCCTTGAATAACTTTTCCAAGCTTTCTGAACATCTTTCCAAACAAGAAATAAAATAATATACTAAATTTAAAATTTATGGAATAAAATTACTCCACGAACATCTTAACCAATTTCACTCTAAATATTCACTTGATACTGTTGTATCTGTCGTCCCCCAACAAGCTAGAGCTGCGGCTGTTCTTTCTTTGCTTGTTGGGTGACACGAAACCAAATCGGCTTCACTCACGCAGTCCGGTCTACTTCACTTATAGGCGTATATATACGACCGAAGTCAAATTCCATCGAACCCTTGTCTTACATAAAATGCAAACATCGACATACTAATACGTATATAGTTCAATGCGCAATTAGACAGAGTTCCATTTGCAAATTGACACTTGAAATCAACACAATCAACTAATATACAAACAATAATTAATCCTAAACCCATGTACCAAAAATTCATTCAAAAAATCAATTCAAGCAATATACGATATAGATAGAAATATTTCATACCAACAAAGATTTGTATATAGTGTGAGTGCAAAAATCACCAAAACAATGTTCGAGTTCTCTAAAACAGCGACAACCACCAGCCTGAACACAACATTGCTATCGTTGATCACCTTATGTTCACCTAAGCTTCTCATCATTGTTCATTCATATAGCTATAGCTAACATCTTTGTCTCCATCGTGTCATCCACTAATTTCAACCACCGGCCAAAACTTCAAAATCACCTAAAACACTGCGCTAATCCCATCACGCATCACTTAGTTTGCACAACCGCATACACCTCCTCTAACATCAGATGCCATGCCTTCAACCACCTTCACCCGTAGCTCCCTTGTATTACAACATCGACCTTTGCACTTCTCACCTAATGTTGAACCTAGATAACTTTGCTTCCCACCTGACGTCGAACTCAGATGTGCACGAGTTATGGTCATAGTTGCTAAAACAAGCCACCTTCTCGTCCATCATTTCTCCTTGGTCAAGCATGACGTTCCACTCATTTTTTAATTGTGCATAAGTTGATTTGTGATTTTCGTTTGGGGGAAAGATATGTGCATAGGGTATTGAAGAATATGAGGGTTTCAAGCTTGCTCTAGAAGTCAAAAGGAGGGGTAAATATTATGTATTCAAACGGACTTGATTTGATTATGAGCTTTGTTTATTTAGTCTATTTCCAATTAATAAATTTTTTCTTTTTCTTTTATTTTAACAAATATTTCAATTTATTTGTAGATTTATTTAAATCTAATTTAAATTCCAATTTACATGATATATTTCAATAATTAAATAATATATTATAATCAACACTTGTTTATTTTTAATTAACTATTGATTAAATTAACGTTAGCTAAATTTATTTTTCAACTACTTCAATCATATAAAAATTATCAACACTTTAAAAATATCTTATATTGATTAAACATTTTATTCCATTTCAATACATTCTCTAGAAGGAATTTATTAATTCAATTCAATCTATTAAAATAAATTCCATTATTAAATAGAATATAATTTAGTAAAAATTATTTTCAAAAATTATTTTTATTAAAATCAAATTCAAACATTTTATTTTAATTAAATTTGTTTATTATCTTGGCGTTGAAAGCAAGTTATTGCATTGGTATCTAGTATCACCAATGAACCAGCATTATGGGTAATACTATACATGGCCCTACCTGGGCTACTCTAGCCTACAGGACAACTCTCCTCTATCCATCATCTCATCTAAATCATGTAGCCATAACACTTAATTCCCATACAATAGATCGTCAGACTAGTGACATTGGGGCAAGGATGGCAAACTAAGGGTGCTACCTTGAGTTAGTCCAGCTAGAATGGATACTATTTCTATCATGTATAGCACTCATTGATCAATTTACAATATTTAGCATGTTTCATAAATGCATATATCAGTAATCCCACCTAACTGTCGTTAAGCAGGTGGTGCTAAGCGATTTACCACACTATATATCATTTAACCTTTTCATATACAATAGTAATTCTCACCTAATTATCGTGTATCAAGTTTCACTAAGGTTTACAAGTTTAAATCACAATATTGTTGCTTTATTCAAATAACATACATTCTCAACTATTCATAGTAGTATATGCACATAATTAAAAAATTCATAACATATTTATAAATATGCGATGGTGGTGCCTACCTTTACAAAAATTAAATAATTGAATGTGGTGGTGGTAGAGCCTACCCTTATAGAAATAGAATAATATAATGTGGTGATGTTAGAGCCTTCCTTTGAAAAAATAAAATAATATAATGTGGTGGTGGTAGAGCCAAAGCTTGCAAAAATAAAATAATAGATTGTAGTGGTGGTAGAGCCTAAATTACGAAAATAAAATAACAAAGTGTTATGGTGGCTGAGCATACGATTGCAAAAATAAAGTAACAGAACGCAATGGTGACAGAGCCTTCCTTTACAAATATAAAGTAAAAAAATCCAATGGTGGTAGAGCGTGCCCTTACAAAAATAAAATAATAGAATGCGATGGTGATAGATCTTGTCCTGGCAAAAATAACATAACAAAATAAATAATAGCAGAGTAAACAAATAGGGGATGCACTGTTCTTGATTTCTACATAATTCTACGTCTTATGCTTTAATTTCAATAATGTAAAAAAAAATTACACTTTAATTTACGTAGGAAAAGAAAGAAGGTTTTTCACTGAAGGAAGCAAATAGTGGAGGTGGAGAAGTTTACCCACCAAATAAAGCTTTCGCTTGCTCTTTGGATGGAGGTTTCAACGGAGGTAGGGAAGATGATGAGGGAGATGAGTTAATGAAATGAAGGAAGGGGTAAGGGTTAATATATAAGCAAGGCATAATCATACTATTTTAATTTATCAGACAAGTATTTATACTATTTGTTTTATTAGGAAAATAATTATACTAATTATACTTTTGTTTTATTAGGCTAGTCATCATACTATTTGTTTTATTAGGCGGGTCATTATACTATTTTGTTTTATATTATAGTTTTATTAAGCCATTCATTACGCTATTTTTTTAATATTATTGTTATATTAGGCCATTCATTATGCTATTTGTTTTATCAAGTAGGTCGTTATACTATTTTATTTTATATTATTGTTTTATTAGGTTATTCATTATGTTATTTTGTTTATTAGGCAAAGTTAATAATTCTTCCTTGTTTTATTTGGCAAAATCTTTTTTTAATTTCCAAGAAGTAATCATCGTTATTTGTTTTATTAAGCAAAGAAAATAATAGTCTCCTTAATTTATTTAATTAACATTCAAGGAAACAAAATTTCTTTTTCCATTTCTTTTTATTAAATATTTTATTTTCATAATCGAATTTCAAACTACTCTAAAAATATTTTTTAATTGTCAAGTTATAATGGTGCCAAATTTCAGATTGTTACACTACACTGAGGGATATAAGATGCCTGATGCAAGGGAGGCAACTGAAGTGGAGAAGCAATCCTGAAACTATCATCTCTTCCATGAGACACATAGACAATGTACTAATGAGTGCCAACATCTCCACGATTTGATTAAAGATTTGATTTGGAAGAAGAAACTATATTAGTATGTCAAAAAATCGTAGGAGGGTGGCTAAGGAAACAATTAGCTTCGAGGCATCCACATTAAGGAAATTTGGATGGGCCAAGTGGATAGAGCCTAAGACCACCAAATAGGAGTTCAGTGATTAACACTATTTTAGTGTACCTCATATTGGCAGATCGTAAAATTTTTATTTTTAAAACAAGTTGCGCCTGATTACATATAACTTTAGATAATGTTAATAATTGATATTTTTCACTCCTAGAATAAATATTGGAAGGTTTTGGCCATAAAATTTTTGTAAGGCATATAACTTTTGATGGGAGCCGAAATAGGATCTGAAACCACTTTCAAATGAAAGATATGATGCTTTCACATTCCTCGAAGAATAGATTTTTGGACTTAAGTTTTAAGAGATATAATCGTTTGAATTTTGATAATTTTTAGGTATCCTAGTGGGCAATTAAACTGACCCCATCATTAGGCCTACTAATTATTTTGTGATTAAGGTTAGGAGCAACAGCCATATCAAATGCTAATCACTTTTTATCATCTCTAAACACCTTCTAACCTCCATTAGACTTTCCTCTACCAAAATCCATATTTTTCTAAACTAGATTGGCCTGATTAATTAGCCAAAGGGTGATTAGCACAGAAATTAGCAAAAGGAAGCATTTGATTTCAAAATTTATGCCTTGGGGCTGCCTGATTCATATCTACTCTTGTTATGGTGTTTTTTGGTTGATACCTATGTTAGTGATTCTATTCTCTCACTTTACTATAATTGTTGATACATATTTAATTAATGTAAAAATAGTAATTTTGGGAACTATTTCGGATTTCAAAGAAACCAGTCTCGTCGGATCCGAGACAGTGAATTATTATGGGATTTCAAGTTTCGTATCGATCGGACTTGTTGTTCGATCATACGGACTCGAAACGCCTAGAAAGCAATTTAAGTGAAATCAATTTGAAATACACTGATTTTAAGTGAACTTCTTCATATGATGGAATTTGGAACTGAAACCTATCTCATTGAGTTTAAAATATTAAAAACATCTATTTTGATATATGTGATGATTCATTTTCATTCCGGCGACTGAACGTGCTTTTCAGGTCATTTATCATTTAACGTGTAAATCAATCTGGTCCATTCTTTCTGTTTTCAGCTTTGCCCATAAATAGCCCATAATACACCCTAGTTATTTCTTATTCCATTTTTCTATGTGTACATTTACTTCTTAACTCCTCATTCCAATAGCAGACAAACCAAAACCAAAAACCCTTAATTCAATTCCAAAATTTAAACTCTTCAAAATATATCGAATTATATATAGATTTGAAGCTCTCGATGAGCATAACTGCAGTCTTTTTCTCGATCTGAGTTTTTATATGCCCAGAATTTGATGGTTTATTCTCGGCTATTCATCATGTTCCAATGAACTTCGGATGATCGTCAAATCATTGGTACAGTTTTATGGAGTGGACCAAGGGGAGTGCATTCGTATAGTTCATTTGGCGATTGGACGGTTGGATCTTTGCCCAAAATTTGCTAGGGTTTAGTGTAGAGGGGAGGTGAATGCTCAACTATGAGCATCGATCTGTAGCGGCTGGTCATGCGTAGGCGAGGGTGGACGTGGGGGAGGTCACGTCGGCCTGAGGTGTGGATGGTTGCGTCTCGAACGACGGCGAGTAGCAGAGGTGGCACGAGCACTCATGGCGACTGTATGGGTGCATGCATGCGATAAGCCTAGGGTTTTGCTGTAGATGGTATTGAGGTGACGAGGCAAGCTTATTTTGTTTTTTTATTTTTTATTTAAATTCAAATCGCACAACTTTTGCATACGAACTCCAATTCACGCGTGGTTTCTTCCATTGGGATTGTATCGAAATTCTAGATATTTTGATGCGAGTTTGGATGAATTCTAAGAATGTTCAAATTTAGGCCCTATTTTGGATTTCAACACGATTTGAAATTCAAAGGTGAGTGTTTTGACCCACTCACAACTTCTAAAATTTCTTATGTTAGTTTGTAAATAATAACTTATAAGTGTGATTAAAAGTTAATGATAAATATTATTATATGTTACCTGTTTATTTAACCTGTTAAATTAACTTTGAAATCAACTGCAATTAATCCCCTTAATTAATGCATTTAATGTAGATTAAATTGATCATTGTAGAATATTAATTCAATAAGATGTAACCAATGTAAATCTTTATCATAATTTGACTATTGATTTGAATAAAAAGAATGGAAATCAAGTTTGATCAATTTATTGGAATTTACATTATAATAAATGGATTTATTGCATACTAATGTAATTAAATACCACGTTAATGAAAACTAAGATGATAATTGGAGAATGTAAATGAAGTGAGATATAAACAAATGTCAACTATGTTAATAGAGTAATATTAGATCGGAGAAGAAGGATTGAAATCCAATTAAATCAGGTTACTAAAATTTGAATTGTAATTAATTGGATTTAATTACAGCTGAAATTGAATACTATAATCATTGTAATATTTGATACTAAATTTATAAGTAAACTTGTTGTAAATTTATTACAAATTTCCAAGTAATAAAAATTTATGAGATTTTTTTATTTTTAAATTTGAATTGGAAAAGTGATTTAATTAATTTTTAAATTATTTAATTAATGTAAAAATAGCCATTTTGGCAACTACTTCGGATTTCGATGAAACTAGTCTCATCGGATCCGAAACCGGGAATTATTATAGGATTTCAACTTTCGTAGCGATCGGACTTGTCGTTCGATCATACGGACTCGATACGCCTAGAAAGCAATTCAATTGAAATCAATTTGAAATAAGATGATTTTAAGTTAACTTCTTCATGCAATGGAATTAGTACCTGAGAGCTATTCTATTGAGTTTAAAAGAGTTTAAAAATATTGAAAATATCTATTTTGATACATGGGATGACCCATTTTCGTTCTGGAGACAGAACGTGCTTTTCGGGTCATTTATCGTTTAACGTATAAATCAATCTGGTTCATTCTTTCTGTTTTCAGCTTTGCCTATAAATAGCCCATTATAAACCCTAGTTATTTCTTATTCCATTTGTTTATGCGTACATTTCCTTCTCAACTCCTCATTCCAATGGAAGACAAACCAATACCAAAAACCCTTAGTTCAATTTCAAATTCAATTCCAAAATTTAAACTCCTCAAAATATATCGTATTATATATCAATTTAAAGCTCTCGATGAACGTAGTCAAATTTGTAGTCTGTTTCTCGATCTAAGTTTCTGTGTGCCCAGAATTCAATGGTTTATTCTTGATCGTTCATCACGTTCCGAGGAACTTCGGCTGATGGTCAAATCATTGGTACAATTTTGTGGAGTGGACCAAGGGGAGTGCATCCATGTAGTTCGTTTGGCAATTGGACAGTTGGATCTTCGCCTAAAATTACTAGGGTTTAGCATAGAAGGGAGGCGTCTGCTCAACTATTAGCATCAATCGGCAGCGGCTGGTCGTGCATGGGCGAGGTTGGACGTGGGGGAGGTCGTGTCGGCCTGAGGTGTGGACGGTTGCGTCTCGAATGGCGGCGAGTGGCAGAGGTGGCACGAGCGTTTGTGGCGGCTGTATGGGCGCGTGCATGCGATAAGCCTAGGGTTCTGCTGTAGATGGTATTAAGGTGACAAGGCAAGTTTGTTTTGTTTTGTTTTATTTAAATTCCAATCGTATAGCTTTTGACCGCATATCTTTTGCATACGAACTCCAATTCACGCGCGGTTTCTTCCGCTGAGATTGTATCGAAATTCGGAATATTTTGACTTTGGTTTGGATGAATTCCAAGACTGTTCAAATTTATGCCCTATTTTGGATTTCAAATCGATTTGAAATTCAAAGGTGAGTGTTTTGACCCACTCACAACTTCTAAAATTTCTTATGTTAATTAAATAAAATTTATAGTGTGATTACAAATTTATTTATAGCTGTTTGGTATACTTAAATTGCTATTCCTGTTAGTTTGAATTTACTCTGAATCAAATTATCATTTAATTTTATTTTTGAATTTAAATTGCCAGTTAAATGCCTGGCATTGATATTTTGTTACTTGTTGATATTTATTGGTTGAATTAGATGATAATTATGTTAGATGTTTGATGGTTGATATTGGATGGTTGGATGTTATGTTAATTTATATATCATTATCACTCTATAAGTTTCCTTAGTTATTGTTTAGGAAAATCACTATGGGTTGAAATGCTAGATATCCGAACGACCTATAGATTAAGAAAAAATCATTTTGGGTTGAAATGATAGACTTGAGCGATTTTATGGATATTTTATATTAACTCGGGATTACGGATTAAAATGATATAAATCCGTAAATATAAAATAATTGTGAATTGAAATGATAAATATCCGTTTCACTTGACCCTAGGGTAGAGAATTATATACGGACACCGGGTTGGTTAAATTAAATGATTTTAAAATCCAAAAATTTTGAACTTAAATTTTGAAATAAAACTTGATTTGTATAAATTGAATTAATATCGAAATTCAAGTTTTATGTTGAAATTGGAATTTGTTTAAAGGAATTGTTTAAAGAAATTTAATTGAAATTGCAAATCAAATTTTGAAGTATAAATGAAATTTATAGAAATCGAGTTATTAAAACTATTTGAAGTATAATTTTGAAATATATTGAATTTGGAGTAATTTAAATTGATATTTCAAAAATGGATTGAAAGCGATATTGAATTAAATATTTTTATTGAGGATTCGAATTGAAAATTTTGAAATTGGGTTTTCGAAATTGAAATTGGCCAAATGTGTTGGAATGAAATAAATAGTTTAAATTGATATAAATTTCAAATTCTTGTTTTATTAATAACTGTTTTAAAAATATATTATTTTAAAGATTCTAAATTTTAAGATTTTCAAATTATTAAACTATTTAAACCTATATTAAATCATTTTAACCTATTTTAAACCATTTAATCTATTTTAAAACTAATTAACCCATTTTAACTTATCTTAAGTCTAATTAATCTATATTTAAAGCTATTTAATCTATTTTAATTATATTTAATCTATTTTAAATCCATTTAACTATCCTAACCAATTTAACAGTATTTTTAATCTAAAATTTAACTATTTATAACAATTTTAACTATTTATGACTACTTAAAATATTTTCAAAATTTTCAGGCTAAGTAAAGTGGAAGTGCTTATGTTCAAATTCATTGTTTAAAGGTAAATACAGTTAATTGAGGTTATAACCTAAGTTGGAATTTATATGTTATAATTAATTGAATAAGATAATTTTGAAGTGAGGTTTTAACCTAATTGATATTATTTTTGAAAGAAATTATGATTTCAGAAAAAGATATAATTTCAAAAGTTAATATGATTTCGAAAGTGATATGGCTTTGAGAATATTATATTTTGACTACCAATTGTGAATTGACTTTGAAATGTAAAGGAACCATCGGAGTGAAATAAGTGTTTGGTTGTTAAATAGACCGGGATCAGAAATTGTCATATTCTCTGCCAATACCGAAAACCATTTTAACAACTATGTACGTGGTGGAGATCCCAGAAATAAAGTAGGATGGTTTGACGAATGATTCTGTGTGAGGTATTTACGTGACCCTGACTCCCGTGAGTCAGCTTGATGTGGCTAAAATCAGGAGCTACGCCGGGCCAAGTGAGGTCATTCCTCCGATCATGCACACTTCTTCGATGCTATATTCTGACTTTTTGATTTGATTTAGTGGCCACCCATGATTTTGATTTAGGAGTGTGTTTCGAGGTGTACGGTAGTAACTGTTATGCATTACCACCAGTCTGGATACGCAAATGGTATGTCTACCCTGGCATTGCCTCGAGTGCTATGTCGCATGCCCTATCGTGCCTTTTACGAGTTTGTTTTGTACCATACCTATGGAGTGCCCTCTGATAGCCCTCCAGTTTACGGAGGAATTACTGTACTGTATAGAATATGGGAATATATAAAAATGTGTTAAGGGGATATGGGTAACGCCTTAACGCTATATTAATACTTTTACTTTACTGTAGATATATTATAATAGCGTATTGTACTACATATTAGATAGTTTAACGGATCCTTAGAAGATGTGAATCCCAAACATCTCTTAATTTATTGCGACTACATTAGACATTGTATAGGAGATGTAAAAACCCATAAACATCTCTTATGCCGCCACACTCGTATTTATCGTTGATTTAAATTACATAAGATTTTTTAGTTCTGACTCGAGTGTTTTGTCTTTTTAATTCGCTTGGGTTAGCCTGAGCATTTCAGGTTGAAGACCGTATTTCTGGAGGATGAAGACGAAGATTTGTACTAGTATTATTTATTATATTCTGCTGCATCATGTTGTTCCGCTGCATTTATTATTTATTTATTCCTATTTCTGTAACTTTGATTTTATGTTGTAAAAGAACAGTCAAATGTATTTATAAAACAACTTCATAAACTGTTATTTGATTATTTTATTTTGTTATTCCGCTGCGAGATTCTATATTTGTTTCATTTCTTTCTCTTTTCTTATTTACCACATAACAATCTTCCTTTTTGAATGGTTTGAGCCTGGCATGTGTGTCTACTTAAAATGTCCAAAAAGGCAGGTTGTTACAACAAATAATAGGTTATTAATCTAAGTTGTTTAGCAAGGCCTATAAACATTTATATAAACATATAGCTGCATATAGTTGTTCAACATTCAGGAAAATTTATAGTTCATAAAATGCATTTCTAAATATATATGTATGTATGCATATTCCTTTTAATAAATCATGAGTTGAAATGCCACCATGTTATGTCGTAATACGTCATCCAAAAGCATAGTCGACAGCCAACAACAAGTGAAGCCAAGAATGGACAAGCGGGGTAGCTTTACCTAAAGTTGAAATAGTTCAAGGTTGTTGCCACCGGTCCACTGGTGGAACATCACAAGTCGACCGGTACTAGTTATTCTTGGAGCACTTCAGCTCCAAGAAACCCTTCTTGTCAGTGCTCCATCGATCTCCAATGATGGCACTTCGTTTTGAGGTCATGTGCAGGTGTTATCTAGCATACATGCAACTATTCAACATGAGAATGCATCATAAAAAATTCGAACAGTGCATTATAACCTCAATTAGAATATCAAATTTTCTAACTGTTTGACAATGAAACTCTCAGCAAATGGTGTTACTTAACAACAACAAATAGATTCAATTTAACATCAGAAATTATCGATTGAATCAATCTAACAACCATGCAACCCAATCGAAGAGTAGTGAGGATTTCTCACCTTAATCCCTATGATTTCTTTAGAGATTCACTGCTAAAATCAACTGGACTTTCCACTTTCAACAAACCCTAAAACCCAATAAATAAGGAAAACACAAAAGGATTCAAACCTCATTCAAATTTGAAATTGATGGTACATAAAGGTAAATAAGAGATGGAATAACATACCTTGGTTTTCTACGACTTTTTTGAATTTTCTTTTCACTTTAAAATTGTAAATTTTAACAAAATTTGAAAGAGCACATGAAACCCTAGTTTTTATTTATGAAGTTAGTAATGCGTAGAATTCTTAGAAATGAGAAAATGAGAAGAAAACTTCTCTTATTCCACTACACCCACTACACCCGTTTTTTCTCAAGCCGTTCAGGAGATGAACAAAACGAAGGCACTGTTTCCACTACACACATTTTGGAATCACCCTCAGGGTTAATAATAAATAGCTCTTGCACTTCAAATTCTTCATTTTGGACCTTCCCTTTACTATTTCCAATTCAAAAGTTAACGTCAGTTCGAAATGGTTTTCGGATAACAACTAATATCTGATCCCGGTCTCTCTAAACCAAAGTTCAATTATTTTAAGGGGTCAAGTTGTTTACAGTGGACTATTCCACTCTTAGGGTGTAAAAGATTTACATATGAGCATACGTTCCATATGCTTAGATTATCATGATCCACTTATTGAAATTAACCCCTTTATATTCATCACTTCTCGAAGTGCGGTATTTGTGATAAGTACAAGTCGACTTACTTTCAAAAAAAAATGTCAATATTTTATTACAACTACTTTAAGTCATTTGGATACTTAATAGCATGGACAAGAGATCCTTGGTTTTAAAACAACTTACTTAAACAAAAAAGTTGGTTCAAATAAATATCCGGTATAGTCTAAAAAGGAACCTTAAATAAAAAAACTTTAATTAAATAATTTAGTTTAAGATTTAATTAAACTTTGGTGAATCTTAATTAAATAACAAATCATACTTCAAAACTTAGTTAATTAAGAATTTATTTATAATTAACTTAAATTGAACTTTAATTAAATAACATTCATTTAAGAATTAAACCCAATTTAAGCGAATAATTAAATTTTAATTAAATAATAATTAATTAAACATCTAACTCTAATTAGATAATTAGTTAAAGTAATTAAATTTGATTAAATAAAATTAATTTCCTATTATCTTAATTAATCATTATTTTAAATTTACTTAATTTACCCTAATCACTTGATTAATTAATGATTCTCTAATAAATAAATAAATAAATTATTAAAAATTAAAAATTAGATTTTTTTGGCTTACTTAATTTATTTGAAATGAGTTTTCAAAAACAATCCAAAAGAAAACACTTTAAACTTGAAATCGTGAAATTTTCTGAACTGCATCCATAGCGACTATCGTTATAAACGCAGTTCGCTAGAATGGATTTCTCGGTGAATACTTCACTTTAATTATAGCTACTACATGTTTGAAAATGAAAATGAAAAAGTTTTTAGAACTTTTAAAATGAAGGTGAAAACTTGGAAAACATTTTCAAAATCCAAAACTAGAAAATGAGCTTTTCGTTTTCAATCGGATCTCAAGTCCTTTGCAAATTTTCAAGATGCTAACTTTACAACAATTTCACCACATAAACTTAGTTTTGTTACATAAATACACTGCCATTATATCATAACCAACCAATGATATATCCATATCCAAACATATTATTTAACAACCAAAGCACAAATCCAAGCTCAACCATAAACATATAATCATATACCATCAGCACAACAACCACTATATTTTCACAACATATAGTTCATCAAAATCAAGTAATTTTCTTTAAAAAAAAAGATTTACTCACCGAAACTATACTAAATCAAAGCTAGATTTTGCCAAAACTTAAAAACACTTTAGAAACCTGCAAAATTTGAAATTTTTGGTAGCTCGAACACTTGAAATGGGCTCGGCCAAGTGGTTTTGCGCTCGGCCTAGGCCTTGTTCGGCATGGCCATATGGGAATTCGGCTTAGCCATGAGGTTTTAAGGTGTTTGAGTGTTTGCAACTTGGAAGAGGAGTGTTGTAGAAGATTTAAAAGTGATTTGTGAATTTATAAAGAGATTTTTAACAAAATAAAGTGAATTTTCTCACTTTGAAAAATAAGAAGAGGAAGCCATGGTAGTTTTACTTAAGCTTTTAAGGATTTTAAATTATAGAAATACATTGTAAAATGAGAAAAATGAAAGTTGGGCGGTATATATAGGCTTAGGAAATTAATCAAAAGATCATATAAGTGCTTATATTAAAATATATACATGCATGCACTACCATACTCCTCATTCCCCCTCTAATTCCATCCACACTTGTACCGCCCTTCTCTTTGCACTATTCAAGCCATGCACTAGGTACTTGTGTTGCAAAAAAATTTTTTACATTGTGTGTGTGTATACACATTTTTCTTTATAAAATATTTTCTTTTATCCTCATATATATACACTTTAAAGAGAGGCATGTACATGCACATATACACATGTATTTATCATGTATAAATAGTTTGTAGTGTGTGCATATGTGTTTGAATATAGTGTTGTGACATTTTAATTAACTTTTAACCAATGAAATATTGATATTTCAAAAAATAATTTCCGGTAATATTGCACATGTATTTATCATGTATAAATAGTTTGTAGTGTGTGCATATGTGTTTGAATATAGTGTTGTGACATTTTAATTAACTTTTAACCAATGAAATATTGATATTTCAAAAAATAATTTCCGGTAATATTTTTTACTTCTCTATGAACTATATATATTGTTCAAAAAATTGGAAAACGATTTCATCATCATTAATTATTATTAAAAATAGTTTTATTTGTTAATAAAAATTCATTTATAAATTATTCAAAAATATAATTAATTATCCATTTAAATAGTAATTTAATTTTAGGTCGTTGTACTCTCCCCTCCTTAAAATAGTTTCGTCCCGAAATTAGCAAACGATGAGATAATTCAAATTATGCAAATATATATATATATATATATATATATATATCATAAAACACATATAAAGACATGTACTAAGCATCTATAGTAAACAAACATACACTATACATACAACAGACAAACAACTGACTATCCTAACATCAACACGGGATATGCTTCTTTCATAAAATCCGCCGTCTCCCAAGTGCAGCCTTTTAGATCCTCACTCCACTAAATCTTGGCTAGTCACGCCTCCTTGTTATGCAACCTATTTTCATCCCGATCGACAACATAAAATGGTTGTCTAACCACTGTCAGGTTTGGTTCTATTTCTAATTCCTCTTGAAACGATAGCTCTACAATCAAAGATGGATAATAAACATACTTTCTCAAATGAGACACGTGGAACACATTATGAACTACCGCTAATCTCTTTGGTAACTCAATCCTATAAGCAAGTGATCAGATCCTTTTAAAAATATAGAAGGGTCCAACATATCTTGGAGCTAACTTCCCATCTTTTCCAAATCTAACAACTCCTCTTATTTGTGAAATCTTTACGAACACCAAGTCTCCAACCACAAATTCCAAATCTCTTCGTCTATTATCAGAATAACTCTTTTAGCGATCTTGGGCCTCCTTCATTCTTTTCTTAATCGCCGCAACTTTTTCAGTAGGCTCTTCGATCATGTCCGGTCCCAGAACTAAATTATCTCCCATCTCAATCCAACATACTGGTGACTTGCACGGTCTTCCATATAGGGCTTCATAAGGTGCCATCTCGATGCTCGCTTGGAGAAATTGTTGTAGTAGAATTCGACTAAATGCAAATGATCCTCATACGATCCACCAAAATCCAAAATACATGCCCTGAAGAGATTTTCTAGAATTTGATTCACTCGCTCCTTTTGTTCGTTTGTTTGGGGTGATATGTTATGCTTAAGATCAATTTTGTTCCAAGAGTAATTTGTAATGCTTTCTAAAATTGACTAGTAAATATAGGGTCTCGATCGCTTATAATACTCACAGGAACTCCATGCAATCTGACATCTCTCTCATAAAAAAATTAACTAAAGATGCAGCGGTCCTCATTGGCTTTACTAGAATAAAATGTGCACTTTTCGTTAGCAGATCCACGATAACCCACAATACTTCATTTTCTTTTTTGGTTCTGGGTAAACCATTGATAATATAAATTGATATCATTTCCCATTTCCAATTGGGTATTTTCAAAGGTTGTAATAATCTGGTTGCCTTATGATGATCTCCTTTGATTTGTTGATAGCAGCAACATCTGCTAATAAATATAGAGACATCTCTCTTCATTCCCTTCCACTAAAATATCTGCTTCATATCCTTATGCATCTTTGAGCCACCTGGATGGATACTCAACTGGAATGATGGAATTCTGACAAAATTTCCTGTCTAAGACCATAGACATTCGGTACATAGATCCGTCCATTAATCCTCAAAATTCCTCAGTTATCAATCTTAAATTTGGTACATTGCCCCTCTCTACCTTCCAAATGATTGCCACTAAGCTTCTATCCACTCTTTTCTTACTCGCTATTCTTTCTAGGAGAGTTGGGGTAACTTTTAAAAGAGTCAAAACAGCATTATTCTCAAGGAATCCACCACCACTTTAGCCTTTCCAAGCGTATAAAGTATACCCAAGTCATAAGCCACCAGAAACTCAAACCACCTCTACTGCCTTAGGTTTAGAACCTTCTGAGTAAAAGGATACTTCAGGGACTAATGATCCGTGAAGAGCTCGAATTTTTCACCTAATTAAAGAAAGAAATTTACTCTTAGAATCTCTAAAGATTAGAAAGAAACTATGAGGAATAGAAGGATCCTTACCCAGCAAGTAGTGTCTCTACATTTTTTAAGAAAAAACAACAGCTAGCAACTCCAGGCCATGCATAACATAATTTCTCTCATAAAGTGTCAATTGTCTGCTTGCAAACGCAATCACCCTATTATGCTGCATCAAAACAGCAGCTAGTCCCACTTCACAAGCATCTGTGTAAACTGTGAATCCACTATTTCCATTTGGAATAGCCAAATCAGTGCATTGGTTAATCTCTTCTTCAATTCCAAAAATGCCTCTTCACATTTTGGAGTCCATAAAAATTTCTCCTCCTTCATAGTCAACTTAGTCAAATGGGAGGAAATCTTAGAGTATTCTTTGATAAAACTCCTATAGTATCTAGCCAAACCTAAGAAATTGCGAACTTCGGTAGGAGTCCACGGTTAGTTTCATTCCCGAACAACTTCCACCTTCACTGGATCTACTGAAGTACTTTCTCCTGTCACAATATGTCCTAAGAATCTTACTTTCGATTTCCAAAAAGGGCACATAGAAATTTTTTTCTTCAGGACATGTCCCCTCAATGTCTCCAACACTGCTTCCAAATGATGTTTATCCTTCTTCTCAAATTTGGAGTAGATAAGGTAGTCATCGATGAAAACTAACATAAACTTATTAAGAACATCTCGAAAAACAAGGATCATGAGATCTACAAAATATGCATGCACATTGGTTAGCCCGAAAGGCATAACCAACCACTCAAAGAAACAGTCAGGACCACTACAAGCAGTTAAGTATATACTGTCTTCAATAACCCTCAATTGATGGAATCCTGTAGCTAGATCCATTTGAGAAAATACCATAGCTCCATGAAGTTGGTCAAATAGATCATCGATGCGGGGTAAGGGATACTCATTCCTAATGGTCAGCTTATTCAATTCTCTATAATCCACGCACAACCTTAAAGATCCATCAAACTTAGCTGTAAAAACTGTAGCAGACCCCCAACTCGAACGATTAGGTCTAATCAATCCTCTCCTTAACATGTCCTAGGTTTGACTTACCAACTCCTCTCTCTCCCTGGGAGCCATCCTTCGCTTAGGTTGAACCACGGACCTTGTACCAGGGATCAAATCATTATGGATCTCTATATCTCGGTGAGGGGGTAAACTTTTAACCTCTTTGAATATATCGAAAAAAAAATTAACAACTTCAATAGACCCTAGATTTTCTTGGGATGCCTTTAGGGCATACAAGAAACTACACATATGAATATTGGGTTCCTTACATGATAGTTTAGCAATTCTTCCAAAATTGGTTACTAATGATACAGTTCTTTCATTATAATCTAAAACAACTCCATATTTTGATAACCAATCTATAGCAAGAATAATGTCAAATCCCTTGAAGTCTAAGACATACGGGTCATAAGAAAAGTGATGAGAAAGGTAGGAAATTGGCATATCTTCACAAATCATATTCAAATGGGTTACACCACCTATGGGGTTAGACACATACATAGGTTTTTCTACAATACTCGGAATAAGATGAAATTTATTTACTGATTCTAAAGCGATAAAACTATGAGAAGCACCGATATTAAATAATGCTCGAACAAAAATACCATTAATCAGTAAGGTACCTTCGAAGACGCCTTTTCCCTTCACATCCATTGAAGTAGACGATTCATTCTTAATAGCATACACCTTGGCTACTGCATCTTCTTCATGAGTAGGTAGACCATTACCATATGCCTGGGTTGATGGCAATTAAAATAAAGAGTCTTCTGGACAATTAGAGAGATGGGTCTACCTTGCTGCTTTGGAACTTCATGATTCATACAATACATGGCAATATGCCATTTCTGCTTGCACATTAACAACCACTATCCTTAGGCTTTCCCCCTTGACCTTCTCCCTATTTCCCTTTTCCATGATTCTTCCAATTTGGATTGAACTTCCTCTTGTTAGAATCGTTTCCACTAGGTGCTACTGGAGTAGGATTCTTCTTTTCCAAAGCCTCGTACCTCATCTCCATATCAACTAAATCCGTAAATGTACCTTTAATGTGAGCAGTCATTTTCTCATGGTACTTTTCTCTCATACCCAAAATAAATATATCACTCTTCTTTATCGAGGCGTTGTTCAATTCTGGACCAAAATAAGATAACTCGTTGAACTTCGTCTCAAATTCTGCTAATAACAGATCCCCCTGCTTCAATTCCATGAAGTTTTGGTACTTCCTTGTCCTTCCTACTATAGGCAAGAATTGTCCTCAAAAACCTCTTTAAATAAGGCCTACAAAAACTCTTCTTTTTTAATATTTGCAGTAAGGGAGTCCCACCAAGCTGTTGCTCTCTTTTGTAGTTGCCATGTTGCTAAGAATCTTTTATGTTCATCAGATAAACTAAGACCTTTAAAAAAGTTTCGCAAGATTGCAACCAGGCTTGCACTTTCATAATAGACTCGGTTCCATTAAACGGTTTCCCTCCAAGGTTTGTGTAATCCTTTCGTAAAGTTGCAAAATTCACTCCTGGCTGCTCAAGCGCTATCTCTTCGACAATCTGAACTCCTCCTGGATTTGGTGTTCGACCATTCGTAGTGATAGCGCTACCTGCTCCCCTACCTCGTTTACCTAGGTTACTCATGTCTTACGACCTGAACATAGTAAGATAGTCATAGAATACTTGGACGAGATAAATCTTAAAAGAAGGGTACTAATCAAACCTATCAAGCTGATTTATTTATCAAACACACATACAGTTATATATATATATATATATATAATATACACACCAATAAAAATTACAAATGTGAACTCTCGAAGTTGACCCTAACCCAGAGCCTAAGTTTCGCTTAACCTAGGCTCTGATAACAAAATTGTAATGATGGCCTTTCATGCATCGAAAGACGAGTCATTAAGGGTAGAAGAAAAAGAAAGATAAGAAGAAACTACACAATCATAGAATCCCATCGCGAATCAGAACAACATATAATAGATAACATAGGATATTACATAGTCATCTCCTTAATAATAATACATTAGATTCATTAGATTACAACCTTCAATTGGGCAGTTATAACTACATGCCCGTACAAAAATACATAGATCATACATAAAACAAAACGAAATAAGATAATAACTAGCTAATAGTGAAGCAACCTGCTCCACTCCTTCAAAATGCTTCTGTATGAAATTAGGATCACTTGTCTACTCATACAAATTTGAGTACTTGAGTTTTAGGAAAGAAAATTAAACACCGAGTCAGACATGGGTCTGGTGTGAGTAAACTCAAAACAACTTGAATTTTTTACTTTGTAAAATGCTTTGAAAATCAAAGGTATATCGTAAGACTATGCCACACATAAACACAGAAGGATTTTTACATTACGATAGCCAAAAATTTATATAGAGATCCAGTAATGTTATCATTTTGACTAGGGTTTTCAAATAAATAATCCACATAGCCAAAATTGCTACATTAATTTAATTCTAGCAAAATAGGTATACAACTAAGACCTAAGGCACTTATTAGGAAATGGATTTCATGCAATAACTGGGCTACTGAGTTACCATCCATCACGGTGCATCTCTAGATAAAATAACACCAAGTACCTTCCTCAGATCCCCTGCCAACACAAGACTGGCCTACTCCTTGCTGGATAGTACCGAATAAAATCACCCCTCTGAAACAACCCTGGTTTTGGTGATTACCTGTAATATCAAATTATAACGGTGGTTATAATTTAATAATGGAGAAATAAAATAAATTGGAGATGTAAAATTTGTTAAAATCGTTTATTAATGAGTTTTAGTAAAATAAAATGGAATTATGTTGACTTGGTGATTAATTGAATTAAATAAAGAATTTAAATGAACATTAATTTGTTGAAATAAATATAAAAAGTTGAAAATAAAGTCTTAAGAACTTTATGAGGTCAGTTTGGGGTAAAATGAGCATTATATGGTTTTCATTTGATAAAATGCAATAATTTTGGAAATTATTACCAAATGTTGATTTTTATTAATTTAATGAAGCATTAGAATTTAATATGGTAAATATTGTAAATAAAAGGTGAAATTTTGTTCTAACAGTAATATTTGGATGTAAAAATAATTTTGTGTAATTTAGATGTTAAAAATATTGTTTTATGTAAATCACAGTGTAAATTGAAGTATTTAAATAAAAATAAGAATTTAATGATGGAAAATAATTTTACTTGGCAAAAATTAATTTTTATTTAATTGGAAAACATTTTTGTAAACATAGAAATACGTTGTGTAAATTTATTTGGTTAAAATATGTGTAATTATGGCGAAAGTAAAATGTTAACATGGAATTAACTTAGTAAAATTTTAATTAAGTAATAACTTTTAATATTATTGGGTGGTTTTGGGTTCAAGCCCAAATCCATTTCTGGAATGTTCAAAAGAGGTTGTACGTTCTTTTCTTCTTTCTCATTTTACCTTCCTTCCTAAAACAAACCTGGGAAAAGAAAAAATGGCCTCCTCTTAACTATTCAAAACTAGCTTCAAATCAAACAAAATCAAAGGGAAAATGAGTAAATCCATATTTCAACAGGCAATCAAAACCAAAATCACAAAATCATCTTATCCATTCCCTGTTTGAGAAAGATTGTTGTTTGTAACTTTCATTTTCTTTGCTGCATGTCTTTTTCTTTTCAGTTACAGCTTCTTAGAGCTTCTTCTGACCATAAGTTCATCACCTTGCAACTCAAATTCGCTCAAAATCATATAAGGTGAGTTTATAACTCACAAATTCTAGCTTAAAGTAAGTTTGCATGCTGGAAATTGCTTGATTTTGCTTACTATAAACAAAAGTTTCTTGCTTGAAAGTTTACAGTGAATATACGTTCTAGAGTCCTTTTATTTGTGCTTATATCTATCTGTTCTTGTCATGAGTCCATGCCAGAATTTTTCCAGATTATTGTTTACGTGTAGTAGTTTTTGCATGTCAAATTTCTTGGTCTGAATCATTTAAGAAGTGGCTGGAATTGTTGCTCAAAAATTGAATCAAAGAAGGCAGAAAATGCATATAGGAATCGCGACCTACAGGTCGACCCAGCATTTATAGGGATTGACCTTAGGGTCGACCCAAACAGTGCATAAGTCGACCTGTAGGTCGACCTGGGCATGTTTATATTCCCAGGTTGATTTCTTTCCTCTTGCACACTGTTTTTGCTTGTTATGCTTGTCCTAATGACTTTTTCAACTAGTTTTTGTAATGTTTTGAAATGTTTTGGAGGGCTTAAAACCTATCAATAGGTAAGCCATCATTATAGTCGATTCGTATTTCACATTGACATGTTTTTGAGATTATTTCATATGCCGATTTTATGATATTTTCGATGATTTCTGTTGTTTTCGAGCAGGGGTTCTCTAAAATGATTTTGGAATGATTTTTCTAATAAAATAGCTATTGAAATAAATATTTTACAATATTTGTAAATATTTTAAACGCTACTAAATATTTGTGTTCTCTATAATAAAAGAAATTTCAAAGATATGTTTTCCAAACGATTTCAAAATTTGTTTAAAAACTAGTTTTCTCAAAGCAAATTATTTTCTATATAAAATACACATTTTTGCACTCTTCGAGCATATGAGAAAGAGAATTAGACGATTTAGTAAAGCATGTGGTATAGGACACATGTATTTACTTTTTTGGTTAATTCCGGACTTGTTCGTTTGAAGCTAATTTTGCACTCTTTGAGCGTATGAGAAAGAGAATTAAATGATTTAGTAAAAATGTGGTATGGGACACATGCGTTACCTTTTTGGTTAATTCTAAACTTTTTCGTTTGAAGCTATACATTTTTATAGACCTTTGAGTTGATTGCTAATACTATACCTTTAGGTCATTTGTCCTTCGGGATGTTGGCACCTTATTTAAGATACAATACTTTGCGGGCTTCGGCCATTTTATTAAGCACATGCAATATTTTGTGATATTTCATGATTTATTTGTGATTTCCAAATGTTTTTCACTATTTCAAGATTATTTGGCCTTTTGAGCCGTTTGAGAAATTATTATATGGCAATTACATTTTTGGAGTTTTGAACTCTAAATCGAGTTCTACATATTATGATTTGTGATTGCCATCTTTTGGCGTTTATTTTGAGATTTATGATCTCCTTTTTAGGAGCTATTTGTGATTGCCATTCTTTGGTATATTTTTGAGATTTGTGATTTCCTATTTAGGATTTATGGTTAATGAAAGCCATTATATTAGCTATTGTACATGTCGATGATATGAGGCGATTATTTGTGGTAAATTGATATTGTCATTGAATTTGCCTCTTTTGAAATATCCTCTTATGATATAGTTTAGTGATATTCTCTTACATGAAGTAGTTGACATATATTTGTGTTACTTCTACTCTTTTAAGAAGAAATATTATCCTTTATCCCTTTATTTCATCTATGATATGCTAATCAGTTTATAAAAGCTTGACTGGCCCGTGTATTTTATATACTTAAGTCAGATCGAGTTGTTTCAGGGTAGACACCTACTGTGGATTACCGCTATGCCGCTTCCGTTATGGATTTTCTTGCTTTCTTTTGATGGTAGTCATCTTTTGTATAGTCTTATTGTATTTTGTGAACTTTGATATGTACTAATTATTTTATACTCAATGTATGTATTGTGGTCTATGTACTAGCACTGTTGTATCATTATGTATTGTACTATGATGTATCTGTATATATGTATATATGTGTGTGACTACTGTTCTGTGATCTATTGTATATGTTATTGTTATATATTGTTCTAATAGATCCATTAGCCACCGTAGATTTGTGTTAAACATTTGTTGAGCATGTTGATCCACTTGAGAAAGGTAAAAGAAAAAAATTAGAGCACCCAATCGATGTATTCAATATTTTTTTATGACAAGTCTTATGAATGTTCGCTCCTAATTAGCCCTATTCTCTACATTAACAAACAATATTACTCCGTAATGCTCTTTGTTAATGTGGGTCTCAAGGTGGGGCATAACACCTTCGGTTGGGATTAACAACCTTACCAAAGCATACATGAGTTGATATTAGAGACTCTAGATAATGATGACCATACCCTGATGGGAGCGACCCACTTAGCCTTGCTACATCTCCTCTGTTTTAGTCATTCCCAGTTGATGAGGCTTGAGGCTATGTTTAAACTTTATTATTGCATTACCACTTGAAATGCTAACATTGTCTTCCACATGTTGACACAAGGTAATCACTCATCCATACAAGTCGTTCGGGAGATGAACGAACCGAAGGCAGTACTTCCACTATACCCATTTTGGAATCACCCTCTGGGTTAGTAGCAAACAGCCCTTGCACTTCAAAGTCTTCATTTTGGACATTTCCTTTACTATTTCCAATTCGAACGTCTACATTAGTTCGAAGTGGTTTTTGGATAACAACTAATATCCAATCCCGATCTCTCTAAACCAAAATTCGATAACTTTAAGGGGTCAAGTTTTTTATACTCGACTATTCCACTCTCAGGGTGTAAAAGATTTACATACGAGTATACATTCCATATGCTTAGATTTTCACAATCCGCTTATCGAAATTATCCCTCTTGTATTCATAACGTTCCTAAAGTGCAGCATTTGTGATAAGTACAAGTCGACTTCCTTTGACTAAAACATGTCATATCTAATTAAAACTGCTTTAATTCATTTGCTACTTAATAGCATGGACAAGAGATCCTTGGTTTTCAAAGAATTTATTTAAACAAGAAAGTTGGTTCAAATAAATAACCGATAGTGTTTAAAAAAGAACCTTAAAATAAATAAACTTTAATTAAATCATTAGTTTAATATTTTTCTTATTTAAATAAAAAATAATACTTTGAATCTTAATTAATTAAGAATTTATTTATATTTAACTTAAATTAAACTTTAATTAAGTAACATTCATTTAAGAATTAAACCCAATTTAAGTGGATAATTAACCTTTAATTAAATAATAATTAATTAAACATCTAAATCTAATTAAATAATTAATTAAACTTGTTTAAATAAAAATTAATTTCCTTTTATCTTAATTAATCATTATTTAAAACTTATTTAATTAAAAATAATTACTTGGTTAATAATTTCTGAAACTATAATTACTTACCCTAATTAGTTAATTAATTAAATAAATTATAATTACCCTAATAAATAAATAAATTATTAAATCATTAAAACTTAGACTTTTTGACTTACTTTAATTATTCAAAATGAGTTTTCAAAAATAATCCAAAAGAAAACACTTATAACTTGAAACCGTGAAATTTTCCAAATCGAATCAAATGCGACTATCGCATAAACGCAGTTCACTAAAATTGATATCTAGGTGAAAACTTTACTTTAACTCTAGCTACTACATTTTTGAAAACACAAATGGAAAAGTTTTGAAAACTTAAAAACTAAGATGATAACTTGGAAAACATTTTCAAAATCCAAAACTAGAAAAGAGCTTTTCATTTTTAATCGGATCTCAAGTCCTTTACAACTTTTCAAGGTGCTAGCTTTACAAAAAAATTACCATATGCACTTGGTTTTGTTTCATAAACACACTACCATCATATTATAACCAACCAATCACACATCCATATCCAAATATATTATTTAACAACCAAAGCATAAAACCAAGTTCAACCATAAACATATAATCGTATACCATCAACACACATGGTAATTCCACACAACAACCACTATATTTTCACAACATATAGTTCATCAAAATCAAGCGTTTTTCTTTTCTAAAAACAACGGTTTTACTTACCAAAACTTTACTAGATCAATGCGAACTTTTGCGAAAACTTAAAAACACTTTAGAAACTTGCAAAATATGAAACTTTTATTGCTCGAACACTTGAAATGGGCTAGGCAAAGTGGCTTTGGGCTCAGCCTAGGCCTTGTTAGGCATGGCCATATGGGAATTTGATTCAGCCGTAGGGTTGTAGGATGTTTGAGTGCTTGCTACTTGGAAGAGGAGTGTTGTAGAAGATGCAGAAATGATTTTGCAAATTTAAAAGGAATTTTGAACAAAATTAAGTGGATTTTCTCACTTTGAAAATTATGAAGTGGAAGCCATGGATGTTTTGGTAAAGCTGTTAGAAATTTTAAAGTAGAGAAAGAGATTGTAAAATGAGAAAAATGAAAGTTAAAGGGTATATATAGGCTTAGGAAATTAATAAAAAATCATATAAGTGCTTATATTAAAATATATGCATGCATGCACTACCATACTTCTCCCCTTTAATTCTGTCCACGCTTGTACCCTCCCCCCTAATTCCTTGCATTATTCAATCCATGCAGTAAGCACTTGTGTTGAAAAAGAGAGTTTTACATGTATGTATGTGTTGTGTGTATATATACTTTTCTTTATAAAATATTTTCTTTTATCCTTTTACATATACACTTTAAAGAGAGGCATATACATGCACATATACACATGTATTCATCATATATAAATAGTTTGTGGTATGTGCATATGTGTTTAAAATAGTGTTATGACATTATAATTAACTTTTAACCAATGAAAAATCGATGTTTCGGAAAATAATTTCCGGTTACATTTTCTATTTCTCTATGAACAATACATATTGGTAAACAAATTTTGAAAATGATTTTATTATCATTAGTCCTTATTTAAAATATTTTTATTTGTTAATAAAACCCATTTATTAATTAATTAAAAATATAATTAAATATCCATTTAAATAGAGATTAAATTCTGGGTCGTTTCATATTGAGTTTTTTTGTGGTGATCTCTTCGGTCGACGCCGAATACAACTTCCTACGTAAGGGGCAAAAACTACTGTCGAGCGTCGAATATCACTAGATACAAACCTTGTTTTCTATCAAAGGTATGCCCCTACTTTGTTTTCTATCATTTCCAATGTCGATGTTACGTTTAGCATCTTTCACATAAGCCTTCATCACTTTAATAGAACACAAATCCCCAATTGGATTCCCACATCTCGAACAGATCTTGAAACCAGACATGGATTTCAACATCTCGAACAGGTCCACTTCCAAGAGATAGAATGTGTATCTCGTCCTTGAAGTGATTTTCGATAAGTAAAACGCTTACCGATCCCGGTCTCTTCAAGACTGAATCGACGAATTTGTCATTCAATACTTAGAGGACGATCACATATGGAAACCAAGTTTCATATACATTTCAGTTTTCGATATTTTCATCTCACGCTGTCCTTGGATAAAGAGTGAAGCTGATTGGTTAGAGCTCTATTACTTATATCCCTATATGAACATCAATCTTAATTCCCAAAGATAGACAATTCTATTTCATCGGCCTTTTGTACTAAGTATATGACTAAATGTTTTCCATAAATGAGTAAACATACAAAGCACAATCAAGTCATACAAAACACATTAAGTCACATATGCAACTTCTAATCCCCTATTTGTTTAATTAATCTTTTATTAATTAAAACCCCTTTTTGTAAAATTCTTTTATCTAATAAAACATTATTTATCAATTTCTACTATTCATTTGTACTCTTTTCAATACTTTAAGAAGTACTCATATACTTATCTTAGATGGTATAAGTATATATTTATAAACCATTAACAAGATTTCTCACTTTAAACCTTTGCTTTTTTATCTTTTTTTCTAAAAGATTACTTACTTATAATTTCCTTCAAAATATTCATTTTAAGGATCTATACTTTCACAAATCCATTCAAATGGCTTAAGACTAATGTTACTTAAAGATTGTCACCACAAACCTAAAACCATTTCGTTTATGCCCATCTTTAAAACATCTTTTCATAGATCTATTTACACTCATAAGTATAATCAAAAAGGGTTGAAGACGAATGTTATTAACACATTGTCATGATAAACACAAAACCATTTCACACTTATACCATATTTAGAACATTCTTTTTAAAGAACTATGATAATATCTGGTTAAGTTTGATAGTCGACCAATCAATTATCTAGTCAAAACAATTGCTTATACAAATCAATGTTCGTATACTTAACTCATTTATGACATTTCAACATAACTATTCCTCGTCCAAGAGCGATGTCATGTAAGTTAGTGCACCGATTGCTCAAAGTCTAGCCTAGACACATCATTCTTGAATCTCACAAATAGATAAGCCTACTCATAAGCTTTTAATGTAAAGTATAGTAATAAGAATTTCCATATACAAGTAACAAACAACATGATTAACCAATCTTCAATATTCCCGACTTATCTATTCCTCTTTCAAGAGGAAAGCCTGGTAGGTTAAAGCTCTATTGCTCTATCCCTACTCAACATCAGTCTTAAATCTTACAAATAAATAAGTCTATTTTATGAATTGATTATTTATTATCTAAGGCATGCCTCTCCTTATATAGGCTCCAAAAGGAATGGCATATGCTTGTTCTCACCCTCCCTTTTGTGACATGTAAGGCTTACCTCCCATCAGTTCTACTTTATCATTTCTTAAAAGTTAAGGCTTTCCATTTAAGCTCATTTCCTAAATATATTCCACTACATCATGTATGAGATCATCACATTTAGTTAGATATGTACATGAAAATATTTTTAGCTGATATTATCTTCATAATGATCAATTAGACATGCACAAAAAGTTTAAACAATTTTCGTTGAGAAAAAATTGTTTATCGATAAAACGATTTTAGATCATATTATCTATATTTTTTAAAAGTATTTACTTTTGTAAACATTTTTCAAAAACAAGTTTACCATCATTACTTATGATTTAAAATGGATTAAAAATATTATTAAAACATTTTAATAACATTAAATCCAAAATTTAGACATTTAAATACGAAGTGTCCAAAATTCCAGGCCATTACAATCTCCTCCAGTTAGGATATTTCGTCCTCAAAATTTTGACATGAGCAATAATAGAAACAATCACATAGCAATACATAACAATATTTAATCGCAAGCAAACAATACTCATGATTTGCTCAAGTTAAAAATCCTTTCCTCGCATAAGGATGATAAACAACCTACTAAGCATACCATACACTCAACAACTTTAGGCTATTACTTAGTAGACTATTCATGCTACCTCTAGCAAATTAAAGAGTTATCATCTAAAATCTCTTTGACGATCTACCTTTCTTACACCTAAAGACGACACTTAATATATCCTTGGTATTCTTGTATCGGTTATTCAAGTGTCCGAAAGACAGGTCGTGGGATATAGAAATAATAGTCAAGAGAAATAAAACATAGATTTCATTACAACAGGAGAGCCATGCACAACACCACTAAATAGTGCATGAAATTGCTCCAAAATATTACATCAAGTTACAACAAGTACTACTCTAAAACCAAGTCTCAAGACAGCTAGATCAAACTGCCCATTAATATGACATAATATACACATAGAGGAAATACAAATATAACTACTAGATGTTGGAAGGACACTTGCTCCATCCTACTCTAAAATGCTATTCTAAACCTGACTACTCGACTACTCAAAAACAACTCAGCTAATAGAATTTAGGGTCATTACGCTCTCCTTCCTTTAAAAATTTCATCCCAAAATTAGCAAACAAGGAGATAATTCAAACTACACAAAAAGCTATATGTTCATACCATATAACACATACAATGACATGCACTAAGCATCCATAGCAAACAAACATACACCATACAAACAAACAACCAAAGACTATCCTAACATCAACTCTGGATAGGCTTCCCACATATGATCCACCATTTCCCAAGTACAATCTCAAGGATCCTCACTCCATTGAACCTTTACCAGCATCACCACTTTATTCTATAACTTTTTCCAATCTTGTTAACAATATGAACTGAATGCCTAATCATAGTTAGATTCTACTCTATCTCCAAATCATCTTGAACCGATGATTCCACAATAAAGATGGGTCTTGAGCTTTTTTCCTTAAATACGATAGATGAAAAATATTATGGACCCCTAACAATTTTTCTGGCAACACAACTCCGTAAGCCAATCGTCCAATCCTTTCCATCACTTTAAATGGTCCAATGTACCTGGGTGCCAATTTTCCTGCTCTTTTGAATCGAAGGACTCCTCTAATTGGAGCTATCTTTACAAATATAGATTCGCCGACTCCAAACTCTAAATCCCTTCTCTTTTATCAGCATAATTCTTTTGCTGATCCTGTGCCTCTTTCATTCTTTTCTTAATCAATGCAACTTTTTCAGTAGCCTCTCGGATCATATCTAGCCCAAGTACTAATCTATCTCCCATCTCTACCCAATATGTCGGTGATTTGCACGGACGTCCGTAGAGTGCTTCATAAGGTGTCATGCCGATGCTTGCTTGGTAAATATTGTATTAGGAGAACTCAACCAAATGCAATTGATCTTCCCAAGGTCCACCAAAATCAAGAAGATAAGCTTTCAAAAGATCTTCTAGAATTCGATTCACCTGCTCCGTTTGTCCGTCTATTTGGGGGTGATAGGCGGTACTTAAGCTCAATTTAGTTCCTAGAGTTGTCTGTAGTGCCTTCCAAAACTGACTAGTAAATATTGGGTCTCGATCTCTTACTATACTCACGGAAACTCCATGTAACCTTACTATCTCTCTCATATATATTTCGACTAGCGAAGCTACGGTCCTTTTTGGTTTCATCGGGATAAAATATGCGCTCTTCGTTAGCCGATCCATGATAACCCATACTTCTTCGTTTTCTTTTCTGGTTCTGGGAAAACGATCGATAAAATCCATTGATCATTTCACATTTCCAATTAGGTATTTCCAAGGGTTGTAATAGATCGGCTTTCTTCTGATGTCCACCTTTGATTAGTTAATAGTTCAAACATCTGCTAACATAAATCGAGATATCCCTCTTCATCTCTTTCCACGAAAACACCCCCTTCATTTCATGATGCATCTTTGAAACATATGGATGAATAATCAATTTTAATCGATGACATTCTATCAAAACTTCCTGCCTCAAGCCATAGACATTTGGAACACACAATTGTTCGTTCATCCTTAAAGTACCTTGACTATCCATCTCAAAATCTGAATACCTACCCTCTTCAACGCCATGAATGGGTTCTAATAAAAGACTATCTTCCCTTTGTTTACTCGAAATCCTTTCTAGAAGAGTTGGTTTTACTTCCAAGAGTGCTAAGACTGCATTCCCTCTTAAAGCATCTGCCACAACATTTTCTTTTGAGTGAAAAGGTACTTTAAAGACTTGTGATCCGTGAAGAGTTCAAACATTTCACCTATTTAAAGAAGGAAGTTACTACAATAATTCCTAAAAGAAAGAAATAGGCTAAAGAAGAATAGAAGGATCCTTACCCAACAAGTAGTGTCTCCATATCTTTAATGCAAAAACCACTGCTAATAACTCCAAATCATGAGTTGCATAGTTCCTCTCATGAAGCTTTAACTGTCTACTTGCGTAGGTTATAAACTTCCCATGTTGCATAAGTGCTTCATACAAACCCACTCTACTAGCATCAGTATAAACCACCAGTCCTTCACCTCCATCAATAATTACCAAAATTCGCGCACTAGTCAATGTTTCCTTCAACTCAAGAAATGCTCTCTCACACTCTGGCATCCATTCAAACTTTACATCTTTCTTTGTCGGCTCAGTTAAATGTGAGGCAATCTTCGAATAATTCTTGATAAATCTTCTATAATATCCTACCATCCTTATAAAGGTTCTCACTTCCGTGGGAATTTGGGGTCTCTTAGAGTCCCTAATAGCTGCTACCTTGGCTGGATCCACTGAAATACCATCTCTTGATATAACATGACCAAGATACCTTACTTCTGACTGCCAAGAGTGGCACTTTGAAAACTTTTTCTTTAAAATGTTCTTCCTTAATGTTTCCAATACCACTTCCAAATGGTATTTATGCTCTTTTTCAATTCAGGAATAGACAAGGATGTCATCAACAAACATTAATACAAACTTATTCAGAACATTTGAAGAATGCAGGTGCATTGGTCTACCCAAAAGGCATATCCAACCATTTATAGAAAAGTATTGAATTCCTAAAAGCAGTTAAGAGTACATTATCCTCGGCTACCCGTAAATGATGGAAACATGTACAAGGTCTAACTGAGAGAATATACTAGACCCATGTAGTTGGTCGAACATATCATGTATGCGAGGTAATGGGTATTTATTTCGAATGGTCAACTTATACACACAGCCTTAACGAACCATCAGACTTGGCTATAAAAACTACTTGTGATCCCAAGTTCGGTTTGCTTTGTTTAATCAATCCTTTACTAAGAAAATCATTTGTTTGTTCCCTCAAATCCTCCATTTCCTTGGTGCCATCCTAAGCAGGGGTTGGAAAACTGGTTTCATACTTGGAACTAAACCAATGCAGAATTCTATTTCCAAATATGGGGGTAGACTGTTAATTGGTTCATAGATATCTGGAAAATTTCTAACAACTTCTATCAATTCCAATTCATATTGAGATGATTCCAAGGAGTAAAGGAAACTATCTATACATCCATTAGGCTTCCTACCCATTATACTTTCCAACACATCCCTGGAACTGGCTTTCAATGCTATCCTCCTTTTAATGCAATTTACAATTCCTCCATTTTTCGACAACCAATCCATACCAAGAATCACATCAAATCCCTCAGAATCCAAGACAAACAATTTACAAAAGAAATGGTGTTTTCAAAAATCAATTTGTATCTTTTTACAAATTAAATATAAGTTAGTTGTACATCCTATTGGGTTTGACACACTTATAGGGGTTTCGATCATTTCGGTTTAAGCACTAACTTATCTGCTAATTCTTTAGAGATGAAACTGTAAGAGGCTCCAGTATCGAATAAAACATGAACCAAAATACCATAAATATGTAAGGTACCTTCTAAAACTCCTTCCCTTTCACGTCCTCAGAGGTGCAGTCCTAATCCTTAATTGAATAAACCTTAGCCTGCTCTCCCTTCTTCATCAAAGGACAATCCTTAATCATATGGCTAGGTTGATGACAAATGTAGCAAAGAGTCTTTTGGACTATCGGGGCAATAGTCTTTGCTTATTGATAATAAGTTGAAATATGTCCCTTCTTCTCACAATTGTAACAAGCGACATCTTTGTATTTGTTTCCCTGATCACCTCCTATGGGTTTTCCTTTCCCTTGCTTCTTTTTCCATTTTGGGTTGACTTTCTCTTGTTCGGATTAAAGTTACCTCCACCGATTGATGGTGCTGCTGGCTTTGCTTTCAAAAATGCCTTATACCTATGGGCCATATCAATTCGATCCACAAATGGTTCCTTAACATGCCCAGTCATCTTCTCATGGAACTCCTCTCTCATTCTTACCATGAACATTTCATTTTTCTTCATTGGAGTGCCTATGAGGCCGGGTCTAAATGGGATAACTCGTTGAATTTTACCTCATACTTGGCAATTGATAATTCTTCTTATTTGATATCCATAAAAAAATTATATAACCTTTTCTTGCCCGTAGCTGGCATAAACTACTCTTTGAATACCTCCTTGAATCAGTCTCCAAGAATTTATCTTCTAGTTGCTTACGGTGACTGAGTCCCATCAAGCTGTGGCACTTTCTTGTAACATCCATAAAGCTAGGAACCTTTTATGTTTATCTAATATGTCTAATCCTTTGAAAATTTTCTCGCATGATCTCAACCAAGCTTGAACTTCAATGACTGACTCCATGCCATTGAATGGTTTCATTCCAAAGTTGGTAAACTCCTTGCATAATGCAACGAAGTTAACCCTGGGTTGAACCGGAGCTACAGCCTCAACTGCTTTTCCACCCCTTCCAGCATTAGGGGATCTTCCATCAGTGGTTGTGGTACTGCCAATTCCCCTTCCTCATCTTCCTTTGGTGTTCATTCTTACTACCTGGATAGAGTAAGGTAACTCTTAGAATACTTAGACGAGGTTAACTTAGGAAAAAGATCAAAAATCTAGACATAAAAATGCTAAGTAAAACAACACAGAAATGCACTCTCATAAACCGATCTCATTCTAGGGTATTGCTAACCCTATCTTTAATGAGTTGACCCTAACCCAGGCCTAGGTGTTCGCTAGACCTAAGCTCTGATACCATAAGTGACGATGTACCTTTCTTGCACCTAAAGGTGACACTTAGTACATCCTTGATATTCTTGTGTCAGTCATTCAAGTGTCCGAAAGACGGATCACGGGGTATAGTAATAATAGTTAGGAGAAATAAAACATAGATTTAATTTCAACATGAGAGCCATACGCAACACCACTGAATAATGTGTGAAGTTACTCCAAAATATTACATCAAGTTACAACAAGTACTACTCCAAATCCAAGTCTTAAGATATCTAGAACACACTGCCCATTAATATGACATAATATACACAACATAGCAGAAATACAAATATATCTACTAGAGGCTGGGTGGACTCTTGCTCCATCCTACTCCAAAAGGCTTCTCTAAACCTGACTCCTCTGCTACTCAAAAAAATTGAGTACTCAAGAGTTTAGGGAAAAGAATAATAAACTCCGGGCCAGACATGGGTCTGGTATGAGTAAAGCATAGAGTTTAACTTTATAAAAACCTTTAAACAAAAGTATCTCGTAAGACCACGTCGCACATAAACATAAATGGGTTTTTACTTATGGTAACCAAAACATTTTATATTAAAATCATCTGATATTATCATAATGTCTAGATTTAAAGTAAAATACAGAATCTTAGCCGAAATTGTTACATTAATTAAACTCCAGCATACTAGGCTCTAGAACCAAGCACCAAAGGTTCGTAGAAGATAATGGATTCCAAATATGAAAGGGTAAGGTTCTACCCGTTGAATTCGTACACCTCTTGATAAAATGTACAAGATGCTACAACACGTTGCACCTTTGCTACTCACGATCAGCACAAACCCTTCTCGAGTAGCATCGAATATGATCACATCTTGGTTGCGATCAATAACCATACAATTGGATCCCCAAGCATACATGGATATTGCTCTAGATTTGAGATGATTATACCCTACTTGGGTGCAACCCACGTAGCTCTATCGCATGTCCCTGATTTATTCATTTTCAAGGTGTGAGGCTCGAAGAGGCCACACTCTTACCATTTCCTCCTAAAAAAACACTTGTAATGCTAATATTGCCTTCCAAGAAACCAATGCAACATTAGCATTCATCCATATGAGTTGTTTTGGGATCGAACAACAATCATAAATTACCATCTTCCTTATTGGAATCACCCTCGGGAAGAATAGTATAGCTCTACAACATACTTCGTAACGATCCAATATAAACATTATTATTTGGAGTGGTTCAGAATAATCATATTTCCAAAAACGGCATCTCCAAACTAAGCGACAATTCTGAGTAACTCAATTTTGGTTCTCTTAGAAGTATGCAAATGTATTCGTGTAACGACCCGTAATTTCGCTACTTCGAAAATAATAGATTTCGTTCCTTTTAAATTTAAAAGGAATTTAAATCTTAAATAAATATGCTATATATAATAAATAATTATCTATTCTTATAGATAATAAATAAAAACGTAAAAATTTGGATTTCTGAACAAATCGACAAAAGTTAAGTTTTGTTAATAATAAATAAAGGCTTAAATAAATGGATTTAAATATTTAAAAAGATAAATCTTATTTAAAACATCTAATAAAAATAATAAAAGTATATTTACATATTTAAAAATACGTTAACAATCGTTTTACAAAAATAACCAAAATTTGTCGCATTTTGTCAGTTTTTACATACGTTGTAAAATTAGAGATTTTGATATTAATTTAAGATAATTTTAAAATATTAAAAGACATTTTTAATTTATTTAAAGAAGTAAAAATTTTATTTTAAAGTTTGGTTTACTTCAATATATAGCGTAACAAAAACGTCAAATTTTAACGGTAAAATTAGTCACAAAAACACCTTTTTCAACCAAAACAAGTTGTCGACAAGTTGTTGCAACTTGATACTTTTTCTAACATAAAAATACAAGTTTACAAACTATTTAAACACTTTACATTTAGCATTAAAAGACAAAAGAGTTTACTTTTGAAAAGTTTAAATAAATGTATAAAAAGTGAAAAGTCCTGATTGACTAATTTCAAATTAAATTAAACTTTAATAAACCACATCATTTCTTTATATCATATCTTATTAATGAGATGGTATATAAGCATGGAAAAAGATCAAACTTAAGTATTAAAATAATTCAAAACCATAAGAAAGTGACACCTCTCTTTACTACTTACACACTTTTCCTTAACATCATTTCCACCATTAATGCAAATCGAATCAATGCAAAAGTCTTCTCATTAAAATAAAAATTTAAGAAAGAAAAAGTAAGTAATTATTTCTATCTTTTCCATCACCATTAATGCTTAAGTCATATCACTTATGGAAAAGAAGCAAATGTTATTTTAACATTTTAAAGCGTAAGAAAAAGAGGTAAACGTCATTTCTTAAGTACAAATTCAAATCAAACCATTTCTTCCCCATTAAGAAAAGGTCAAATCAAGGGTAAAAAAGTAAATGATAAGTAAAAAAAGTAGAGAAGGGTATTTTAGTCATTTTCCATCCAAAGCTCAAATATAAATATGCATCCATACCTTTCATTTTTCACACTTCATTCTTTACCTTCCTCCTTCGCTTTCTCCTTCTTCTTCACCTCCATTTCCACGGCATCCAACATCTCTTCCACCTCCATTCTCTTCTACCTTCAAGCTACCACCTCCACATCACCATTCCATCACTTAAACCACCTTACCCCTCCCCAAAATCACCTACCCACCCTCAAACGCCCCAAGCCGAGCCAAACATCCACCTATCTACCTCCTACACCACTTACCCAAGCCCTTATACTCCACACTCAAGGCCGTACACCGTCTTCTCCTCCCAAAATATCACGTCCCAAATAAATAAAAATAGAAAAGGAAAAAAGAAAGGTAAACAAAAATGGTTCGGAAGAAAATAAGTTAAGCCGAAAATTCAAGACGTTCGGAAAAAGCCCGTTTGTTCGAAAAGCACGTAGCCTACGAAAAAGTTTGACGGAGTGGATATGAAGGTGAGAAATTCTCATCGCTTTTGAATTTATATTTTTGTTATATTAAAAAAATCACATTTACACCCTTATGACATATGAATGTTTAATTGATTATTAATATGGATGTTTGATTATTGGTTAGATAATTGAATTGTGATAATATATTCTGTTATGGTACTAATAGTGAATATTTGATTTGAAATCATATGTTATGTGATTGGTTAAATGAATGTTATGTTAATGATAAATAATGAATATTGGATGTGTTCATTTTGATTTAAATAAGCATTTTGTTAATAAGACCATATTTTAGTGATATGATATATTTTGAAAAATAAGTCTCTTTTCATAGAAGTGAAATTAAAGTTAAAATAAAAGATAATTTGAAGTTTGAAGTGAAACGGATTTGAAAGGATAGTTAATTTGAAATTAAAATTGAGATGAATAGTGAAATTGAAACTGAATCGATTTTGAAAATTGAAGTTTAGTTTGAGATTGAATTGAAGTTTAAATTAAATTAGATTTGAAATCTAAGTTATAAATGAGTTTAATTTGAGATTAGAATTGAAATTGAGTTGAAATTGGAATTTAAAATTTAATATTGAAATAATAGGAATATTATAATATTATAATATGGTAATAGTAAAAATACATTTTAAATGCTTTATAAAGTGAGAATATTGATTTAAAATGATTTGTAATGATTTTATAAGTAATAGAATTCAATTTGAATAGATTATTTCAAGTATCGAAAAATAAGTTAAAACTAGGTGCGTCGCGCAACGGTAGTTCGTGGTTTCGTGCTGAAAAGTTCAAATGAATGTGTAGAGTGAAATATAGATTGAAATTCTTCGAGATAAATTTTTTTTGGACTATTATATCCATATCTTCTAAACGAAGAAAGAAAATCAAAGTTTCGTTGAGTAGTTTTTGAAATAAGTCCAAATCAATTTTCTAGAAAAATCACGCTAGTGCAGTTAAGTGACCATAACAGGAAATCTGTTTAAATGAATGTTATTAATTACGGAAAAATATGAAATAAATTTGATAAATTTATTTAAATGATTTAAAAGAGATTTGTATTGAAAAATATGAGTTATCTAATGTTTAGAAGTTGATTTAATCAATTAAGCTTATATGGCACTTTCCAAAGCACTTTTATGCTGCGAATTCTATAACCTTTTGGAAATGAGTTTAAAAGTAATAACGATTTTTCTAAAATCGAGTGTGAATGTTTTAAAAAGGATAATTAAGCGTTTTGAAAGATAATTTGGAATATTTATAAGCAACCAAAATAAAAGTGGAAAATCCGAGTTTGCGGAAACTACTAGTACATTTGTCCCACCTATGAGATCTGGAAAGATAAAACAAGGTGTTTAACTATGGTTAGGGATGGAGCAACCAGTGCCCTGAACTTACCTGGCCTATGTTTTCTTTTCTTATGCGAGGGATGGAACAGATCGAAAGGAAAGCCCAGATGCTCTTAAATAAAAAGATTTCATTAAGTTTTCCAAAATAAAAGAAGATTGGTATTATCCAAAAGTTAAGAAATCTCCAAAATAAATGACTTCTATGATCCAATTTACTCAAAAATGTTTGCTAAGATTTATTTTAGGGTTTATATATGTCTTGAATAACATTGTTTTTTGACCCGCATAAAAGTTAAAGAATTTGATTGAAAGTTAAGTAAGGAATTTTGAGATATTTTCCAAAGCAAAAGAATGAATTACTTAGAAATATCTAAGTCAAAAGGAAGATATTTTGAAATCATCCGAAAAGAATTAAAGTGAAAAGAGACTGAATAAATCCTATATACTCATATTCACTTTTTATCGATAATTGGATTTCGAAGGAACCGGGGTCGGATTTGGGAAATTCCTATCCAAAACCACTTCGAACCAATGTATACTTTCAAACGTGAAGACATGTTGAAGAAGATGATTATTGAAGACCGTGGATGTTCATAGCGTGAGGATTGCTTGTTGATTTGCTCAGGGTCGCACCCATTAGAGTTATATATAGCAGTGGTCTCCTCATTGTGGAGATTTTTCGGATTGCAAGGACTACTCGCTACTAGTGGTAGTAGGAGAGTGCCTTCGGTTTGTCCTATTCCTGGACAACTTGTATCGACGTTTGTCTGACATTACATTTCCAAAGATTATGTACATTAGTTTTTACAAACATACACCAGCGGTGGCGGAGAAGGCAACTTCTCTTAGTTTAACACCCTCCTTGAAACGTACGAGCTCAAGGGTTGTATTTTTGTCGAAGGCAATTAGTAGTTAACAGAAATGGCAATGTGCCATTCAAAGATGTGATATGTCCTTTGTGAAAAAGGTAATCGTAGCCTCAAGCCTCATCAAACCAGAAATGACCGAAACAGGACTAGATGCATCAAGGCTAAGTGGGTCGTTCCCAATTAGGGTATGATCATCCCCTTTTAGATATATTTCTTCCTGCTATGATGTTCGGGATGTAAATTAATGTGGTGTATGGAAAACGAGCGCTCGGTTAAAGGTCGGTAATGACCAGAGGATGACATATTTGGTACCATGTAGTTATAGGGGTGGGCCGGTCTTGCATTGGTAGAGAAGCTGTGTGATGGTTTCTCGGGGCATCCATCTATAGGTGTACCCATTTCGGAAAGTAGATTTTTCGCCTGGTCATTTGTATGGAAATCCATTCTCCAATAAAAACCTACGGTTTTGTTTGTAGAGCCTAGTATGATGGAATTTAATAATGGTAACAATTTCAGCTAAGATTAATAAGTTTATTTGCAAATATTTTCAAAGAGATGTCATTATAAATAATATCAAATGTTTTGATATAAAAGTGTTTTAGTTATCATAAGGTAAAAAACCGTCGGTGTTTATGTGTGGGCGTGGTCTTATGAGATACTCTTTATTTCAAAGGATTTTATCCAAAGGCTGATATATGACACTGTCGTTTATTATTGATTTTTTCTCATGCTGGTTTATCAAGCCTGATCCGAGTATTTTCAACACTCAGGTCAGATCCGAGTAGTTTCAGGTTAATCGAAGACGGTTGGAGTTTCCAGAGGAGAGTTGGAGATATTCATCGACGCATGGACATATTCTATTATCTGCTGTACTTAGTGTATTTTGTTTGATGTTTGTCAGCAGTTGTAAGGACATATGGTTATAACTGTCCAAATTAAATTTAGGTTAGACTCTGATATATGTATTTAAAATTTAAAAGTTTTCTGCTGTAAAAATATTTGTTCAATATTATATGTTATTCCATTCGTGTGAGATTCTGTTCTGTCTATTTTTATTTATTACCCTTCATGTTCCGTATTTTCATGCAATTTGAGTTGGATATGTGTGGTTTATTGTCGATTCAAAGGGTATGGGAAAATAGGTCATGACAATTCGAGTCCTTACTAGTGAATTCGAACTTACAACCATACTCCTTGAGTTAAAACAGGTCAAGTGATCAATAGCGGACAATTTACTATTTAAAGGTGATTACACAAGGTTAATATATGGTTAACCATATACTTAATTAAATGTGAAACATTCATGGAAAGTGTATCTTCCACATCTATCACGTTTCCAACATTTCGACCTTATCCTTCCCCTCGCCTAGAGATAAACTCTAGATCTCACAGATAGACGATCGGCCCACTCATTGGCTTTTAGTGCTAGTTATGGGATGACTTACTTCACATACATGTGCCACCGCATTACTTTGTTTTTGATATTTTTTCAAGGTTACTTAAGGGTAAACGACATAGAAATCCCTTGATTAAAAAATTCGAAAATAGAAAGCATTTTTGAAAAGAGAATAAATTGATATTTGAAATCAATTGATAATTAAAAATCATAATCTTTATTAATTAGTTTGGTAATCAAATTTAAACCTTCCTTGAATAGTAATTAAACTTAATTAAACCCTAATCAGAACTCGATTATCCTTAATAGAAATTAATTAGTATTAAACCATTTTTAAATAGTAATTAATAATAAATAAATTAATATATAAATTAATCCTTAGTTAAATACTTAATTGATAATTAACTTTAATTACTTTACTAATCATGATTAACAGTTAAGTGTAAACAGCTTTTATTAACTAGTGATTAGTGCTAATTACCTTAATGAAAATTAATTAAATAATCATCAAATAATTAATTAATTAAAAACTTATTAGTTACCTTCAGTTAACCTGTTGAAAGTTAGAAAAACATTTACTATAATGTTTCTAAGAGTAAACACTTAAATTTTGTAAATTACTTCATTTTAATGAACTATGCGTATAGCGAATAACGCTATATGGACCCGAAATTCTAACTTTTGAAATTTAATTCCAAAGTTAGAGAAACTTCAAATTTAAACCCCTTTTTCTTTTAAAACATAGAAATGAACTTTGGAAGAAAAACTATTCAAAACTTGAAAATGTATCACTTTTGAAAACAAATTCAAACCTTCAACAAAAGTGGATTTCTACATCATTTTTGGTTAGCTAATTGCTAACTTCATGTTACGATATGCAACAAATAACTCATTTTCTGCACCATACTACACCATACATCATAACAGTAACATAAGAAATAATATTTTTCCCATAATCGCTAACTAACTTTTTCCCAAAATACAAGATAAAGAGTTTCCTGCCTACTCAAACTCCGGCATACACAACTATAACCAAATCATCATATAATCAAGCACACATCATATATAACATTCATATACCAGTATACATCATAAATTTGCTAATTTTATAAAGTTAACTAATTATTTAAAAAGTGTTAACTTTACTCACAAAAAACATGCTAAAACAAGATCGAACTTCACCAGAATTCGAACACAACCTGAACAAGCTTCCTAGCTTTGAAAATTTTGGACTTTAGGCATAACCCAGTGATGTTTAGGCTCAGCCATAATGGTTTTTTGGCTTGGCCATGGAGCGCAGAGTGTTTGTTTTGCTTGAGTTTTGGAAGAAAAGTATCATATATGTAGAAGTGATTTTGTAGATTCAAAAGGAGATTTTTTTTGTAAAAAGAAGTTGTTTTTCTCGCATTAGAAATTACGAAAAGGAAGCCATGGCTAAGTTTACTTAAGCTCTTAGGAAATTGAAATGAAGAAGAAGGTTGTAAATATGAGAACATGAAGATAAAGGGGCATTTATAGGCTTAGGATATTAAGTAAAAATTATATTAGTGTTTAATATAAAATATATATATATGTATATATATATATATACATATACATATATATATATGCGTGCACTACCATACTTCTTCCCTCCCCTCAAATCCATCCACTACACCCCCTTTGCTTTCAACCATGCATGCCGTGTTCTCTAGTGTACTTGTGTTGAAAATGTGTGTTTTTGTATGTTATGCACACACACACACAAATATATATATATATATATATATGTATATGTATATATGTATATATGTATATATGTATGTATATATTAAATAAATCTTATTTTAATTTATATATTTCTTTTTGATAAAAAATGAGTGATCCTCACAAGGAGGAGAGCAGTCGTCTAATTTTATTCTACATTATAGAAGAGCTTCTAACAAACCTGGCAGATGGCAAAAACCCCACATACAAATAAGACAGAATAAAAGAAAAACACCCACCCAAACACCTATGCCAACTAAGGTCCACAATAAAGTACAATAAAATATGCAATAAAAAAACTCTAATCTTCTATATCAGCAGTAACTCCCTAATCCAATGCTAACACCTACAACTGCTAAGAATAAACTAAACGGAGATTGTAATTTGAATACATACACATATACATAGGTATATATGTATATACATTTAATTTATATATATGCAAAGTAAATTACACTATCTAGTAATAAAGGACATATAACTAATATATATGAATGCTTATATACTTATATCTATTAAGTAAAAAATACTATGAAATTAAACTCATGCAATTTCCATGATATATACAAAATTACATAAAATCAATGCATGCCCATACAAATTAAAATATACTAGTAAAAACTACCAAAAACGTGCCATACAAACTCATTTTGAGTTTAGTTAATCACAACAAAAAATGATACTAGTACAACAAACATTATATTAACGCGGCATAATATACCAAAGGCCTGCAACCAATGATGATCCTGAACAATATGAAGCATAATGCGAAGATAATAAGATTGTGTGTCCTGTATATAATAACTACAATTCAAAACCACGACACATTGATAATAATAATACAAGTCATGTATATTATAACCATAATCCTAAAACATAGCATGATATACAATATGACCTGCAACCAATGATAATCTAAAATAATAGAAGGCAAAAAGCATTGATTATTTGAATTCTTGTCCTGTAAAATTTTAGCCATAAACTTAATCTTATTTATGCAAGCCTCTAAATAACATCTACAAAGCTGAACTTATACAATTACAAGATATTGATATGAAAAATACAATCATATAAATATTCCGCACATTATAAGACAAAACAATTCATCATAAAAATTCCCATTTCCTCGAATCAGTTCCCTGAAACATGAACTAACACATTAGCAAGAGAGCTGTTAATAACATATATTAGTGTAGTATAACAAATTGAACAAAATTCAGATTTGGAAACTAATAAAGTTTGAAAGAAAATTAAGAACAAGCTTGAAAGCATATAAGAAACTACCATTAAAACCCAAATTTTGAGAAAAGCTTTTAACACACCTATGAACATTATTTAAAGTAAGTAATACCAATCTCTTGTAATATTTGAACTAATATCATAAACAGATCAACTAACCATAAGATTAATAATTATAAACCATAATTGTGACGGAACCTTTAATAAAAACATAAACTTCAAAACAATACAAAACATAATAGTGCCTCATTGAATTAAAAACTTATACTATGTGCTAAAATGTTAAGGTTAGTTACAGAAATTACCTTGGAATCACAAACCTGATAATAAATTTGAAAGCAGCTTTAAAAACAATTAAAAAATAAGATTATAATAAATTAAAATTCAATAAGTTCCAAACTTAAAATGTTGAATAAAAATATAAGTACTACATTAAAATCACCTAAAAGTCTAAAATCTACAGAATGTAGTTATCAAATCCTAGTTGGATATTTCCATCCCAAGCTATAAATCCTAATGTTAAAAGGAACACCTTCATCAATCTTTAGATATAATACCATATACTTACATACCATATGTTAAAATCAAAAAAACATGTTACTTAATACATAAAATATAATTCATAATGTTTTGGAGAATATAATAATCATGGCATAAGTAATATAATGTAGAATTACAAAAAATTAATATTCTAATAAAGAAAAATCATTAAGAGTACTCCTAGAAAGAATATCTAAGTAATCTAAACTTAGACTTATATTATTTTTTGTATTAGAAAAAAATGATTTCCTTGAAGAGTCTATATGAAATTTTGTTTTTCTAAGAAACTCCTTAAAATTTAAATTTTTATCTAATTTATAGCAAGGATTTGTAATCCAAATTAAGAAAAATAGAGAAATAGCATATATTAAGCGATCTAAACCTAAATTAGTATTATTAATAATTCGTTGACTTCTATCAAACCAAATATACCAACATATAATAGTGAAAATGGTATCTAATAAAATCTATTTTGACCCTTATAATGAAATGTAATATCACTCCAAACTCACTAGTTATATAAGTAAAATTTATATTAAAATAGAATAAATTTAGTGTTATTACATTTAATGTAACAAGTGGCCATTTCGAACCATTCAAATCGACAATAATCCACACATATCAGACTTGAATTTCTCAAAACAATAGATTATTAATTTATAGTTGTAAAAACTTTGCATATACAGTAAATAAATCAATCATAGACTCACAAACACAGAGTATAACAACATTAAGCAGTGGAATAATTCAATAGTTCATGAAGCTACTACAGAAACATCAAAGTCTGTGTAACAACCCGCATATTTAACGATTTTATATTTAGATGTTTAATTTAAATATAGCGTCGTTAGTCGGATTTTGGTCCGAAATGTTACTTTTTGCAAATGGCCGAATTGGAGCTCGAAACTACCTCCATTGGTTCCAAAATGGCGTTTGCGATCTTTTTGAGTATAATCTTTGATATGTTTGGAGTTTGTGAAATTTCGGCTACTTTTTCTATTGGGTTTGGGTTTGGGTTCAGCCCACTAGCTTAACTAATAATCTAGCTTAGCCACTCCTCTCATTCACTTATTCATTTCTTAAAAACTTAAGCTTAGAACTGAAAATGGTGGAAGGGAAAGAGAAATAGAAATTTGCAAGCCCTAGTTTCAACTTCCAACTTGATTTCTTGCTCCAAAATCAAAGAGAATCCATTGGTAAGTTCATCTCCATCTTCTCCATCTCTTCTCCTCTTCAATTTCAGTAAATTCCTAACCCTAACTTAGGAAATACTTGCTTTGATTCTAGATTGAAGCTTGTAGTGTTGAAGTGGAGTGTAGTTGGTTGATTCCTTGCATTTGTGCTTCTTCATCTTCTTTGTTTTGTGTAAAAAGGTGAGTTTTGAACTCACATCTACTTCTCTTGATTTCATGGGTGTTGGGTATGAATTCCTAACAATTATGCATGTGCCATTGTTTTGGATTTGGAAAGGATTTGCATTTCATTGAAAAAGGCTGGAATTGCAAATTCATCAGGTTCGGCCGACCGAGCTCCCTGGGCCGGTCGACCGACCTGCTGCCCCGAGCCAGAGTTGGGTTTCTGCATCTGGCCGGCCGACCGAGCCCTGCAGTCCGGTCGACCAACCTGCTTTGTTTTGCCTGTTTTCATTATTTTGCATATTTGATTGATTTTTCCGGATTCCATAGATTCAAGTTGCTTTTTAGTGTTTGTTATTGCATCTTTGACTTTGATAACTTACTCTTGACTTCATCCACGGGTTTTTATAAAATGATTTCTCAAATCGCATTTAAAAGCTCGTTTCTCCAATTCATAAATTCCATTTAAACCCACACACACGATTTCGCACTTCGAGCGAAGTGGAAGGAAGATTAAACGGTTGGGTAAAACACGGACCATGAATCCATGCGTTTATCTTTCCGATTAATCCCCGACCTATTCGATTGATCGTTTTGACCCTTGTGTCTGGTTTACCGATGAGATGAGGTAAATTTGTACTGCTTTGAGTGTGAAATAAACTAACGGATAGTAAACCGTTTAGTGTGAACGGGTGGTTATGGGACTCACGTTACCACTTTTCGGATTCCTCTCTGGGAGTTTGTGACACATGCTGCCTTTGGGATAGTGTCTTCGGACTGTCTCCTCTGGCTTGTTTCCTTTAAATATCGCTTTTGGAGTTGGTCCTTTGCCTCGACTCGAAAGATATTTGGGGTTGTCGGTTACCTTTAGTATTGCTTTCGGAGTGGTTTCTTCACCACCGCTCAAGAGATATTGGAGTGGTTTCTTCATCACCGCTGAAGAGATATTGGAGTGGTTTCTTCATCACCGCTCAAGAGATATTGGAGTGGTTTCTTCACCACCTCTCAAGAGATAACGAAGTGGTTTACTCACCACCGCTCATGATGTTTCATTTATATGTATATTCCCTAGGTATTGCTTTTCTGTATTGGTTCTTTAGAGCCACACGAAATATAGCGTTTACCTTGTGGAACTCGTATTTATTGGTATTTGTTGTTTGCCTTTATGGCTTGCCTTGGGATATTCTTATCCTTTGTTTCTATATGTTGCCGATGATATGAGGCTTGATCTATATGATTCATCTTTCGTTAGATGATTGTGTTATCTCTTTTAGAGATATCTATTATGCTTTGTAACCTTGCAGGTTTATTGTTGTTCAGTTTATCTAACTGATTTGTTATCTAGACTGATCCGTGTATTTTATACTCGGGTCAGACCGAGATGTTTCACGTTAGGTGCTTTTGGACTTAGCCTATTTTGCTTCCGCATGGACTACTCCGCTAGCTTCTTTTTGTCATAGCTTTTTGTGTAGTCCCATTTTGTAGTAACTCTGATATGTATTCATCTGGAACTCGTCTGTATATTGTGGTTTGCTATACCACTTGACTTGTATTATTTTGTATACTCTGAAATGTATCAGTATATGGGTATATGATGATTTACTGTTCTGTGATGTATATTACATTTGAGTTGTTATATTTTCTTCTGATAGATCCTATAGCCATTGTAGTTTCGCTTTAAATATTTATTGAATAGGTTGAATTTTTAATATTTCTACTTTTCGACGTATTTAGTGAATAGTTAAGGTAAGTTTACACATGGTCGCTTCCATTATACTCTATTGTCCGCGTTAGCCGATAGTATTATCTATGTAATACTCTTTGTTAACGAGGCTCTCGGAGTGGGGCGTCACAGCGTGGTATCAGAGCTGAGTTCAGAACAAAATATGATAAACATAGAATAGATGCACATATTATGGTACATCAAAGTGTACAAGTGATACAAATCTTTGAATCATCGTGTCTCTTTATTCCATCAAGGTTAGGTAGAGTTTGGGAATACGTCTAGGATTATTCCGTAGTATCCCATATTGAAATATCTACCTTGTGAATAATCTTTTCCTTATCTTGACTTTCAGCTTATGTCTGGAAGAGGCAGAGGTCGACGTTCGGATGCGGGGCAATCTAGTGGCTCACATCCGGATGGCGTATATATGTCTGCCGATCAGTTTTTGGAGTTGTTTAGGAGCACTCAGCCTCCCGTTCCTCCTCGAGTGTCTCCACCTCGCAAATCTGCTTTTGCACGTCAGTGCAGTGATTTTGCTCATCTTGGAGGAAAGCCGTTTAAAGGCTCTAAATCCGTTCTTGAAGTTCAAGCTTGACTTCGCACGTGCGAACGTATCTTTTCTCGCATGGATCCTTCTGACCGTGATAGAGTTCTTGTGACTTCTAGTTTGTTACAAGAGCGTGCTCTCGATTGGTATGAGCTTCTTGTAGCTGAGATTGATGAGTCTACTCTTTCTTGGACTCGGTTTCGGGGACGATTTGAACTCAAGTTCGTTCCTGAATCTGAAAATTTTTTATTGACCCGTCGCTTCCTTGAGTTGAAGCAAGGGAAATCTTCTGTTTCTGAGTATGTCGCATCGTTCGAGGCTTTATCTCAGTATGGTCTTGAATTCATCAGCACTTCTTACAAGAAGAATTTGAAGTTTGTTTCTGGTCTTAAGAAATATCTTAGGAAGTCCTTGTTGCTCCAGCTTAAACTTTCTTTCGAGGAATTGGTTGATTCGGCGCTTCATCTCGAGACCGTCGAGAAGGAGTGTGATAGTGATGTAGATGTTGAGGCTTCTAAGAACCCCAACAAGAGGCCGTTTCCAGTTCAGAAGAAGCCTTTTCCTTCTAAGAAAAAGAAGACCGGTGGTCCTAGTTCTCAGCCTCAGTCTTCCGGAACTCCTTTCGTTCGAAAATGTTTTAATTGTGGTTCTCCGGATCATATTATTCGAGCTTGTCCTAAGCCTCTCTTCTGTCGTTACTGCAAGAGGGAAGGTCATCGTAGTTCCACTTGTCCCATTGCTCCGAATAATTCTTCATCTGGCAAGTTAAATGTAGCGAATGCTTCTGGAGGTCCTTCTCAATCTAAAGGTATATCTCCATCTATTTTGGAAGGTTCTATTTTATTTTATGACCATAGTATACGAGTTCTTTTCGATACGGGTGCTTCACATTCTTTCGTATCGAAAAAGCTCGTTGATGATTTATCTATGGATGTTTCTTGTATGGTTACTTCTTTAAGGATTGCGAATCCAATTGGGGGATCCGCGACCCTTAGTTTGCTTTGTGATGATATTGAGATTGTTTTATGTGGCTTTCCTTTCCGTGCGAATCTGCACGTTGTTTCTCATTTGGGTTTTGATATGATTTTTGGTATGGACTGGCTAGTGAGGTACGATGCCAGGATTATTTGTTCCGAGAGAATTTTATATTTTTGTCATCCTAATTCGCCTTCTCAGTTATCTCTTGTTCTTCGGGATGTGGATAATTCCGAGATGGCTTTATATTCTCTTGATTCGCGAGATGATGATGATATATCTCGTATTCCTATTGCTTGTGACTTTTCAGATGTTTTTGAGCCTGTATCGGGTTTGCCACCCAAACGGGCAATTGAGTTCCGCATTGATCTCATTCCAGGCGCGCAGCCAGTTAGTCGTCCTCCGACGAGGATGTCTACAAAGGAAAATGAGGAACTCAAGAAGCAACTTTTAGAGCTCGAGTCCAAGTAGTTGATTCAGTCCAGTTTTTCTCCGTGGGGATCCGCGGTCGTCTTCGTGAAGAAGTCTGGTGGAACTCTTAGGCTTTGCATTGATTATCGCAAGCTTAACGAGTTGACCATTAGGAATAGGTATCCATTACCTAGGATCGATGATATGTTCGATCTATTGAGTGGTGCTAAGGCCTTTTCTCAGCTTGACCTTGCCACAGGTTTTCATCAGTTACGAGTCGCGGAGGATAGCATACCTCTTACCGCTTTCCGCACTTGATATGGTTCTTTTGAGTGGCTCGTTATGCCGTTCGGTTTGACGAACGCTCCTGCTTTCTTTGTTGATCTCATGAATCGGGTATTCCGGGAATATCTCGATAAGTTCGTGCTTGTCTTCATTGATGATATCCTTATTTATTCTAAGTCTGAAACTGAGCATGCTAATCACTTGAGAATAGTCTTGAGTACTCTCCGTCATCATCAGCTTAAAGCCAAATTCCCCAAGGGCCACTTTTGTGAGAATAAGGTTAAGTTCTTAGGCCATGTTGTATCTTCCGATGGCATTTCTGTCAATCCCTCAAAGATCGAAGCCATCCAGAATTGGAAGAGGCCTGAGAATGTTTATGACATTCGTAGTTTTCTTGGATTGGCGGGGTATTACCGTCGGTTCATTAAGGATTTTTCCCGTATTGTGCTTCCTCTCACCTGCCTTACCCGGAAAGGCATTCGTTTTATTTGGTCCGACAAGTGTGAAGCTTCCTTTCAGGCATTGAAAGAACTTCTCACTAATGCTCCTATTCTTGTGGTTCCCGAAGGGAATCATGATCTTGTTGTCTGCACCGATGCTTGTGGTAGTGGTCTCGGTGCTGTGCTTATGCAGAGAGATCAGGTGGTTGCTTATGCTTCTAGGCAACTGCGTCCGAATGAAGTTCGCTATGCCACTCATGATCTTGAGCTTGCCGCCATTGTCTTTGCCTTGAAGATTTGGCGACATTATTTATTGGGCGAGCGCTTCATTCTCTATACCGATCATAAATCCTTGAAGTATTTGTTTACTTAGAAGGAACTCAATATGAGACAACAGCGTTGGCTCGAGTTTCTTGCTTCTTATGACTTTGATATCTAGTATACCCCTGGTAAGGGTAATCGTGTTGCAGATGCGCTTAGTCGCAAACATTCGGCTGTTATTTCTATGATGCTTGCCGAATGGAATGTTCTTGAGACTCTATCTTTTTGTGAAATTTGTGATCGAGATTCATCTTCTGATTCTCCTATTCTATTATTTAGTTTGGGAGCTCGACCTATTTTGTTGGATCATATTGCCGATGCTCAGCGGCGTGATCCTGAATTGTTGCATCTTATTCAGCTTTGTGAGTCTGGATCTTGCGATGAGGCGTTGCAAGATTTCAGCATTGATTCTCATGGATGTCTTCGTAAGAAGAACCGTCTCTTTGTGCCTTCTGACTTTGCATTTAGGCATGACATTCTTGATGATTGCCATCGTTCTAAGTATACTATTCATCCCGGTAGTAGCAAGATGTATGCCGATATGCGTCGTCTTTATTATTGGGAAGGCATGAAGCGCGATGTGGCGAGTTATGTGAGCAATTGCATAACTTGCCAGCGTTTTAAGGCCGAGCATCAGCGTCCTTCGGGTCTTCTTCAACCTCTTGAGATTCCATTGTGGAAGTGGGATCAAATTTCTATGGATTTTATTGACGGCCTACCTCGTTCGAGATCGGGTCATTCTAGTATTTGGGTTATTGTTGATCGCCTCACTAAGTCTGCTCATTTTGTCCCTATTAAGTCTAATAGGATTGCTTCGCATTTGTCTAAGTTGTATGTCAAGGAAATCGTGAGACTTCACGGTGTTCCTAGTTCTATTGTGAGTGAACGTGATCCTTTATTCACGAGTCATTTTTGGAAAAGTCTTCAGCAATCTTTGGGAACAAAGCTTAATTTTTCTACAGCTTATCATCCGCAGTCTGACGGACAGACTGAACGGGTGAATCGTATCTTGGAAGATCTTCTCCGTATTTGTATCTTTGATTTCGGTGGTAGTTGGGAGGATCACCTACCTCTTGTAGAATTCTCCTACAACAATAGTTTTCAGTCTAGTATCGGTATGGCTCCTTTCGAAGCCTTATACGGAAGGCCATGTCGATCACCGTCATGTTGGTTGGAATCTGGAGAGAAGCTTATTCTTGGTCCAGATTTTGTTCATGATTCTTCCGAGAGAATTGATCTTATTCGGTTAAGAATGAAAGAGGCACAGAGTCGCCAGAAATCCTATGCGGACAACCGTAGGAAGCCTCTCGAGTTCTCGATCGGCGATCTTGTTTTTATTCGTGTTTCTCCGTTGAAAGGGGTTATGCGTTTCAGTACGACTGGGAAATTGGCTCCTCGCTTTATAGGACCATTTTCTATTACTGAACGTATTGGCCCTGTGGCTTATAGAGTTTCACTTCCAGCTCATCTATCTGGCATTCATGACGTGTTTCACGTCTCGCAACTTCGGAAGTGTATTCGGGAGTCGGATTCTGTTATTACTTCTCCTGATTTGCAAGGGCTTGAGGTCTCACCGGACTTATCTATTGTACAGCAACCTATTCGCGTGCTTGACACGGAGGTGCGACACCTTCGGAACAAGGACGTGCCGCTCGTTAAAGTTCAATGGTCCGCTAATCCCAATGACTGTACTTGGGAAACCAGAGAGTATATCGAGCGATCTTATCCGGGGTTTCTTTCTTAGCTTGAAACCGGTGAGTATGTCTTTTCATCTCCAGCTTATTCCTTTTTTCTTTTGATGTTGTATGTATGTAGTTGTTACAAATATTGTCTCTGGAAATTGCGGGGACGCAATTTCGTAAGGAGGGGAGATCTGTAACAACCCGCATATTTAACGATTTTATATTTAGATGTTTAATTTAAATATAGCGTCGTTAGTCGGATTTTGGTCCGAAATGTTACTTTTTGCAAATGGCCGAATTGGAGCTCGAAACTACCTCCATTGGTTCCAAAATGGCGTTTGCGATCTTTTTGAGTATAATCTTTGATATGTTTGGAGTTTGTAAAATTTCGGCTACTTTTTCTATTGGGTTTGGGTTTGGGTTCAGCCCACTAGCTTAACTAATACTCTAGCTTAGCCACTCCTCTCATTCACTTATTCATTTCTTAAAAACTTAAGCTTAGAACTGAAAATGGTGGAAGGGAAAGAGAAATAGAAATTTGCAAGCCCTAGTTTCAACTTCCAACTTGATTTCTTGCTCCAAAATCAAAGAGAATCCATTGGTAAGTTCATCTCCATCTTCTCCATCTCTTCTCCTCTTCAATTTCAGTAAATTCCTAACCCTAACTTAGGAAATACTTGCTTTGATTCTAGATTGAAGCTTGTAGTGTTGAAGTGGAGTGTAGTTGGTTGATTCCTTGCATTTGTGCTTCTTCATCTTCTTTGTTTTGTGTAAAAAGGTGAGTTTTGAACTCACATCTACTTCTCTTGATTTCATGGGTGTTGGGTATGAATTCCTAACAATTATGCATGTGCCATTGTTTTGGATTTGGAAAGGATTTGCATTTCATTGAAAAAGGCTGGAATTGCAAATTCATCAGGTTCGGCCGACCGAGCTCCCTGGGCCGGTCGACCGACCTGCTGCCCCGAGCCAGAGTTGGGTTTCTGCATCTGGCCGGCCGACCGAGCCCTGCAGTCCGGTCGACCGACCTGCTTTGTTTTGCCTGTTTTCATTATTTTGCATATTTGATTGATTTTTCCGGATTCTATCGATTCAAGTTGCTTTTTAGTGTTTGTTATTGCATCTTTGACTTTGATAACTTACTCTTGACTTCATCCACGGGTTTTTATAAAATGATTTCTCAAATCGCATTTAAAAGCTCGTTTCTCCAATTCATAAATTCCATTTAAACCCACACACACGATTTCGCACTTCGAGCGAAGTGGAAGGAAGATTAAACGGTTGGGTAAAACACGGACCATGAATCCATGCGTTTATCTTTCCGATTAATCCCCGACCTATTCGATTGATCGTTTGGACCCTTGTGTCTGGTTTACCGATGAGATGAGGTAAATTTGTACTGCTTTGAGTGTGAAATAAACTAACGGATAGTAAACCGTTTAGTGCGAACGGGTGGTTATGGGACTCACGTTACCACTTTTCGGATTCCTCTCTGGGAGTTTGTGACACATGCTGCCTTTGGGATAGTGTCTTCGGACTGTCTCCTCTGGCTTGTTTCCTTTAAATATCGCTTTTGGAGTTTGTCCTTTTCCCCGACTCGAAAGATATTTGGGGTTGTCGGTTACCTTTAGTATTGCTTTCGGAGTGGTTTCTTCACCACCGCTCAAGAGATATTGGAGTGGTTTCTTCATCACCGCTCAAGAGATATTGGAGTGGTTTCTTCATCACCGCTCAAGAGATATTGGAGTGGTTTCTTCACCACCGCTCAAGAGATAACGGAGTGGTTTACTCACCACCGCTCATGATGTTTCATTTATATGTATATTCCCTAGGTATTGCTTTTCTGTATTGGTTCTTTAGAGCCACACAAAATATAGCGTTTACCTTGTGGAACTCGTATTTATTGGTATTTGTTGTTTGCCTTTATGGCTTGCCTTGGGATATTCTTATCCTTTGTTTCTATATGTTGTCGATGATATGAGGCTTGATCTATATGATTCATCTTTCGTTAGATGATTGTGTTATCTCTTTTAGAGATATCTATTATGCTTTGTAACCTTGCAGGTTTATTGTTGTTCAGTTTATCTAACTTATTTGTTATCTAGACTGATCCGTGTATTTTATACTCGGATCAGACCGAGATGTTTCAGGTTAGGTGCTTTTGGACTTAGCCTATTTTGCTTCCGCATGGACTACTCCGCTAGCTTCTTTTTGTCATAGCTTTTTGTGTAGTCCCATTTGGTAGTAACTCTGATATGTATTCATCTGGAGCTCGTCTGTATATTGTGGTTTGCTATACCACTTGACTTGTATTATTTTGTATACTCTGAAATGTATCAGTATATGGGTATATGATGATTTACTGTTCTGTGATGTATATTACATTTGAGTTGTTATATTTTCTTCTGATAGATCCTATAGCCATTGTAGTTTCGCTTTAAATATTTATTGAATAGGTCGAATTTTTAATGTTTCTACTTTTCGACGTATTTAGTGAATAGTTAAGGTAAGTTTACACATGGTCGCTTCCATTATACTCTATTGTCCGCGTTAGCCGACAGTATTATCTATGTAATACTCTTTGTTAACGAGGCTCTCGGAGTGGGGCGTCACAGTCTGAAACAAATACCATAGAAAATTCTAAGTACAAAGAAGTCACTAATACAAAAGCAACTGTTAAGTCTGAATATAAAACTGGAAATAACTGAAATAACTACAAAGCTGAATAGATAAGATAGATCTCCAAGCAAAGCTCCAAAGGTGAGTCTCAAATGTTGTGACACTCAGTCTGACCCGAACATAAATCAAAACACAAAACCCTCGAGTCAAGATTAACATTCTTATGCAGGTAAATTAACTCAAGTGAAATGCCCAAGTGAAATACAATATAACTTAAAGGAAGTTGGGATTCCATCCCTTAAGGATCCGTGGAACTATATACATATATAGTACAATACACTACATATATAATGTCTATAGTAAAGTAAACTATTAAAATAGAATTAAGGCGTTGCCTATATCCCCCTTAACACATTTTTATATATATTCCCATAGTCTATACAGTACCGTGATTGCTCCGTAAACTGGAGGGCTATCAAAGGGCACTCCATAGGTATTGAAGAAGCATGCTCAATCGGAGGTGTGACCTCACTTGGCCTACCGTGGCTCCGGTTTTAATCACATCAAGGCGACTTGCAGGAGTCAGGGTTGTGTTCATATCTCATATAGATGTTCCCCAAACCATCCTACTTCGCTCTGGAATCTCCACCACATGCACAGTTGTTATAGTGGATTTCGACATTACAAATTTAACTAAAATCAATAATTAAATATCTAGCTTTAATTATATTTGAATTTAAAATATTCACCTAATCACTTTTATAAGCATTTAAACAAAATCTCAAATTACAAATTTAAATCAAAATTAGATATTCAATTTTACTTAAATTTGTAAATATTCATTTAATCACCCTTAATTAAATCAAGTTATAAAATCATAAGATTCAAAATCTCGAAATCTCAAATTTTCGATCAATTCTTATTTATATTCAATTCTCAAACAAACTAAATTATAAATTAACTTAATTTATCTTCCCAACCTTTATTTTATTAAAGTTATTACAAAAATCTATTTAAAAATATTAGAATAAATTTAACTTTAAACATATTATATATATTAATTATTACAAAAATCTATTTTAAAATATTAACATAAATCTAAATATTTTATTATATATATTAGAAAAATTAAATTTTTATTAAACTTTATTATATTAAATTTTAATATTAAATCTATTTTATATCTTAATTATATATTTAACAAAATAATAAAGTTATAAGTAAATTTTATTATTTTCAAATTTAGCTTATAATTTAAAATTTCCAAAAGACATAATTTTTAAAATCTAAATAAAATATCTATATATTATATTTTTAAAAATCAGTATTTATCAAAAACCATCTATTTCCTTTCAAAACTTTGGAAATCATTATCTAAATAGACCAACGATGTCTGTACACAATTTTCTATCCTATGGTCAAGTGATACGGATATTTATCATTTCAATCAACAATAATTTACTATTTACGGGTATATATCATTTCAATCCGCAATCCCAAAATTCAAAAAAAAATCAATAAAACCGCTTGGGTTTATCATTTTCAACCCATAACAATTTTCCTAATCTATATTATCGTTCTGGTATGTATCATTTCAACCCATAAGGATTTTCTAAACTATCACGGAACTTGCAGACTGAGAACAACAAAATAAAATAGCATAACATATTAATTAGAAGCATATATAATCCTTAACAATTTAAATTTAATATATATACAAACAGGTTATGGTATTATGTGTCAATTAATATTGTTAACAATTTAAATAATAACATATCATATTCAACAATTAAATAACTAACAATTCAAATTTAACAACATATTTCAATCGTCATTTCATGTAAAATAAATTTACTAAACATAAGAATGTTAATCGTGAGCGATTGCTCACCTTTCGTGGCTAGAGAATAATGATGGGGACGAAAATGAATGGACATGCACATGGATATAGATACGAATAAAAGATGGCTGCGATAAGTTCTGGACAGAGGCGAGCTAAATGAGTAGAATTCAATGAAACAATTTTATAAGTAGAGTTATATATAAGATTGGATTGAAGGAAACAAATAATATTTATATGACACATATAACTTTTCAACCAACAATTATGTATAGACAACATATATGCAACACACACAGTACACGCAATATATCCTAAAGTATATGCAACATATATACTAGCAATATATGTATACGAGCAATAAGATGGTCTTAGTGCAATAAACATAAGCTTTCACATATATACTTAATAAACAAATCAAAGGATAGGATTCGAGTTTGTTGTCAGCTGTAGGGAAGAAGGACAGTGCTCAGTTGAGGTGAAATACAGTGGAGTCAGCAAAGGCTAGCCGGAGGGTTGCTGCTGGCTGACATTGTGGAATAGTGGAGCTCAGTTTTGGCACAGGTAGGATGGCTGCTTGTGGCTACTGGCTATGCGAGATGGAGGGACATATGATGGAAGGCGAAGGGTGTCTCAGTTGGAGTTCGATAGAGGAGAGATGACGTGGTGTTCGCATTAGATGGGTGGCCATATTTTTATGAGCGAGATGAAAAAATAGAGGCGGTGGTATTCGGGCTTGGTGACGTTTAAAGGAGCTCTGGAGTGGAGTGTTGAATTTGTTGGAGGGGTGATGTGAGTTCACGGCTGTAGAGTTGCACAGGTTAGAGGATGGCGGAAATGGTTGGTGCACTAGGCGATGGAGGAGTGGAGATTGAGGGCAGCGGGCGGAGAAGACATGGCAGGTCAGGGAAAGCAGTGCGAGGGTGTAAGGCGGTAGGGTGGGTGATCGCGGGGGGTAGAGAGAGATGGAAGGGAGGAGCACGCTGATGGATTCGGAAATATTGAGCAGGAGCAGGTCAGAAAATATGCAAATTTGGATATGAAACCTTCAGGACGTACGTGCTTTCCTTGATACTTCTTCTTCTTTATGTGTGTGTGTATGTTTATCAAGGAACACGAGCACGAGAGGAAGGCAACAAAAAGAGAACGAAAGGACGAACAAGTTTTATATCAAACTAGGGAATATTGAAGGTCAAAAGCTGAAATTATTAATAGCCGATGACTATTAGTTTTATATGGTGGATAATGGAAAGACACCAGGAAACCCAAAAAGGCCCAAATATGGAACTGATATGGCAATCAATTTGTTGATTTCGCCATGTATCGAACGTCGAAATGCACGAATGAATATACTACGGAGATCAGCACGATGAAACAAATAGAATGGTACATAGATATGAGTGATATGACCATCCTATCAAAACTCGATTTTTTCGCTGCCAAATTGCTGCTAAATTGTCGAAAATAAGATAAAAAGAGCTAGAGCAATCCAGGTTTGGCAAAACGAATTACGACGTCTCACTCAGAAAATGATTTACATTTTTATTATATAAAAATATTTAGATTTCAATAATATTTTATTTCCATCAAATTTAACTAATATTTAAAATTTTAAATTGAAATTTTACAACAGAACCAACTTTCATATTTTCTAATAAAAATTTGCCACTTGCTATGCTTAAATAGATGCATATCAAATATCAAATTTTTATTGCAAAAAAATTTATTATTTATTTTCATGAAAAATAAAGTTAATTATGTTATTTAAAATCATTAAAATTTATGGGTCGTTACACTCTCCCACACTCAAAACTTTTCAACCCTGAAAAGGAACGAGATAGGAGAAAAGAAGCAACAGAAAGGAAAGATAGACTTGAAATACATAGTACTAGATACAATAATTTATATATAACCATATAAATTTCATTTTTGGACATCTTATTACTTACATTTTATATTATATATTATTCAATCACATGTTCTCATTACATTTAAACTTTTTCCAGGTAAATTTTATTAATGTGCAACTGAGCACTATACAAATTTTCCATTTTTTACACAATATTCTTATTAAGAAAAATTTAGTTGAATATTTTATTACTTAATTTTTCTCTTGTATAACCTTCAATTACATATTCACATTAACATTTTAACTTTTTGAATAATTCAGGTAAGTTATATATTTTTTAGAATGCAATTGAGTATTATACAGATAAATTTTACTGTAATTCAGTGTTTCAATTTCATTTCTCATTTTAGACACTTGAATTATTCAAAAAAATTGCTTCATTTCAATAATTGAAAACCATCGCTTAACATAAAACTTAAGAGTTAAATTTTATAACATCCCGATATTTTCAACCATTCGAATCCACACATATCGGACTTGAATTGCTCAAAATACCAGATTGTTAATTTATATTTGGCAAAACTCAACATATACAGTAAATAAAATAATCACAGAATCATAGAAACAGAGTAATATAACAATATGCAGCGGAAAAAAATGAATAGTAGTTCATGAAGCTACTATACATATATAACAGGGTCAAACAAGATACAATAGAAGTCTCGAATACATAGAAGTCTCAATAAAATAGTCAAATACAAAATCTGAATACATCACAGGAATCAACTGAATAACTGGAAGATGAATATATATATATATATATATATATATATATATATATATATATATGGATCTCCAAGCGAAGCTCTAACTCCAAAGGGAGTCTCAAATGCTGTGACACTCAGTCTGACCCAAACATAAAGTAAAACACAAACCCTCGAGTCAAGATTAACATTCTTATATCAACAAATCCAACTCAAGTGAAATATCAATTGAAATACAAGTAACTTAAAGGATGTTTGGGATAACCATCCTCTAAGGATCCGTGAAACTATCTACTATGTAGTAATATACGCTATTATAATAATGTCTAAAGTAAAGTAAACTATTAAAATAGCATTAAGGCGTTACCCATTTCTCCCTTAACATATTTCATATGTTCTCATAGTCTATACAGTACCGTAATCTCCCCCGTACTGGGCGTCGTCAGATGGCACTCCATAGGTATGGTACAAAACAAACTCGTAGTGGTCTCGCTAAGATAGGTGATACAACACAACTAGGCAATGCCAGGGTAGATATACCAATTACACTTTTGGGCTGGTGGTGTAACGCATAGCAGCAACTACCGCCAACCTCGACCCACACTCCTAAAAAATCAGAGGGTGCACCAAATCAATCAAAGTAATAGAATAGTATCGAAGGAGTGTGTCCGATCAGATGACTACCTCACTTGGCCCGTCGATTGCTCCTGTTTTATCCGCCTTAAGCTAACTCACGGGAGTCAGGTTCACGTACATACCTCATATAGAACGTCATCAACCACCTACTTCATTCTAGAATCTCAACTACATACACAAAGTGGTTTTCGGTATTGGCAGAGAGTATAACAATAACCAATCCTGGTATCTTTAACAACCAAACGCTATTACAAAACCAAGGCCGATTCAAATAGTTTATATTTCAAAACCAAATTATCATTTCCATTTCAGAACCCATATCAATACGATATCATTTCCATTTAAAAACCATATCAATACAATATCATTCCCAAAATCATAGCACTTCAAAGTTATAACACTTTCTAAATCAGAACAATTGAAATCATAACACTTTGAAATCATAACACTTTGAAATCATAATATTTGGAAAACCGTAACACTTTTCTTTAAATAGTTTAGATATTAATAATAGTATATATAATAAAATAGTTTAGAAAATAAAATAGTTTTATAAAATAGTTATAAGTTAAAATAGTTTACATTAAAATAATTAATATATTAAATTAGTTTATATTAAAAATAGTTTATATTAAAAACTGTTTATATTAAAAATGATTTATATTAAAATAGTTTATATTAAACTAATTTATACTAAAATATATAAATAGTTTTCAAATATAATTTAAAAATACTTTATATAATAAAATAGTTTCCTCAATTTTCACAAATCGATTCAAATCAACTCGAATTCTAAAATTCAATTTAATTCAATCTCAATTTATTAATTCAACTAAATTCAATTTCTCTATAAACCATTTCGAATTATATCGATTTCAAATAAAAATTTGAACCATAAATAAATGATTTCAATTTCAATATTTTTCAAAGCTTTAAATATTCCACATTTTCAAAACTAAATTTGATAATTTCATATATATCTTAATCCACTTTACTATTGTTTAGTTTTGACATACTTACTTAATAGATCCAATATCATTTAAATAAAACATCAAATTTCAAATAACTGAATATTTCCTTCGGTTTATTTAAACTTGAAATATTCATTTAATCACCTTAAACCAAAATCAAGTTATAAAATCATATCCTTTAAAAATCTCAAATTTCAATAAGTTTCAAATTGATTTTAATTAAATATAATTCTTAATTAAATACAATTTCAAATAAATTCAAATTTTTCAATCCAATCTTAACTTATAAAATCATTTTAAAATCTATTTTAAAATATAATCTTAAATAAATACTTACACATCTTATTAAATTTATTCATATATTAAATCTATTTATATATTCTAAAAATAGTAAAATTATAAATAAATTCTTAAAATTTATAATTCCAAATTTAACTTATAACTATATAATTTTCAAAACATATAAATTTAAAAATCTAAATTTAAAAACGTTATAAAAATACATTCATATATAATATCTTAAAATCAATATTTATTAACCATAAATTTCTTTTCCAAAACCATAGAAATCATTTTCAAAATATTTATATATAGACCAATGATGTCTGTATATAATGTTCTATCTATGGTCAAGTGATACGGATATTTATCATTTCAATATGTAATTTAAATATATACGGGTATATATCATTTCATCCTGCAATCCCAAATTCAATTCAAATGAAAATCGCTTGGGTTTATTATTTCAACCCATAATGATTGTCCTATTATACATATCCTTCGGGTATGTATCACTTCAACCCATAGGGATTTCTAAACTAACAGGGAACTTGTAGAGTGATCATAGATATAATAATAATTAACAGGCATATATCATCAATAAATAACAGATAATGGTGTCAGATGTCACAGGTGAACATATACGGATAGTAGCATATATAGAAATGTAAATAACTAACAGCGGCATATTTCAATTGTCGTTTCAATTGAAATCAAATTTAATAAATATAAGAATGTTAATCGTGAGTGATTGCTCACCTTTTAAGGCTACAGATGATCGAGAATAAGATGAGTTAAGAATCCAAGCACAAATTCCAAAGCTCAGCTAGAATGGAACGAATTCGACGAATAAAGCTGATAACAGACATCGATGAGAACAATTAAATATAAAATTTAAAGCCTGATATTTACTCATATTAAAATAAATTCCTTTATACAAAACCCAATATTAAATTTAAAACGTATATATTAGAATCAAAATATTTATAGGTATATACAAAAATCATTATTAGATTTAAACCCATATATTAAGAATATATACTTATATATAAATATATATATATATATATATGTATGTATGTAAATATTTAAAAAATCAATAATTTAACTTTAATATCAAAAATAAAATCTATACATATATGAAAACCAAATTCACATGTACATTGAAACCGAATTATACTTACATTTATATATCCATACATATGATATATAAACAAATATGCTTATAGACACAACCAACACTTAGATATATACACTTATTAAAAAAATGCAAGATACTTATATTATATTATATATATATATATTATTCAGTGCAAAATACAATCGTAACACTATACATAAAATCTTTCTTCCTGAAATATACATATTGCCGTATAAATGCAACTTCATTTAAAATATAACCATTGTAAGCACTTATATACTACACAAATGATATATATATATATATATATATATATATATATATATACTGTAACAAAATAAAAAAAACAGTCTATATGTATTATACATACAAAATATTTACAAATTAACCAATATATACTAACATATATCGTATAATAAAACTGTTATATAACATATGCACGTAATTTCAAATATCCATAAAATAAAATGTACATGTATGCTACTCATATGCAGCTGTTTTCCCAATAAACATATTATTGCGAATATGTATATAAATTGACATATAGTATATAAACCGGTAAACAAAATATACATATGTATACTATTATATGCATTACTGTTGTAAGTATAAACTCTATAGAAACCTTACACTTTACTAACCTGACATAAGCATAGATCTTATTATAATATATTATAACTTATAATATATATATATATATATATATATAGAAACGCAAAATAAACATAGCCTATATAAATATACCTAAACCAAATTCAATATATGCAAATTAATATATACTTTACTGAAAGATTACAAAAAATCTGAATCTAATATATATATATATATATATATATATATATGTATGTAAATACTTTTTAAACATACGTATATACTTATCTACACAAAGATCTACAATTTTTTTTCACATAAACCCAATATATATATAGTCACTGACATATGTATATAAACTACATAATAAATAAAAGTATATTTATGTAATACCGGGACAGAGAGGAGGAGGAGGAGAAAGGTAGTGCTCGGTCGAAGAGTGGTGGCTTCACGTGGGTTGGGGCGCCAAAGTCAGGGGGAATGGAGGGCGAGCGGGATTGGGGTAGTGGGTTGTCGGTGTGATGGGTTGGTGGTCACGACAATGATATGATGGAGTGGTTCGGCCTGGGCAATTTGGTGGTAAAGATGATGATGGTTACAGCCTTGAGGTGGTGGAGTGGTTCGGCTATGGAAAGGAGGGGTGATGGCCGATCATAAGGTGGAGGCTCGGTCTGGCTTTGATTAAGGAGGTTCGGCAAAAGTTGTTGTGGCCGAATATAAAAAGAAGAAAGTAGAAAAAAATAATATGGAAAAGAGGAAGATTTTTTAGAAATTTACTGTATTAATTCTTTTGCAGAAGAAAAGAAAAGGTGAGAACGAGAATGAAGTCAGGCAAGAGAAATATAAACGAGAGAAAGAATGAGAAAGAAATCAGAAGAAGTCAGTAAAAAGAATTAAACGAGAATGAGAAACCAAAAAGTTTGAACACACATTTCGAATGAACGGATGACTTCTCATTTCATAACTTAAATTCATGTGACCTATTTGAATTTCAGAAAACAGTAATAGCTGATGGTTGTTGGTTAACAGAGACAAATGAAAGGACACAAAACCCAAAAGACCAAAATATGTAACCGATACTGTGATGTCCCAAAAATTTGGGCAATAATTATTTAATAATTTCCATTAATAATTATTTTAAAATGTGAAATGATTGATTTAATAATCTAATTCAAACAGAAATTATCTTTTGAATAATTATTTAGTTTGACAAATGATATTCTTTTCAAAATTTATGATAATGATAATTTAATTTAGGAATTTTATTCTTTTCAAAATTTAATATATTTAAATGATAAAATTATCGTTCTATGCTTTTTAAAGAATATTTTATTTATAATGTATATATGTGTATACATTGTAAATAGAGAATTTGATTTAATTTAAATTTAAATTTAATAATAATATTTTCAAAATTATTATATATATGTGTGTGTATAACTTGTAAATTGGTTAATTTGATTTAAATTAGTATTGAAACTTTTCAAAGCTTAATTTAAAAATCTATCTTATACTTACAAAAGAAATTAAAATAAATATTTATTTTGTTTAAAAATATAATAGTTTAAATTGTATTTTGTAATAAAAGTTTATTTATTTTATTCTAAAAATTGTTTTCTTTTGAAATAGACTTAGTTCATTTATATTAAAGTATAATATTTAGTTTGAAACTTTGGAATAAAATGTAATTCAACATTCTTTTTCTTTTTAAATTTTCTCTTTTGAAAATTTAGCTTTAAAAATATTATTTTAAAAATATTCAAATAAACGTTAAAATGCGTAATGTTATAAAGGAAGTTTTTCTGTAATCATTTAAAGGCTAAATATAGATAAACATTTAAAACATGTTAAATGTAAATAAGAAATTGTTTTGGAAATGAATTTAAATACATTCATAAATTAAGAAATTTATTTTTATATTATAATGAACATGTGTTAAGCATTTGACTAATAGAGGAGACACTTGTAAATCACTTTACAAACTTAAGTAACAAATGGCAATTTTTTTTAAACATTTTTATTGAAAATATAGATAAGGAAACTTAGAAATTCATTTTGTTCAAACATTACCTTCAAATGAAACTGAAATCAGATTTTAGAAAAGGAAATTGAAAACCAAATTCAATTTAAAATCTGCAAAAACCCAAATACAATTCTGTTTAAAATCTGCAAACCCAATCTGGTAACAAATTCAAGCAAATCTATTCCAATTTTCGACATCAATTTGAAGATCAAACTCATACTCAAGCAAATGAAGATGGTGTTAGCATGCAGTTTAAAATCAACTACAAACAACTAGTAATTCAGTTATCAAAATGGAAGCAAACACCAGAATCAACTAATAAATCAGCTAGTAATTCAACAATCAAATTGGAAGTAGAACCCAGATTTCAGCAAGCAATGTAAATCAGGCTCTAGGAAAATGAATATGCATCAGAAATTGTTCTCTGCTTCTTCTATAATTATGTGAGTAAATTCTATTTTTAAAAACAGTTCTTCTTTTTAAAAATCAAGCTAAATAAATTTCCAGAACTCAAGTTCTAATTCAAACTGTTTTTTTTAAGTAAAAAAAAGAAAAATCAAAACTGCTATGAATTAAACTGCAATGCTTCATTTTTCTTAGGTAAATAACTTTACAATTTTTGAAAAGGAGCTTTAAGTTAACTGTTACATGTGGATAAATAGGAATAAGTATGTTTGTGTGATTGCATATTGATGAATGTTCTGTGTATGCATATATAAATATGTGTATATGTGTTGCTGTTGCCAGGTATCTGCAAACCTGTTTTGTTTTTTTTAAACTAAGATTTTATTAGGAATCCATTATCACCTGATTTGATCTCAACTTGGATTTGAAATGTAAACCAAAATTGTTTGTTTAGTAAAGATTAAGTTTATAAATTATAATTGAGTTAATTTAAAATATGTTTCCTCTGTAAACTGTAAGGACAGTAAATATTCAAATAAGAGAATATCAAACATCTTAAATTATTGAAACAAGTTTATATCCTGAATGCATGTAGGAAATCATGATTTCTAAAACAAAAATCACATTTTTAAATTAACTAAGGAATGAGCATTTCTGAGTTGAACAAGTTAGGGGTTTTTGGGTTTATCTGGTGATCTTGTGGTATTGAGATGTTGTGGTTCTTCCTGAAGGTGGAGGAGAGGTGAGTGGTCACTGAAAAATTACTGATTGATTTTTCTAATGGCTATGGCGACCGTGGTTGGCAATTACAGGTTTCTAACCCTAGTTTTTAGGTGGTCGAAGTTTGGTTGTTTCTCTGATTCTTTGTTGCATCGAGTGATACAAGACTTTGGGGATTGCCAGAGGGATCGTAGATGGAGAGTTGGCCAGAGTCGTGGGTTCTCTGATGATCGGAGATGTGATCGCGAGTGGTTGACAGGTTTGGGAATGTTTTGCTAGGTGATGTTCCGGGTTGCATTGGATTACTGGATTTTGATTACGAGCTACGGAAGGATATCTGGTGGTTGTGATCAAGTTTGGGGATGGTCGGCAACTTGGTGAAGTTGGCTATGGTGATTGGAGATCGTCAGAGTGCCGGTGCATATGCACCGTGCATATGTAAGTTCTAATGAACTTTTGGGTATGTGCAGGCGATGTGACTTGAAGTTTCTTTCGGGTATTCGTGTTTGTGTCTTAGAGTACTTAAGGCTTTTACTCGAAGCAGATATGGGGAGGTCTCGGGTAGTATTTGTTCCAGGTTATTAAACCTGACAGTATTCTGGGTTTTAAAATTTGAATGAAATTTTAATTTTTAAGGCAGGGATTTAAACAGGGGTTTAAATTTAAGTTTAAGTTTGATGAATTTTTGAATTCAAAGTTTTTAAAATGAAAATTTTAAATTTAAGTAAGATTTAAATTAAGTTTTAAAAAATCAAGTCTAAAATATAGTTCAAGTTTACTACGCATTTAAATCCTGAATTTAAATCAGATTTGTAAATTTTAAAATGTTGAACAAGTTTAAATATTTTAAAGTAGATTTTAAAAATGAGTTTGTTTCCAAATAAATGTTTAAATTTGAAAGACTTCTTTTCTTAATAATTGAATCAAAGTTATGAAGTGCTTAACTTTAATTTGAAAGTTAAAATAATAAATTTATTTTTAGGCTTGTTTTCTTTTAATAAAATTAAGTAAAATTTGTTTTAAACTTTTCTTATATAAGTATCTTATGTAAGTAATGATGGTTTTTCATTTTAGGGTTTATAATTTATTTAATTTTTGGATATATGTTTAAATAGTTAGACATTTTAAATTTTAAATTTTAAAATGGAATTTGAATTTAATTTAGAAATGTATTGTTTTAAATACATTTGAATGTTAATGAAGTCATTAATAAAGTAAATGAATTATTTTATAAATAATTAAAATAATAAAGAATTTACTTATTTATTTGATTTAAATAATGTTTTAGATTAATTTATATTTAGGGATGATTAATGATAATTAATCTAAGATAATTTTTCTTAAGAAAGTAATTAAAGAAAATGTTGTTAATTAATAAAGATAATTATCTAAGGATTATTAGGTAATTAATTGATGTGATTAATTTTGATAATTAATTAGATTAATTAATTGAAGATAATCAATTGTAAATGGTTAAGTATAATTACTTGATAAAAGTAATTAAGGGATTAATTTCATATTTAAATTAATTATGATAATGTGATTTGTTTAATTTAATTAATTTAGTTTAATTAATTTAAGAAAATCATTTGATGATTTAATAAGAGTAATTACTTAATGTAATTAATGGAGCATAATTACTTTGGAAAGTAATAAATGATAATTACTGGAATGTAATTAGTAAGAGATGATTTATATTGAAGTAATTTGGATAATTACTTTTGTAACTAATCAAGGGATTAATTTATGAAGATAATTAATTACGGGATAATTAATTTGTAATGAGTAATTAAGAGTAGTTAATTACTGAATTGAGATTAATCAAGGGTGATTGATAATTGTATTTTTAATTGTAGATTAATTACAAAATGTAATTAATTTTAAATAAAGTAATTAATTTAAATATAAATTAGAGATCATTAATTAATATAATTAATGATGTAATTAAGAATTGTCTAATTGAGCAATAATTAATAATTAAGTGACTAATTAATATAATTAATTAAGGATAAATGTAATTAATTATAATTAATTAATAAATTAAGTAATTAAATGTTAATTACTTATGATTAAGGTTAATTAATTAATTGTGAAATTAATTAAAGACTAATTACTTATTATAATTAGAGAATGATTGATCAAAGGTGTTTAATCAAGTAGAATACTTAGTGAATGATTAATTAACTAGGTTAATTAATTAATGGATATATAAGCAGGATTTATGAATGTGGTAATTAATTTAATTTATTTGAAATTAATTAGAGATAGTATTAATTATTTTATTTTATTTTAAATTAATTATAGATGGTGGTTAATAAATCATTGCTTATGGATGATATTGATATTCCATTAAATGGTTGTGATCTCAATAATGAGATGAGTAGTATCTATATGATATGGATGCTTAGTTAAAGTATGATAATATGGATTTTCTGGTTGTGATGATTATCTGTTTGTGATTATGATACGGGTTATCTGTTTATGATGAGAATGTGATTATCTATTGTGATATGTGAATTATCTATCTGTGTGTATATAGATAATGATGAATTGAATTAATTGTTCAAACTAAATTCACTTGGACATTAAGATGGCGTTTGGATTTCGATGAGACCGGGATCGAGTTTCCAAATTTGGAATTCCGAAAACCACATCGATCCAAATTAAACGTTAGGGCCTGAATCTCGAGTGAAGATGAAGATTCAGAATGCAAGGGCTATTGTCGTTAACTCTGAGGGTGATTCCAAAACGAGTGCAACGAGATAGTGCCTTCGGTTTCGTTCGAACCCGGAACGAACTTGTATGGATTGAATGCTTTCAGAACATCGTCAGGTGAACGATGAGCATTCTAAGATTGATATGTCCTATAAAGGTAATCAATTGATATGTCCTATAAAGGTAATCATAGCCTCAAGCCTCATCAACCGGGAATGGCTAAAACAGGGGAGGTGCAGCAAGGCTAAGTGGGTCATGCCCAAGTAGGACGAGATTTACCCCTGTCTAAAGGTCCCTTTATATTTCGGTCGTGTGGCAGTTGGCGACGACCAATCTGCGGGGTGGTCTTGTTCGGAACTATTCGGTAAGGAATGGTTCCGGCTTTGTGTTGTAGGGGATTGGGAGTGATCCTTAGTACGGTGATCTAGGCAACGTACTGTGACGGGCGTTACCCTGGTAGCCCTGCCATTGATGGAATCCAAAATCCAATAAGTGCATGTACGGTTTTGATTGTGCCCAAGGAACGTGAGATGTAAGCATTCCAGCTATTTCTGTATTTTATTTTGAAAATCCTAGACACTATTATAATATCACTGGATTTCCTATCAGATGTTTTGGTTAGCGTAAGGTAAAAACTTTTCCATGTTTATGTGTGGGAAGTCTTACGTGATACCCTTGTTTTCAAAAGATTTTCAAAGTTAAGCAACTTTAAACCCGTTTACTCACACCAGACCCATGTCTGACCCGAGTGTTTATTTTCTGTTTTATTAAACTCTTGGGTACTCATATTATGTATGAGCTGTCAAGTGATTCAGGATTGCTTTGACAAGTTCTAGAGGAGATATGGAGCAGGAGGCTTCAGCGTGTAGATATATATAGTGGTTCCGCTGTGTTTGAGTTGTATCTGTTTTCTCTGATGTACTTGAATTGTAATTGCTAGATAGATGTTTATAACTGTCTAGTTTGTGTTGTATTAGCTATATAACTCTGATGTATATGATACTATGTAATGTTTTATGTGATATAATATAATTTGTTCGTTCCGCTGTGAGATTATGATGTTGTTTGTTTCTTTCTTTCCTATCTTTTCTCTTTTCTATCCCTTTCTTTCTTCTTAATGATGTGTCTTTCTATGGAATGAAAGGCGGGTCGTTATAGATACGGTGAACCGTATCACAGTTTCGCCGCATGACGGACACCGAATCACCCATATGAATATACTGCAAAGGTCGGCACAACGAGACGATCAAAACGGTATACATATATTGGTGGCACGATCATCCTATCAAAAGTTGATAATCGGTACCGAAAATGCTGCAAATCTTCCAGATTTTAAACGGGGCAATAGCAGTCCAAATTTGAAAAAACGAAATATGACGTCTCACTAAGAAGATGATTTACAAATTTATTGTATAAAAATATTCAGCTTTGGAAAACTTTTTATTATCATCAATTTTTAACTGATTTGAATTGAAATAGAATTACACAATAAAATTTACTTGCATAATTTCTGATGAAAATTTACCAATTGCTATGTTTAAATATACGTACCCAAAATATCAAATTTTCATTTCAAAATTCAATTATTTAAAATTTCGTAAAATTTCAATTAATTACATTATTAAAACCATTAAAATTTACAGGTCGTTACAAATTTTTAGTTTCACTTCAAACCATTTTGAAATAAATATATACATATACATATATATATATACATATTTTTTACGTCAAATCATACCAAAGGAATTCAAATCAGATCCATTTTCCAAAATAAAAGTGTAGCAAAGCTACTAAGTGATCTCCCTACTTTGAGACTCAAAAATGAATGTCGATGATGCTGCAGTCATCATCGAAATTATTTTTGAGCGACAAAAGAGGAGAGTACTGACTACTTCTTTTAAAATACTATAGAAACAATTTCCATTCAAAAATACTTCCAAGTAATATATTTTCTTAGACTTTGAAAACCAAATTTTTAAAAGCACTGAAAAATTAATTTTCAAATCCATAATTTAAATTTATTTCAGTTGCAAATCAGATTTAAAAACCATGTTTTAAAAGTTCATCCCCTTATAACATACAACAATAATTAATGGTTTAGGAATGTTGACAAATCAATAAATGATAATCTAGTATTATCATTTCTAACAACCAATTCATTTAACAATCTAATTTCAGAAAATTTTACTTATATATAAAATATAAACATACATAAAATTATTTCATTTATTAATTTCGAAAATAATATTGTGTCAGTTTGCTGTATTCAAGTGTTTTGGAATTCCTATCGATAGGTTGGCCAGACGAATCGATCGAAACCTAAAATTCAAACTTAACAACTCAAATAACACAATATAAAACATTTTAATATTAATTACAAATACTTTCTCTCAGGATGATTCAAGAACGGATTTTAGAACAAGGATCGAGATTCAGATTTAGAGAAACTCTAATCAAAGAGAATTCTAGCTAACCAAGAAGATATTCTTGAAAGGAAGATAATATAATTAAATTACAAAAGAGGAAAGATGAATAAACTTATAATAATAGCGGTGACCTTAACCGGGTCAACCAAGTCTCCATTTCCAAAAACAATATGCCTAAGGAATCAGATTTCATCCCTCCAGAAATGCATTAAGAAAATTTGGCTTTTAACTAATGACGTCTAAGAATTTGGAGAACATGAATCAAATGACACTCATGCTCCTTCTCTGACTTAGAAAAGAGGAGAATATCATCATCGAAAACTAGGAAAAACTTGTTGAGAACATCGCTGAAGATGCGATTCATGAGATCGACAAAGAAGGCAAGAACATTGGTTAATCCAAAGGGCATGACTAACCATTCATAAAACCATTCTCCGTTCGGAAAGCTTTCTTGGGAATGCTCTCGTTGTCTACACGAAGATGGTGAAAACTGGTGGCAAGATCGAACTCCAGGAATAAGATCGATGCAGAATTCAATTTCACGCTTGGGAGGAAGAGAAGTGACTTCACCAAAGACATTTGGAAATAGTTGGACAACAGGGGTGGAGTCGAGATCATTAAGCTGAGAATCAAGCGAAAAGATGAAATGCCTGCATAATCCTAAAGCAATCGGCATTCAATCACAAGAGAATCACTCGGGTAATCTATTAGAGAAATGGTTTAGGCTTTGCAAGAAATAACAGCATCAAAACCGAGGACGTAAAAATCTCCGGTTAATCGACACCTGTTGTAAAGGAGTTTCACCCCTTTACAAATCATATTAAGGTTGGCAAAACCACCGATGGAATTAGTCACACAAAATGATGAAGTTGCTAATTGAGGTTGCAAGATGTGCTCAAATTTATTATAGAGATTAATAGGAATGAAGAACAGCATGAACAGGAAAAGACGAGAGTGGATTTTAGAATGAAGGGATGGTTCCAAAATTCAAAAGAAATCCAAATCAAAGAGGATCCTAAAAAAGAATTTCAATCTCGAACGAAGATGATTCTATAATAATTTTCTCATTCTAGGGTATTATTACCCTATCACTAATGAGTTTTTACTCCATATGCTAAGTTTTGCCTAAACCAAAGCTCTAATACCACATGTAATGACCGGCCATTTCGAACCATTCAAATCGACAATAACCTTTCACGTGTCAGACTTGAATTGCTCAAAACAACATAATGTTAATTTATAATTGGAAAAACTTAGCATATACAGTAAATAAATCAATCACAGAATCACAAACACAAAGTATTACAATAATAAGCAACGAAATAGTAAATAGTTCATGAAGCTACTATAAAAACATCAGAGTCTGAAACTAGTACCACAAAAAATCCCAAGTACAAAGAAGTCACAATGCAAAAGCAACTGCCAAGCCTGAACATAAAACTAGAAATAACTGAAATAACTGCAAATCTGAATAGACAAAATAGATCTCCAAGCAAAGCTCCAAGCTCCAAAGGTGAGTCTAAAATGTTGTGACACTCAATCTGACTCGAGCATAAAGAAAAACACAAAACACTCGAGTCAGGATTAACATTCTTATGCAAGTAAATTAACTCAAGTGAAATGTCCAAGTGAAATGCAATATAACTTAAAGGGCGTTGGGATTCCATCCCTTAAGGATATGTGGAACAATCTACATACATAGTACAATACGCTGCATATATGATGTCTATACTAAAGTAAACTATTAAAATAGCATTAAGGCGCTACTCATATCCCCCTTAACACATTTTTATATATATTCTTATAGTCTGTAGAGGACTGTTGTTCCTCTGTAAACTGGAGGGCTATCAGAGGGCACTCCATAGGTGTGGTACAAACCAAACCGTAGCGGGCACGATAAGGCATGTGACAAGGCACGCGTGGCAATGTCCAGGGTAGGATACTACCATTTTGTGGATTCGGACTAGTGGCAATGCATAGCAGCTACTACCGCCCACCTTGAGACACACCTCCACGATCAAAGGTGCACCCAATCAAATCAAAAGGTAATAGAATGGTATCGAAGAAGCATGCTCGATCGAAGGTGCGATCTCACAACGCCAGTTGTGGACCTTGTTTTAATCACATCAAGGCAACTTGCAGGAATCAGGGTTGCGTTCATATCTTATATAGACGTTCGTCGAACAATCCTTCTTCGTTTTGGAATCTCCACCACGTGCACAATTGTTAAAGTGGTTTTCGGTATTGACAGAGAGTATAAGAATATCCGATCCTGGTCACTTTAACAACCAAATGCTTATTTCATACCGTGGTCATTTTCATTTCAAACAGTTCATGATTCATATCAAATATTATATTCATTTCAAAATCATATCACTTTCGAAATCATATTCACTTTCGAAATCATATTCACTTCCAAAATCATAACCACAAATTAGTTTAAACCATCGTATCAAAATTTTCGCATTTAAACCCATTAAATCTAAACCATAACAGTTCCAACTTAAACAGTTTAAATACTGAAAAAAGTTCATATATATATTAAAATAGTTATAAACTAAAAATAGTATATATATTTTAAAAATATGTTATAGATTAAAATAGTTTATATATTAAAAATATTATATATATTAAAAATCATTTACATATTAAAAAGAGTTTATATCGAGAATAATTTTAAATTAGAATTGTTTCTTCCAATTTCAAAAATCAATTCAAATCAACTTTAAATGCAAAATTCAATTTAAATCAGTCTCAGCTCAACAATTTCAATTAATAGGTAAGGGTTCAATCCAAAATTCTCATAAAACCCATTTTTATTTATATCGATTTCAAATCCAGGTGTGAACAACAAATTTTAAACCCCTTCCAATTCAATAGGTTTAAAAGTTTAAATATTCAAACAATTCATAGTGACTCAACTTGACAAATTTCATTTATATTTCAAAAATTCAAAATTTAAATTTGAAAATATTCACTTAATCATTTTTAGCAACGTTTAAATAAAATCTCATATTACAAATTTAACTAAAATCAATAATTAAATATCAAACTTCAGTTATATTTAATTCTAAAATATTCACTTAATCAATTTATAAGCATTTAAATAAAATCTCAAATTACAAATTTAAACCAAAATTACATATCCAATTTTATTTAAATTTGAAAATATTAATTTAATCGCCATTCATAAATCAAGTTATAAATTCATACCTTTCAAAATCTTAAAATCAATAAATTTCAAATCAATTCTTATTTATATCCAATTCTCAAACAAATTAACTTACTTTATCTTCCCAGCCTTTATTTTATGATAGTTGTTACAAAAATCTATTTAAAAATATTAAAATAAATTTAAATAAATACTGTAAAACATATTATATATATTTAAATTATTACAAAAATCTATCTTAAACTATTAAATAAATCTAAATAAATATTTTAAACATATTATATATATTTGTTAAATTAAATTTTTATTTTTGAGAAAATTGTATGATCCTCTATAAATAGAAGAGAGCACACATGCAACTATATATATATATATATCACAAAAAATAAGACGCTGCCAATATGCGTGGCAGGTAACAAAACTAGATACATGTATCAAAAAATCTCAGATACCCGTAAGATGAGTTCTGGCAAGGCCACCACCCATCACACCCCGATATCGAGCTCCGGCATTGCCACCGCCCGATATTAAGGTGTTAGAAGTACCTAAAAAACTAAAGAAAAGCCAATAATACTGGATGTCGTCACAAACTAATAAGGAAGCTCTATGCATCTGGATCAGAAGGAATGGAGAAGCATCTACTCTGAAGTGGAACTACTGAATGGAAAGTCCGCTCTGAAGGCTCTGTGCAAAAGGAAAAAGTGCCAAGCAAAAGAGTAAATCCTCTTGAAAATAGCACGCCACAGTGGAGAAGAAAGTATCCTGTATATGTGGTGGAACTGCTAGTAACCTTGAGTGGAAAACTCTTCTCTAATGACCTCTCTACAATCGAATATCCTACAATCTGAAAACTTGAGTACCTGCAAAGTGAACCTGACACCCTATCACCCATACCTATATCTGAAGTACGACTAAGAAAAAAAAGTTAGAACGATACATACATATGTATATTTATATAATTTTTATACATATGTATGTATTAATGAGAAAGGAAGTAAAAATCCTAAATTAGACTATTTAGACAATTACTAAAGAATTAAATTACCTATAAACTAAACCAATGATGACTAGAACGATAATTGAAAGCAGATCTTAAAACAAATTCTTATGAACTTTTAATCATAAGTAAGTTATGATTAATTGTGAAATCATCATATAAATTTGAAAAATATTAATACTACTATTGTTAATGTTAAAAATATTATTGTTGTGTTTAAATAAGTTAATATTATGACTAACCTTATTAAGAAATCCTTTAAATAGGTTATTTTTGACTAATTTATATTTGGGATTAGAAATCCAATCAAAACAAAATGAAGAAATTATAAAATTCGATTTGTTAAAATGATTATTATTATTATTATTAAAAATTCTTTGATTTCTTTCAAACCAAATATACCAACTAATAATAATGAATAAAGTGTCTAGTAAAATTATTCCAGTAGAAGTCGCAATCCGAAATTTTAATTATTATATTATATTTAAAAAATTTAAGAATGTTATTTAGAATGTAATGAGAATCCTTGCAATCATAGTATGTATGTTTAATATCTTCAAGATGAAGATTATAAAAATAACATTTATTATCATTTTGTATGTTTTTTCTCTTTAAAATTTTTATTGTATTAAGTTTTCCATGCAGTATTAACCACATGTGAATTTTAGATTTAGAGGGAGCTTTAGATTTCCAAATAATTTTAAAAGAATTGTTAATTGTACCCAAAAAATTAATAAATCCGTAAAAAGAATTAGAAGTATATTTCTTACACTTATCCCATTCCCAACTAATAATATCATTATTATGATCAATAATATAAAGATTTAGTCTTGTCTAAAGCAAAGAAAGTTGCCTAAGGGATGAATCTACTAAAATTATGTTAAAACTAAAATTCCAAGGAGGATCATTTTCAGGATAATAAACTTCATTAATTAAAGCAAATTTAAAGTTGCAGATTTCATAAAGCTCCTTAAATTCCAACTTAAGAGGCGAGACCAAAATCCGACAGTCACGCAGAAAGAAGTACAATTACCAGAATGAACTATGGTATTAAACCTACGTTAAAGATCTCATGGCATTTTAAAATGTTTTTCCAGAAATTAGATAGATTTTGAGTGACTGGAGAAGCAATTTAATATAAATTTCTATTACCATTATAATAGTATTTAGAAATGATCTCTTTCCGAATAACATTATCATTTATATCCTTAAACTTCCATAACCATTTACCAAGTAAGGACAAATTCATATTACGCAAATTAATAACTCCTAAGCCACCTTCCTTTTTGGCATTACAAACTGAACATTTTATAGTATTATTAAGATTTTTCCCACTCCATGAGAAATCTCTTCTAATTTTACCAATTTTATCAATAATCCAGCCTGAAAATAGATGCATGGACATCCAATAAATCGGAAGGAGTGATAAAACCGAATTTATTAAGACCAGTCTACCTGCTCTAGATAAAAATCTCCCGTTCCAGTTAGAGATCTTAATTTTATCAATGATTATAGGCCAATCATTATGATTAAGTGGTAGGTCTAATCATAAAGCGTAGATAATCGAAAGGAAAGTTCATAGTCTTGCAATTTAGAGTATTAGCAACTAAGTTTTCAACTTTTTCAAAATTATTTAAAAGTAAAACAGAACTTTTGTCAAAATTTATTTTTAAACCTGATAGAAGTTTAAAACTGTATAGGATAAACTTAAGGGTAATAATGTGTCTAGGTAAATGGGAAGAAAAAAGCAAGGTATCATCGGCAAATTGGAGAACCGATACGCGATATATCATTGCTTACATATCTTAGAGACCCATTATCCACTGCTCTTTTAATAATCTTAGCAAAAATATCAGCATTCAAGTTAAATAATAAAGGCGATAAAGGATCCCCTTGCTTTAAACCTCTCTTAGATTGAATTTTATTACCTAATATACCGTTAACCGTAATCCAGAGCTACCTGTTTTAAGCAAATTTAAAATCCTACCGATCCATCTATGACCAAAACCTCTAGCATGAAAGATACCTACAAGAAAATCCCAATCTACCGAATCAAAAGCTTTTGCAAAATCTAGTTTTAAAATTGCACAAGTTATGTTATTCTTACAACAGTGGTTAATATATTCTTGAACAACTGCCACTCCATCGGTGATATTTCTTCCTTTAATGAAAGCCGATGTGAACAATCAATTAAATCATTCATTCTTGTACTAAGTCTATTAGCTAGAATTTTAGAAATGATTTTAACTGAATAGTTAATCAAAGACATAGGTCTAAAATCTTTTAAATTCTTAGCTCCTACTTTTTTGTGTAACAAAATAACATTTGCATAATTAAATCTCCCTAATTGCAAATTACAATTATAAAAATCATTGAACATATTAACTAAATCGAGTTTTAAAACATCCCAGAAAGTTTTATAAAATAAAATTGGAAACCCATCAGGGCCCGGGGATTTATCACATGGCAAGTCGTTAATAGCTTTTCTTATTTCCACTACAGTAAAAGGATTATCTAGCTCAGATAGGTCAACAATAGAATCGGACAGATACAGATTTTTCCATCTAACATTGATTCTATGTTTGATTCTAGTGCCAAAAATGTCCTTAAGTCTGTAAAAGCCTTGTTGAGATCTCTTTGATCAACTAACTCTTCATTACTAACAATAATAGAGTTAACTGTATTACTACATTTTCTACCATTAGCTATATTATGAAAAAAATTAGTATTATTATCGCCTTCGTCGATCCATTGGATTCTAGATCTCTGCTTCCACATAACCTCCTCCTTTTCTAAAATAGAATTTAGTTCATCTTTTAAATTTGCGGGAACTTTACGTTCACCTAAATTTAGTTGTCTAGATTCTTCTATCTTATTAATATTAAGTATTTCATTAAGAATATTATCTCTTTTGATTTTTAAACTGCCAAAAAAAAATTGTTCCAATTTTTAAGAAAAATCCTAAGATCCCAAAGTTTGGAAACAAAAGATTTTGCAGAATTTTCCTTATTTCTAATATTGTAGTAACTCAAAGAAATCCATTTACCATTAATTAAGTTTACAAAGTTGGATTCCAAAACCCACATCTTTTCAAATTTAAAATTATTAATAATAACTCTATGATTCTCATAGGTTGAGGATAATAGGTCAATGATCAGAATACGTGTAAGGTAAACCAGAGACTCTACAGGTTGGAATTTTATCTATGATTTCATCACTAATGAAAAATCTATCAAGAACAGCCTTGGATGGAGACTCCCTTGCATTACTCCATGTAAACTCTCTATTTGAAAGGGGAATTTCAATCAAACTAGAATTAATAATAAATTGATCGAATTCCTCCATTGCAGAGTAATCCCTTTCCCTAGGAAAATGCTCACCTATGAATCGCGTAACATTAAAATCACCCCCCAATATCCAAGAACCCGGAGCTAAGGATCTAAATTCTAGGCATTCTTTCGATAAAATTCTCCGATTAATTTTAGAATTAGGCCCATGGACATTAGAAATATTTAAAAAAGAATTATCAGAAAGATTAATAAGAATAATATGAAGAAAATGTTGCTTAATAATACATTGAAGCAACTTAAAATAATTATCACGCCATCCTATCATTAAGCCCCCTGAAGAACCCACAGAAGGTAGAAACACCCTTTTTCTAAAATGATATCCGCCTAATCTTCTAAAGAAATGAATGTCAAGACAATTAATTTTAGTCTCCTGAAGAAGTGCAATGTCAATATATAGTCTTTAAAGAATGCTCTAACTTTATCACACTTATTAAAATCATTCAAACCTCTAATGTTCCAACTAATGATCCTCATATACCCAATGACCTTGCCCTATCAAATTCTTGATTTCTAATAAACTCATGATCTAACTCAATATTAGTAAAAAAAATAAAAGCAGTATCACTGGCTAACTGACTAAACTCAGAGGCAAACAAATTACCTAAAGCATAAGATGAATATGTACTACCCAAATAAAGATGCATACCTGGGCCTGAATCTGTAGCACCGCTCACGGTACTCGAATGAGGAAACTTACCCAATGACTAAGAATGAGTGCAACGAATCCTGACAATACGACGAACCGACCCGCTTGCTGCAATAGACTTCCTTGATCTACCTCTCTTCGAAGAAGTATAACAAGAAACAGGATTACTACCTAACTCCCCATAATGAACATCCAAAGGAAGACCAGATTCCTCCACACAAGTTTGCGAAGGAGCAGAATCACTACTTCCACAACTACTCGCCAAAGCTATCGAATTCCCTACATTCACTAAATCTCTACACAAAGCAACGGACTCAATATCTGCCGAAGGACCTGTACATACCCTTTCCAAATTAACATCTCCACTCATATTCACAACAGAAGAGTCAACCTTATCTCCACTTTTGTCACAAGAAAACTGACCATTACAAATATTGACAACAACATTCTGAAAATCACCCAACAAATTCACCTCAGAAAGGCTGTCAACTACCAGAGAAAAGCTTGAAGGATCCGATACATCAGCCATTAACAAATTCTGTGCACCATGCTTTGCACCATGAATAGTTGTAGTAGTGTGCATATCATCAAGAGAAGCTGTGAAACGATTTTGAATTCGCTCCAGACAAGATTTCAGACAAATTATCAACAGAAACCTAGCTTTTAGCTCAGTGTCATTATCTTCATCATTCAGCTGATCGATTGACATGATCCATTCACATAAATCTAAACTCAAAAATATATTCATCGCTTGAATAAGCAGTATCCTCACTGACAAGTGAATCCTCTAGTTGATCCACCATTGCTCCAACTCGTTTATTATAATCCATCAAAACACTCTGATTATTTAAGTCAACAACATACAGCGAATCAACATCCAATCTCTTTGACCATAGATCACTACAAGAATCTTTAATGAATTTGGAAAACTGATCAACATCCATTTGATTTTCATAATCTTTTCTATCATCTGACAAGTTACTCTAATGATCCAAATCGTGATCAAACAAGAATTCACTCAAGATAAAACAGTCACTAAGAGTACCACCATTAATATCAACAGAGACATTATTATAAACATTAGCTCTCATATGATTTTCAATCGAATTACCAGACAAATAAAAGCCACTCATATCACTATCCATAACAACCATTTCATTCTCAATAATATCTCTAGTAGTCGTCGAACCTAGACATTCGAATTTATTGGCAGTGTAGATCTCAGAATTATCCAATCTAGAGGTATAAGGCTTGCCTTTCTTGGTATTTATGTGAGTAAATCCTTTGTTTGGTTCAAAATCCTTTCTGTCTACCTTTGCAACAGATGATTCAGAGCAACAATTACGCAGGGCAACAACAGCAGGATCTAGCATAAGAGGATCGAATCTTGATGACTCCTCTCTCTTGGAAGAAATAGGAAAGACTTTTTATTTTTCACCTTTATTCAAAACAACAAGATTTTTCTTTTTCAAAAAAGAATTATTAGGAAAGGAAGCATATTTACCAAAAAATAATTCTATATCACCAAATTTTTCTCTGTACCCCTTTCCTATGTGCGGTGCATTTACAATGTTGAAATGGAGCAGCAAATCTTCTAAAAACTTGATTCCCTCATTTCGTTTTTGCCATAGATGATCCAATAAGATCCCCTTCAACTGCATACACTTTAACACGAATTGGAATCCATGATATACTAGATTTGCGAAAGAGAGAGTTGTTCGAATTTGACGAACAAATATACTTCTTGTGACCAGACTTGCCATAGGCGAAGCATCTGATAGGATCTCGACATTAGGAAGCATAATGGTTATAACCACCACATCTATAACAAAATTCCTTTCTTTTCCTTGATTTGATCCGGTTCTTGTTCAAAGAAAGTAGCAAAGAATTTTGATAACCAATAAATGGCTGACTATCCTTTACCCCTTGCGCATAAGATCGATAAGGTACAGAATCGCATGTATAAAGTCGGAAGGAAAAAAAGAAGACAATTGAAATGAAGATGATGGATTGTAAGCGTGAGAGAAGGAACTAGTTGCCATCTAAAATATATGAAACGGCCCAATCTCATTGGACCCCACCCCATCCCGGTTTGGTTGGGCGACGACGCACGCATGTGTTAGTACATGGCCATATAGGTCCTCCCCCTCGCACAAAATTACCTGACCCTAAGGGCCTTATTATATTAAATTTTATTAAACCTTATTATATTAAATTTTATTATTAAATCTATTTGAAATCTTAATTATACATTAAAATAAAAATAAAGTTATAAGTAAAATTTTATAATTTAAATTGTCAAAATTAGCTTATAAATTTAAAATTTCCAAAACATGTTATTTTAAAAATCTTAATAAAATATCTCTATATTATATTTTTAAAAATTAGTATTTATCAAATCATTTTCAAAATAGACCAACGATGTCTATATATTATTTTCTATCCTACGGTCAAGTGATATAGATATTTATCATTTCAATCTGTAATAATTTACTACTTACAGGTATATATCATTTCAAACCCCAATCCCAAAAGTCAAAAAATTAATAAAATCGCTTGGGTTTATCATCCAACCCATAATGATTTTCCCTAATCTATAATATCGTTCGGGTATGTACATATCGACCCATAGGGATTTCCTAAACTATCAGGGAACTTGCAAAGTGAGAACAACAAAATAAAATAGCATAAAATTTCAATTACAAGCATATATAAATCATTGACAATTTAAATTTAATATATATACAAATAGGTTATGGTGTCATATGTCAATTAACATCGGTTAACAATTTTAAATAATAACATATCTTATTCAACAATTAAATAACTAATAATTTAATTTAACAACATATTCCAATCGTCATTTCATGTGAAATATATTTACTAAATATAAGAATGTTAATCGTGAGTGATCGCTCATCTTTCAAGGCTAGACGACAATGATGGCAACGACAGTGACACGGACATGCAGGCGGATACAGATACGAACAAAAGATGGCCGCGACAAGTTCTGGACAGAGGCGAGCTAGATGACTCAAACTTATATATAAGCTTGGATTGAAGGAATCAAAATATATACGTGTGACATATGTGACTTTTCAATAGAAAATTATATATAGACAACATATATTCAACATATATATATATATATATATGCACTAGCAATATATCTTAAAGTATATGCAACATACATACTAGCAATATATTTATACGAGCAATAAGATGGTCTGAGTGCAACAAACATAAGCTTTCACACATATATTTTATAAACAAATCAGAGGAGAAGGTTCGGGTTCATTGTCGGCTATAGGGAAGAAGGATCGTGCTCGGCTGAGGCGAAGGATAGTGGAGTCGGAAAAGGCAGGCGGGAGGGTTGCTGCTGGCTGACAGGATGGAATGGTGGCGCTCGGTTTTCGGCATATGGAAGATGGCTGCTTCTGGCTACTGGGTAGGCGGGAAGGAGGAATGTATGATGGAGGGCGGAGGGTGGTCTCGGCTAGATTTTGATAGGGGAGAGATACCGTGGTGTTCACAGGAGATGGGTGGCTAGATTTTGGTGAGCGAGATGAAAAAAATGGAGGCTGTGGTATTCGGGCTTGGTGGCGTTTAGAGGAGCACTGGGGTGGAGTGTCGAATTTGTTAGAGGGGTGATGTGGCTTCACGGCTGCTAGGTTGCACAGGTGGTGGAAACGACTGTTGCATGGGGCGATGGTGGAGTGGAGACTAAGGGCGGCGATCAGAGAAGACACGGCGGGTCAGGGAAAGCTGTGCGAGGGTGTAAGGCGATAGGGTGGGTGATCAGGCGTGTAGAAAGATATGGAAGAGAAGAGCATGGTGATGGATTCAGCAATATTGAGCACGAGTAGTTCAGAAAATATGCAAACCTAGATATGAAAGCTTTAGGATGTACGTGCTTGCCTTGATACTTCTTCTTCTTCTTTATATATTTTTTATGTTAGGGAACACGAGAGGGAGAGGAAGGCAAGAAAAAGAAAAAGAAAGGAGGAACAACTTTTATATCAAATCAGGGAATATTGAAGGTCAAAAGCTGAAATTATTAATAGCTAATGGCAATTAGTTTTATACGGTGGATAATGGAAAGGCACAAGGAAACCCAAAAAGGCCCAAATACGGAACCGATACGGCAAATCGCTTTGTCGATTTTGCCGCGTACCGACGCCAAACCGCAAGAATGATTATACTACAGAGATCAGCACGATGGGAAAAATAGAACGGTACATAGATATGAGTGATACGACCATCCTATCAAAACTCGGTTTTTCGCTGCCAACTGCAGCTAAATTGCCTAAAAGAAGATAAAAGGAGCTAGAGCAGTCCAAATTTGGAAAACAAATTACGACGTCTCTCTCCAAAAATGATTTACATTTATATTATATAAAAATATTTAGATTTAAACAATATTTTATTTCCATCAGATTTAACTGATATTTAAAATTTTGGATTGAAATTTCACAACAGAACCAACTTTCATATTTTCTAATAAAAATTTGCTACTTGCTCTGCTTAAATAGACGCATACCAAATATTAAATTTTTATTGCAAAAATTTTATTATTTATTTTCATGAAAAATTTAGTTCATTATGTTATTAAAACTAGTTAAAATTTACGGGTCGTTACATTAAAAATATAATGTGTAATATCCTCCTTTATTATTACAAAAGTAACATTTTTTTATCATTAAATATATTTTTCTTTTTTAACAGTTCTATAGTATTCAACTTCTTATGTAAAATTAACTACATATGCACCTTAGCTTTAGGTGGAGCATTAATTTTCCAAATGTATTTAAATATTTTCATTTTAATACCTGAAAAAATAATGAACTTATAAAATGTAATAGATATGTATTTCTTATTAATATCCCAACACTATGTTATAATATCTTTATCATTATCTATATTATGTAATTCTAATTTAGCGCAAAAAGTGCAAATTAAGCAAAATTACTACCTGTTAACATATGATTAAAATTAAATTCCCAAGGAAAATTTAACTTGGATCAACAAATATCAGAAATTAGTACATATTTAAAATTATAAATTTCACATAATTCTTTAAATTCCACTTTAAGAGGAATACCTGATAACCAACATTCATGCCAAAACGAGGTATTGTTACCAAAATGCACAATATTGTTAGTTCCTATTTTATATATGTTAAGATTTAAAATTACTGATTTCTAGAAATGAGATATATTATGTGTTACTTGTACACAAATGAAGGTACCTCCATACCACTGATTCAATATTAGTTCTTTCCATAAAAGATTTTCACTATCCCTAAATTTCCAAATCCATTTTCCTAAAAGTGGTATATTTAAGTTATGCAAATTTATAATTCCTAGACCTCCTTCATTTTTAGATTTACAAACATTTCCCAGCTTATAAGACATTTAGAGCTACTATTTAAATTACCTCCACTCCATAAAAATTACATTCTCAATTTATCAATTTTGTCTATTACCCAATTAGGAAAATGATAAAACAACATCAAATAATTGGTTAATGTAGATAAAACCGAATTAATAAGAACAGTTCTACCCGCTCACGATAAGAATTTACCATTCCAATTGGACAGTTTTTTATTAATTTTATCTATAATGGTATTCCAATCATCATGCTTAAGTTTTTTGCAGTCTAATTAAGAAACCTAAATATTCTATAGGAAATTTCATTATTTTACAATTTCAAGTGTGTGTAATTTGATTTTCAATGTTATCTGTATCATATAATATCAAAACTGAACTTTTGTCAAAATTAATCTTTAAACTCGAGAAAACTCGAAAACTATACAAAATAAATTTAAGTGCAATAATATGTTTAGGAAAATAAGAAGTGAAAATCATAGTATCATCTGCAAGTTGTAAAACAGAAGACCATTGCTAGTACTCTCATTACTAATACAATCTAATAATCTATTACTAGCAGCAAATTTAACGATTCTAGAAAAAACATTAGCAGCTAGATCAAGTAATAAAGGTGATAAAGGATCCCTAGCCTGAGTCCACATCTAGATTTAATTTTTTTCTCTCCTAATACTCCATTAACCATAATACTAGAATTACTCGTTTTAAGCAGTGACATAATCCAACCAATCCATCTAATACTAAAATCCCTAGCTATTAATACATCATTAAGAGAAACTCAATCAATAGAATCAAAAGCTTTAGCAAAATCCTATTTTAAAAGAGCACAAGTGATATTATTATTACAATAGGAATTAATATATTCTTGGACTACTGTTATACCATCCGTGATATTCCTACCCTTTATAAAGGTTGTTTGAGTGATATCTATTAATACATTCATTTTAGTATTTAATTTGTTAGCTAAAACCTTAGATATGATTTTAAAAGAACAATTTAGTAAAGAAATAGGTCGAAAATCTTTTAGTTGATTGGCTCCTAATTTCTTATGTAGTAAAACTAAATTTTCGTACTAAATATCCCTAACTGTAATGAACATTCATAAAATTCATTCAATTTTTTTGTTATATCTTCTTTAAGCACATTCCAAAAAAATTCATATAAAATAGAAAGCCATCCGGACCAGGAACTTTATCATTAGGCATACCTTTTATAGTCTTAACAATTTCTTCCTCCATAAATGGATCATCTAATCCTACTAATTCTACCCTAGGGTTATCTTTGTAAAGCATATACAAATTAGCTTTAATCATCTGCCTATTTTTAGTACTAAAGATATCTCTATAATAATTAGTAAATTCTTTATTAAGCTCTACTTTCTTAAAAATCTCTACATTATAAATTAAAATTAAATTAATCAAAAATCTTATTTTAACATATTTTTATATATTTTAAGGAGAAGCATACACATGCATATATGAATATGTACACATCATGTTAACTTAGTTTATATTGTATGAATGTATGTTTAACATAGTGTTATACCCATTTGAATAACTTTTAAATCCTGAAAAAACAATATTTCGAAAAATAATTTCCGGTCACATTTTCTATTTCTCTATGAACTATATATTTTGGTAAACAAATTTTGAAAATGATTTTATTGTCATTAGTTATTATTTAAAATAGTTTTATTTGTTAATAACAATCCATTTATTAATTATTTAAAATATAATTAAATATTCATTTTAATAGCGATTAAATTCTGGGTCGTTACACTCTCCATAAGCCAACAAAACATAGTACGCAAATACCAAAACCCATACGATGCACGTGGACCATCTACACGCAATATCAATTTCGATCACTTACTTGATTATATAAATTTCCCTGCCCAACTAGTATAGATCACTTGACCTCTAGTGCGGAAACTGATCAGGTTCCTTGACTAAAAACCTCTATTCCCCTTACATAGTCATACTATGATAGAAAACTTTGGGATCTTATTGAGAATCTGTATCAAGTGTTTGTCGTCAAGAATTAAGTGAAAAATCTTTATTTGGACCGGTATAATTCACCTTAAAATCATATACTTGAATACTGGATCAAAAACACCCAGGCGAATAAAACGATCTATGTACAACTTACATGCTTATTTTATTGGTTTCTTAACTATACCATTATCTTTTATCACATTCTTCTACACAAACGGTATATCTCTACACTAAAATCATTTATAATTCATTTCTTTAAACATATCTTCAAGTTTGTAGACAATTATACAACTTAAGTTCATATTCATATAATATTCCATGACATCCTAAGAGTATATACAAAACATTAAATTCATTTTTCTTAACAGGGATATTCAAAAAATTCAAAACATGTTTATACTGACTATCTTCTCAATTCAAGTGTTATATATTTTATGTTTTTATGAAAACACTTATCTTCAAGTTTTATAACAATTCAAAAGTTTTCGACTGTCCAAAATTGTCAAAAATCCCATTTCATTTTAGCTAGATATCATATCATGATGGACATACCATACAATTTTAATGCATAGGTTACGTGTGTCCATAAAATAATATGGAAATTTTCAATAATTTATTAAGTACGCTTTACCTAAAAATGGACAACATGAAAAGTTATAATATTTATTCTGGGTTAGGCCACTACCACTCAAGTACCCTATATGGTATACATATAAAACTTTTCTACGTAAAAAAGTTCATACCAAACTTCTTTCCAAAGAAATTTTTTAAAACTAAATGTTGGGTTTATTTCAATCGATTGAAATAATATATATATATATATATATATATATATATATATCTTTTGTATATTGAGTCATACTTTCGAAATCAAATCAAAATTCGTTTTACTAAAACAACCCTGTAGCGTCCCCCACTCAGAAACCTAAGAATGAACGTCGATGATGTTGAAGTCGTCATGGGAATTATTATCAAGTGATAGAAGTGAGTACAGTGCATATAATTCATGCCTTTCGGACTTAACCAATGTCATTTTATAACGTCATCAAATACTTCGTGTGATAACCTGGATTTTTGGGCATCTGATAATTGGATAATTATCTGATTTAACTATTGAAAAATATTGATTTATAGATTGAACAAATTAATCTAATAATAAATATTTATATCTAGATAAATATTTATTTGATAATCTCCTAATATAATTACAAATTATTCTTTTCAAAAAATAATAATAATGATTTTTTATATACATAAATATAAACAGATTTCAAATAGAATTATTATTTACAAATTGAATTTGTGTTTGATTAATATATATATATATATATATATATATATATATATATATATATATATATTTGAGTTGATTTTAAATTGGATTTTAAATTGAATTGAATTTGAATTGGAAATTCAAAAGATAAATATCTTAAAAGATTTTGGATTTAAAAAATATATTATATATGATTTTATTTAGAATATAATTGGTTTTATATTAATTTCTTCAAAAGATTTTATTTATATAAATTAAGAAAAAATTAAATATAAAAGCTTATAAGCCATTTAAAAATTAATTAAAAATGCATAATGACAAGTGTTAGTTTATAAATCATCTTAATAACAAGTGTAATGAGATTAAATTATATAATTTACAAATGTTAAGGGATTTAACAAGTGTCACCAATTCATTTTTATTTTCTTTTGTTTTTAATAAATCATAACTAAGCCTATATAACATATATCTCATCTCTTCACTTCTTTTTCCTATCTTCATTATACAAACTCAAGAAAACAAACCTGTAAAACATTATTCAAACCACAAGAAAAATCATAATTCCAAAGCCTAATAATATTTAAACCTGGAAAATCAAAAGCATGTAATCAAATTTCTCAAACCAGTAATCTTTTCAAAATCGATCACCAAATCAAACACAAGCTTCAGCTCATGACAATCAAGTTTAGATCAAAACAAGAAGATTCAAGACCAATGCAAATCAAAGTAAACTAAGTTCCAATTTTAAATACAAGAACAGATTTCAAAATTTCAAAAGCTTGTTCCCTGTCTTCAAAATACAGGTGAGTAAACATCTTTCTTAAAGATTTGAGTTAATAAAAATCTGATGCATGAGAATATCCTGGAATTTATGATAAATAATATGCTTTGCAAGGTTGTATAAATGAGATTTTCTGTTTATATGTATGTGGATGTTTGTATACATGTCTAGAATGAATATGTTACTCTAATCATTGTCTCAGATTCTAAATAAAATTTCAAAAGTCAATTGCTCATCCCCTGATCTGCTATATGTTATGATGTTTAAACAGAAATTATTAGAAACAACAAGATTTAGATTTTAAAAATATTTTAAATAAGAATTGAAGACAGTTATAACTAGGATGTAAACACTACAGTAAAAAACTTATATATATCAAAATTCCAACTTGAATAATTTATGGATTCATGTATATAATCTGTTTGATCTTCGAAAACCATGATGTTTAAAGAAAGAATCATGATTTTTAGAGTTGAAATTCGAGAGGAGATGCATGTTGAACGGAAATCTTGTTTGAGTCGATTTTTGGTGATCGGTGGAACTTAGGCGGCTGGGGTCATAGCTGAAGAAGGCTGGGAGGTCAGGAGTCACGGCAAAAATGGTAATTGGATTTTTAGACTACGGTGGCGATAAGACATCGACGAAGTAGGGTTTAGCCGAGTTTCTAGGTCGAGGTTAGATTTTGGGTTGCCGCACCAGTGATAGTGCATCGGAATTATCCAGTCGTGGGGGAAATGAAGGTTGAGATCATGGCGAAGCTTTGGGTGTAGGATCGTGATCTCTGATGGCTGAAATCAATATGTCAGGCAGATTATGGTCGTGGAGTTTTGTTTCTAGTGGGATCGATCGAGTTGAATTTCGTTTTCATGATCGATCGAAGAATTTGGGTGATCTAATGTCTTAAGGGAGTCAGCGAGGACTTATTGGTAGTGGTCATGGATGTTGGAGCATCGCCGGCGATCGGTGCATGTGCACCAGATTTTTCTGTGCACCTGAGTATTGGTTTTGGGGACGATGAGTTCTGTCTCGAAGGAATACTCGGGGAAATAAGGGGATAGCTCGGGTACGTCTTCGAGCGTGTGTTCGAGAGGTTATTAACATGTTAACAAAATTTAAAACTTTGAACTAAAACCAGGTTTTAGAAAACACTCGGGGCATGACTCGGGTGGGAATTAGGTTGGACCTAAAGTAAAATTTAACAAATTTAAAATTTTAAATAAGTAAATTTTAAATTTTAAAATGAATCTAGTTTTGAACTATTTCTTCAATCTATTCTTTATGTAACTAATGTTTTAAGTAAATGATTTAAGGAAGTTTCATAATTTGTTTAACTCAAATTTGTTAACTTAAAATTCTTTTTAAGTTATTTTAAAATTTAATTTAGAAATAAAATTGAATGTTAATCAAAGATAAAATGTTTTGAAATTTATAGGATAGTGACAGTTAAGTCATTTAATAAAGACAATGGTTTATCTTAAAAATTAATTAAGGTTTTGATAATTTAAGATTAATTAAATTAATAACGTAATTAAAGAGTAATTAATTAATTATTAATTAATTAATGATCAAGGATTAGTTAATTAATAATGAAGGGTTATAAATTAATTAATTGGAGATTAATTAATTAGTAATTAGTGATTAATTAATGTAAGTATTAGAGAATAATTACTTAAATGAGTAATTACTTAAAGGATTAATTTGTTAAGGGTTAATTAATTTAATTTGTAATTAAAGGTTAAATTAATTAATAATCAAAGGTTAATTAATTGAGGATGATTAACCAATGGGATAATTACTTAATGGAAGTAATTATGGATAATTAATGGGTAATTAAGGGATGATTAATTAATTGTTTGTAATTAATCAATGATTAGGTAAGTAGGATTGAAAAGGTGATTGAAGTATTTGATTTAATTTATTTAAATTAATTAGAAATGGTGTGACAAATTAGTCTTGCTCATGAATGATTGAATGATATTGTATGCCTTAGATTACTTGATATCTCTGATATGTAATTTATGATGCTATGTGACATGGTATGTTTGGGTTGAACTATGATAATATGATTTGTCTATTGGTGATAAATGGCTATGTGAAAATGTAATTCTGGATATAAGTGGAATTGTTTTAAGCTCAAACAGCTTTGTTTTTAAGATAACATTGGATTCGAAGAGACCGAGGTCGGGTATCAATAAATACCCGAAACCACTTCGATTTGAAATCTACAATAATTCCTTATAGATTTGATTAATCAATTGGCTGGAATGGAATAATTTAAGTAAACTGGACCATTGAAACTAAGTAAGGTTATAGTGTTTGTTTGTGAAATAAGTGTTTGGCTTTAACAAGAAAGAATTCGTAGTAAGGTACGAGTTACCCCAGTTTTTAATAAGTTTTATGCATTAGTATTTCATGTTAGATGGGTTTACTCACACTGGTTTCCAGCCTGACCGGGGTATTACTTTGATGTAATGCTCAGGTCAGACCGAGTATTACAGCTTTTCAGGTTATGGCATTTTGAAGCTCAAGAGGTGAGCTAAATGGCTGGAACGTATGGAGTTTTCCACTTTGTATTTGAGAGTTATATTGATAGTAGTCTGGAACAGATTGATAACTGTCCAGTTATGTGTATATGGTTGTAAGTCTGATGTATTCAATTTAAAGTAAAAATTACAGCTTTTCTTTGTATAAATGCTATTATTTTGATATTATATTTTGGTCCGCTGCGAATATGAGATGCAGTTGTTTCCTGTTCTTCTTCTACATCTTTCTTCTTTTCTCTAACAATTTGGAAATTTCGAAGTCGAAAATTTCAGGTCGTTACATTTGGTATCAAAACAGAAGGTTAAGCGAGAACCTTGACTCTGGGGGGTTTATTTATTAAGGACAGGGTCAATAATACCCTAGAATGAGTTGAGTGTAGTATATATGAGGGCGTAATTTTCCTATAAAATGATTATAAAATTGATTTTTATATAAGCTTATCTTTTGATATATAAAGAAATAATAAATAGTATTATTTACAATGTAATTGAACGAAAAGGGTCTGTTTCAAACCAGAGTTGTTTGGAAATTTTAAAGAAATTTGTTTTGAATTAAAACCAAAGGTGGTTTAAAATATAAAGTATAACTTGGTATGCAAAGGAAATAAATATGTATATATGAGGGACATACATAATATAAAAGATGATTTGAAATAAACTCTAAGGTTGAGTTTTAAATTTTTTCTTGGAATGTGATATGAAAACCCAATGTGATAAGTTTTTGAAATTATAAGTGGGAAGATTATTAATACGAAGTTTAAAATTTGAAATGGAAATTCAAATTGGGTAAAGTTGACTGGACTAGATTGAATTGAATTTAACTTAGGGGAAGTTAAGTTTAGAACAAACAACCTGAATTGGAAATTTCAAGACGAAATTGAGATTTAACTTGGGAAGTTAAATGGTTGATTTGAATTGGAAGTTCGTGTGATCTCAAAATGGGTTTGAGATCTGGAAATTAGAATTAGATGCTATTGATTGGTGTCTGGATAAATTTGGATGTTTACTTATCCTGATATCATCCTATTGTTATTAATAATCTATGAAACTGTAAATTGAACTATTTTAATTGAATTATTTTAATTGAATTAAGAAATGGATTGAGGTAATATATATAATCACTGCAGAAATTAAATGGAATCACTTTGAACTTAAGAACGAAATTTGAAAACTAAATTGTTAAGAACTTGTTTCAAAGTTAGAAGTTAAAAATTTGGAGATAAAATGAAATTCTGAAGATTAAATTGTGTAAAAGTTTTAAACTCTTATTTGAACTTTGAAATAAGTTAAGTAAAGGTAATTTAAAATGGAATTTTGAAACTGGGACTCGGAATTAAATGGTTTAAGGATTTAGGTTGTTAAATTAAAAATAAAGGTTGGTTTGGTTTAAAGCATTAAATCAACATTTAAAAATTCAACTCGAATTTATGAAACTCAAGATGGTAAGTTGGGATTTGTAACGACCCGCTATTTTGGACCGTTCGCATCCGCACATGTCGTACTTGAATAATTCAAAATACCAAATTGTTAATTTAAATTTGGAAAAACTGAGCATATACAGTAAATAAATAATCACAGATCACAGACATAGAGTAATAAATGCAGCGGAAACAAAGATAGTAGTTCATGAAGCTACTATATATATAACAGAGTTAAATAAGTTACAACAGAAGTCTTGAATACAATAGTCGAATACAATATCGGAATACATCTCTAGAATCAACTGAATATCTGAAAGCTGGATAGATAGCTGGATCTCCAAGCGAAGCACCAACTCCAAAGGTGAGTCTCGAATACTGGTACACTCAGTCTGACCCGAGCATAAAGCAAAACACAAAACACTTGTGTCAGGATTAACATTCTTATATCAATAAATCCAACTCAAGTGAAATAACAACTGAAATACAAGTAACTCAAAGGACGTTGGAATAACCATCCTCTAAGGATCCGTTAAACTATCTACTATGTAGTAGTGTACGCTAAGTAGATAATGCCTATCGGTAATATAAAGTATCAAAATAGCGTTAAGGGTTACCATTATCCCCCTTAACACATTTTATATAAGCGTCATAGTCTATACAGCACTGTAAACTCCAGCGTAAACTAGTGGGATATCAGGGAGTACTCCATAGGTATAACGCAAAACAAATTCATAGCGGTCGCGTATATAGGAATACAAGTATGATAAGGCACATGAGGCAATACCCAAGGTAGTGAAACTACCATTTGCCTGATTCGGACTGGTGAGAACGCATCGCCGCAGCGATCACAACACCGCGAAACAACACTCCTAAAATTTCGAGGGTGCACCAATCAATAACAAGTAATGAGTAGTTTACGAAGAAGTGTGTTCGCTCGAAGTGGCTAACCTCATTTGGCCCAGCACGGCTCCTGTTTTAGTCATTTCCAATTTGACACAAGTGTCAAGGCTATCCATTATCGTTCTCTTCCTTCAGTCATCACGTACATCATTCCAACCACTTTATTTTGGATCACACTCCGTGTATAGTTATTAAAGTGGTTTTCGGTTTAGACAGAGAGTATGTCCATAACCAATTCCGGTTTCTTTAATAACTTTCGTAATTATTACACTGATTGGTCGTTTAATAAATTTCAAACCAAATCAAATTCAACTTCAATTAGAATTTGAAAATCAACATTTCATTTGTCCTCCTAAATCAATTTCCATAATTTACGTTTCAAACTTCCAAATTACCATTTCAAAATTTTATAATTCATTTCAATTTTTATTTAAACAACTCAAATATTGATTCAAGTTCGTATAAACGTTTCATCCCGTAATCATTTAAATAAATTCAATTTAACATTCAAAACAATTTTAAATTCATTTATCGATTTCATTCAATATTCGTTAAGTTAATTTATCACTCAAAACGATTTCTATTAAATTTCCAATTCATTAAATCAATTACTTAAGTTCAACTCCATTATATCACCACTTTCAAATTTAATTAAATTAGATTCGTCAAATCAAATTCTTAAATTACAAGTCTTATATTTATTACAATAAATCACATTTTATTTCTTGTTAAAGAAATTCAATTTCACTTATTTATTTACTTAGTTACAAATTTCAAAACTCAATTAATAAAGAAACTAAATTTCACATATTCAAGAAGTTCAGTTTCACTTATCCTAAAGTTCAAAATTTTCTTATCAAAGCATTCAATTTTTATTTAATTATCAAATAATTAAATTTTATTCAATTATTAAATAATTTCAAAACTTAATTATTAAACAATTTCAATTTTAATAATTTCAAAGTTAATAATTTCAAAACTAATTATTAAATCATCTCAAACTTAATTCAATGAATAATTCCAAATTTTATTGTCAAATAATTTATTTTAAAACAACGTCTTCAACAACTACTATGTTAATATTTTTGTTTCAGATTTTTAAATATTAACATTTCCTTTCATTAAATCAAAGTTCCAAATTCATTTCAAATCTATTAGTTATTTAAATAAAATCTTTATTTTTATTTTTAAATCAATTTATTGACCAAATCGTGTTTTATTTAATTATCTATCCTAATTCAAAGTTTTATTTGAGTATTTATCATTTCAACCCGATTCCATTTAATTTCAACAACCAAAGCATAGCAAAGGGTACTTGTAGTGTGATAACCAGGATGGTGTCAAAGTAAATAAACAAGCAATAGCAAACATCAATAACAATCCCAAAAATTAATTCAAATAATCCCGAAATAATCATATTAATTCACATTGTTGTTTGTGCAAATTAATATAATTATTTCTAGAATCTACACTATCATTTCATGTAGATTAAAGATTATTACACTAATATTTATACGGTTCTTCTCTTGATATTCGTTATTCAATTTTATACTGCATCAATTTAAACAACATGCTTTTAAATGGTTCAAGGTGTAAATAATCATATTTTTTTACATGTCAATTTATTTAAACATTTAAAGGGGTCATATTATGCGTAAATCAAATTTAACACATATATCAAATCTAACTATCCTACGTCAATTTCAATTTCAAATTTCTTATCACTTACAACATTAACAATTTAACATCCAATATCAACATCAAACAATCAACATTTATCAACCAAACTGGATTATCATCGTATAAATAACAGATAATGGTGTCAGATGTCACAGGTGAACTGATACAGGTAATAACATATATAATAGTGTAAATAACTAACAGCAGCATATTTCAATTGTCGTTTCAATTGAAATCAAATTTAATAAATAAAAGAACAGTAATCATGAGTGATTGCTCACCTTTCGAGGCTAGAGAAGTTCGACAACAGAACAAGCTAAGGATTGCAAGCACGAATCCCAAAACAAATGTAGATTGGCACGAATTGGATAGACAAGCTGATAAATAGGGATAGACGAAATCAAATTGGCTGAATATTGACCGAACAAAACATATACATTATATATTATATATGTCCATTTGAAAATATCAATGTATATATTCAAAAGTCGATTTAAACAAAATTTCAAATTAATATCAGATCCTAACACGTAAACAAAGCCTCCGTCAATAAATTTAAAACCAAACACTGTATATATAATTTACGTATGTAGTGTATCTTTAAAAATCGATATTTAAAATAAGAGTAATATAAACTTAATAAGTGGGCTCTAACGGCTTTCAATATACTGCTAATGAACTCATATATCCACAACAACGTATTATAAAACCCAAAGCTTAACTTATATATATTTAAACCCATATAGTTTCATATATACAATCATACATCTTTAACGAATATTGTCATAATATATCTACAACGGCATATCTATAAAACACTATAATAATATAAATCAGACCAATTATAGCTTGTATATACTATATACTCAAATGTAAATAGTCTAATATACTATACATACATACACACACACACACACACACACACACACACACACACACATATATATATATATATCAGGTCAAGTCATAAATTAAAACAAAACCTACATATCTCTCTATAAAAAAGAATATTCGTCATACAAAATAACTATAGGCTATATATACACATAGAAATTAGATTACAAAATTGCAGACTGAATTAGAACATGAGACAACATTATAATACTTTCTGGAATATGATACACTGCTCCTTTATATTAAAATATATAATTCTATTTTAAAGATATTAGCTACACTATTCATAGATTTACATGTTAGTTTAAATACACATATATACATAGTTCACCGTACGAATATTAATATATATAACATATAGAAATCGGCATATATTTTCTTTTACAACCTATATAACAAAATTTTAGATAATCGATAGTAGAAAATATTCATATAGGTTTACCACATATTCTTACATACAGCAGATTTCATAGCTTACGTCACTAACATTTATATAAACTATATACGTATATATATAAGTAATATACCTTAGTGCATGCATCAAACAAAGAAGACTGGCATTCAATGGGGAGGGTCGTCAGTCTCAAAAAGTTCGACAGGAGCTAAACAAATGGAGGAAGGCGACTAGTGGAAAAACCGGCAATGGTTGTGGCACTGCGGCCATTGGAGTGGAAGCATCGATGAAGAGGAAGGGATGTTCGGCCAGGCTACTGGGTGGAGGTGCTTCGGCAGAGGCTGGCGTGGTTGTTGGGCTTCCGAACGAGGTAGCAGGGGTGACAGGTTTTTCTGGTGCAAAGCGGAGGTGGTCTGGGTGCACGGTGATGAGGCTGTGCGAGCTGGTGGTGCTTTGGGTTTCGGTTTGGTGGAGGGGCACATAGTGGTGGTGGAGTCGGCTTGGGGAGGGAGGCGTGCCGTTGGGTGATGCTAGGGGTTAGGCGGTTGTGGCTGGAAGTGGAAAGGCGATGAGAGACGAGATTCCTGGCAAAGTAAGGGATATACTCTCGTGATATATATTCATAGAATAGAGCAAATGCAAGAAGCAGAGAAAGAATGAAAGAGAGAATGAATAGTTTTAGTTTGCAAATTTAGAATATATTACTCAATGCAAATGAACAGACCAAGAAAACGGAGAACCATAAAGTAAATTAAACTGATGGCGAGGTAACCACCGACCATTGAATCCTGCAAATATTTATGACTAGTGCCCTTTGTTTCACTATTTGAAATTCGAATGGACACCACTATCAGCAGTGCAAAAGTGGTATCGATACAGTTAACAGTTTCCCGGATCTCACCACATACCGGACTCCGAAATACACAATTGAAAATACCTTTGGGATCAGCACGACGGGACGATCAAAATGGCATATGGAAATCAGTGGTACGATCTAATTTATAAAATTCAAAATTTCTACTAGCGAAAAATGCAAGAAAAACGTAGAAAAATAAGATCGATGGAGCCAAAGAAGTCCAAATTTGAAAAACCAAAAAATGACGTCTCAGTCAGAAGATGGTTTAGAATTTTTCTATATAAAAATATTTAGGTTTTAAAAACATATTATTTTCATCAATTCCTAACCGATTTAATTGAAATTAAAATACATACGAAAATAAACTTTCATATTTTCAGATGAAACTTTACAGTTTGCTATGTTAAAATAGACGCATTTCAATCAAATTTTATTTTAAAATTTTGTCGTTTAAAATTTCACAAAGTTCAATTAATTAAATAAATAAAACGACCAAAATTTACGGGTCGTTACACTCTCCCCCGCTCAAAACTTTTCCTCCCCGAAAAGGAAGGAGGTAGGAGAATAGAAACAACCAGAAGGAAATAGACTTGAATAAAACAATTAATTTAAACCATATAAATTTCAATTTCAACTAATTTATATTCAACAATTGACTTTAAACTCAAGGAATTTCATTAACTCGGTTTATTTTCAATTTAACATTGTTTGTTACAAAATTTATTTCAAACAACAATTTATTTTATTAATCCATTTATTATTCAACTTACCTAGTATTCTATTTATCTCTATTAATCATTTTATAATTAAACTTTAAGTGTATAACATTTTTATACGCACTTAAATTTTATTTATAAAGACAATTTATATTGTAATTATGCAATTATCTTAAATTAACAATTTCAAAGATCATAAATTTGAATAGTTGTTTATTATAATCATACTTTATTCGTTAAAATTTAATTCTTCTTTATTCCAAATTATTATTAAATTTATTCTACTTAATATATCTTATCACATATATATTAAGTATATTTACACTTATTATAACTACTCAAATTTATTTAAAAATTCCTTTGATATCATTTATATTGTATAATATTCAATTACAAAATTAACTTTTGAAAATTTAGGTAAGTTATATATAATGCAATTGAGTATTATCCGAATGAAATTTACAATTCACTTATTTCAAGTTAAGTATTTAGTCAATTTTTTTTTTGTCTTTATTTAAAATCATCCTTAAATCAAAATTTTAAGAATTAATTTCAAACCATTTTATAGATAAAATAAATAAATAAATAAATATATATATATATATCAAATTAAATTTAAAATCTTCAATATATATTATAAATCAAGTCATGTTTAGAAATTCAAATCAATTTATTTTTCAAACAAAAGTGTAGCAGGGCTACAGAATAGTCTCTTTACTTCGAAACTCAAAAATGAATATCGATGATGCGGCCGTCATCACCAAAATTATTTTCCAGCGACAAAAGAGAAGAGCACTGATTTAAGCATTAAAAAATTTCATGGTCTGATTTCTATTCGAAAATATTTTAAATAATATACATTTGCAAACTTTAAAACCTTAGTTCGAAATTATCGAAAATTAAATTCTCAAATTCTAATTTAAATTCACTTCAAATTCCAATCAAATTATACCCAAGTTTTATAAATTCATTTTTTTATATTGCAATAGTCAATGGTTTACAAAATAATAAATAAAATCAAATATTCCATTTGTTGACCCATTCATTTAACAATTTAGAAAATTTACTTATATACAATACAATCACACAAAATTTATTTTATTTACAAAATTTGAAAACAATATTGTGTCAGTTTGCTCTGCTCAAGCGTTTTGGAAATCCTATCGATAGCGTTGATCAGACGAATCGATCGAAAACCCAAATCAACATTAACAACTCAAACAACACAATATATAAACATTTTTTAATATTAATATCAATTTACAAATACACTTCGTCGCTCGACGATATAAGAATAGATTTCAAAAAAAGAATAAAGATTAAAGTTCAAGGGCTCAAATCAAAAGAATTTTGATTTGAAGATAGGTTCGAAACAAAGATAAGATGATTAAATAAAAAAATAGGAAGATGGATAAGCTTATTTAATTCACGGCAACCTTAACCGGGTCGACCATAACTTAAAGAATAAGATCGGTGTCGAATTTCGAGCCAAATCGACATTCGATCGCAAGAAATAGAATTTAGGCATATCAGGAGACAGAAAGCATCGTAAACCAAGGATACAGAAATCTCCGGTAAATCGATGTCTATTGCAAAGGAGTTTCTCCCATTTACACATCATTTAAAGATTGGCGAGACCGCCGATTCATTATAAAGATCATGCGAAGTGGAGTTATGCGATGCTCCAGAATCGAAAGAAGACGAATAGTGAGGGACATGAATGAATTTTGGAACCGCAGGGAACATTCCAAAATTCAAAGGAACCGAGTCAAGAAGGACGAGATTCAAACTCAGATGGAAGTGATTCTATAAATATATTTACCATATATGCTAAGTTTTGCCTAGAGCTACCAAAGCTTTGATACCAACTGTAACGACCCGCTATTTCGGACCATTCGCATCTACACATCTCAGACGTGAATAATTCAAAATACCGAATTGTTAATTTACATTTGGCAAAACTGAGCATATATAGTAAATAAATAATCACATATCACATACACAGAGTAATAAATGCAGTGAAACAAAGATAGTAGTTCATGAAGCTACTATATATATATATAAATATATATATATATATATATATATATATATATATATATATATATATATATAACAGAGTTAAATAAGTTACAACAGAAGTCTTGAATACAATAGTCGAATACAATATCGGAATACATCTCTAGAATCAACTGAATATCTGAAAGCTGGATAGATAGCTGGATCTCCAAGCGAAGCTCCAACTCCAAAGGAGAGTCTCGAATACTGGTACACTCAGTCTGACCCGAGCGTAAAGCAAAACACAAAACACTCAAGTCAGGATTAACATTCTTATATCAATAAATCCAACTCAAGTGAAATAACAACTGAAATACAAGTAACTCAAAGGACGTTGGAATAACCATTCTCTAAGGATCCGTTAAACTATCTACTATATAGTAGTGTACGCTAAGTAGATAATGCCCATCAGTAATATAAAGTATCAAAATAGCGTTAAGGGTTACCATTATCCCCTTTAACACATTTTATATAAGCGTGATAGTCTATACAACACTGTAAACTCCACCGTAAACTAATGGGATATCAGGGAGTACTCCATAGTTATAACGCAAAACAAATTCGTAGTGGTTGCGCATATAGGGATACAAGTATGACAAGGCACATGAGGCAATACCCAAGGTAGTGAAACTACGGTTTGCCTGATTCGGACTGGTGAGAACGCATCGCCGCAGCGATCGCAACATCGTGAAACAACACTTCCAAAATTTCGAGGGTGCGCCAATCAATAATAGTAATGAGTAGTTTATGAAGAAGTGTGTTCGCTCGAGGTGGCTAACCTCATTTGGCCCGACACGGCTCCTGTTTTAGTCATTTCCAATTTGACATAAGTGTCAAGGCTATCCATTATCGTTCTCTTTCTTCAGTCATCACGTACATCATTCCAACCACTTCATTTTGGATCACACTCCGCGTATAGTTATTAAAGTGGTTTTCAGTTTAGACAGAGAGTATGTCCATAACCAATTCCGGTTTCTTTAATAACTTTCGTAATTATTACACCGATTGGTCGTTTACTAAATTTCAAACCAAATCAAATTCAACTTCAATTAGAATTTGAAAATCAACATTTCATTTGTCTTCCTAAATCACTTTCCATAATTTACGTTTCAAACTTCCAAATTACCATTTCAAAATCTTATAATTCAATTTCAATTTTCATTTAAACAATTCAAATATTGATTCAAGTTCGTATATACGTTTCATCCCGTAATCATTTAAATAAATTCAATTTAACATTCAAATCAATTTTAAATTCATTTATCGATTTCATTCAATATTCGTTAAGTTAATTTATCGTTCAAAACGATTTCTATTAAATTTCCAATCTATTAAATCAATTACTTAAGTTCAACTCCATTATATCAAAACTTTCAAATTTAATTAAATTAGATTCGTCAAATCAAATTCTTAAATTACAAGTCTTATATTAATTACAATAAATCACATTTTATTTCTTGTTAAAGAAATTCAATTTCACTTATTTATTTACTTAGTTACAACTTTCAAAACTCAATTAATAATGAAACTAAATTTCACATACTCAAGAAGTTCAATTTCACTTATTCTAAAGTTCAAAATTTTCTTATCAAAACAATCAGTTTTTATTTAATTATCAAATAATTCAATCTTATTCAATTATTAAATAATTTCAAAACTTAATTATTAAATAATTTCAAACTTAATAATTTCAAACTTAATAATTTCAAAAATAATTATTAAATCATCTCAAACTTAATTCAATGAATAATTCCAAATTTTATTGTCAAATAATTTATTTTAAAACAACGTCTTCAATAACTACTATGTTAATAGTTTTGTTTCAGATTTTTAAATATTAACATTTCCTTTCATTAAATTAAAATTCCAAATTCATTTCAAATCTTATTATTTATTTAAATAAAATCTTTATTTTTATTTTTAAATCAAATTATTGACCAAATCGGGTTTTATTTAATTCTTTATCCTAATTCAAAGTTTTATTTGGGTATTTATCATTTCAACCCGATTCCATTTCAATTCAAAAACCAAAGCATAGCAAAGGGAACTTGCAGTGTGATAACCGGGATGGTGTCAAAGTAAATAAACAAGCAATAGCAAACATCAATAACAATCCTAAAAATTAATTCAAATAATCCCGAAATAATCATATTAATTCACATTGTTGTTTGTGCAAATTAATATAATTATTTCTAGAATCTACACTATCATTTCATGTAGATTAAAGATTATTACACTAATATTTATGCGGTTCTTCTCTTGATATTCGTTATTCAATTTTATACTGCATCAATTTAAACAACATACTTTTAAATAGTTTAAGGTGTAAATAATCATATTTTTTTACATGTCAATTTATTCAAACATTTAAAGGGGTCATATTATGCCTAAATCTAATTTAACACATATATCAAATCTAACTATCCTACGTCAATTTCAATTTCAAATTTCTTATCATTTACAACGTTAACAATTTAACGTCCAATATCAACATCAAACAATCAACATTTATCAACCAAACTGGATTATCATCGTATAAATAACAGATAATGGTATCAGATGTCACAGGTGAACTGATACAGGTAATAACATATATAAAACAGTGTAAATAACTAACAGCAGCATATTTAAATTGTCGTTTCAATTGAAATCAAATTTAATAAATAAAAGGACAGTAATCGTGAGTGATTGCTCACCTTTCGAGGCTAGAGAAGTTCGACAACAGAACAAGCTATGGATTGCAAGCACGAATCCCAAAACAAATGTAGATTGGCACGAATTGGATAGACAAGCTGATAAATAGGGATAGACAAAATCAAATTGGTTGAATATAGAACGAACAAAACATATACATTATATATTATATATGTCCATTTGAAAATATCAATGTATATATTCAAAAGTCGATTTAAACAAAATTTCAAATTAATATCAGATCCTAACACGTAAACAAAGCCTCCATCAATAAATTTAAAACCAAACTACTGTATATATAACTTACGTATGTAGTGTATCTTTAAAAATCAATATTTAAAATAAGATTGATATAAACTTAATAATTATGGGCTCTAACAGCTTTCAATATACTGCTAATGAACTCATATATCCACAACAACGTATTATAAAACCCAAAGCTTAACTTATATATATTTAAACCCATATAGTTTCATATATACAATCATACATCTTTAACGAATATTGTCATAATATATCTACAACGGCATATCTATAAATCACTGTAATAATATAAATCAAACCAATTATAGCTTGTATATACTATATATTCAAATGTAAATAGACTAATATACTATACATATATATATATATCAGGTCAAGTCATAAATTAAAATAAAACCTACATATCTCTCTATAAAAAAGAATATTCGTCATACTATATAACTATAGGCTATATATATACATAGAAATTAGATTACAAAATTGCAGACTGAATTAGAACATGAGACAACATTATAATACTTTTGTAATAAGATACACTGCTCCTTTATATTAAAATATATATGTGACGACCCAGAATTTCTATTAATTAAAATTCGTATATTTAATTAATTTTAAATATTAATAAGTGAAATTTAAAAGTCGAATAAATTTTATTTCGAATAATTGGATTTAATTTCGATAATTTAATATGTTAAAATATAGAAATAATTGAAAATTGAGTGAAATATGATTGAAAATGATTAATAAAATTTTACTTTATCATATTGAAGTTGGAATGATGTTATGGAACTTTTAAAATCGAATTTGAAGTTAATTTGTGAAAATTGAACATTTTAATATTTAAATCGACTAGTGAAATTAGTCAATTTTCGAACAGTCTCAGAATTGGACGAAACTAGTTTCATCGGATCCGTAATGTGATATTATTGTATGGTTTCAAATTTCGTGTCAATCAGATTTACCGTTTGTCCGGTGCAAGCTAAAACGCTTAGAAATTTGATTTACCGATTTAATTTAAAATCGAACGTTTATTGTCATAACTCGCACAGATGACCGAATTAGCTCCCGAAACACGTTTCATTATGTTCGGAACGCGGGGTAAACCCCAGAAACGCCAGTTACCGTGCGTAAATCGGAGTTCGAAAACCCGGGATGAATAGTGTTTCGATAAATTTCCATAAATAAGCCCTTTATTTCATTCTTTTGCAAAATAAAAAAAAACTAGGGTTTCAATTCAGAGCCGCCACCCTATATTTGAATGGCCAGAAATTGTACGCCTTCTCCCCTCAAATTCGTCAAATCTGTTCATCAATTCATGAAATGTTCAACATGAAAGTTGTAGAGGATTGCAAGAGCTTCAATTTCATACGGAGATGATCGTGTTTCGTGTAGCGTGGAGGGAGGAATCGAAGCAAGGAGGTCGGCCGGTCACGCGGGTTTTGCGAGGAGGAGAGGCGATCGGACTTCGCCGCTCTCTGGCCGGAGGTGGAGCCCTGGTAGGCGCGCGCGTCTGTGTTGTTCGATCGAGTTCTCGGCGTTCGTGGTGGTTGCGACTTGGAGGTTTACGAACGTGCTTATGGGTTAGGTGCGTGCGAAATTTACTAGGTTGGGGAAGAAAACGTGAACGGCCCTGATTGCGTGATGCAGGAAGTCACGGCTGAGATTCATTAGGGTAAAATAATAAAAAAAAGAATTGTATAATTATTTATATAAAAATTCGTGTAAACTTCGTAAATTCATATCTTTTTCATACGAGGTCGAAAACGCGCGAAACAAGTTGCGTTGGAATCGTATGGACGAATACTACGCTATGGAATTAGATTGGAGTCGATTGGAGCTAGCGAAAATGTCGGGTAAAATTAAACGCACGTTTAATTTTATTCGAAATAAAAGCTGAAAACGAAATTGAAATCAAGGTGAGAACTTCTCACTCAATCGAATCGGTTTCGATTTTAATTTTAAATAGTTAGATTTAAAATTCTTGAATGCATTTTTGAATGATGATTGTTATCTATTGATTGTTAAAATAGACATTATACGCCGTTAGTAAGCAGATGTTATTTATAAAAACATATACCGCGAATATTTCATAGTATAGTGAAATTGGTATTATTTATGTACTTGGAGTTGATTTCCCGCATTATATAGCGGATGAGACCCTATTGCGCCGTCTATTAAGCGGATAATATTTTAAATCCCATATACCGCGATAATTCCGTAGTGGAACGGAATTGGTATTGTGCTAATGCTTGTGGATGCAGTAAAACAAGTTGGAGGGATCCAACTGGATTCCTCACCAGTATTTAATTTATTTCAGATATTTTGATATTTGATTGATTATCATATCGATATATGATATCGTTGTTGTCGTGATTGACTATTTGGTGTGTAGCATCATTGGGCCAATTTTGGAAATTTTAAAAGGATTTTTAAAATGATTTTTGAAAGTATACGTTTATAAAATATTTTTGGAATTGATTCATTTTAAATAAATAAACGTTATAATGTTAATATTATAAAGATTATGATTTTTGAGAAATATAGTAAAAAATTTGATTTTTGAAAATATAGGGTTAACGATTTTATAAATAGTTTCAATTGGGATTTTTGAATTTATTATAGAAAGTTTAAATATAGGATTTATAAAATTTGATTATTTTATAAATCAAAATGGTGAAATTATAAAGGAGTTTAAAGACGTTTTCAAAACAATAATACCAATTGGTTTATATAAAGGATTTATAAATTGATATTTATAAATTAAAAATATTTGAATTATAAAACGAGTTTTTATAAGTGTTAGAATGAATTGTAAATGAATTTCATAAATAGAAATGAAATTTATAGAATTATAAACGGTGAAGTTATAAATGGAATTTTATAAGCAGTAGGTTTATAAAATTTATAAAGTTATTAAAAGAATAAATTTGGGTAAATAAATGAATCTTATAAGTTATAAGATTTATAATTTGGGAAGTTTAAATGAACGATTTTGTAAACAAATAAATTGTAAGTATTTAACATATAATATGAACTTTTGGTATATAATTGAGATATAAATTGAAATAGCTTAATAAAGGAGAATTATAAAAGGAAGTTGTTATAAAATAAATAGAAATGGAATTTATAAACATTGCTTTATAAATCCGCAAAACGACTTATTTTGATAAGTAAATTGTTATAACTTATTAATGGAGTTATATTCACGTTTTAGACAGTGAATAATCCTTTAAAATAAAATGTATAGAAATGGTGAAATTAGTTAACGAAGTATATTCACGTTTTTAATAGTGAATAATATGTTAAAGAAAATGTTTTGGATGTGATGTATTAAATAGAATTAAAACGATCTAACGATATTTTTAAAATGTGTTGAGATTCGAAATCATAGATTTCAACATTCATTGTTGAAATAGACGTTTTCGAGAAATAGAAGGAAATGGTAGACTATAACACTGTTGTTATAGTAAATGATTTCCGAAAGGAAATGTTTTGTATAGTATTGGGATTTATATATCTATTTTAATTTCGAATCCCTATACTAGTGATTTTGGGTTGTCGTAACGATGTTTTACGCAACATTCGTTTTTGGCCCAAATAAATATGTTTAAAAGAATGATTTCCTTAAAGAAAGAAATATATACTTAATTTTGATTTAAGTATATTGAATATTTTCCAAATTTTGAAAATAAATAGATTTGTGAATTACCTATTTATAAGCAAGTATGGAAATGTTTTTCCAATGTGAAATGAAACGTTTTTGAGAATTTATCTTTTTGAAGATAAATTGAAAATGAATAATTGAAATCGTATATTCATAATTATTTTGGAATATAAATTCACTATGGAATTTATAAAAGAAAGGGGAATTTGTTTAAAAATAAACGTTGATTTATTTTTGAAGTGTGAGAATTAATTTACGGATTTTGAACGTAAATATAAAGTAAATCGTTAAGGATTTATTTAATTGGTTTAAATGAACCATGTTGAAATGAAAGTTATTTCCGCATAAGGAAAATGTTTGAAATTTGTTTTTCAAAAGTGGTAAAGATGAAAAGTGATTTGAAAATTATTTTCAAATGGTTGACGTGTGAAAATTATATATCTTGTAAAGATATTTTTTGGAAAATAAATAATTTGGAAAATTATTTGGAATCTGGTGATGTTGTGCATATCCATTGATAGTTCAATAACCAACTATCAATATTTACCTTTAAATAGGTATTTGTTGTGATTTGTTTGAATTTGAAGCCACACTTATTTTTGAATAAGCGCTCACTATTCGGGTTAACCGGGAAAGAACCTTGGGGTCGTACAACCAGTTTCGAATATGTGATACATCGTTATGAATTGCATTGAAGACCGGTGTTGAAGACCAGATATTTTTGAAAACGGAAGGATTACCGTCAAATGTTTCTGCACCGAATGGCCCCGGTATAGAAATTCCATATGTGATGGGAAGTCCGGACGTGATTAGTGAATATCAGGATTGCAAGGACTTCTTTGTAAGTGCCTTCGGTTCTGTTCGATCCCGGAACAGACTTGTATGGATTGTATGTCTGAGATTACAAATTGAGATATAAAGCTGATTTCTTTCAAATATATTTCTGTTGGTGGCGGAGAATTTATTCTTTTAGCTTAACGCCCTTCTCTGAGACGTACGAGCTCAGAGGTTATGTAGTTGATGGTTATCAGCGATATATTCCCAATTTGGTAACGTAACATGCTGAGTGTTGCTGTGAAATGATCATTGTTTGATCATTTGTGATGTGATCATTTGTTTGATCATTTATCTTTGTGATCATTACTTTGATCATTTGTTGACCCAAAGCATGGCTTTGTACCAAAGCATGGCTTTGTGGACGAGACTTCGTCGGACCTCACACCCCGGAAATGGTCAAAACAGGAAGGATGCAGCAAGGTTATTAGGGGTAGCGCCCTTTAGTGTATGTCATTCCTTCTGGATAGAGGTGGTATCATGGTATGGAGCCCAGATACTTAACCTATGTTGTTGCTGCAAACTTATTACTTTGTGGTTGTTGGAAATCGAGGATCCTCGGATGTAGATCGGTTACGATCGGGGGATGGCATATTCGTGTCAGTAGTTACCCAGTTAGGGGTAACCCGGCCTTGTGTTGGCAGAGATCTGGTTTGGTTCTCGGGACGTCATTCCAGAGGCGTTTCCATGTGGAAATGGGAAGTTCCTTGGCCTGACCATTTGTTGAAAATCCAAAGAAACAATACGATCTTGTACGGTTTTAGTTGTATAACCTGCCATGGAATGTGGCGGTAACCTGCTATTGAACATGGTAGCTATAGTAGGCATAAGTGCGAAATGCCTATGTTGGCTAAGATTTATATCTTTACTTTCGAAATGATTTTTCCTACACTATGCACTAGTAATAATATCAAATGTTCTTTTTAATGCGTATCAAGCATCTTTGACTATCATAAGGAGAAATCTCCTCCGATTCTGCGTTTGCATTGTGTGTGTGTGCGGGAGGCCTTATGGTAGTCTCATTTTTAAAACATTGCGAATTGACTTTAAAAATATTCCTCTATTTTGTTTTTGAAGATAAAAATAAACTGTTTGAGTTCTCACACCAGTCACATGACTGACTCGGAGTTTATTGTTTTCCTTCCTAAACTCTAGGTGCCCACCAATTTTCACACGGGCAGTCTAGAGTTAAGGTTTATCAGGATATTCTGGAATTCAGGAGTTGCTGGAGGCAAGATGGATGGTATGGCGTATTACTAGTATGTAGTATTTCTTTTTCCGCTGTTTGTGGTTGTATTGATGGTTGTACACTATGATGATGTAATGAAATGAAATGTAATGTAATGTAATTACTGATATAGTTCTTTGTTTAAAGATTATTCTGTTATTTATTATATGTTGTTCCGCTGCGATTGTGAGATTCTGTTATTGTTCTGTTGTTTTCTTTCTGTTCTGTTCTATCTCTTCTCTCTTCTTCTATCTTTTTTTCTTTTTAAACCCTAAGAATTCGTATTTCCGTTCATCTTGAGTTAAGCACCGAAGATTTGTGTATATTCAAGGAGTACGGATTTGCGGGTCCTCACATCTGGTATCAGAGCATATGGTTAAGCGACAACCATGGCTCTATTGGGTATTACTCATTAGAGATAGAGTCAGTAGTACTCTAGAATGAGTTTGAGTGTAATAATAGCTACGAGTGCGCATTTGTTAGTGAATATAAATTGTTTTATATTGTGTTGATTGATTTATTGAGTGGCATATGAACCTTCGTCAGCACGGTCTGCACAACTGTGCCGAAGGGGCTTCTAAACACTTGAATAGCACAATTCGATACAATATTGTTTTCGAAAGGGATGAATGAAATAATTTTATCCAAATTATATTTTGATATAAATAAATAAATAAATGAATTCAGTTGTATTTAAACAAAGTTGAACTGATAAAATTGGAAGTTAAATAAAATTTACTTAGATTTGGAAATTGAATTGGATTTATAAGTGGGAATTTAAGTTAAGTAAAGCCAAATAATGTTGAAATGGAATATAACTTAAGAGATGTTGAATGAAGTTGATTTTGGTATCGAAGTAAATTAATAAAGTTAAGTGATGGATATAAAACTTGAGTTATATAAATGAAATTCAACTTTTGTAATTGAATTGAATGAATGAATTGAATGTAAATCAATTGAATGTAAATAATTGATATGAAATAATGAATGTAAGTGTTAATTCATTAAAATCTAATGTTATTGGAAGTTGAAAGATTGAATGAAAATCAATTTAATTAAACCAATTGAAAGCAAAGGAATTTGGTTGTAATTAATATACATTGGTTGATATAAGATTGTTAGTTGATTGTGTATAATTTATTAAGTGTTAATGAAAGTAAATTAGCAAAAACAAAAGCTATGTAATTGAATTCAAATTGAGAGTAAATAAATTTGGATAGAATTGAATTTGATTTGGAAGTGAACCAACTTGAATGAAAATTAGTGAATGTATATTGATTTGTTTGATGGTTGCATTTGTTGTTTTGTTGCATTTGCTATATTGACATATATAGTTGTTGTTATATGATGTATATTGATATTATTTTCATATATGCATGTTTCTCATGTTGTTGTTGAGTGTTTAGTAGGTGCGGATCGCGTTTGCTTCGCATTTGGAGCTCGTTTTCGCGCTATATTAGCCGTATATGCTCGCTAATAAAATATAAGGTACATATCTCGGATTAAATATCGTACTTTTACACTTTTTTCCCTACGGGATGCCTCATCACTTGATGAGATGTATATTTGTGATATATATACTGTCATTTTTTTCGGATCGAGCCGCGCAAAGGAGACTATGGCAAATTTTTTGGAAAATTTAAGGCGTTAGAAAAATTTGAGAAAAATTGGAAAATTTTGAAAACTATAATTTGATTTGGAGTTGAAAATTAAACAATAGTTTGGTTTGAAAAGATAACTAAGTATGATTTGAAAACTTAGTAAAGTTATTGTAATAAGTTTAACTATGAATTTATGGAAAGTTAATAGATTCCGTAACTTTTCTTACTTGGTAATTTCGAGGACGAAATTCTTTTAAGGGGGGAAGTTTGTAACGACCCAGAATTTCTATTAATTAAAATTCGTATATTTAATTAATTTTAAATATTAATAAGTGAAATTAAAAAGTCGAATAAATTTTATTTCGAATAATTGGATTTAATTTGATAATTAAATCGATAATTTAATATGTTAAAATAAAGAAATAATTGAAAATTGAGTTAAATATGATTGAAAATGATTAATAAAATTTTATTTTATCATATTGAAGTTAGAATGATGTTATGGAACTTTTAAAATCGAATTTGAAGTTAATTTGTGAAAATTGAATATTTTAATATTTAAATCGACTAGTGAAATTAGTCAATTTTCGAACAGTCTCAGAATTGGACGAAACTAGTTTCATCGGATCCGTAATGTGATATTATTGTATGGTTTCAAATTTCGTATCAATCGGATTTACCGTTTGTCCGGTGCAAGCTAAAACGCCTAGAAATTTGATTTACCGGTTTAATTTAAAATCGAACGTTTATTGCCATAACTCGCACAGATGACCGAATTAGCTCTCGAAACACGTTCCATTGTGTTCGGAACGTGGGGTAAACCCCAGAAACGCCAGTTACCGCGCGTAAATCGGAGTTCGGAAAACCCGGGATGAATAGTGTTTCGATAAATTTCTATAAATAAGCCCTTTATTTCATTCTTTTGCAAAATAAAAAAAAACTAGGGTTTCAATTCAGAGCCGCCATCCTATATTTGAACGACCAGAAATTGTACGTCCTGTCCCCTCAAATTCGTCAAATCCGTTCATCAATTCATGAAATGTTCAACATGAAAGTTGTAGAGGATTGCAAGAGCTTCAATTACATACGGAGATGATTGTGTTTCGTGTAGCATGGAGGGAGGAATCAAAGCAAGGAGGTCGGCCGGTCACGCACGTTTTGCGAGGAGGAGAGGCGATCGGACTTCGCCGCTCTCTGGCCGGAGGTGGAGCCCTGGTAGGCGCGCGCGTCTGTGGTGTTCGTCGAGTTCTCGGCATTCGTGGTGGTTGCGACTTGGAGGTTTACGAACGTGCTTATGGGTTAGGTGCATGCGAAATTTACTGGGTTGGGGAAGAAAACGTGAACGGCCCTGATTGCGTGATGCAGGAAGTCACGGCTGAGATTCATTAGGGTAAAATAAAAAAAATAAAAAAAATTGTATAATTATTTATATAAAAATTCGTGTAAACTTCATAAATTCATATCTTTTTCATACGAGGTCGAAAACGCGCGAAACAAGTTGCTTTGGAATCGTATGGACGAATACTACGGTATGGAATTGGATTCGAGTCGATTGGAGCTAGCGAAAATGTCGGGTAAAATTAAACGCACGTTTAATTTTATTCGAAATAAAAGCTGAAAACGAAATTGAAATCAAGGTGAGGACTTCTCACTCAATCGAATCGGTTTCGATTTTAATTTTAAATAGTTAGATTTAAAATTCTTGAATGCATGTTTGAATGATGATTGTTGCCTATTGATTGTTAAAATAGACATTATACGCCGTTAGTAAGCGGATGTTATTTATTAAAAACATATACCGCGAATATTTCACAGTATAGTGAAATTGGTATTATTTATGTACTTGGAGTTGATTTCCCGCATTATATAGCGGATGAGACCCTATTGCGTCGTCTATTAAGCGGATAATATTTTAAATCCCATATACCGCGATAATTCCGTACTGGAACGGAATTGGTATTGTGCTAATGTTTGTGGATGCAGGAAAACAGGTTGGAGGGATCCAACTGGATTCCTCACCAGTATTTAATTTATTTCAGATATTTTGATATTTGATTGATTATTATATCGATATATGATGTCGTTGTTGTCGTGATTGACTATTTGGTGTGTAGCATCATTGGGCCAATTTTGGAAATTTTAAAAGGATTTTTAAAATGATTTTTGAAAGTATACGTTTATAAAATATTTTTGGAATTGATTCATTTTAAATAAATAAACGTTATAATGTTAATATTATAAAAATTATGATTTTTGAGAAATATAGTAAAAAAATTGATTTTTGAAAATAGGGGTTAATGATTTTATAAATAGTTTCAATTGGGATTTTTGAATATATTATAGAATGTTTAAATATAGGATTTATAAAATTTGATTATTTTATAAATCAAAATGTTGAAATTATAAAGGAGTTTAAAGACGTTTTTAAAATAATAATACCAATTGATTTATATAAAGGATTTATAAATTGATATTTATAAATTAAAAATATTCGAATTATAAAACGAGTTTTTATAAGTGTTAGAATGAATTGTAAATGAATTTCATAAATAGAAATGAAATTTATAGAATTATAAACGGTGAAGTTATAAATGGAATTTTATAAGCAGTAGGTTTATAAAATTTATAAAGTTATTAAAAGAATAAATTTGGGTGAATAAATGAATCTTATAAGTTATAAGATTTATAATTTGGGAAGTTTAAATGAACGATTTTGTAAACAAATGAATTGTAAGTATTTAACTTATAATATGAACTTTTGGTATATAATTGAGATATAAATTGAAATAGCTTAATAAAGGAGAATTATAAAAGGAAGTTGTTATAAAATAAATAGAAATGGAATTTATAAACATTGTTTTATAAATCCACAAAACGACTTATTTTGATAAGTAAATTGTTATAACTTATTAATGGAGTTATATTCACGTTTTAGACAGTGAATAATCCTTTAAAATAAAATGTATAGAAATGATGAAATTGGTTAACGAAGTATATTCACGTTTTTAATAATGAATAATATGTTAAATAAATTGTTTTGGATGTGATGTTTTAAATAGAATTAAAACGATCTAACGATTTTTTAAAATGTGTTGAGATTCGAAATCATAGATTTCAACATTCATTGTTGAAATAGACGTTTTCGAGAAATAGAAGGAAATGTTAGACTATAACACTGTTGTTATAGTAAATGATTTCCGAAAGAAAATGTTTTGTATAGTATTGGGATTTATATATCCATTTTAATTTGGAATCCCTATACTAGTGATTTTGGGTTGTCGTAACGATGTTTTACGCAACATTCGTTTTTGGCCCAAATAAATATGTTTAAAAGAATGATTTCCTTAAAGAAAGAAATATATACTTAATTTCGATTTAAGTATATTGAATATTTTCCAAATGTTGAAAATAAATAGATTTGTGAATTACCTATTTATAAGCAAGTACGGAAATGTTTTTCCAATGTGAAATGAAACGTTTTTGAGAATTTATCTTTTTGAAGATAAATTGAAAATGAATAATTGAAATCGTATATTCATAAATATTTTGGAATATAAATTCACTATGGAATTTATAAAAGAAAGGGGAATTTGTTTAAAAATAAACGTTGATTTATTTTTGAAGTGTGAGAATTAATTTACGGATTTTGAACGTAAATATAAAGTAAATCGTTAAGGATTTATTTAATTGGTTTAAATGAACCATGTTGAAATGAAAGTTATTTCCGCATAAGGAAAATGTTTGAAATTTGTTTTTCAAAAGTGGTAAAGATGAAAAGTGATTTGAAAATTATTTTCAAATGGTTGAAGTGTGAAAATTATATATCTTGTAAAGATATTTTTTGGAAAATAAATAATTTGGAAAATTATTTGGAATCTGGCGATGTTGTGCATATCCATTGATAGTTCAATAACCGACTATCAATATTTACCTTTAAAAAGGTATTTGTTGTGATTTGTTTGAATTTGAATGCCACACTTATTTTTGAATAAGCGCTCACTATTCGGGTTAACCGGGAAAGGACCTTGGGGTCGTATAACCCATTCCGAATATGTGATACGTCGTTATGAATTGCATTTGAAGGCCGGTGTTGAAGACCGGATATTTTTGAAAACGGAAGGATTACCGTCGAATGTTTCTGCACCAAATGGCCCCGCTATAGAAATTCCATATGTAATGGGAAGTCCGGAAGTGATTAGTGAATATCCGGATTGCAAGGACTTCTTTGTAAGTGCCTTCGGTTCTGTTCGATCCCGAAACAGACTTGTATGGATTGTATGTCTGAGATTACAAATTGAGATATAAAGCTGATTTCTTTTAAATATATTTCTGTTGGTGGCGGAGAATTTATTCTTTTAGCTTAACGCCCTTCTCTGAGACGTACGAGCTCAGAGGTTATGTAGTTGATGGTTATCAGCGATATATTCCCAATTTGGTAATGTGACATGCTGAGTGTTGCTGTGAAATGATCATTGTTTGATCATTTGTGATGTGATCATTTGTTTGATCATTTATCTTTGTGATCATTACTTTGATCATTTGTTGACCCAAAGCATGGCTTTGTACCAAAGCGTGGCTTTATGGACGAGACTTCGTCGGACCTCACACCCCGGAAATGGTCAAAACATGAAGGATGCAGCAAGGTTATTAGAGGTAGTGCCCTTTAGTGTATGTCATTCCTTCTGGATAGAGGTGGTATCATGGTATGGAGCCCAGATACTTAACCTATGTTGTTGCTGCAAACTTATTACTTTGTGGTTGTTGGAAATCGAGGATCCTTGGATGTAGATCGGTTACGATCGGGGGATGGAATATTCGTGTCAGTAGTTACCCAGTTAGGGGTAACCCGGCCTTGTGTTGGCAGAGATCCGGTTTGGTTCTCGGGACGTCATTCCAGAAGCGTTTCCATGTGGCAATGGGAAGTTCCTTGGCCTGAACATTTGTTGAAAATCCAAAGAAACAATACGATCTTGTACGGTTTTAGTTGTATAACCTGCCATGGAATGTGGCGGTAACCTGCTATTGAACATGGTAGCTATAGTAGGCATAAGTGCGGAATGCCTATGCTGGCTAAGATTTATATCTTTACTTTCGAAATGATTTTTCCTACACTATGCACTAGTAATAATATCAAATGTTCTTTTTAATGCGTATCAAGCATCTTTGACTATCATAAGGAGAAATCTCCTTTGATTCTGCATTTGCATTGTGTGTGTGTGCGGGAGGCCATATGGTAGTCTCATTTTTAAAAGCATTGCGAATTGACTTTAAAAATATTCCTCTATTTTGTTTTTGAAGATAAAAATAAACTGTTTGAGTTCTCACACCAGTCACATGACTGACTCAGAGTTTATTGTTTTCCTTTCTAAACTCTGGGTGCCCACCAATTTCCACACGGGCAGTCAAGAGTTAAGGTTTATCAGGATATTCTGGAATTCAGGAGTTGCTGGAGGCAAGATGGATAGCATGGCGTATTACTAGTATATAGTATTTCTTTTTCCGCTGTTTGTTGTTGTATTGATGGTTGTACACTCTGATGATGTAATGAAATGTAATGTAATTACTGATATAGTTCTTTGTTTAAAGATTATTCATTTATTTATTATATGTTGTTCCGCTGCGATTGTGAGATTCTGATATTGTTCTGCTGTTTTCTTTCTGTTCTGTTCTATCTCTTCTCTCTTCTTCTATCTTTTTTTCTTTTTAAACCCTAAGAATACGTATTTCCGTTCATCTTGAGTTAAGCACCGGAGATTTTTGTATATTCAAGGAGTACGGATTTGCGGGTCCTCACAATATAATTCTATTTTAAAGATATTAGCTACACTATTCATAGATTTAATGTTAGTTTAAATACACATATATACATAGTTCACCGTATGAATATTAATATATATATATATATATAACATATAGAAATCAACATTTATTTTCTTTTACAACCTATATAACAAAATTTTTGATAACCAATAGTAGAAAATATTCATATAGGTTTACCACATATTCTTACATACAGCAGATTTCATAGCTTACGTCACTAACATTTATATAAACTATATACGTATATATATAAGTAATATACCTTAGTGCATGCATCAAACAAAGAAGCCTGGCATTCAATGGAGAGGGTTGTCAGGCTCAAAGAGTTCGGCAGGAGCTAAAGAAATGGAGGAAGGCGGCTAGTGAAAAAACTCGGCAATGGTTGTGGCACTGCGGCCGTTGGAGTGGAAGCATCGATGAAGAGGAAGGGATGTTCGGCCAGGCTGCCGGGTGGAGGTGCTTCGGCAGAGACTGTGCGTGGTTGTTGGGCTGCCGAACGAGGTAGCAAGGGCGACAGGTTTTTTTGGTGCAAAGCGGAGGTGGTCTGGGTGCACGGTGATGAGGCTGTGCGAGATGGTGGTGCTTTGGGTTTCGGTTTAGTGGAGGGGCACATAGTGGTGGTGGAGTCGGCTTGGGGAGGGAGGCGTGCCGTTGGGTGATGCTAAGGGTTAGGCGGTTGTAGCTGGAAGTGGAAAGGTGATGAGAGACGAGGATCCTGGCAAAGCAAGGGATATACCCTCGTGATATATATTCATATAATAGAGCAAATGCAAGAAGCATAGAAAGAATGAAAGAGAGAATGAATAGTTTTAGTTTGCAAATTTAGAATATATTTCTCAATGCAAATGAACAGACCTAGAAAACGGGGAACCATAAAGTAAATTGAATTGATGGCGAAGCAACCACCGACCATTGAATCCTGCAAATATTTATGACTGGTGGCCGTTTGTTTCACTATTTGAAATTCGAATGGACACCACTATCAACAGTGCAAAAGTGGTATCGATACAGTTAGCAGTTTCTCGGATCTCACCGCATACCGGACTCCGAAATACAAAATTGAATATACCGTTGGGATCAGCACGATGGGATGATCAAAACGGCATATGGATATCAGTGGTACGATCGAATTTATAAAATTCGAAATTTCTACTAGCGAAAAATGTAGGAAAAACGTAGAAAAATAAGATCGACGGAGCCAAAGAAGTCCAAATTTGAAAAAATGAAAAATGACGTCTCAGTCAGAAGATGGTTTAGAATTTTTCTATATAAAAATATTTAGGTTTCAGAAAAAATTCATTTTCATCAATTCCTAACCAATTTAATTGAAATTGAAATTACACACGAAAATAAACTTTCATATTTTCAGATGAAAATTTACAGTTTGCTATGTTAAAATAAACGCATTTCAAATATTAAAAAAAATTTTAAAATTTTTTCGTTTAAAATTTCACAAAATTCAATTAATTAAATAAATAAAACGAATAAAATTTACGGGTCGTTACAGGATTTAAATAGAATTAGTTCAAATTGAATTTGATTTGAATTATTTGGAATTGTTATTGAAGATGGATAAGCATAAAACTCAAATGGGAGTTGATTTGAATTTGGGATAGGAATTGAAGTTAATTTGAGTTGGATTGGAATTGAATCAATTTATATGGAAGTGGAAATTGGAAATTGATTCGAAATGGACATTGGGAATAGAACAGTTTGGCTTTCAACTATATTTTTCAAATAAAATTGTTTTAATATAACTGTTTTTTAAATGTATTTTTCCTAGATATTTACTTTTCTTTTTAAAACCCAAAAATATCTTATACTTATTTTAAAACTACTTTTGAAACTGTTTAACTATTTTTACAATAATTTTACAACTATTGACAAACTAATTACTATTTACAACTATTTTGCAAGTATATAACTGTTTTACAATTATTTATTTACTTTACAACTATTTTTAGTTTACTTGACTATTTTACAACTAATAACTATTTTTTTAACCACTTAACTATTTAAAAAAATTTCAAGTTGTTGTCTAAATCAAGTGGACAGAATGCAAATTGTTTATAATTGAAGAGATTAATCTAGTAGAATGAAGCAATTGTGAATAAGTGAACAGAAATCTAAACGAATGTGAAGTAAAAGTGAATCGATTTAACTAATAATCAATGAAGATAAATACGTAGAATGAACGTATATTATTCTATTCGCTTAGTGATTTGATCCAGATTCGATCATAGAATTTTGAGATAGTATATCGATCCGAATTAGGAATTTTCGCTCGATTTTCGATGGCGAATCCTGAATATGGATTTTTGATTGATGCTGGAAATTCTCTATCATAGTAGGCTATGCAAGGAGAATGACGGTTTCTTGTAACGACGCGGATTTTGCCCGCTCGAAAATCGACATCCATACTACAAATCCTATTCGAATGCCATAGATTCGACCGTTCAAATCCGATTCGCCGGAGCTTATAACAACATTAAGTAAATAACACAGCGAAAAAAAAGAATAATACATTGATATACAGCTTTGATATAATATCTGATACAACAGATGATCCAATAGATATCAATATACATCAGAGATATGATACAATAAAATAGCAGCGGAAAAGAAAAATAGATAACATCTAGCAGCGGAACAATATAACTCTAAGATATTCTTCAAAAGAGAACTCCGAGAACTGCAACTCCATCTCCAAGAACCAATCCAGCAATAGCTCGAACTCCCAATAACGATGCACAAAGATAAGCAAGACTGGTGTGGTCTAAAGACTGAACTAACTCCAGATAATTCACTGAACCTAACTATCTGTAAAACCCAACTCTAGACTGCTCGTGTAGAAAATAATGAGCACCCAGAGTTTAGGAAAGAAACAATAAACTCCGGATCAGTCGTGGGACTGGTGTGAGCAACAAAAACAGTTTATCTTTTAAATCATTCAACAAAAGATTTTCAAAGTCAATTCGCAATGCTTTTAAAAAAATGAGACTACCATAAGGCCTCCCGTACACACACACACAATGCAAACGCAGAATCGGAGGAGATTTCTCCTTATAGTAGTCAAAGATGCTTGATACGCATTAAAAAGAAACATTTGATATTATTACTAGTGCATAGTGTAGGAAAAATATATTTCGAAAGTAAAGATATAAATCTTAGCCAACATACGACCATTATCGTATGCCTACTATAGCTACCATGTTCAATAGCAGGTTACCGCCACATTCCATGGCAGGTTCTACAACTAAAACCGTACAAGTCTCGTATTATTTCTTTGGATTTCCAACAAATGGTCAGGCCAAGGAACTTCCCATTGCCACATGAGAACGCCTCTGGAAGGACGTCCCCGAGAACCAAACCGGATCTCTGCCAACACAAGGCCGGGTTACCCCTAACTGGGTAACTACTGACACGAGTATGCCACTCCCGGTCGTAACCAACCTTTAACCGGGGCCCCAGCAACAAGTCACAAAGTAATATATATATATCTACGATATCAACATAAGTTAAGTATCTGGGCTCCATACCATGATACCACTTCTATCCAGAAGGAAATGCACATACCCTAAGCGGTGCTACCCCCAATAACCTTGTTGCATCTTTCCTATTTCGACCATTCCGGGGTGTGAGGTCCGACGAAGTCTCGTCCACAAGCCACGCTTTATACAAAAGCTGTGCTTTGGGTCAACAAATGATCATAGAAATGATCACAAAGATAAACGATCAAAAAATGATCCTATCACAAATGATCAACACAATGATCATTTCATAGCAACACTCAGCATGTCACATTACCAAATTGGGAATATGTCACTGATAACCATCAACTACATAACCTCTGAGCTCGTACGTCTCAGAGAAGGGTGTTAAGCTAAGAGAATAAATTCTCCGCCACCAGCAGAAATGTATTTGAAAGAAATCTGCTTTATATCTCAATTTGTAATGTCAGACACACAATCCATACAAGTCTGTTCTGGGTTCGAACAGAACCGAAGGCACTTCCAAAGAAGTCCTTGCAATCCGGATAATCCTAATCACGTCCGGATTTCCCATCACATATGGAGACCTCTATACCGGGGATCAGCCAGTGCAGAGACAATCGACAAGAAACCCTTTCGTTTTCGAAAATATCCGATCTTCACCACCGGTCTTCAAATGCTATCCATAACTACGTATCACATATTCAGAATGGGATATATGACACAAGGTCCTCTCCCGGCTAAACCGAATAGTGAGCGCAATATTTCAAAAACATATGGATATTGGGATTTCAATTAAGTCACAACTTAAAACCCACAACTTTCTTTAAATGGTTAAACAATTTACCATTTCAAATCTTTAAACAAAAAGATTTATTTCACAAAGATCAATTCATAGATTTCCAAAACAATTTCATTTCTATAGGATTAACCCATTAAATCTTTAAATCAAAGATTTAACTTATAGTTTCAAACCATTTCCAAAACTTGGAAGTCATTTTCATTTTCAAACTTGAAATTCTTTTTAACACAAATTGGACGTTCATTTCTTACGTGAAAGCTTTTATTATGTTAAAACAAACAGTTTTCGTTTCAAAAAAATCCAATTAATTTACACGAGTTAAAGTTCTCAATTTATGTTCATATTCCCAAATTAATACATTTTAAAATGGTTTAACCCATATATAACTGGTACAACATCTTTAATCCCTAGTTTCAAATCATAGAATTCAGTTTCACATTTTGAATTTAAATTTAAATCAAATTATTTAAATTTCAAACTTTACCAAGTTATTCAAAATAAATTTCATCTTTGAAATTCCATTTTCAAAAGCTTTTCACATTTAACCCGATTCCATTTCAAACTATTTGAATTTAAAAATTCAAATTCAAAACTATTTTCAAAAATCCGTGACTTAATCGATTTCCTCGTGAAATCCATATTTGTGTGTGTATGGTGTGGTCCAGGGGTTTAACATAATAGTGTAACATCATTCAATCATCATAGATCAAAACACAGAAATGTAGTTGATAAGCGAAATAAATTATAACGCTTATCGCCCATTCACAGATTTACAGATAATATACAGATGCAAATAAATATACACAGCTCAATCTACAGAACAAAATATCACAAATCAGATAGGATAATCAATTCAAGGCATCACATATAATACGATCATTCATAAGTAATTCAAGCATCCAATAATCATTTATAAACAGGATTTATTAATTGTTTAATCCTATGTAATTCAATTTATCTCCAATTAAATTAATTACCTATGAATTTATTATCCAATTCTGATTAATTACTTTCATTAAGTAATTACATTTAAATCATTTATAATTAATTATCTATATTATTTAATCCAATAAATCATTAACATTAATCACTTTAAATCAATTACTTAATAATCCTTAGTTAATTATCCTTATTAACTAATAATATTTCTTAATCACTTTCTTAAGAAATTATCTTAGATTAATTCACTATTAATCATTTCTAATTATAAATTAATCTAAATTATTTATTTATAAATTAAATAAATCATTCTTTAATTACCATATTAATTTAGTCATTTTATTACCTTGATTATCTCTAAGATAACAAATTTCTTTATTAATGATTTCATTAATCATTTAAGTGTATTTTAAACATTACACTTTTATGTTTAAATTTAAATCCATTTGAATTTAAGATTCAAAATGATTAACCATTTGAACATCAATCAAATTTAAATTAAGTTTATAATCCTTTTTAAATCAATGTAAAGAACATTTATCACTTATCATATTAAGGAATTGTTTGAAAACCAATTTCATTCTTTTAAAATCTACTTTAAGTTTAAACCTTGTTTTAAACATTTAAATATTTAAACTTTTATTTCAAATTTAGGATTCAAAAATGAATTTGAATCCGTAATTCAAACTGGATTTAAACTTTGTTTTAAATCTAGTACACAAATGTAAATTTCACTTAAATTTGTTTTAAATCTCAAAATTTGCTGCCAGGTTATTTAAACGAACCCGAGGCAAATAAAACTGCTTCGAGTCAACATCCCTTCTGCTTTGAGTCAAATACTCGAATTTCTCGAATCAACTCGAGACCAAACATCATCAAACAAAACACTTTTTTATAAATAAAACAATTTTAAAATTTTAAAACCTAATTTATTTACAAACTAGGTTCCAGACAACTTGAATTTATTATTAAAACTTTGATTTAAAACTTAGTTTAAAACTTTGTTTAAAATATTTTATAATTTGAAATTAAATTAAATTGAAAAACTTACTGGAGACAGTTTTAAACTCTGTTTAAAATATTGGAGACAAACCCACGATTATGCAGACATTCTCAAATCAACTTCTTCCCAAAACGCTTACTTTCCCTGACATGATGTGCACGCTGTGCACGTTCACAAGCGCCGCCAACCTCCAATCATCATCGCGACCATCATCGACAAACGCTCGCACCCCCACGACCCCAAACAAGGACCCAGTTCGACACTTCCAGGCTCGAACAAAAAATGGAACCCATCGACCCAGAATTGAAAGCACTTGAACCAAAACCTGGAACGACTTGAGCAACATCACCACGACCTGTCAACGCTCCATCCTCCCAATGCCGATCATCGGAACGCCAGCGTCTCCGGCTATAACCTCGTCTCCATCCCCTTTTCAAATTCCCACAAGCACGTCAAGCTCGATCATTAGTTGAAAGAAAACGAGACCCAAAACTGAACCATAGCAAAACTAGGGTTACAAAAAGAATTTCGTCGCCATCTCCACCACGCCCAACTGCACCGCCTTCCACCATTTTTCCCACCATCTCCGATCACCACTCCATCAGCACGAAGAACACCGAGCATCCCGGTCCACTTGATCACCCAAGAATCGACAAAGTCCCATTTTTGTTCAACTCAAATTTTCTCATTCAATACTTAACAAAAAAATGTGATGTTAACTTTAAAATTCATGATTTGGTATAAGGTTTTAGTTTATATACCTGAACTAAGGAATCTTAAAGCTTGAGTTTTTACAAAACTCGAGTTTTATACCGTTCTTTAAGGTTTTCAGAGCAAACTCTATTTTTTTTAGTTAGATACAATTTTTAAAATTTGCTTTACAATCAAACAAACATATCTTGTTAAGATACCAAGTCCTAATGACCAATAGATCTAGTAGAAATGATTTTTTTTGAAATAAAGCATGAGCTTAATCTTACATACAGAGGTGTATTATAGGTTATCAGCATGCAGGCATCAAATCTCACCAAATTTCACCGAAAGATGTACACATGAATATTCACACAGATATACCTTTCAAATATTGAAATGCAACTAGTATAAAAAAAACTTAGTTTATTAAAGGTGTTACTCACCTGGAATGTGAAGTGAAGAAAAACAGAGATTTAGATTTGAACTCGAATTTGTTGAAACCAGAGAGAAATCTTTTTTTCTTCTTTTGATACTTTCAGGTTTTGATCTCAACCTTGATTCCAGGTTGAAGGCTGAAGCTATATTTTCAGATTTTTAAAAATTTTATTTGCATCCTACTTTCCTCTGGTTGAGTTGAGTTGCTATTTCAATTTGAACTTTTGTTTTTGACTACTATTACTTTTGGTTTGCTTCCCAGGCTTTAAACTGAAGCTTGGTTTTTCTCTGGTCATTGATTTATTGATCTGAAGCTTTGTTTTGATAAGTTTGAACTAAAATGGAAAGGCTGGGATAAATAGAAAAGGAAGTTGACAGCAAAACTTATTTTATTCAACTACAGTGATAGTACTTGTGATATATCTTTGCTTGTACAGGGAATGTGATTTTATTTTTTTGTTTTATCAACAAGATCTCGGCTGAGATGATGTTGCTAGAGTCTTTACGTTGCATACTTTGTCCTTTGTGTTCAAGTTCATGCTATTTTTAAATGCATATGCAGTTTTGTTTTCTATTTTAAGTGTACTAAAGATTTTTGTCTTTGAAATACTTGTTTATGTTTTAAAAGATTTGTTTGTACAGTTTGTTTATGCTTGCCTACACTTGCATTCTTTTGTTTACTTCAGCTTTGTCTCGGCTGAGATGTTTTGTGCTTTGTTCCCATGCTTTGATACTTTGTTTATTTTCTTTTTACAATTCTTGTTGACTTCGGCTGATATGAAAATTTTTTGGTGGCTGATGAGATAATATATTATGGCTAAGGACATCTTGCATTAATTAGGCTTGCCTCCTTTTATAAGCTTATACTTATCTTCTTTGCTTTATGCTTACATATGTATGTTCATTTTTTTTGTTCATATGTGAATGTATTTATTTATTGGTCTTATTTATTTCTTTCTTTACTTTAGTAATATTGTTTTGCTTTGGCCTTATCACTTTTATAAAATTAGGTGAACTTCTATTTAACAAGTTGTTTGAATTTTTAGCTAATATATTTCATTTGCCTAGCTTACTTATGTATTTGTTTTGTTATCTTTTATAAGTGTTTATATGCGAATGCATTTTATTTCTCTGCTTTTACTTATTAATTTTATTTATTATTTACTATAAATCCTAATTCAAATACAAATCAAATATTCAAAATTTAAATTTATTCCAAATTTATTCCAAATTTATTCAATATTTACATTAACTATTAATTAAAATAAATTCCAAAATTTGGGGTCGTTACATTTCTAATTAAGAAACCAGATCTGAGTCCGCACTAGGAAGTCAAGTGAACGATATTAGTTCAAAAGTGGAATTGTGTGGTCGACTGAGCAATCAGATTTGATATTGCGCATGGTATATGCACATCATACGTGCTTGAATGAAATTGATATTGAAATTTTGGAAGAAATGAAAGATAATTTTTGAAAAGAAAAGTACGTTTTGAGAAATATGTATGAATAAAAGTAGAAGTTTGATATCTTTTGAAATTCACTTTTTGAAAAGTAAGTGATATGGTAAGTGACTTTATAAGAGAAAATCAAATTTAAATATTTGATTTGGTATAAATAAAGTTATATATATGTTTGTTATATGTGATAAGTTTCCCCCATGATTGAATCTAGAACCAGAAGAAAGGGTTTTTGAAAATATTTAAAGTATAAAAAGGGAATCTATATAAGTGATCAAAAGATTATTTCCAAGTTGGAAGGGATAAGTTATATATATATGTATATATATAAAGGATTTTATGAAAATGATTTTGGGAAAGGTTTTGGAACCTATGGATTTGGAAAAGCCTTTTGATTTTGGGAAAATCGAAATTTTAGGAGTTTGGAAAGCCAAGTTTGGAACTATCGATTTGAGATATCGATTTTTTGTAAAGGAGATTTTGATGTAAATCATAAAGGGTATGATTTGAAAGATACTATAAGTGCATAGTATAAAGTGTTTTGACATTGGCTCTGGGGAAAAAGGCGCTCCCATTGGAATGAACTTCATTAGGAGATCCACGGGGTGGGTCTGCCTTGAGCCCTAAGGGGCAGGCTCTAAATTGAATCATGGGAGGAAGTCCGAACAAACTGAAGTTCCTGAGGATTATGTGTAGTGGGTAGCGAAAGTCGACGGCGTTGATGCCTACAGAGACATCTGGGTTATGCTGTGATGACAGTGTAACTCGATGTCACCGCGATCTACTATAGACCATAGCGGAAGTCGTGTGTGCCGTGAGAGCCAACAGTCTACGTTTGATTTTGCCATGATGGTAATGCAACATCGGTAGACTGCGACCTATGGTGACATAGCGAAAGTTAAGAGGCCGTGAGAGCCTAAGGCTACATTGGGACTTGACTGATGTAGTCTGCGACCTATGTGTGAGTGGTGAAGTTTCATTTGGCAGCGAAAATCGAGGGCGCTGATGCCTATAGTTACATGGACTTTTGCTGTGATGGCAATGTAACTCGGGATGTAATTGCGATCTATGGCGGGTTCCATGGCGTAATTGAGGGGAGCGAAGTGCCTACAGTTATCTACGGATTATGCCAAGATGGCAACGTAACCATCGGGTTAAATGCGACCATGGAGGGGGTGATGATTTCTAGATCATTCTCACCAAAGATATTTCCTCTATTTCAAAAATGTTTTCTATATTTTCATAAAGTTTTCGAAAATATTTTCCAAATATTTTCGCTGGGTATTGAAAATGGGTCTGCTAAGTACTTATAGATTTTCGGTCCTACGCCTATCATCGTATGACCGAATTTCAGTGAGAACAAGGATGGACTGGTTGAGACATCGAGTTATAAAAAGTATTTTTATTAAAACTAATTTCTAATATTATGTGAATTTTAAAAGTGTTTTAAAAATGATCAAAGAATAAATTATCTGATTTTAAGTTATTGAATAAATTCTGGCCTTTTCCTTTTTGACGACGAAAAGATTTAAAAGGGGGAGGAATGTGATAACCCGAATTTTTGGGCATCAGAAATTGGATAATTATCTGATTTAACTATTAAAAAATACTGATTATGTATTGAGCAAATAAATCTAAAAATAAATATTTATATCTGGATAAATATTTATTTGATAAACTCCTAATATAATTAAAAATTATTCTTTTAGAAAAAATAATGATTGTTATATATGTAAATATAAACAGATTTTAAATAGAATTATTATTTACAAATTGAATTTATGTTTGATTAATATATATATATATATATATATATATATATATATATATATATTTGAGTTGATTTTAAATTGGATTTTAAATTGAATTGGAATTTGAATTGGAAATTCAAAAGATAAATATCCTAAAATATTTTGGATTTAAAAAATATATTATATATGATTTTATTTAGAATATAATTGGTTTTATATTATTTTCTTCAAAATATTTTATTTATATAAATTAAGAAAAGTATTTATTAATAAGGAAATTAAATATAAAAGCTTATAAACCATTTAAAAATTAATTAAAAATGCATAATGACAAGTGTTGGTTTATAAATCATCTTAATAACAAGTGTAATGAGATTAAATTATATAAATGACAAATGTTAAGGAATTTAACAAGTGTCACCAATTTATTTTTATTTTCTTTTATTTTTTAGTAAATCCTAATTAAGCCTATATAAACATATATCTTATCTCTTCACTTCTTTTTCCTATCTTCATTATACAAACACAAGAAAACAAACCTATAAAAAATTGTTCAAACCACAAGCATAATCATAATTCCAAAACCAAATAATATTCAAACATGGAAAATCGAAAGCCTGTAATCAAATTTCTCAAACCAGTAATCTTTTTAAAAGAAATCACTAAATGAAACACAAGCTTCAGCTCATAACAATCAAGTTAAGATCAAAATAAGAAGATTCAAGATCAATGCAAATCAAAGTAAACCAAGTTCCAGTTTTAAATACAAGAACAGATTTCAAAATTTCAAAAGCTTGTTCTCTGTCTTCAAAACACAGGTGAGTAAACATCTTTCTTAAAGATTTAAGTTAATAAAAATCGGATGCATGAGAATATCCTTGAATGCATGATATATAATATTCTTTGCATGTATGTACAAATGAGATTTTCTATTTATATGTATGTGGATGTTTGTATGCATGTCTGAATGAATATGTTGCTCTGTTCATAATCTCAGGTTTTAAATAAAATTTCAAAAATAAATTGCCCATCCCCTGATCTGTTATATGTTATGATGTTTGAACAGAAGTTGTTAGAAACAACAAGATTTTAATTTTAAATATATTTTAAATAAGAATTGAAGACAGTTTTAACCAAGATGTAAACATTACAGTAAAAAATTTATATATATATATATCAAAATTCCAACTTGAATAATTTATGGATTCATGTATATAATCTATTTGATCTTCGAAAACCATGATTTTTAAAGAAAGAATCATGATTTTTAGAGTTTAAATTCGAGAGGAAATGCACGTGAACAGAAATCTTGTTTGAGTCGATTTATGGTGATCGGTGGAACTTAGGTGGCCGGGATCGTAGCTGAAGAAGGCTGGGAGGTCAGTGGTCACGACAAAAATGGTCATTGGATTTGTAGACTACAGTGGAGGTGAGACATCGACGATGTAGGGTTAGCCGGATTTATAGGTCGAGGTTAGATTTCGAGTTTCCACGCCAGTGATAGTGCATCGGAATTGTCCAGTCATGGGGGAAATGAAGCTTAGGATCATGAAAAGCTTTGGGTGTCGGATCGTGATCTCTGATGGCCGAAGTCGGCGTGTCGAGGTGGATTATGGTCATGGAGTTTTGTTTCAGGTGGGATCGATCGAGTTGAATTTCGTTTTCGTGATCGATCGAAGAATTTCGGTGATCTGATGGCTTGAGGGAGTCGACGAGGACTTATTAGTGGTGGCCATGGATGCCTAAGCATCGACGGCGATCGGTACATATGCACCAGATTTTCTGGTGCGCTTGAGCATTGGTTTTGGGGACGATGAGTTAGGTCTCGAAGGAATACTTGGGGAAATAAGAGGATAGCTTGGGTATGTCTTCGAGCGTGTGTTCGAGAGGTTATTAACATGTTAACAAATTTTAAAACATTAAACTAAAACCAAGTTTTAGAAAACACTCGGGGAATGACGGGTGGGAATCGGGTTGGACCCAAAGTAAAATTTAATAGTTTTAAAATTTAAAATAAGTATGTTTTAAAATTTAAAATGAATCTAGTTTTGAACTATTTCTTAAATCTATTCTTTATATAATTAATGTTTTAAAGTAAATGATTTAAGGAAGTTTTGTAATTTGTTTAACTCGAATTTGTTAGCTTAAAATTCTTTTTAAGTTACTTTAAAACTTAATTTAGAAACAAAATTAAGGTTAATCAAAGATGAAATGTTTTAAAATTTATAGGATAATGATAGTTAAGTCATTTAATAAAGATAATGGTTATGCTAAAAATTAATTAAGCTTTTGATAATTTAAGATTAATTAAATTAATAAACTAATTAAAGAGTAATTAATTAATTATTAATTAATTAATGATTAGGGATTAATTAATTAACAATTAAGGGTTATAAATTAATTAACTAGAGATTAATTAATTGGTAATTAGTGATCAATTAATGTAAGTAATTAGAGATTAATTACTTGAATGATTAATTACTTAAAGGATTAATTTGTTAAGGGTTAATTAATTTAATTTGTAATTAAAGGTTAAGTTAATTAATAACCAAAGGTTAATTAATTGAGGATAATTAACCAATGGGATAATTACTTAATGGAAATAATTATGGATAATTAATAGGTAACTAAGGGATGATTAATTAATGGTTTGTAATTAATCAATGAGTGATTGAAGTAATAGATTTAATTTATTTAAACTAATTAGAAATGGTGTGAAAAATTAATCTAGCTCACGAATGATTAAATGATATTGTATGCCTTAGATTAGTTGATATCCCTGATATGTAATTTGTGATGCTATGTGATGTGATATGTTTGGGTTGAACTGTGATAATATGATTTGTCTATTGGTGTTAAATGGCTATGTTAAAATGTAATTATGAATATAAATGGAATTGGTTTAAGCTTAAACAGCTTTGCTTTTAAGATAATATTGGATTCGAAGAGACCGGGGTCGGGTATCAGTAAATACCCAAAACCACTTCGATTTGAAATCTACAATAATTCCCTATAGATTTGATTTGTGAAATCAAGGAAAGGAATAATTTAAGAAAACTGGACCATTGAAACTAAGTAAGGGTACTTATTGTTTGTTTGTGAAATAAGTGTTTGGCTTTAACAAGAAAGAATTCGTAGTAAGGTATGAGTTACCCAAGGTTTTTAATAAGTTTTATGCATTAGTATTTCATGTTAGATGGGTTTACTCACATTGGTTTCCAGCTTGACCCGAGTGTCACTTTGATGTAATGCTCGGGTCAGACCGAGTATTACAGCTTTTCAGGTTAGGGCGTTCTGAAGCTCAAGAGGCGAGCTGGATGGCTGGAACGTATGGAATTTACCACTGTGTATTGGAGAGTTGTATTGATAGTAGTCTGGAATAGGTTGATAACTGTCCAGTTATGTGTATATAGTTGTAAGTCTAATGTATTGAATGTAAAGTAACAATACAGCTTTTCTTTGTATAAATGCTATTATTTTGATATTATATTTTGATTCGCTGCGAATGTGAGATGCTGCCATTTCTTGTTCTTCTTCTACCTCCTTCTTTTTCTCTAACAATCTGGAAATTTCGAAGTCCAATATTTCTTGTCATTACACTTCGTAAATATTACTAAGTACCATGTTCTCAATTTCAAAAACCAATTTCCCAAATACTTACTATCAAATAATAGTACTATTATTTTTTCCGAAATCTTGAAAAATATAATCAAGGACGCTAGGATTTAAGTTATCAAAATATCGGTTAAATCCTTCTTGTTTATAACCCATATTTTATAAACCATACTTATATAAAATTACTTTCTTATATAAATTCATTTCACAAATATTTATTCCTAAAATATCTCATACTTCTTATATTAAAATAAACATCTTTTACTAAAGTAAACTTTTAACCCAACATAGTCACTGGCGCCTTACAGTCAAATTATGAAACTTAATTCACAAGGTGTTCGTTTAAATGCACCCACAAATACTATTTACCTAACCCATGAGGTAAAAATGTAAAACCACTCATAAACTGGTTGAGCACAATTGAATAATCAACAAATGAAAGTCAATGCTCATAAACTGTCTGAGCATGACTAAACTAATTGAAGAGGGATAATAGATAAACATCATTAACCCTACATTAATTAAACTATACTTGATAATCCACTTATATAAGTTACCTTATATAAGATCTTTAATTTTCACATTTATAATTACCATTAAGGTATATGTTTATAATAGTTACAATTACACTTTTGTATATATAATACACTCAACCCATGCTAGGGCATTCCGTTACCCTATCTCTTAATGAGTCATATCCCACCAAAGGCAAGGTTCTCGCTTATATTTCAACTCTGATAATATATGTAACAGTTTGCCATCTCAACCCCCAAACGTCGACACTAATACATCAACTGTATTCGTGTGCCGAGCATCCAAGTGTCGAAAGGACGAATTGTTAGGGTTAAATAAAAAGAAAATGAATAAAAAAAAGAAAGAAGAGAACACAATATCAGAATCTCACTAGCGGAACAATAATATATAATATCAAAAGAATGGTACAAAGGGTTACTCCGATACAAAAAATTCGAAGTTACAAAACCAAAGTACTGTCATTAGCCTGGACAGTTATAACAACCTTTCCTCACAAATCCTAATTAAACAATAGTAATGTAGTGGAAATAGGAATACTGTGGTAAGTGAAACATCCAGCTTGCCTTCTCGTGCTCCAGTGAACATCAATGAAAACCTGCCTTTCTCAAACTACTCAAAAGAGTACGCGAGGAATTTAAGGAAAACAAAAACCAAGCATTAGACATAAGTCTGGTATAAGAATCTTAAGAAATATGAGGCCAACATATAACAGTACTTTTAAGACCACATGGAATGCCATAATGGTTATCCCCTAAAAAGAACCATCATCTAATAAGTACATAAGGTGATATAATAGATAATGTCTAAGGAGAAGAATATAAATATATAACATAACCGGAATGGTTGCATTCATTACTTTCAATAGCATATTAGAGGGTACAATCAAAACCGATAAGGAATGTTTGTATATTGAGATTTTCCATGGAGATCTTTTCTATCGGCGTTGAATCCAATCTCTCGTACTAGGATCGGAGACCACTTTCGAGCACTATATATCTCTAGATAGAATATACCATTAAGGAAAACATAGCCAGTCCACATCTACGTATGCGATCCTAAATAGCATCACCTCACGTGCGTAACATCGATAAGAATATTCTAGATATGGAGAAATAATATCTTGTCATGGCTTAGCCAAACCCCAAGGTATGCCCCTACTCTATTTTCTGTCATTTCCGATGTTGTGGTTACATTCAGCATCTTTAACATGAGTCTTCATCACTGGAACAGAACACGAATCCTCAATTGAATTCCTACATCTCGCATAGATCTCAAAACCACACATGGATTTCAACAGATCGAATGGGTCCACTTCTAAGAGATAGAACATATATCTCAGTCTTGCAGTGGTTTTGATAAGTAATACACTTACCAATCTCGGTCTCTTAAAGATTGTATCCACGAATCTGGTCATTCAATAATAATAAGGACGATCGCATATGGATACCAAGTATTATATACTTATCAAGTTTTTGATATTTTCATCCCATACCATCTCTCAATCAAAAGTGCAGCTAGTAGGTTAAAGCTCTATTTCTCATCTCCCTACATGAACATCAATCTTGATTCCCATAAATAGACAAGCCTACTTCATCGGCTTTTAGTGCTAAATATAAAACTAGAGTAAACATACAAAGCATGATCAAGTCATACAAAGCACAAGTAACCACATAAGCAACTACTAATCCCCTTTTTGGTTAATTAATCTTTTAGAAATTAAAAATCCTTTTATTAGTAAAACTTATTTTATTTAATAAAACATTGTTTATCTATTTCTACTATTCATTTGTACTCTTTTCAATACATTCAAGAAGTATCCATATACTTATTTCAAAGGGTATAAGTATATTCGCAAATCATAACAAGATTTCTTACTTTAAACCTTTGTTTTTTCTATCTTTTTTTACAAATGATTCCTTACTTATAATTTCTTTCAAAATATCCATTTTAAGGATCTATACTTTCACAAATCCATTCAAAAGGATTAAGAGTAATGTTACTTAAACATTATAACCACAAACTTAAAACCATTTCACTTATGCTTATCCTTAAACATTCTTCTAAAGATCAATTTACATTCATAAGTATAATAAAAAAGGATTAAAGATTAATGTTATCACCACATTGTCACAACAAACACAAAACCATTTCATACTTACATCATCTTTAAGACATTTTTTTTGAGGAAAATGTGTGATCCTTTGCAGGGGAGGAGAGCATACATGTATGTATATATGTATATATATATATATATATATATAACAACAATAATAAAGGAGCTGCCAAAAAACCTAGCAGGTAGCAAAAGACCCCCCCCCCTATACAAAAGAAAAAATTCAACCCTCCCCAACGCCTATGAATCTAAAGAACCCTAAACTGACAACTCTATCCAGAATCCAAGGCCTAAAGCGACACCAAAAGATATCATCCATCTGAAACAACTACCGCAACAGCAACCTCAACAACCAAGCTGGAAAACCACAATATGATGCAGCTACACAAACAAATTCCAAAACAACAATTATCACAATAAATCCCCAAAATAACAACAACCCTCAAGCAGAAAACTTAAAAGCTTTAGGATTTAAATGAGGACTTCTCCTAATATTACCAGTTGAATAACTCCTACTGTTCCTTCTACCAGATTTGGATGCATGAGTCAATTCACTAGCAAGGATAGGAGAACGTGGAAATTTACCCATAGATGCAAGATAATAATACATAACAAATCTGAAACTCCCGGTCCAATAATAGACAGCTTGATCAGAACCAATATTCATAAGGCAAGAACGCTGCAGTTTATAATTCTCCAAATCTATGCTCACATTGCTAACAATAACTTAACTAGTGCCAAAAACAGAATAACCTAAATTCCTAAAGATTTAATTGCAATATTATCTTTAAGACATTCTTTTTAAAGATTTAAGATAATATCCGGTTAAGCTCGATAGCCGACTAATTGATTATCTAATCAAAACCATTGCTTATACAAATCAATGTTCATATACTTAACTCGTTTCTGACATTTCAACTTAACTATGCCTCATCCAAGAGTGATGCCCGAGTAAGTTAGAGCACTAGTTGCGTCAAGGCCTTGCCTAAACACTTCATTCTTCAATCTCACAAATAAACATGCCTACTCATCGGCTTTTAGTGTTAAGTATAATATTAATGATTTCCATAAACAAGTAATAAATAACACGATTAACCAGCTTTTGACATTTTTGGCTTACCTATTCCTTGTTCAAGATGGAAGCCCGGTAGGTTAGAGCTCTATTGCTCCATCCTTACTGGACATCAATCTTAACTCTCACATATAGATAAACCTACTTCATCGGCTTTTAGCATTAAGAAAAGTTAATTACCTTTTGATCAAGTAAGAAAACAACAAGATTAACACATTTTCGACATTACAACTTAACTATTCCTCATTCAAGAGGGAAGCTAGGCGAGTTAGATGTAACGACCTGGATTTTTCCAACCCTAAAATTCCAGAGAGTTAGAAGAAGAAGAAAGAGATAGAAGGAGAAGAAACAAAAAACATAACACAAATTCTCACATTCGCAGCGGATCAAAATATAATATCAAATAATAACAGTTTACAAAAGAATACAATATCTGTCAATTACATTTTAATACATCAGAGTTACGCACATACTCAAACACTGGACATATACAAATCAACATGTCTCAGATAATCAAAAATGTATTGCAGCGGAAACACTCCATACGTTCCTGCCATCCAGCTCGCCTTCTGAGCTCCAGAACATCTATAACGACCCTAACTCGACCTTCGAAAATCAGCACTGAATACGACACTCATATTCAAATACCGTAGATCCAAACGTCGAATCTGGTTTGCCAGAGCTTATAACACATTAAGCACGACACAGCGGAAGAAATGAATAGCATAAATCAATATACAACATTGATACAGTATCTGATACAATATGATACAACAGATGATACAATGAATATCAATATACATCAAAGATACAAGAAATAGCAGCGGAAAGATAATGTCTTCAATGCCAAACTCCAAGAACCCCATCTCCAAAGCACCAATCCAGAAGTAGACTGAACTCTCAATCAAGATGAAGAGAAGCAACTTGATCCAAATGCGATTGCCAAATCTTAAAGCCAAAAGCTATCGAATCTAAACCTACTATTGATTATCTGAAAACCCCAACTCTAGACTGCCCGTGTGGGGAAATTGTGGGCACCCAGAGTTTAGGAAAGGAACAATAAACTCTAGGTCAGTCGTGGGACTGGTATAAGCAAAAAAAAATAGTTTATCTTTAAAATGAATAAAAGAATTTAAATTCGAAATTCGCAATGCTTTTTAGAAAATGAAACTACCATAAGGTCTCCCGGCACACACACAATGCAATCGCACACTTGGAAGAGATTTCCCCTCATGATATCAAATATGCTTAATACGAGAAAATTTCTTTGATATTATTACTAGTGCATAGTGGAAAACCTTTCGAAATTATAATATTATTCCTAGCCAGCATAGGTACCATGATATTATGCCTACTATAGCTGCCATGTTAAATGGCAGGTTCTACAACTAAACCGTACAGGGCGCGTATTGAAGATTGGATTTCTAACAAATGGTCGGGCTAAGGAACTTCCTATTACCACATGGGTACGCCTCTAGCGGGACATCCCGAGAACCTAACCGGATCTCTGCCAACACAAGGCCGGGTTACCTCTATAACTAGGTAACTACTACAAGAGCTTACCATCCCCCGGTCCTTTGGGACCTTTATCCGATGTACCTCTAATCCAACAACCACAAAGCAATCACAAATTAATAGATCTGCGGTATCCACATGAGTGAAGTATATGGGCTCTATACCATTATACCACTCTTTTCCAGAAGGGAATGACAAACCCTAAAGGGGGCAACCCTCATAACCTTGCCGCATCTTTCCTGTTTCGATCATTTTCGGGGTGTGAGGTCCTGATGCTGTCTCGTCCACAAAGCTACGCTTTATACGAAAGCCATGCTTTGATCAACAAATGATACACAGCAGCACTCAGCATGCCACACTACCAAATTGGGAGTATATTACTGATAAATATCAACTACATAACGTCTGAGCTTGTACGTCTCAGAGAAGGGTGTTAAGCTAAGAGAATAAATTCTCCGCCACCAAGCAGAAATGTAATTGATAGAGATAAGTGTAATGTCTCAAAGTGTAGTGTCAGATATACAACCATACAAGTCTGTCCCGGGTTCGAACAGAAGCGAAGGCACTTCCAAAGAAACCCTTGCAATCAAGGTATCCACAATCCCGATCGGACTTCCCATCACTTATGGAGAACTCTATACTAGAGCAACTCAGTGCAGAGTCAATCGACAGGCTATCCTTTCATTCTCGAAGACACCCGGTCTTCAACACCGGTCTTCAAATGCAATCCATAACGTTGTATCACTATTCAGAATGGGTTATATGACACAAGGTCCTCTCCTGGCTAAACCGAATAATGAGCGCAATATTTTAAAACATATGGATATGGGATTTTAGTTAAGTCGCAACTTTTAAAAATCCAGAGCTTTTCTTTCAAATGGTTAAATAAATTACCATTTCAAATCTTTAAATAAAAAGATTCATTTCACAAAGTTCATCCAGTTTCACAAAGATCTATTCATAGATTTCAAAACTATTCCCATTTCAATTTGGATTAACTCAATTAAAGATTTAATTTAGAGTTTTCAAACTGTTTTCAAAGATTTATTCATAACTTGGAAAAACTATTTTCATTTTAGACTTGAAATCCTTTTAACACAAATTGGAAGTTCATTTCCTATGTGAAAGCTTTTATTATTTGAAAACAAATAGTTTTCATTTGGGAAAAATCTGATTTCATTTATACAAGTTAAAATCTTTGGGTTAAATTCAACTTCCCAAAACAACACTTTTAAAATGGTTTAAAAACCTATATAAACACATTTATAAGTTGAATAACCTTTTTAACCCATAGTTTCCAACTCATAGAATTCCTTTTCAAATATTGAATTCAAATTCAAATTAAATTATTTAAATTTCAAAACTCAATCATGTTCAAAATAACTTTTATTTTTGAAATTCATTTTCAAAAGCTTTCAATTCTAATTCCAAAACTATTTTGGATTCAAAAATTCAATCTTTAAAACTATTTCAAAATCTGTGACTTAACCCATTTCCACGTGCAATCCATATTTGTGTGTGTATATGTGTGGTCCAGGGGTTTTACACAATAAAAGTGCCACATCATCAATCAACATAGATTCAAATACAGTAATATATATTCGATAAACGGTATAAACTATAATGCTTATATTTGATAAGCGGTATAAACCATAACGCTTATCTTTTATTCACAGATCACAAGTATATATCACAGATAATAAATTACATCAAACACAGCTCAAATCAAAACAGAACATATTAGGGTATCAAACAATTCAATCATTCAATAGAATCCAAACATCCAAAAGTAAGATCAGCTAATTGTCTGATTAATTCAAATCAGATTAATTACTTGTCTATTACTAATCCTGGTTAATTGACATTCATCATAGATTATTTCAGTTAATTATCCTTTAATAAAAAATTAATTAACCTCCTTCTATTATTATTTAATCAATCTTTAATCATTAATTTATTCTTAATTAATTATCTTTAATTAATTAATCCTCAATTAATTATCATTCTTCATTCATTAATTAAACTTTAAATTAATTAATTATTCTTAAATTAATTACCTTAATTAATCACCATTTAATTAATTACCATTTAGTTAATTATCCTTTATTTATTTCACTAAGGAATTAGCTTTTATTTGATTACACAAAGTAATTATCTTCTATTTAATTATAAAAGGTAATTATCTTTAATTTACTTTCATAAATAAATTTATCCTTCAATTAATTACCCTTTATTAATTTTAAATTAGTTGCGTTAAGTAATTAACCCTTAATCTCTTGATTGATTTTCTTTAATCATTAATTAATTACTTTTAATTAAGAAATTATCTTTAAGCAATTAATTACCTTTAATTGTTTTCAATAATTTAATTTTCATTATTTAATTACGCTAATTAATTAACCCTTAATTGTAAATTAATCAACCTTTAATTATTAAATAATTAACCTTTAATTACTAAATTATTCTTAATTATTTACCTTGATTAAGTTAGTTGCCTTAATTAATTATCCTTAAATTAACTATTGTTTAATCACTTGATTAATCCACTTTTAATCTTTAATTAATTACTTTTAATTAAGTAATTACCTTTAAGTAATTAATTACCCTTCAATTAATTAAGTAAATAGCTTTTAATTATAAATTAGCGAGCCTTTAATTAATTAACCTTAATTAATCTTTAATTAAGTAATCATTCTTAATTATGATTATCCTTTAATCACCTTCATTAATCAGTTCTTCCTTAATCACTTTCATTAGTTAATCGTTTTTAAATTATTTAAAATTTCATCAATTAAAAGATAGCCATTTATCTTTATTATTATTATTATTATTATCATCATCATCGTCTGATTCTTATTTAGTAATCCTTTGGAAATAGACCGTCAACAATATATTTATCAACTTAAGATCTTTAAGTTAGATTAAAGACTATAAAACTATCTCATTCCCTCAATCATCCACTTAGTTTCAAAAATTAAGTTTATAAACTACAAACCCAAAAGTTATATAATTTAACTTAATAAATTTGAAACAAATTATTTTTAACCCTTCAAGTAATTTCAATTTAAAGAAACATTGATTAAGTTAGGAAAGAAAGGTGTTTTATAACCTATTTGCAAATTTGAAAACTTGGTTCATTTTGAAACCTCCTTATTTCAAACCGTTTTCAATCTTGATCATTCTAGCATGTTTTTAAACTTGGCTAAATAAAACTGCATGAGACTATATTTTTCTCAAATTTTTAAACTGATTGTAACATATTAAACTTCACATTTAAAAATCCCGTTAAACATGTTAAGTAACCCGAGCTATCTCTGGATTTCCCTGAAACCAACTTCGGGTTGAACCCTGTTTTCTTTTGCTTCGAGTTATTCGTAAAATCCTTCGAGTTCGTCCCTGTGCTTCTTCGAGCTAACATCTTCTTCCCCAAATTTCACAACCACCTAGGCATGAATGCATACGCGTGCACGTGCACCACACTTCTGATCACCTTCGATTGCCGCCGAGGCCACCCATACATCACCTTTGACGTCCTTTACCAATCCCGACCACCCATCTCTGGTGACCACATCGGAAACAAAATTTTGCAACTCGACCCCCCTTCCTGGATTTGAACCACCATCAGGAAAACGCTTCGCCACACCACGTCAAGCCACCAGCATCCCCCAATCACTGACTATAGCTTCAACACACCACCACGCCCAATTCCCCTTGGTGCGATCAGCTAGATTGCCGCGTCGATGACGAGAAATTCTCGTGAACAACAGCGAACCCAACATACCCAAAAAAACCCTAAATCAACGTCAAACTACCACTCTAGCATTTTATAAAATTCGCGAGTATTTTTCCACGATCCTACAACATCCAAGCCACCTCCACCATAAATCTTGACTACTAACTCCATGTCGATCATCAGATTTTTATAAAAATGTCAAATTTGTTCAACTTGTGATTTCTCTTCGAATAACAACTTTAAAATCCTGATTTTATCATTAAAAATCATTTTTTCCTATCACAAATCATATTATGAAATCCAAATTCGAAAACTCGAACATTGATTTTCAACTTACATATGATTTCACTGTAGTCACTTGTTCTCTGAATAATTCCTAAATATTTTCATTTGACACTATTTTTAAAAATAACATTGTATTGTTGTAGTTAATTTCCTTTCAAGGATTAAAGCTAAACAAGGTTTGGGAAAAGGGATATTGATTTTTTTTCTTTAAACAGGTTTGAAGCCTGTTGCCCATAAACGGAAACACACAGATATGTGTACCCCTATATATATATGCAACATTCAAGCATATTCATCAGTTAGGCAACACTTCGAATCAAATTCAAACATTACTCACAAACATCAGAACAAAACAAAAGTAGAGGTAAGTGAGTTTGCTCACCTGGAGTTGCAGTAGAGAGGAACAGAGAAAAGGAACTTGTTTTGAACATGGAATTGATTTTGGACTTGTTACATGCCTTAATTTCAGGTTGCAGTGATGATTTCATTTTAGGATTTTGCTTGATCTTTATACAACAGTCATCCATACATATATACAAGCATGAAAACACATTTCACAATAATAATTCAAGCACACATTGAAAAGATAACACAGACCAAATTTCTGGGGGAAGAGATTCACTCACAGTAAAATGAAAACAGAGCTTGGAAGAAAGAATTCTGGAAAACTTTTCAATCTGGTTTCATTGATTTTTTTTTTCTTTCTTCGGTTTAATTGCTTTGAATTTCCAGGTTGAAATCTTTTGCTTTGATCTTCATTTTTTTAATTTCCAGGTTGATTTTACAGATTGAACTTTGATTCTCCTTTTTGGTTTTTGAAACTGAGTTTCAATCTGAAGCTTGACAGCCTGATGTTGTCACCCAGGTCTGATTCAGGTTGAAGATTGTATTTGATTTTGCTTTTTTTTTTTTTTTTGAAATTTCAGTTTTCTTTCTGTTTTTATTTTATTTTCTTTTGAATTGAGGTATTGATTTTATGAAGTATGAAGATGGAGAGAAAGGTTCCATTTAGATCTGAAAATGAATAGCCAGTTTTCTTTTTTCTTTCTTTAAATTTTTAAAATAATTTTTTCCCACTTGTATCTTTGCATGTTACTTATTTAACACTTGTTGAATTTCCTTATTGCATGATTTACAAGTGTTCAAAACAATACAAATTGTGTTTAGACCTTGCTTTATTCTAATGTTATGAAACATGTTTTTAAACCCCTTATTTGAATTATTTATATTTTGTGTTTCAAACCTTATTTTATTTCAATTTATAAAACATGTTATATCTATTTTATACTTATATTTCCAAAAAGAATATGTATGTTATAAAACTTTTATTAAATCTTGTTTCAAATCATTATACATACATTTCAATTATTTTTACTTACATTTCATTCATACCTTTTTTATCATTTATTTTTGTATAACTTTTTAAAAAGAAAAGAAAGATTTAAATATTTTGATTTCATATTAACAAATAGTCACATTTATTTATATAAGAGAATTAAATCCCCAAAATAAATCTTTTGAAATTTATTACATCTCCCAAATATTAATATAATTAAAAATTTAGAAAAAAAACTGTCATTAACTTTTTATTAATCTCAAAGCTTTTAGTTTCTATTTTATTTTTAATACACATATTTTTCCTAAATCCAATATTTATTCGCAAGATACTCACGCTTAAATATAAAATTAAATTTCTATTTATAATCAAAAATTATTTATTTATTCTAGAAATCTCTCATTAATTCACAATTTATTTTCAAAAATTGATTTAATTGCCAAATTAAACTTGGTAAGTTTTCAAGAATGTTACAGATTTCCCCTTTAAAGAAATTTCGTCCCCGAAATTTGCCAGGGAGACGAGAAGGAATAGATGATAGATAAAGAAATTGTAACGATTCGGATTTTGCCCGCTCAAAAATCGACATCCATACTTCAAATCGTATTCGAATGCCGTAGATTCGAACGTTCAAATCCGATTCGCCGGAGCTTATAACAACATTAAGTGAACAACACAGCGGAAAAAAAATAGAATAATATATAGATATACAGCTTTGATACAATATTTGATACAACAGATGATCCGATAGATATCAATATACATCAGAGATCTAATACAAGAAATAGCAGCGGAAAAGAAAATAAACAACACCAGCAGCAGATAATCTTCAAGATAATCTCCATAAGAGAACTCCAACAGAAGCAGCTCGATCCAGCATCACAATGCACAAAGATAAGCAAGACTGGTGTGGTCCAGAGACCGAACTAGCTCCAGATAATATACTGAACCTAATTATCCGAAAAATAAACTCTAGACTGCCCGTGTGGAAAATTGTGGGCACCCAGAGTTTAGGAAAGGAACAATAAACTCCAGGTCAGTCGTGGGACTGGTATGAGCAAACAAAAACGTTTGGTCTTTTAAAAACAATCAAAGATTTAAATTTCTAAATCGCAATGCTTTTGGAAAATGAAACTACCATAAGACCTCCCGCCACACACACAATGCAAACGCAGAATTGGAGGAGATTTCTTCTTATGATAGTCAAACATGCTTGATACGCAAATTTCTTTGATATTATTATTATAAGTGCATAGTGCAGAAAACATTTCGAAAGTAGAATATAAATCTTAGCCAGCATAGACATTTCGAACTATGCCTACTATAGCTACCATGTTCAATAGCGGGTTACCGCCACATTCCATGGCAGGTTATACAACTAAAACCGTACAAGGCGCGTATTGTTTCTTTGGATTTTTCCAACAAATGGTCAGGCTAAGGAACTTCCTATTGCCACATGGGAACGCCTCTGGCGGGACGCCCCGAGAACCAAACCGTTCTCTGCCAAACAAGGTCGGGAACCCCTTTTCCCAAGGGATATTATAAACCCTCAGATATGCCACCCCCGGTCCTTTGGGACCTTTAGACGAGGTACCTCTAATCCAACATCACACATAAATAAATATAATGTGTCCACATGAGTAAGTATCTAGTCTCCATACCATGATACTACCCTTTTCCAGAAGGAATGGTCATACCCTAGGGGAGCTACCCCTGAAACCTTGCCGCACGATTCCTGTTTCGACCATTACCGATTTGTGAGGCTCGACGAAGTCTCGTCCACAAAGCTACGCTTTGGTACAAAGCCACGCTTTGGGTCAACAAATGATCAAAGTAATGATCACAAAGATAAATGATCAAACAAATGATCCTATCACAAATGATCAAACAATGATCATTACACAGCAACACTTAGCACGTCACATTACCAAATTGGGAATATATCGCTGATAACCTTCAACTACATAACCTCTGAGCTCGTACGTCTCAGAGAAGGGTGTAAAGCTAAGAGAATAAATTCTCCGCCACCAACAGAAATGCATTTGAAAGAAATCTACTTTATATCTCAAAATGTAATGTCAGACACACAATCCATACAAGTCTGTTCCGGGTTCGAACAGAACCGAAGGCACTTCCAAAGAAGCCCTTGCAATCCGGGTATTCACAATCCCGATCGGACTTCCCATCACTTAGGAAATCTCTATACCGGAGCAACTCAGTGCAGAGACAATCGATAGGTCGTCCTATCGTTCTCGTAAATACCCGGTCTTCACCACCGGTCTTCAAATGCTATCCATAACGACGTATCACATATTCGGAATGGGATATATGACACAAAGGTCCTCTCCCGGCTAAACCGAATAGTGAGCGCGACATTTAAAACATATGGATATGGGATTTCAATTAAGTCACAACTTAATAATTCAAAACTTTCTTTCAAATGGTTTAAACCAATTACCATTTCAAATCTTTTAAACAAAAAGATTTACTTCACAAAGTTCATTCAGTTTCACAAAGATTCATTCCCGGATTTCAGAACAATTTCCGTTTCAATTAGATTAACTCAATTAAATCTTAAAATCAAGATTTAACTTATAGCTTTCAAAACTCGTTTCCAAAGCTTCGTCCATAACTTGTAAAAATCATTTTTAATTCAAACTTGAAATCCTTTTAATATAAATTCGCAATTCATTACTCATATGAAAGCTTTTTATCACTTAGAAACAATAGTTTTATTTCGGAAAAACCCCGATTCCATTTATACAAGTTACAACCTTTGGTTTAATTCAAATTTCCAAATCAACGCTTAAAAACAGTTTAAAACCCATATAACTTGTAAAGCCCTTTTTAAATTATAAGTATTGAATATAAAATTCAATTTCAGATATTTGAATTTCAATTTGAATCCGATTATTCAATTTTCAAATCTTTATTAAGTTATTCAAAATAACTTTTATTTTTTTAAAATACCTTTTCAAAAGCTTCCCATATTAGACTTAATTTATTTCCAAAACTATTTGAATTTAAAATTCAAATTCAAATTCAAAACTATTTAAAAATCTGTGACTTAACCGATTTCCAAGTGAAATCCATATTTGTGTGTGTATAGTGTGGCCCAGGGATTTAACACAATAGTGCAACCTCAACAGTCACATATTCGAATACAACAATATATACGATAAGCGATATAAACTATAACGCTTATCTTCTATATAGACTCACGAATAAATAATATAATTTCATCACAGATAAATTACATTCATATCAGCTTGAATTAAAGCAATTCATATCACGAGGCATCACACATTAGAGATATAAACAACTCACAACAGTTCATTCAATTCAAACATCCATAAATAAGGTTAATTGGTCATCTGATTAATTGAAACCAGATTAATCACTAATCTGGTTAATTAACATTAATTAGTTACAATTTAATTAATTATTTAATCGCTAATTAATAATCTTTCTTTTCATTAATAACTTAACCTTTAAGTTAATTACATAATTAATTATCCCTTAATTCATCCTTAAGTAATTAGAAATTAATCCACCTTTAATTATTAATTGATTTATTACTTAGATTAATTGTCATTTAATTGTTTAAGTAATTATCCCTTAATTACTTATTTTTATTACTCAATTTTCAATTATATTAAGGCAATTAACTTTTAAAAAATCACATTTAGAAATGATCCTTTAATTTATAAATCAAAATAAATCATTACATTTCTTAATTACTATTTAAAACTTTTATTACTTAAACCTTTATAATAAATCACCACTTACAATTAAACAACTTAAGTTCCTTAAGTTAATCCAAATTTGAAAGCATTTCATTTTAACTTGATAAATTAAGGTTATACAAACTTTTAAAATACTTAAACATTTATCTAATAGTAGTTTTAAAAGCTAGATTCACACTTGAAATTAAAACTTGCTTTTAAAACGTTAATTTTAAATTCTTGATTTACTTAATAAATTAATGAATATGTGATTATTGAATTCCAAAACAATCTTGAAAATATTCTTAACTTTCAATTTAAATCTAAAAAAAAATCTTACTTAAAACTTGTTTACACTTTTATTTTGAAAACTTGAGTTAAAAAAACTGTTGAAGCCTAACTACTTTGAACCTTATCACTAAGAAGACGGGCCGAAGCCCAAACCAAAGAAAGGAAGCCCATGCCATTCATTTCTTCCCCGCGTTCTCCTTTTCTTTCAGTTTATTTTTTATCTTCCCCTTTTTTTCCTTCTTCCTCTCCCAGACACTTCATTACCACCGTGCATGCGGTGCACGTGTACCATCAGATGTCGAAGCTCCGGCCTCCAAAGCCACCGCCGACCAGTTGCCTTCGATTGGCCCAACCCATCCAAGCACCCATAAACTCGAATCAACTTTGGAAACGAGATCGAGTCATCTCGACCAAATAAACCCAACGTGACATCCTCAGGAGATTGCCCAGCGCCATCACCTCAGGCCATCGTCGATCAGGCGAATACACACGAACCTCCCACCATGTTCGACGCCTTGTTTGGCATGGGTGCGGTGGCACTCGATCCATCCACCACCACGCAGCACTCACGAGAACCCCACCCGTTACAACCTGACATAAAACCCTACCCTGCCAAAATCCCATCTCCTCAGCCAATAGAAAATATTTCTAGCATTTTTCCCACCATCTATGATCGTCCAGCGAGCTTCAAATTCAATCACGAGGTTAATCGACAACGCGATTCCCAGAATTTAATAAAAACCCCAAAAATGTTCAGCTTTGCATTTCTCAACAAATAAGATATTAAAAATCTTGATTTTAGTTTTAAAATTCACGTTTTCGAATGTTGTTTCAGACCCTAACCTGAAACATTAAATCATGACATTTAAATTTTCTCTATTTTGAAGTTTGATCAGCTGTTAATGACTTCCAGAGATAATGCAAAACGATTTTAACTTAAGTAAAATTTAAAACTAAAGATTGTGATGGGACAACCCAGTTTGCTTTGAATATTAAATTTAAATCATGAAAATAAATAAATCAAAAAGGGTTTGAATTTAAGTCCAGATTCAAAACTATTTTTTTTTTACATTCCAGGTTCTACTCATTGTTATTACAAGGTATAGAGCAGGTTTATATATATATATATATATATATATATATATATATATATATATATATATATTCTCACATACACACAGGCAAGCAGGCATTTTAACAACAGAACAACATTTATCATTGCATATATCATAGATTTGGGTAGGTTTGCTCACCTGTTTTCGAACAGAGCACAGCTAGTTTTTCTTTTGAAAAGCAGTTTGAACTTTTAAAAAAACTGAAAATGGCATTGCTTTTGATCTTTAATCTTCTTGCCTTGTTGAGGTATAAAGCTTCAGTTTTATAAAAATGGAAATGCTATTTTATTGCTCTCAGGTTTGCTATGTGATGAACGAATGAAGATGCAAGGAGACATGTATATAAAAAGGCAAAGTACAGGGGGTGTCTTCTGGGTAAGCAACTTCAGGTACACCATTTTATTTTTTATTTTATTACATTTGAATGGACATGTTTGCTGCCTGCATTAAATGAGTAAGTACTTCATGTTTCATAGATATTTACATCTTCTTTGTTTATACTTACTTTAGCTTGCATTTCTTTAACTCAGCCTGCATAATTTATCTACAGGTTTTACTCCTTTAATTTTTTTTCTTCTGTCTTGTACTGAGAGATTTTTTTTTTTGTGTGCTAAAGATTTCATTTCATTTTTTTTATACTTTATTTGTTTTGCTTTTCGGCTGATGGATGATTTCAAGACATGCTTGCTTTGTTTGTGTCTAAGTATTTTGTTTTACTCTCTTTTGTTACCTCCCTGGTTTACATAATTTATATGCAACCTATATGAATTCCATTATGGTTTATTTTATAACCACATAATAAACATAAACTCTGATTTTTTTATTTGCTTGCTTGATTTAATTTCCAGGCTCTTATCTTATTGCTTCACAATATTAATGAATTTAATGTTGTTATTTTTATCTATCTAAACTTTAAATATTTCAAACATTAAATGTAACGTATATTTTATTTTATTTATATTTTACACTTATCACTTATATTCAATATTGATATGTATTTTTATTTTATTTTAAACACTTTATTTATAATTTAATTCAACTGGAAATATTCATTTTTGAGTTTCAAATCAAATCCAAAAACCAATAAGTATACTTTTCTTATTAAATTTGAAATTTTCAAATAAATCCATAATTTAATCTAAAATTCAATTAAATTATAAATTTAAATTCGTCTTTAAAATCAGGATCGTTACAGACTTCCCCCCTTAAAAGGAATTTTGTCCTCGAAATTCGCCAAGGAGATAACAAAGATAGATGAAAGATAGAGAAATATCTTTCCAGATCAAACTGGATATCAATTTTGCATTTGGCTTACCAAATCAGAATTATCAACAATAGATATAAGAACAAGCTCCATTAACTACAAAACAATTGGGTTATTTGATCTACGAAGTATACAGGGGTATTGGTTGGTCCGAAGGGATAACTAACCGTTCGTAGATTATATCAGAACCCAGTGAAATAGACCGATATGGATACAATTTCAAAACTTTCTTTTGTTTAAAACTAAAGTATACTTATCAACCATAACAACCAAAGCAACCAATTCATCCAAACAAATAATTCTGGCTAAATTGGAGTTTATGTCCCATATTAATATATCGAATTTCCTTCCTGGATCTACCAGGATCTATCAAAGAATTGAGAAGAGACGCTGAACAAAAGAGATTGATAGAGATAAGATTGTTTCCACTGCTGCAAGAAATTGACCATTTATAGTCGTATTCCCCTATCCCCTATCTCATTCACTTCTTGCACTCATACTTACTATTGGTGGATAGTAAGAGAATTTACTGAGGCATTAGACTGGATATCTTAAGGATACTCATTCTAGGGTTTGCTTCACCCTATCTCTAATGAGCTACTTAATGTGTTATACTCCTGAGCTAAATTTTCACCTTAGCTCTGATACCACTTGTAACGATTCGGATTTTGCCCGCTCAAAAATTGACATCCATACTTCAAATCGTATTCGAATGCCCTAGATTCGAACGTTCAAATCCGATTCGCCGGAGCTTATAACAACATTAAGTAAACAACACAGCGGAAAAAAAATAGAATAATATATAGATATACAGCTTTGATACAATATTTGATACAACAGATGATCCGATAGATATCAATATACATCAGAGATCTAATACAAGATATAGCAGCGGAAAAGAAAATAAACAACACCAGCAGCGGATAATCTTCAAGATAATCTCCATAAGAGAACTCTAACAGAAGCAGCTCGATCCAGCATCACAATGCACAAAGATAAGCAAGACTGGTGTGGTCCAGAGACTGAACCAGCTCCAGATAATCTACTGAACCTAATTATCTGAAAAATAAACTCTAGACTGCCCGTGTGGAAAATTGTGGGCACCCAGAGTTTAGGAAAGGAACAATAAACTCCAGGTCAGTCGTGGGACTGGTATGAGCAAACAAAAATATTTGGTCTTTTAAAAACAATCAAAGATTTAAATTTCTAAATCGCAATGCTTTTGGAAAATGAAACTACCATAAGACCTCCCGCCACACACACAATGCAAACGCAGAATTGGAGGAGATTTCTTCTTATGATAGTCAAACAAGCTTGATACGCAAATTTCTTTGATATTATTATTATAAGTGCACAGTGCAGAAAACATTTCGAAAGTAGAATATAAATTTTAGCCAGCATAGACATTTCGAACTATGCCTACTATAGCTACCATGTTCAATAGCGGGTTACCGCCACATTCCATGGCAGGTTATACAACTAAAACCGTACAAGGCGCGTATTGTTTCTTTGGATTTTTCCAACAAATGATCAGGCTAAGCAACTTCCTATTGCCACGTGGGAACGCCTCTGGCGGGACGCCCCGAGAACCAAACCGTTCTCTGCCAAACAAGGTCGGAAACCCCTTTTCCCAAGGGATATTATAAACCCTCAGATATGCCACCCCCGGTCCTTTGGGACCTTCAAACGAGGTACCTCTAATCCAACATCACACATAAATAAATATAGTGTGTCCACATGAGTAAGTATCTGGGCTCCATACCATGATACTACCCTTTTCCAGAAGGAATGGTCATACCCTAGGGGAGCTACCCCTGAAACCTTGCCGCGCGATTCCTGTTTCGACCATTACCGATTTGTGAGGCTCGACGAAGTCTCGTCCACAAAGCCACGCTTTGGTACAAAGCAATGCTTTGGGTCAACAAATGATCAAAGTAATGATCACAAAGATAAATGATCAAACAAATGATCCTATCACAAATGATCAAACAATGATCATTACACTGCAACACTTAGCATGTCACATTACCAAATTGGGAATATATCGCTGATAACCTTCAACTACATAACCTCTGAGCTCGTACGTCTCAGAGAAGGGTGTAAAGCTAAGAGAATAAATTCTCCGCCACCAACAGAAATGCATTTGAAAGAAATCTGCTTTATATCTCAAAATGTAATGTCAGACACACAATCCATACAAGTCTGTTCCGGGTTCGAACAGAACCGAAGGCACTTCCAAAGAAGCCCTTGCAATCCGGGTATTCACAATCCCGATCGGACTTCCCATCACTTAGGAAATCTCTATACCGCAGCAACTCAGTGCAGAGACAATCGATAGGTCGTCCTATCGTTCTCGCAAATACCCGGTCTTCACCACCGGTCTTCAAATGCTATCCATAACGATGTATCACATATTCAGAATGGGATATATGACACAAAGGTCCTCTCCCGGCTAAACCGAATAGTGAGCGCGACATTTAAAACATATGGATATGGGATTTCAATTAAGTCACAACTTAATAATTCAAAACTTTCTTTCAAATGGTTTAAACCAATTACCATTTCAAATCTTTTAAACAAAAAGATTTACTTCACAAAGTTCATTCAGTTTCACAAAGATTCATTCCCGGATTTCAAAACAATTTCCGTTTCAATTAGATTAACTCAATTAAATCTTAAAATCAAGATTTAACTTATAGCTTTCAAAACTCGTTTCCAAAGCTTCGTCCATAACTTGTAAAAATCACTTTTAATTCAAACTTGAAATCCTTTTAATATAAATTGGCAATTCATTACTCATATGAAAGCTTTTTATCACTTAGAAACAATAGTTTTATTTCGAAAAAACCCCGATTCCATTTATACAAGTTACAATCTTTGGTTTAATTCAAATTTCCTAATCAACGCTTAAAAACAGTTTAAAACCCATATAACTTGTAAAGCCCTTTTTAAATTATAAGTATTGAATATAAAATTCAATTTCAGATATTTGAATTTCAATTTGAATCCGATTATTCAATTTTCAAATCTTTATTAAGTTATTCAAAATAACTTTTATTTTTTTAAAACACCTTTTCAAAAGCTTCCCATATTAGACTTAATTTATTTCCAAAACTATTTGAATTTAAAATTCAAATTCAAAACTATTTAAAAATCTGTGACTTAACCGATTTCCAAGTGAAATCCATATTTGTGTGTGTATAGTGTGGCCCAGGGATTTAACACAATAGTGCAACCTCAACAGTCACATATTCGAATACAACAATATATACGATAAGCGATATAAACTATAACGCTTATCTTCTATATAGATTCACGAATAAATAATATAATTTCATCATAGATAAATTACATTCATATCAGCTTGAATTAAAGCAATTCATATCATGAGGCATCACACATTAGAGATATAAACAACTCACAACAGTTCATTCAATTCAAACATCCATAAATAAGGTTAATTGGTCATCTGATTAATTGAAACCAGATTAATCACTAATCTGGTTAATTAACATTAATTAGTTACAATTTAATTAATTATTTAATCGCTAATTTATAATCTTTCTTTTCATTAATTACTTAACCTTTAAGTTAATTACATAATTAATTATCCCTTAATTCATCCTTAAGTAATTAGAAATTAATCCACCTTTAATTATTAATTGATTTATTACTTAGATTAATTGTCATTTAATTGTTTAATTAATTATCCCTTAATTACTTATTTTTATTACTCAATTTTCAATTATATTAAGGCAATTAACTTTTAAAAAATCACATTTAGAAATGATCCTTTAATTTATAAATCAAAATAAATCATTACATTTGTCAATTACCATTTAAAACTTTTATTACTTAAACCTTTATAATAAATCACCACTTACAAATAAACAACTTAAGTTCCTTAAGTTAATCTAAATTTGAAAGCATTTCATTTTAACTTGATAAATTAAGGTTATACAAACTTTAAAATACTTAAACATTTATCTAATAATAGTTTTAAAAGCTAGATTCACACTTGAAATTAAAACTTGCTTTTAAAACGTTAATTTTAAATTCTTGATTTACTTAAAAATTAATGAATATGTGATTATTGAATTCCAAAACAATCTTGAAAATATTCTTAACTTTCAGTTTAAATCTAAAAAAAAATCTTACTTAAAACTTGTTTAGACTTTTATTTTGAAAACTTGAGTTAAAAAAACTGTTGAAGCCTAACTACTTTGAACCTTATCACTAAGAAGACGGGCCGAAGCCCAAACCAAAGAAAGGAAGCCCATGCCATTCATTTCTTCCCCGCGTTCTCCTTTTCTTTCAGTTTTTTTTTATCTTCCCCTTTTTTTCCTTCTTCCTCTCCCAGACACTTCATTACCACCGTGCACGCGGTGCACGTGTACCATCAGATTCCGATGCTCCGGCCTCCAAAGCCACCGCCGACCAGTCGCCTTCGATTGCCTCAACCCATCCAAGCACCCATAAACTCGAATCAACTTTGGAAACGAGATCGAGTCATCTCGACCAAATAAACCCAACGTGACATCCTCAGGAGATTGCCCAGCGCCATCACCTCAGGCCATCGTCGATCACGCGAATACACACAAACCTTCCACCATGTTCGACGCCTCGTTTGGCATGGGTGCGGTGGCACTCGATCCATCCACCACCACGCAGCACTCACGAGAACCCTACCCGTTACAACCTGACATAAAACCCTACCCTGCCAAAATCCCATCTCCTCAACCAATAGCAAATATTTCTAGCATTTTTCCCACCATCTATGATCGTCCAGCGAGCTTCAAATTCAATCACGAGGTTAATCGACAACGCGATTCCCAGAATTTGATAAAAACCCCAAAACTGTTCAACTTTGCATTTCTCAACAAATAAGATATTAAAAATCTTGATTTTATTTTTAAAATCACGTTTTCGAATGTTGTTTCAGACCCTAACCCTGAAACATTAAATCATGATATTTAAATTTTCTCTATTTTGAAGTTTGATCAGCTGTTAATGACTTCCAGAGATAATGCAAAACGATTTTAACTTAAGTAAAATTTAAAACTAAAGATTGTGATGGGACAACCCAGTTTGCTTTGAATATTAAATTTAAATCATGAAAATAAATAAATCAAAAAGGGTTTGAATTTAAGTCCAGATTCAAAACTATTTTTTTTTTTACATTCCAGGTTCTACTCACTGTTATTACAAGGTAGAGAGTAGGTTTATATATATATATATATATATATATATATATATATATATATATATATATATATATATATATATTCTCACATACACACAGGCAAGCAGGCATTTTAACAACAGAACAACATTTATCATTGCATATATCATAGATTTGGGTAGGTTTGCTCACCTGTTTTCGAACAGAGCACAGCTAGTTTTTCTTTTGAAAAGCAGTTTGAACTTTTAACAAAACTGGAAATGGCATTGCTTTTGATCTTTAATCTTCTTGCCTTGTTGAGGTATAAAGCTTCAGTTTTATAAAAATGGAAATGTTATTTTATTGCTCTCAGGTTTGCTATGTGATGAACAAATGAAGATCCAAGGAGACATGTATATAAAAAGGCAAAGTACAGGGGGTGTCTTCTGGCTAAGCAACTTTAGGTACACCATTTTATTTTTTATTTTATTACATTTGAATGGACATGTTTGCTGCCAGCATTAAATGAGTAAGTACTTCATGTTTCATAGATATTTACATCTTCTTTGTTTATACTTACTTTATCTTGCATTTCTTTAACTCAGCCTGCATAATTTATCTACAGGTTTTACTCCTTTATTTTTTTTTCTTCTGTCTTGTACTGAGAGATTTTTTTATGTGCTAAAGATTTCATTTCATTTTTTTATATACTTTATTTGTTTTGCTTTTCGGCTGATGGATGATTTCAAGACATGCTTGCTTTGTTTGTGTCTAAGTATTTTGTTTTACTCTCTTTTGTTACCTCCCTGGTTTACATAATTTATATGCAACCTATATGAATTCCATTATGGTTTATTTTATAACCACATAATAAACATAAACTCTGATTTTTTTATTTGCTTGCTTGATTTAATTTCCAGGCTCTTATCTTATTGCTTCACAATATTAATGAATTCAATGTTGTTATTTTTATCTATCTAAACTTTAAAATTTTCAAACATTAAATGTATAATGTATATTTTATTTTATTTATATTTTACACTTATCACTTATATTCAATATTGATACGTATTTTTATTTTATTTTAAACACTTTATTTATAATTCAATTCAACTGGAAATATTCATTTTTGAGTTTCAAATCAAATCCATAAACCAATAAGTATACTTTTCTTATTAAATTTGAAAATTTCAAATAAATCCATAATTTAATCTAAAATTCAATTAAATTATAAATTTAAATTCGTCTTTAAAATCAGGATCGTTACAGACTTCCCCCCTTAAAAGGAATTTCGTCCTCGAAATTCGCCAAGGAGATAACAAAGATAGATGAAAGATAGAGAAATATCTTTCCAGATCAAACTGGATATCAATTCTGCATTTGGCTTACCAAATCAGAATTATCAACAATAGATATAAGAACAAGCTCCATCAACTACGAAACAATTGGGTTATTTGATCTACGAAGTATACAGGGGTATTGGTTAGTCCGAAGGGATAACTAACCGTTCGTAGATTATATCAGAACCCAGTGAAATAGACCGATATGGATACAATTTCAAAACTTTCTTTTGTCTAAAACTAAAGTATACTTATCAACCATAACAACCAAAGCAACCAATTCTGGCTAAATTGGAGTTTATGTCCCATATTAATATATCGAATTTCCTTCCTGGATCTACCAGGATCTATCAAAGAATTGAGAAGAGACGCTGAACAAAAGAGATTGATAGAGATAAGATTGTTTCCACTGCTGCAAGAAATTGACCATTTATAGTCGTATTCCCCTATCCCCTATCTCATTCACTTCTTGCACTCATACTTACTATTGGTGGATAGTAAGGGAATTTACTGAGGCATTCGAATGGATATCTTAGGGATACTCATTCTAGGGTTTGCTTCACCCTATCTCTAATGAGATACTTAATGTGTTATACTCCTGAGCTAAATTTTCACCTTAGCTCTGATACCACTTGTAACGATTCGGATTTTGCCCGCTCAAAAATCGACATCCACACTTCAAATCGTATTCGAATGTCGTAGATTCGAACGTTCAAATCCGATTCGCCGGAGCTTATAACAACATTAAGTAAACAACACAGCGGAAAAAAAATAGAATAATATATAGATATACAGCTTTGATACAATATTTGATACAACAGATGATCCGATAGATATCAATATACATCAGAGATCTAATACAAGAAATAGCAATGGAAAAGAAAATAAACAACACCAGCAGCGGATAATCTTCAAGATAATCTCCATAAGAGAACTCCAACAGAAGCAGCTCGATCCAGCCTCACAATGAACAAAGATAAGCAAGACTTGTGTGGTCCAGAGATTGAACCAGCTCCAGATAATCTACTGAACCTAATTATCTGAAAAATAAACTCTAGACTGCCCGTGTGGAAAATTATGGGCACCCAGAGTTTAGGAAAGGAACAATAAACTCCAGGTCAGTCGTGGGACTGGTATGAGCAAACAAAAACATTTGGTCTTTTAAAAACAATCAAAGATTTAAATTTCTAAATCGCAATGCTTTTGGAAAATGAAACTACCATAAGACCTCCCGCCACACACACAATGCAAACGCAGAATTGGAGGAGATTTCTTCTTATGATAGTCAAACATGCTTGATACGCAAATTTCTTTGATATTATTATTATAAGTGCACAGTGCAGAAAACATTTCGAAAGTAGAATATAAATCTTAGCCAGCATAGACATTTCGAACTATGCCTACTATAGCTACCATATTCAATAGCGGGTTACCGCCACATTCCATGGCAGGTTATACAACTAAAACCGTACAAGGCGCGTATTGTTTCTTTGGATTTTTCCAACAAATGGTCAGGCTAAGGAACTTCCTATTGCCACATGGGAACGCCTCTGGCCGGACGCCCTGAGAACCAAACCGTTCTCTGCCGAACAAGATCGGGAACCCCTTTTCCCAAGGGATATTATAAACCCTCAGATATGCCACCCCCGGTCCTTTGGGACCTTCAAACGAGGTACCTCTAATCCAACATCACACATAAATAAATATAGTGTGTCCACATGAGTAAGTATCTGGGCTCCATACCATGATACTACCCTTTTCCAGAAGGAATGGTCATACCCTAGGGGAGTTACCCCTAAAACCTTGCCGCAGGATTCCTGTTTCGACCTTTACCGATTTGTGAGGCTCGACGAAGTCTCGTCCACAAAGCCACGCTTTGGTACAAAGCCATGCTTTGGGTCAACAAATGATCAAAGTAATGATCACAAAGATAAATGATCAAACAAATGATCCTATCACAAATGATCAAACAATGATCATTACACAGCAACACTTAGCATGTCACATTACCAAATTGGGAATATATCGCTGATAACCTTCAACTACATAACCTCTGAGCTCGTACGTCTCAGAGAAGGGTGTAAAGCTAAGAGAGTAAATTCTCCGCCACCAACAGAAATGCATTTGAAAGAAATCTGCTTTATATCTCAAAATGTAATGTCAAACACACAATCCATACAAGTCTGTTCCGGGTTCGAACAGAACCAAAGGCACTTCCAAAGAAGCCCTTGCAATCCGGGTATTCACAATCCCGATCGGATTTCCCATCACTTAGAAAATCTCTATACCGCAGCAACTCAGTGCAGAGACAATCGATAGGTCGTCCTATCGTTCTCGCAAATACCCGGTCTTCACCACCGGTCTTCAAATGCTATCCATAACGACGTATCACATATTCGGAATGGGATATATGACACAAAGGTCCTCTCCCGGCTAAACCGAATAGTGAGCGCGGCATTTAAAACATATGGATATGGGATTTCAATTAAGTCACAACTTAATAATTCAAAACTTTCTTTCAAATGGTTTAAACCAATTACCATTTCAAATCTTTTAAACAAAAAGATTTACTTCACAAAGTTCATTCAGTTTCACAAAGATTCATTCCTGGATTTCAAAACAATTTCCGTTTCAATTAGATTAACTTAATTAAATCTTAAAATCAAGATTTAACTTATAGCTTTCAAAACTCGTTTCCAAAGCTTCGTCTATAACTTGTAAAAATCATTTTTAATTCAAACTTGAAATCCTTTTAATATAAATTGGCAATTCATTACTCATATGAAAGCTTTTTATCACTTAGAAACAATAGTTTTATTTCGGAAAAACCCCGATTCCATTTATACAAGTTACAATCTTTGGTTTATTTCAAATTTCCAAATCAATGCTTAAAAACAGTTTAAAACCCATATAACTTGTAAAGCCCTTTTTAAATTATAAGTATTGAATATAAAATTCAATTTCAGATATTTGAATTCCAATTTGAATCCGATTATTCAATTTTCAAATCTTTATTAAGTTATTCAAAATAACTTTTATTTTTTTAAAACACCTTTTCAAAAGCTTCCCATATTAGACTTAATTTATTTCCAAAACTATTTGAATTTAAAATTCAAATTCAAAACTATTTAAAAATCTGTGACTTAACCGATTTCCAAGTGAAATCCATATTTGTGTGTGTATAGTGTGGCCCAGGGATTTAACACAATAGTGCAACCTCAACAGTCACATATTCGAATACAACAATATATACGATAAGCGATATAAACTATAACGCTTATCTTCTATATAGATTCACGAATAAATAATATAATTTCATCACAGATAAATTACATTCATATCAGCTTGAATTAAAGCAATTCATATCACGAGGCATCACATTAGAGATATAAACAACTCACAACAGTTCATTTAATTCAAACATCCATAAATAAGGTTAATTGGTCATCTGATTAATTGAAACCAGATTAATCACTAATCTGGTTAATTAACATTAATTAGTTGCAATTTAATTAATTATTTAATCGCTAATTAATAATCTTTCTTTTCATTAATTACTTAACCTTTAAGTTAATTACATAATTAATTATCCCTTAACTCATCCTTAAGTAATTAGAAATTAATCCACCTTTAATTATTAATTGATTTATTACTTAGATTAATTGTCATTTAATTGTTTAAGTAATTATCCCTTAATTACTTATTTTTATTACTCAATTTTCAATTATATTAAGGCAATTAACTTTTAAAAAATCACATTTAGAAATGATCCTTTAATTTATAAATCAAAATAAATCATTACATTTCTTAATTACTATTTAAAACTTTTATTACTTAAACCTTTATAATAAATCACCACTTACAAATAAACAACTTAAGTTCCTTAAGTTAATCTAAATTTGAAAGCATTTCATTTTAACTTGATAAATTAAGGTTATACAAACTTTTAAAATACTTAAACATTTATCTAATAATAGTTTTAAAATCTAGATTCACACTTGAAATTAAAACTTGCTTTTAAAACGTTAATTTTAAATTCTTGATTTACTTAATAAATTAATGAATATTTGATTATTGAATTCCAAAACAATCTTGAAAATATTCTTAACTTTCAATTTAAATCTAAAAAAAAAATCTTACTTAAAACTTGTTTACACTTTTATTTTGAAAACTTGAGTTACAAAAACTGTTGAAGCCTAACTACTTTGAACCTTATCACTAAGAAGACGGGCCGAAGCCCAAACCAAAGAAAGGAAGCCCATGCCATTCATTTCTTCCCCGCGTTCTCCTTTTCTTTCAGTTTTTTTTTATCTTCCCCTTTTTTTCCTTCTTCCTCTCCCAGACACTCCATTACAACCGTGCATGCGTTGCACGTGTACCATCAGATGCCGAAGCTCCGGCCTCCAAAGCCACCGCCGACCAGTCGCCTTCGATTGCCCCAAGCCATCCAAGCACCCATAAACTCGAATCAACTTTGGAAACGAGATCGAGTCATCTCGACCAAATAAACCCAACGTGACAACCTCAGGAGATTGCCCAGCGCCATCACCTCAGGCCATCGTCGATCACGCGAATACACACAAACCTTCCACCATGTTCGACGCCTCGTTTGGCATGGGTGCGGTGGCACTCGATCCATCCACCACCACGCAGCACTCACGAGAACCCCACCCGTTACAACCTGACATAAAAACCTACCCTGCCAAAATCCCATCTCCTCAGCCAATAGAAAATATTTCTAGCATTTTTCCCACCATCTATGATCGTCCAGCGGGCTTCAAATTCAATCACGAGGTTAATCGACAACGCGATTCCCAGAATTTGATAAAAACCCCAAAACTGTTCAACTTTGCATTTCTCAACAAATAAGATATTAAAAATCTTGATTTTAGTTTTAAAATTCACGTTTTGGAATGTTGTTTCAGACCCTAACCCTGAAACATTAAATCATGATATTTAAATTTTCTCTATTTTGAAGTTTGATCAGCTGTTAATGACTTCCAAAGATAATGCAAAACGATTTTAACTTAAGTAAAATTTAAAACTAAAGATTGTGATGGGACAACCCAGTTTTCTTTGAATATTAAATTTAAATCATGAAAATAAATAAATCATAAAGGGTTTGAATTTAAGTCCAAATTCAATTTTTTTTTTTTTAACATTCCAGGTTCTACTCACTGTTATTACAAGGTAGAGAGCAGGTTTATATATATATATATATATATATATATATATATATATTCTCACATACACACAGGCAAGCAGGCATTTTAACAACAGAACAACATTTGTCATTGCATATATCATAGATTTGGGTAGGTTTGCTCACCTGTTTTCGAACAGAGCACAGCTAGTTTTTCTTTTGAAAAGCAGTTTGAACTTTTAACAAAACTGGAAATGGCATTGCTTTTGATCTTTAATCTTCTTGCCTTGTTGAGGTATAAAGCTTCAGTTTTATAAAAATGGAAATGCTATTTTATTGCTCTCCGGTTTGCTATGTTATGAACGAATGAAGATACAAGGAGACATGTATATAAAAAGGCAAAGTACAGGGGGTGTCTTCTGGCTAAGCAACTTCAGGTACACCATTTTATTTTTTATTTTATTACATTTGAATGGACATGTTTGCTGCCCGCATTAAATGAGTAAGTACTTATGTTTCATAGATATTTACATCTTCTTTGTTTATACTTACTTTAGCTTGCATTTCTTTAACTCAGCCTGCATAATTTATCTACAGGTTTTACTCCTTTATTTTTTTTCTTCTGTCTTGTACTGAGAGATTTTTTTTTGTGCTAAAGATTTCATTTCATTTTTTTTATATACTTTATTTGTTTTGCTTTTCTGCTGATGGATGATTTCAAGACATGCTTGCTTTGTTTGTGTCTAAGTATTTTGTTTTACTCTCTTTTGTTACCTCCCTGGTTTACATAATTTATATGCAACCTATATGAATTCCATTATGGTTTATTTTATAACCACATAATAAACATAAACTCTGATTTTTTTATTTGCTTGCTTGATTTAATTTCCAGGCTCTTATCTTATTGCTTCATAATATTAATGAATTCAATGTTGTTATTTTTATCTATCTAAACTTTAAAATTTTCAAACATTAAATGTATACCGTATATTTTATTTTATTTATATTTTACACTTATCACTTATATTCAATATTGATACGTATTTTTATTTTATTTTAAACACTTTATTTATAATTCAATTCAACTGGAAATATTCATTTTTGAGTTTCAAATCAAATCCAAAAACCAATAAGTATACTTTTCTTATTAAATTTGAAAATTTCAAATAAATCCATAATTTAATCTAAAATTCAATTAAAATATAAATTTAAATTCGTCTTTAAAATCAGGATCGTTACAGAAATGATTGATCAAATCAGATCGAAATATTTATTCTGCATTCGGTTTACCAAATCAGAATATCAACAATATGAGAACAAACTCACACAACATTACACAAGATATTTGGGTCCACCGGTCTAGGAATATGCAAGGGCATTGATTAGTTCGAAGGGCAACTAACCGTTCGTAGAATATATCGGATCCTAGAGAATAGGTAAATGGATTTAATCTTCCATAATTCTCAAACACTAGGTATGGATTCCAAACTTAAGTCGGAACACCCCAAATTATATAACTTGTCCCTCTTTGGACTTTGATATATACAAGAAATTACAATAGAATTTCAAATTTGGTTTTAACCGATATCGTTTTATTGATACAATTCAAATTTAGCTTTATATTTTGGTTAACCAATTTATTTCAATTTAAAATTTCCAATTTACTTAATTTAAATTTTCAAATTCATTAGAGTTTAAAATGAAAAGATGATAAGAAACCGATGAAGATACGAGGTAAGAATTTTCTACAACGATTCGTAGGGCCACCATCACACCGAAGCTTCTTCCTGGAGCTGTCACGAAGCTATCGAAAGAATTGGGAATCGAATCAAAGTAGATTGATAGAGAAAATTATTTCCGCTATTGTAAGGTATTGACCATCTGTAGTGGTACTCCCCTGTCCCATATCTCATCCTCTTCTTGCACTCATACTCACTATCAGTGGATAGTAAGAGAATTTACTTAGGCATACGAACGGATATCTTAGGGAATACTCATTCTAGGGTATACTTCACCCTATCTCTAATGAGTTACTTAATGTATTATACTCCTGAGCTAAAGTTTTAACCCTCGACTTCGATACCAAATATAACGACCTTGACTCGACCTTCGAAAATCGGCACCGAATACGACACTCGTATTCAAATGCCATAGATCCAAACGTCGAATCTGGTTCGCCGGAGCTTATAACACATTAAGTACAATACAGCGGAAGAAATGAATAGCATAAATCAATATACAACTTTGATACGGTATCTGATACAATATGATACAACAGATGATACAATGAATATCAATATACCTCAGAGATACAAGAAATAGCAGCGAAAAGATAATGTCTTCAATGCCAAACTCCAAGAACCCCATCTTCAAAGCACCAATCCAGAAGTAGCCCGAACTCTCAATCAAGATGAAGAGAAGCAACTCGATCCAAATGCGATTGCCAAATCTTAAAGCCGAAAGCTATCAAATCTACACCTACTATTGATTATCTGAAAACCCCAACTCTAGGCTACCCGTGTGGGGAAATTATGGGCACCCAGAGTTTGGGAAAGGAACAATAAAATTCAGGTCAGTCGTGGGACTAGTATGAGCAAACAAAAATAGTTTATCTTTAAAATGAACAAAAGAATTTAAATTTGAAATTCGCAATGCTTTTTAGAAAATGAAACTACCATAAGGCCTCCCGGCACACACACAATGCAATCGCACACTTAGGGGAGATTTCCCCTTATGCTTAATACTAGAAAATTTCTTTGATATTATTACTAGTGCATAGTGGAAAATCTTTCGAAAGTATAATATTAATCCTAGCCAGCATAGGTACCATGATATTATGCCTATTATAGCTGCCATGTTAAATGGCAGGTTCTATAACTAAAACCGTATAGGGCGCGTATTGAAGATTGGATTTCCAACAAATGGTCTGGCTAAGGAACTTCCTATTGCCACATGGGTACGCCTCTAGCGGGACGTCTCGAGACCTAATCGGATCTCTGCCAACACAAGGCCGGGTTACCTCTGTAACTAGGTAACTACTACAAGAGCTTACCATCCCCCGGTCCTTTGGAACCTCTATCCTAGGTACCTCTAATCCAACAACCATAAAGCAATCACAAAGTAATAGATATGCAGTATCCACATGAGTGAAGTATCTGGGCTCCATACCACGATATCACCCTTTTCCAAAAGGGAATGACAAACCCTAAAGGGCGCGACCATCACAACCTTGCCGCATCTTTCCTGTTTCGACTATTTTCGGGGTGTGAGGTCCTGATGCAGTCTCGTCCAAAAAGCTACGCTTTATACAAAAGCCATGCTTTGATCAACAAATGATACACAGCAGCACTCAGCATGCCACACTACCAAATTGGGAGTATCTTACTGATAAATATCACCTACATAACCCCTGAGCTCGTACGTCTCAGAGAAGGGTGTTAACCTAAGAGAATAAATTCTCCGCCACCAAGCAGAAATGTATTTGATAGAGATCAGTTTAATATCTCAAAGTGTAGTGTCAGACATACAACCATGCAAGTCTGTCCCGGGTTCGAACATAACCGAAGGCACTTCCAAAGAAGCCTTTGCAATCCTGGTATCCACAATCCCGACCGGACTTCCCATCACTTATGGAGAACTCTATACCGGAGCAACTCAGTGTAGAGTCAATCGACAGGTTATCCTATCGTTCTCGAAGACACCCGACCCGGTCTTCAACACCGGTCTTCAAATGCAATCCATAACGTCGTATCACTATTCGGAATGGGTAATATGACACAAGGTCCTCTCCCGGCTAAACCGAATAATGAGCGCAATATTTTAAAACATATGGATATGGGATTTTAGTTAAGTCACATCTTTTAAAAATCCAGAGCTTTTCTTTCAAACGGTTAAACAAATTACCATTTCAAATCTTTAAACAAAAAGATTCATTTCATAAAGTTCACCCAGTTTCACAAAGATCTATTCATAGATTTCAAAACAATTCACATTTCAATTTGGCCATTTCAATTTGGATTAACTCGATTAAATCTTTAAATTAAAGATTAATTTAGAGTTTTCAAACCGTTTCCAAAGATTTATTCATAACTTGGAAATACTATTTTTATTTTAGACTTGAAATCCTTTTAACACAAATTAGAAGTTCATTTCCTATGTGAAAGCTTTTATTATTTGAAAAAAAATAAGTTTCATTTCGAAAAAATCTGATTTCATTTATACAAGTTAAAATCTTTGGGTTAAATTCAACTTCCCAAAACAACACTTTTAAAATGGTTTAAAAACCCATATAAACACATTTATAAGTTGAATAACCTTTTTAACCCATTTTTTCCAACTCATAGAATTCGTTTTCAAATATTGAATTCATATTTAAATTAAATTATTTAAATTTCAAAACTCAATCAAGTTATTCAAAATAACTTTTATTTTTAAAATTCATTTTCAAAAGCTTTCAATTCTAATTCCAAAACTATTTTTGATTCAAAAATTCAATCTTTAAAACTATTTCAAAATCTATGACTTAACCCATTTCCACGTGCAATCCATATTTTTGTGTGTATAAGTGTGGTCCAAGGGTTTTACACAATAAAAGTGCCACATCATCAATCATCACAGATTCAAATACAGAAATATATATTTGATAAGCGGTATAAACTGTAACGCTTATATTTGATAAGCGGTATAAGCCATAAAACTTATCTTTTATTCACAGATCATAGGTATATATCACAGATAATAAATTACATCAAACACAGCTCAAATCAAAACAGAACATATCAGGGTATCAAACAATTCAATCATTAAATAGAATCCAAACATCCATAAGTAAGGTCAGCTAATTGTCTGATTAATTCAAATCAGATTAATTACTTGTGTATTACTAATCCTGGTTAATTGACATTCATCACAGATTATTTCAATTAATATCCTTTAATAATAAATTAATTAACCTCCTTCTATTATTAATTAATCAATCTTTAATCATTAATTTATTCTTAATTAATTATCCTTAATTAATTAATCCTCAATTAATTATCATTCTTCATTAATTAATTAAACTTTAAATTAATTAATTATTCTTAAATTAATTACCTTAATTAATCACCATTTAATTAATTACCATTTAGTTAATTATCCTTTATTTATTTCACTAAGGAATTAACTTTTATTTGATTACACAAAGTAATTAACTTCTATTTAATTATACAAGGTAATTATCTTTAATTTACTTTCATAAATAAATTTATCCTTTAATTAATTACCCTTTATTAATTCTAAATTAGTTGCATTAAGTAATTAACCCTTAATCTCTTGATTGATTTTCTTTAATCATTAATTAATTACTTTTAATTAAGAAATTATCTTTAAGCAATTAATTACCTTTAATTGTTTTCGTTAATTTGATTTTCATTAGTTAATTACGCAAATTAATTAACCCTTAATTATAAATTAATCAATCTTGAATTATTAAATGATTAACCTTTAATTATTAAATTATTCTTAATTAATTACCTTGATTAAGTCAGTCGCCTTAACTAATTATCCTTAAATTAATTATTGTTTAATCACTTGATTAATCCACTTTTAATCATTAATTAATTACCTTTAATTAAGTAATTATCTTTAAGTAATTAATTACCCTTCAGTTAATTAAGTAAATAGCTTTTAATTATAAATTAGTGAGCCTTTAATTAATTAACCTTATTTAATCTTTAATTAAGTAATTATTCTTAATTATGATTATCCTTTAATCACCTTCATTAATCAGTTCTTCCTTAATCACTTTCATTAGTTAATCGTTTTTAAATTATTTAAAATTTCATCAATTAAAAGATAGCCATTTATCTTTATTATTATTACTATTATTATTCTTATCGTTTGATTCTTATTTAACAATCCTTTGGAAATAGACCGTCATCATTATATTTATCAACTTAAGATCTTTAAGTTAGATTAAAGGTTATAAAACTATCTCATTTCCTCAATCATCCACTTAGTTTCAAAAATTAAGTTTATAAACTTCAAACCCAATAGGTATATAATTTAACTTAACAAATTTGAAACAAATTATTTTTAACCCTTCAAGTAATTTCAATTTAAACAAACATTGATTAAGTTAGGAAAGAAAGGTGTTTTAATAACCTATTTGCAAATTTGAAAACTTGGTTCATTTTGAAACCTCCTTATTTCAAATCCTTTTCAATCTTGATCATTCTAGCATGTTTTTAAACTTGGCTAAATAAAACTGTCTGAGACTATATTTTTCTCAAATTTTTAAACTGATTGTAAAAGATTAAACTTCACATTTAAAAATCCTGTTAAACATGTTAAGTAACCCGAGCTATCTCTGGATTTCCCTGAAACCAACTTCGGGTTGAACCCTGTTTTCTTTTGCTTCGAGTTATTCGTAAAATCCTTCGAGTTCGTCCCAGTGCTTCTTCGAGCTAACATCTTCTTCCCCAAATTTCACAACCACCCAAGCACAAATGCATACGCGTGCACGTGCACCATACTTCTGATTACCTTCGATTGCCGCCGAGGCCACTCACACATCACCTTTGACCTCCTCTACCAATCCCGACCACCCATCTCCGGTGACCACATCGGAAACAAAATTTTGCAACTCGACCCCCCTTCTTGGATTTGAACCACCATCAGGAAAACGCTTCGCCACACCACTTCAAGCCACCAACATCCCCTAATCACTGACTACAGCTTCAAACACCACCATGCCCCAACCCCCCTCGGTGCGATCAACCAGATTGCCACGTCGATGACAAGAAATTCTTGTGAACAACAGCGAACCCAACAAACCCAAAACACCCTAAATCAACGTCAAACTACCACTCTGGCATTTTATAAAATGCGCGAGTATTTTTCCACGATTCTACAACATCCAAGCCACCTCCACCATAAATCTTGACTACTAACTCCATGCCGATCATCAGATTTTTATAAAAATGTCAAATTTGTTCAACTTGTGATTTCTCTTCGAATAACAACTTTAAAATCCTGATTTTATCATTAAAAATCATTTTTTCCTATCACAAATCATATTATGAAATCCAAATTCGAAAACTCGACCATTTATTTTCAACTTACATATGATTTCTACTGTAGTCACTTGTTCTTTGAATAATTCCTAAATATTTTCATTTGACACTATTATTAAAAATAATATTGTATTGTTGTAGTTAATTTCCTTTCAAGGATTAAAGCTAAACAAGGTTCCTGTTGCCTATAAACGGAAACACATAGATATGTGTACCCTTATATATATATATATATGCAACATTCAAGCATATTCATCAGCTAGGCAACACTTCGAATCATGTTCAAACATTAATCACAAACATCAGAACAGAAAAAATAGAGGTAAGTGAGTTTGCTCACCTGGAGTTGCAGTAGAGAGGAACAGAGAAAAGGAACTTGTTTTGAATCTGGAAATGATTTTGAACTTGTTGCATGCCTTAATTTCAGGTTGCAGTGATGATTTCATTTTAGGATTTTGCTTGATCTTTGTACAACAGTCATCCATACATATATACAAGCATGCAAACACATTTCACAATATTAATTCAAGCACTCATTGAAAAGATAACATAGATCAAATTTCTAAGGAAAGAGGTTCACTCATAGTAAAATGAAAACAGAGCCTGGAAGAAAGAATTCTAGAAAACATTTCAATCTGGTTTCTTTGATTTTTTTTTTTTTCATTTTAATTGCTACGAATTTCTAGGTTGAAAGCTTTTGCATTGATCTTCATTTTTTTAATTTCCAGGTTGATTTATCAGATTGAACTTTGATTCTCCTTTTTGGTTTTTGAAACAGAGTTTCAATCTGAAGCTTGACAGCCTGATGTTGTCACCCAGGTCTGATTCAGGTTGAAGATTGTATTTGATTTTGCTTTTTATTTTTTGAAATTTCAGTTTTCTTTCTGTTTTTTTTATTTTCTTTTGAACTGAAGTATCAATTTTATGAAGTACGAAGATGGAGAGAAAGGTTCCATTTAGATCTAAAAATGAACAACCAATTTTTTTCTTTCTTTAAAATTTTAAAATAATTTGTTTTGCCACTTGTATCTTTGCATATTACTTATTTAACACTTGTTGAATTTCCTTATTGCAAGATTTATAAGTGTTAAAAATAATACAAATTGTGTTTTAGACCTTGCTTTATTCTAATGTTATGAAACATGTTTTAAACCCCTTATTTGAATTATTTATATTTTGTGTTTTAAACCTTATTTTATTTCAATTTATAAAACATGTTATATCTATTTTATACTTATATTTCCCAAAAAAATATGTATGTTATAAAACTTTTATTAAATCTTGTTTCAAATCATTATACATACATTTTAATTATTTTTACTTACATTTTCATTCATACCTTTTTTATCATTTATTTTTGTACAACTTTTTAAAAAGAAAATAATGATTTAAATATTTTGATTTCATATTAACAAATAGTCACATTTACTTATATAAGAGAATTAAATCCTAAAAATAATTTTTTTGAAATTTATTACATCTCCCAAATATTAATATAATTAAAAATTTAGAAAACAAACTGTCATTAACTTTTTATTATTCTCAAGGCTTTTACTTTCTATTTTATTTTTAATACATTTATTTTTCCTAAATCCAATATTTATTCGCAAGATACTTATGCTTAAATTAAAAATTAAATTTCTATTTATAATCAAAAATTATTTATTTATTCTAGAAATCTCTCATTAATTCACAATTTATTTTTAAAACTTTATTTAATTGCCAAATTAAACTCGGTAAATTTTCAGGAATGTTACAACATCCTTACCTGAAATCTGTAATACTCGGTCTGACCGAGCATTACATCAGAGTAACACCTAGGTCAGGCTGGAAACCGGCGTGGGTAGACCCATCTAATATGGAATACAACAGCATAAAACTTATATAAAACCCGGGGTAACTCGTATCAATTTACAATTTCACAATTTGTTATAGACATCACTTATTTCATACATTAATTCCTAAGTACCAAAACTTAGATTAAATGGTCCAATTTACTTAAATCATTCCATTCCAGCCTATTGATTTCACATATCAATCTATAAAGAACCGAAGTAGATTTCGGGTATTTTACTAATACCCGACTCTGGTCTCTTTGAATCCAATGTCATCTTAACCCAAGTTATTCAAATGAAATACAATTCAACTTTTAAATATAGGATGTAACAGCAATTTATCAATGATAGCTAACCGCATTATCATTGTCCACTCAAACATCTCATATCATAAAAACATTTCATATCAGAGATATCAACCAATTCAAGGCATTTACATCATTCAATCATTCATAAACAAGATTGATCACTTTCGAAATTTATTTATTTTAACTCTAATTAAATTAATTACTAATCTTTAATCACTTAGGTTATCCTTACTTAACATTAATTAATAACAAATCAGTTAATCAATCACCTTTAAATTATCCATCTTAATTAATCCCCTTGATTAATTATCCTGTAATTACATTAATTAGCCGTTAATTAGTTACACGAATTAATTAACCTTCCCTTTCATATTTATTACATTGATCCTTAATTAATTACTCAAATTAATTATTCTAAAATCATTCATATAGATTAATTATCCTGTAATTAATCACACCCATTAATTAACTAATCCATAATTGACTTCCTTAATTAATTCAACCCTTTAATTAATTACACTAAGTAATTAATCCTTAATTACTTTATTAATTAGTTATCATTAAATAAATCACATTTCATAATTACCCCTTTAATTATCCTCCTTAATGAATGTTATTGAGCAATTATCCTTAATCATTAATTAATTAAATAAATAAATTACTCTCCATTAATTATCAAAACCTTAATAAAAATAATCATTTCCTTTATTAAACACCAAATCACAAATTTGGTTTAAACATTTATCAACCACTAAATTTATTTTAAAACTTTAGTTTTAAATAACTTAAAGATTAACTTACAAATCTAAGTTAACATCTTTTCATTCCTAATCTCATATTGAAGAAAACAATTGCTATATATATGAATATTATTAGGGTAAGATTTACTAAATTTCTTTTAAATTTCCAAACTTCGCTTCAAAAACTTTTAAACATGATTAACAACTTGCTTAACTCCTGCTTTGGGATCAACCTGACAAGTGCTCGAGTCCTGTCCTGATTGCCTTCATCTTCTTCCCCTTTTTTTCACTTTGTTTTATACCTAAAAACTGCTAAGGTAACACACACGAACCCGAGAATCACTCCAAGTTCAACATCTTCTTTTTTCGAGTTTTGCCCTGAGGAAACTTCATTCCCAAATCAACACTGTGCACAGATATACAGACACGATGTGCACCTTCTCCGATCATCGGCGACAATCCAGTACTCAAAATCACCTCCAACAAATCATCGATCAACTCTTCTCTCGATCCAAACCTCCCAGATTCCATTATAAACTTGAAAAAAAAATTGAGCATTCCATTTCAAACTGGAAACATTACCCTGACCTTAATTTGTCTCGCGACGATGAACCACCGCGCCAACGACCACCGGATGTCACCTCGAGCTTCCTCTCTTCCTCCTTCATCATCTCCCCTTAGACCGATCGAGTTCGACATGCTAATGATGCCCCATTGACAACGAATACAACCTCGGCCCAGACCCCAGCTTAAACCCTACTAGGGCTTCTCCTCGCCATCACGATCGGTGATAATTTCAACTCTTATTTTTCCAAAACTCGCCATCTTCCCAGCTTCCTCCAGTGACGAGCCCGTCCTACCCGAGTCCTTCGATCGCCAACAGTAGCCCAGAATTCCAACTCCGATCATCCCTCGCATTCTCACATAATACTTACTTAAAAATCGTGATTTAACCTTTAAAAATCAAGATTTTTGATAATAAGGCAGGTTATATACCTGAAAACATGAATTATTTGAGTTGAAATTTTGGTATCGTTCAAAATTCCCACTGTCTTCCTAAATTTCCAGGCAAATTTCAAACGTAATACACTTAAATATATTTTTAAATCATGGTTTATGTTTAACCAAACATAACTTATTTGAATTCTAAAGCATTTCAGAGATTAGATGAGGAGATCTTGAATTTTTACTAGATTTTAACATTGTCACATAGAAACAAAGATACATAATTTTATCCAGACATGCACACTTATCTATCTGCATTATTTATAACATGCCAACTAAAATGCAAACAATTATCACATCATTACTTTAGATTTCCATCATATGCAACAGATTTAAACAAGTATCAGTTGTTTACTCACAGTTTGATATGCCCGATGATCCTATTGTTTTCTCTACTTCAACCTTCACTGTCTTGACTCTTGTTTGATTTGTGCTTGATGATTTTGGCTGAGTTGAGCTCGTATGTTTTTAAGCTGTAAAATGGCAGAAATGCTTATCTTTTGTTTTACTTAGTTGAGTGAAGGAAAATGAGGCCAGTGTGGAGGTATACACACATACATATATAAAAGTGTACTGCTACCTTCCACAGCAAGCTTTTTCTAATTTCTTATGTTTTGCTTAATAACCTTGACCTGATTTTCATTAAAAGTTTTGATGTTATGTTTTGTAGGATAGGATGTGATGTTTTATATGTTTGAGTTGAATGGCATTTATGGTGTGTTCCCTCTTTTGCTTACACCAATCTTCATATGAATTTGTGTGTATATATATATATACATATACATATATATATACACACGCGCGTATGTGTGTATGTGTATATGTGTGTGTGTATTCTTACGTATATATGTATTTGCCATCTTATATATACTTATACTTAATTATATTATTAAATTTCCATTGAAAACATTTTGCACATCAATTATAAACATCTAATTAACTTTCTTTAAAAGCTTCCCAAAGTTATTAAACAAATTTTTAAACAACAACACTTTGAAAACCTAATTTTCTATCCTTTAAAACTTATCTTATTTTAAATATATTTAAAACTTGTTAAAACTCTTATACTTGGAAAAAGAAATTAGTTTCATAAGTAAAAAAACTTGTTTACTTTATTTTTAAATCTTAAAAGCATATAAAAAATCAAATTCTTTTGTTTATAAAACTAGTATGTCTCTTATAAAATTCTTAAATCCTGCTCATCACAAAAAACCCCAGCAAGCACCCAATTAACACACGTTAAAAAATCCAGGTCGTCACATTCCTCCCCCCTTTGAATCTTTTCGTCCTCAAAAAGGAACGAAGCAGAACTATTAAAATGCTTAAAGTCAAATAAATTTTCTTTGATCAACATTTTTTTATATACTTTAAAAATCTATATAATATTACTAAAATAGTCTTTATAAAAATACTTTTATAACTCGATGTTTCGACAAATCCATCCTTGTTCTTAAAGAAATTTGGTCATACGTATATCAGGCGTAGGACTGAATATCTATAAGTACTTGGTAAACCCGTTTCCAACACCCAGTGAAAATACTTGAAAAATAATTTTATTGAAAATATAGAAAACAGTTTTTGAAAATAGAGGAAATATCTTTGGTGAGGATGCTCTAGAAATCATCACCCCCATCCATGGTCGCAGATACCTCCTGGATTACGTTGCCATCACAGTAAAAATCCATGTAACTGCAGGCATTCTGTGGCCCTCGATTACGCCATGGAACCCACAACAGATCTCAGTTACATTCCAAGGTTACGTTGCCATCGCAGCAAAAGTCCATGTAACTGCAGGCATCAGCGCCCTCGATTTTCCCTGCCAAAAATGAAACTTCTCCACTCCACATAGGTTGCAGTCTACCGATGTAAAATCTAAAGTGGACCGTTGGCTCTCAGCGGCACACACGACTTTCGTTGTGTTACCATAGGTCGTAGTCTATCGATATAAAATCAAACGTAGACTGTTGGCTCTCAGCGGCACACACGACTTTCGCTATGATTTGCAGTAGATCACAGTGACATCGAGTTAAACTGTCGTCATAGTATAACTCAAATACCTCTGTATGTATCAGCGCCCTCGACTTTCGCTACGCACTACACAAAATCCATAACAACTAGTTTTGTCCGGACTACTCACAGGATCAACTTTAGAACCCCCCTTAGAATTCAAGGCAGTACCAACCTATGGCACTCCTGGGAAGTTCATTTCAAGGGAGCGCCTTTTCCCCAAAGCCATTTCCAAAACACTTTATACTATATATATATAGTATCTTCCAAATCATACACCTAGTATGATTCTCATATAAATCTTCTTTCTCAAAATCGATTATCCCAAAATCGATAATTCTCAAATTAGGCTTTTCCAAATTCCAATATTGATTTTACCCAAAAATCAAAAGCCTTTCTAAATCCAAAGGTTCCAAACCTTTCCTCTAAAATCATTCTCAAAAGATCCTTTATATGCATAGATATATATAACCTTGATAAAAATCTTTGGATCATTTCAAACTTGTATAAAACCCTTTTTATAGTTCAAAAACTTTCAAAAGCCCTTTCTTCTGGCAATAGATTCAACAAGGGTAGATTTATCTTATAACAAAGGTATAAAACTTTGTTTATTCCAAATCAAATATTCAAATTTGATTACTCTATAAAGTCACTTTTATCTTAGAAATTTCCAATATCGGTTTCATTTAAACCCGTACGATGTACACATATCATCCATATGCTATATTAATCTAATCGCTCACTCGATCACACAATTTCACTTCCGAACTAGTATCATCCACCCGATTTCCTAGTGCGGACTCAGATCTAGTTTCTTGATCATAAACCGTCATTCTCCTTGCATAGCCATAACTATGATAGAGAATATCCAGAACCAATCAACAATCCATATCCAGGTTCGCCGTTGAAAAATCGAGTGAAAAATTCCAACTCGGATTGATAAACTATCTCGAAATTCTATGCTCAAATCTGGATCAAATCACTATGCGAATAGAATAATATACTTACATCCTACGTATTTAACTTCATTGATTATTAGCCAAATCAATTTTCTTTCTATTCACCCTCATTTTGATTTTATTCACTTATTTACATTTACCTTAATCCCCATTTGGATTATCACTTCAATTCTTATCTCAGTTAGGTATTTAATCAATAACGTTTGAACTCCGACCAGTTTATATTTAGGAAATAGCTTGAAAATTTCAAAAATAGACTAGTAGTTGAAAAATTAATTAGTAGTTTGTAAAATAGCTGTAAAATAGTTAAGTAATTGTAAAATAGTTGGAAAATAGTCAAATAGTTATAAAAATAATTGCAAAATAGTTGTAAAATAGTAATTAGTTATAAAGTAGTTGAAAAACAATAATTAGTTTATAAAACAGTTGAAAAATCGTTAAATAATTCCAAAAATAATCGTAAACAATTATAAGATTGTTTAGGTTTAAAAGGAAAAGTTGTATAGTAAATAGCTTGGAAAAATAGATTTATAAAAAAAAATATTTTGAAAATAGTCCAGAGCCAAACTGTTCAATTCGCCATCAATTCATTTTAAATTTCCACTTCCATTTAGATTGACTTAATTCTAATTTGAATTACTTCAATTTCCCTTAAACTTGATTTATCCCCAATTCAAGTTGAATTAACCTCAATTCCTTTCCAATTTCAAATCAAATTCCATTTGATTTTAAACATATTTACTTTAACTACAATTCCAAATTATTCTAATTAATTTAGACTAATTTTAAATTGAATCCACTTCAATTTCAAATCATTTCAATTTCTATGAAGTAGTCCCAATTCCCATTTGAATTTGAACTCATTCAATCTTTGATTTTATTTCAAACTAATCCAATTCAAATTTTCCATTTGAATTTTATACTTATCCATCTTCAATTCTAATTAATTCAAACTAAATTCAATTTGAATTAATGAAATCTAAATCTCAACTTTAACCCATCTCGAATTATATAAACTCGAGTTAGATACCCAAATGTTGATTCAACCCCTTAGATCAAATTAACCTTTATTTTTAAATTAATAATCCAAATCTTTAAACAATTTAATTGTGAGTCCAATTCTCAAAATTCCATTTTAAATTGTCTTTACATTACTTTTTCCAAAGTTAAATAAGAGTTCAAAACAATTTTATCTTAAAATTTTAATTTATCACTCAATTTTATCTTCCATCTTGAAACCAGTTCTTTAAACAATTTTAATTTACAAATGCAATTATTCAAATTTTTAGTTCAAAATAATTCCTTATCCTTAATTTCAAATTAAAGATTAATTTCCCTTTTTATCTTAATAATGGATATATTACCATACTCCATTTCTCCATTCATTTAAACAAATCCAATTTCGGCTTAAAGATTATTAATAACAGTAGAATAATATTATTCAAATTATTTTAAAATATTCATCCATTTCCAATTTCCAAATCTCAAACCCATTTTGAGATCACACAAACTCCCAATTCAAATTAACCATTTAACTTCCCAAGTTAAATCCCAATTTCATCTTGAAATTTCCAATTCAGATTGTTGGTTCCACACTTATTTAACTTTCCCAAAGTTAAATTCAGTTTACTTAATCCAATCAACCCTACTCAAAATCGAATTCCCGCTTCAAATTTCAAAATTCTTTCCCTCTCTTAAGTTCAAAACTTATATCACTTTGGGTTTTTACATCACACTTCAGGAAAAATCAAAAATCAACACCTTAGAGTTTATTTCAAATTATCTTTGATATCATGTATATCCATACATATATACATATTTATTTCATTGCCCTTCCAGCCATGCTTTAAAATTTGAAACCACCTTTGGATTTAAATTTCAAAACAAATCCCTTAAAAATTTTCCAAACATTTCTTATTTTAAAATAGACTATATTCAAAATATTCTGAATTATATGATTTGTTATTTTCTTTAACACTTTGAAACAATTAATTGTTTCTAGACTTTGTTTTAAAAACTTCACAATTTAAAACCTATTTCAAATTAGAAGTTATACCCATCTTAAAAGTTTACTTCATTTGGCTTACTTATTAACAAATATATCATTATTAAACACAATAACTATCCCTAAGATTCTCATATCTGGATACCAATTCCTTTTTATCTTATTCTTACTTCTATAAATTCAATATTTTAATTTTAGTTTGAATTCATTACAAACTTATCTTTATCTAATATTCGTTTGGTTGTATTTCTATTACCACTTAACTTAATTCCAATAATTTAACAACCAATTACCTTAATATTTATTAGTAAGAAATATTTCCTTATACATATCAAAATATATTCTTACACAAAATCATTTAAAATCTTTATATAAGAAAATAACAAGTACGCTCTCATATATATAGACACTCAACTCATTATAGGGTACTATTGACCCTATCCTTAATGAGGACACCCACCAGAGCCAAGGTTCTCGCTTAACCTTTGCTCTGATACCAAATGTAACGACCCAGATTTTTCGAACCTGAAAATTCCAAATAGTTATAAGAAGAAGAAAGAGATTGAAGGAGAAGAAACAGAAAACACAACACAAATTCTCACATTCGCAGCGGATCAAAATATAATATCAAATAATAACAGTTTACAAAAGAATACTATATCTGTCAGTTACATTTTAATACATCAGAGTTACACACATACTCAAACAATGGACATATACAAATCAACATGTCTCAGATAATCAGAAATTTATTGGCGCGGAAACACTCCATACGTTCCTGCCATCCAGCTCGCCTCCTGAGCACTAGAACATCCTTACCTGAAATCTATAATACTCGGTCTGACCCGAGCATTACAACAAAGTAACACCCGGGTCAGGCTGGAAACAAGCGTGAGTAAACCCATCTAATATGGAATACAACAGCATAAAACTTATATAAAACCCGGGGTAACTCGTATCAATTTACAATTTCATAATTTGTTATAGACATCACTTATTTCATACATCAATTTCTAAGCACCAAAACTTAGATTAAAATGGTCCAATTTACTTAAATCATTCCATTCCAGCCTATTGATTTCACATATCAATCTATAAAGAACCGAAGTAGATTTCGGGTATTTTACTAATACCCGACTCTGGTCTCTTCGAATCCAATGTCATCTTAACCCAAGTTATTCAAATGAAATACAATTCAACTTTTAAATATCGGATGTAACAGCAATTTATCAACGATAGCTAACCATATTATCCTTGTCCACTCAAACATCTCATATCATAAAAACATTTCATATCAGAGATATCAACCAATTTAAGGCATTTACATCATTCAATCATTCATAAACAAGATTGATCACTTTCGAAATTTATTTAATTTGTAATGCCCTGCCCTTTTTGCAAGGTTTAAATCGACGATAAACCACACACGTCAAACTTAAAACCATACAGAAGGGCGGATTGTTATGGGATAAATAAGAAAAAGTAGGGAAAAAACAAAATAGAATCTTGCAGCGGAATGATAAAATATAATAATCAAATATACAGTTCATGAAGCTGTTTTACAAAAACATTTGATTATACTTATACAATACATATCAGAGTTACACAAACCATGGAATAATCAATAACAGTGTAGTGGAATAAAATGGTGTAGTGGAGTAATATAATAGAAAATAATAAATCTTCGTCTTCGTCTTCGTCCTCCAGAATACGATCTTCCAATTCCTGAAATGCTCAGGCTGACCCGAGCAAATTGAAAAGACAAAACACTCGAGTCAGAACTAAAAGATCTTATGTAAGTTAAATCAACAATAAAATATGAGTGGAATGGCGTCAGCGATGTTTACGGGATTTTACATCTCCTATTCAGTGTCTAACGTGAATGCAGTAACTTAAGAGATGCTCGGGATTTACATCTCCTAAGGATCCGTTAAACTATTTACTATGTAGTAATATTTCGCTTTTATAATAATGTCTATTAGTATAATAAACTTACTTTTAAATAGCATTAAGGCTTTACATTTTCCACCTTAACACGTAATAGTCCCAGTAGTCCATCTAATATCATAGTCCCTCCTGATCGGAAAGCCACCAGAGGATACCACACGGGCTACGGGAGAAAACCAAACTCGTACAAGGCGCGATAGGGTAGGTGAACGGCACAACTAGGCAATTCCAGGGTAGATATACCAATTAGGCTTCCGAGTCGGTGGTAACGCGTAGCACGCAGCTATCGCCCAACTCGAGCCACACCCCCAAATAAAAAAATCAAAAGTGGATACCGAATCAATCCAAAAGTCAAAGTATAATATCGAAGGGATGTGTCCGATCAAAGGTGCTACCTCATTAACCCATCAATCGCTCCTGTTTTAGCCACCTTATGCCAACTCACGGGAGTTGGGTCCGCGTATTTACCTCAAAGGAAACGCCGTCGCCATTCTACTTCATTGTGGAATCTCCACCGCGTACACGGTTGTTAAAGTGGTTTTCGGAGTTGGCAGAGAGTATGACAACTTCCAATCTCGGTCTCTTTAACAACCAACGTTATTATAACACCGTGGTTATTTCAAAATAATTTATACTTTAAAACGAGAATATAATATCACTTTCAAAACCATATAAATACGATATCGTTTCTATTTTTAAAACCCCAAATCAATATGATATCATTTTTTATTTTAGATATATCCCTTTTTCCAAATCATAATACTTTCAAAATATATGTGTCTTAAATCCCATAGCTTTGAACAAAATTTCTGATACTTAAATGGTTTAAATATTAAGCCACTTTATATAATAAAATAGCTTTTTAAATTTCACAAATAAATTCCAAATACCGATTTGATCCTCAAAATAAACCATTTCAATTTCCATATATTTCAAAGCTTTAAGTATTCCACCTTTCAAAACTAATTCTTTGATAATTCCATATATATCAAACTCAATTACTATTAATTAAATTTGAAATGTTTACTTAATAAATCCAATATAATTTAAGTAAAACTTTTAACTTCAAACAACTGGATATTCTTCAATTTATTTAACTTGATATATTCCTTTATCTCAACTTCTTAATTCATTTAAATCACTTTAAACCAAATCAAGTTATAAAGATCATACCCTTTAAAAACTCCATTTTTATTTAAATTTCAAATCAAATTTATTCAAGTACAATTCTTAAATAATTCAATTCAAACAAATTTCATATTTATCTTCCAACTTAAATTTCATTTAAGTCATTTAAAAACTATATATATATACAATATCTTAAATAGGTGCTTACCCATAAAACATAAAATAATCAAACTCTATTATTAAACTCATTTTTATTAAACAATTTTATACATAGCTTAAATTCAAGAATTTTAACTATATATATATAATAATAATATTTATATAACATCAAAAATTAATATTTATTAAACCGTATATTCCTTTCCAAAACCATAGAAATTATTTCAAATATTTTTATATATAGACCGCGGTGCCTGTATATAATTTTCTATCCTATGGTCAAGTGATCGGATATTTATCATTTCAATCCATAATTTAAAATAAAACTATGGTTATATATCATTTCAAACCGCAATCGCGAAGGAAATAAATGCATAACAACTTGCAGATTATGATGATTTAAATAAAACATCCATTCATCCATCATAAAATCGTACATCCATCACAATCATCATCTAAAACAAGCAATCAATATCAATATATAACTGACAATATACAACTGGTAATTAACTGGCAGTTGTACTCAAAAATAAATTAAATAACGATTTAATTTAAATAAATGCAATTAACCGAGATGATGATTAAAAATATGCAAACAGTCATAAATAAATTCATAATCACAACATACATTTAATTTAACAAACGTAAGAAATTTTAGAAGTTGTGAGTGGGTTAAAACACTCACCTTTTGAATTTAAATTGAATTTAAATCCAATTTAAACCCAAAAATTTTACAGTCTAAGAATCTCTCCAAACTAGCATCAGAAAGTCTAGAATTCAGATACGATCCTAGCAGAAGAACCCGCGCGTGAAACGGACCTCGTATGTGGGAGTTATGCGTGTTAGAGCGATTGGAAAATTAAATTTAAATAAAACAAACAAAACAAAAGGGACAAAAAGTACATGTCACTTACATCTTCCCAAATCTAGAAACCCAGCATACGCAAGCAACATCGTCACGTGACCTGAAACCGCCAGCCCCACATCACCGCACGCCTCCAATTCAAACCAAAATCGCGCGAGCCTATCATAAGACCACCTCCACGCGCGCAACAACCTAAGCGACGCCACCACGCGATTTTCGATTCCAGTAGCCGCCCCTAAAACTTTGACCTAATCGAATTTTTCCCGATGATCTAACCGTCATCTCACAAAACCAGTCATACCGATGAACAGCGCACAAGACTCTCTACAAAACGGAGAAATGGTTTGTCGATCCAACAACGTTCATCGATGCACGATGAACGACCGTGGATGTTTCATTGATTTCCGGCCACACAACAACCCAGATCAAAAAAAATCACATATTCGACTTGCGCTCTTCGAGAGCTTCAAATCTATATATAATTTGCTATGGTTTGAGGAGATTGAATTTTGGCTTTGATTTTTGAATTGCAATTGAAATTAGGGTTTGTAGCCATTGGAAAGAGGAGGAGCTGATGGAATCGTATGCACAGACGAATCAGAAATAGAGGTAGGCTAGGGTTTATAACAGGTTATATATAGGCAAGGTTGAAATAGAATAGATGGACCCGATTTATAAACGCGCTGAACGATGAATGGCCCGAAAAGCCCTTCTGACTCCGTAACGAAATTGGGTCAACCCATATATCAAAATTGATGTTTTAAAATATTTTAAATGCGATGGAACATATTTCAAGTCCAAATTCCTTCGTATGAAAAGGTTATGCTAAAATCAATGTTTTTTTTTCAAATTGATTTCAATTGGTTTCAATTTCATTGATTTCTAGGCGTTTCGAGTCCGTACGATCAAACGACAAGTCCGGTCGCTAAGAAACTTGAAACCCTATAATAATTCACCGTTACAGATCCGATGAAACAGGTTTCGTTGAAATCAGACTCAATGGCCAAAATTGTTATTTCCACTGTGACAACCCGTAAATTTTTGGATATTAGAAATCGAAATATTTAATTGATTTTAAATATTTGAAAGTTTAATTTTAGCTTGAATTTCAAATATCACTATTTATTTGATAATTAAATAATTAAATTTAATAATTGGAAGTTGGGTAAAATATTGAATCTGGAGTTTTAAGCCGGTTAAAAATATTTTGAAGGTTTATGAAATTTATGTTGATAGTGCCAAAGATAGTAAAGTGTTAAATTTGAATTTGGGAGTGCTTTGTTAAGTTTTGAAAATATATTGTTTTAAATTGAATTTAAAAATAGCCTTCCAAGACACAGTCTCAAAATTTGACGAAACTAGTTCCATTGGATCCGTAATATTGTACTATTATCGGATTACAAATTTCGTAGTGATCGGAGTTGTTGTGTGAGCATACGACATATAAACGCGTTGAAATCTATATCGAATTCAATTTAATAACTAGATCCAAAGCTATCTTCTTCATAAGATCGAATTAGGACTCGAAACCTTTTCCATTACGTTCGAAATATGGATATAACATTATAAACGCCTAGCGGCACGCCTCGATAGGAGGTCAAGATTTCAAGTTGCGATATCGAGATGATTTGAAATTTAAAATTTATATAATATAATTGTATTTGTCCCCAGTCAAAAACAAAGTCACATCAGCTATAACGACCTAAAATTTCTGTCATTTAAAATTCGTATATTTAATTGATTATAAATATTAACAAGTAAAATTTGTAAGTCAAATAAATTTTTAATTCGAATATCTAGATTTAATTGGATAACTAAATCGACAATTTAATATTTGACATTACAGAAATAATTGGAAATTGGGTTTAATGTGAGTGAAAATGATTTATAGAGTTATATTAAATCACATTGGAGTTAGAATGATGTTATATAACTTTTAAAATTGAATTAGAAGTTAATTTGTAGAAATTGAATATTTTAATATTTAATTGACGAGTAAAAATTGTCATTTTTCAAACAGTCTCGGATTTCGACGAAACTAGTTTCATCGGATCCGTAATGTCAAACTGTTGTATGGTTTCAAATTTCGTGTCAATCAGATTTACGGTTTGTCTGGGGCAACCTAAAACGCACTGAAATCTGTTTGAGTGAATTTTAAATTTAAATAGTCGATTTGAAATCCTATCTTCCAAATACGATCGAATTGGCTCCCAATATATATTCCAATGCATTCGAAATGGGGGTAAAATATTATAAATGCCAGGCGACATGCTTCGTTTGAAGTTCGCGAAAAATTCGGGTGAATAGTGCGCGAGAATTTTCTATAAAAGGACCTAACTTTCTTCATTTTACACAAACCCTGTTTCTCATAAACCCTAGCCGCCATTGTACTGTACACGGCCAAAAATGCTCGATTTAAATGGTGATTTTTGAATTTATTATAAAAGCTTTAAATATAAGATTTAAAAATTGGATTTTTTATAAATCAAAATGATGGAATTATAAAGGAGTTTTAAAGACGTTTTGAAGACGTTTTAAATGGATTTTATAAAAGAATAGAATCTACGATTTGTGAAGTTATAAAATGAATGAATTTGTAAATAGAGAATTACAAGTGATTTGCTTATAATTTGGATTTTGGCGTGTAAATGAGATATGGATAGGATTCGTTAATTAAGTGATTTTATAAGTTGAAGTTGTTGTAAAATATAAATGGAATTTATAAACATTGTTTTATAAATCCAAAATCAATTGAATTTGATAAGTAAATATGAAAGCTTATTAAAGGAGATATATCCACGATTTTGGACAGTGGATAATCCTTTAAATTAAATATGTAGAAGTGTTGATTTTGGTAAATGATTTATATTCACGATTTTGGACAGTGAATAATTTATTAAAGAAATGTTTTAGGAAGTGATCTTTTAAATAGAATTAAAACAATTTGAAGTTGTTTTAAAATGTGTTAAGGATCGAAACCATAGATTTCAACATTCATTGTTGAAATAGACGTTTTCGAGAAATAAGGAAAAGATGGACTATAACACTGTTGTTATAGTAAATGATTTTCGAAAGGAAATGTTTTTGTATAGTATTGGGATTTATATATCTATCTAAATTTCGAATCCCCATATTAGTGATTTTGGGTTGTCGTAACGATGTTTTACGCAGCATTCGTTTTGACTCAAATGAATGTGTTTAAGAGAATGTTTTCCTTAAAGAATAAAATATATACTTATTTGTGATTTAAGTATATTGAATATTTTCCAAATGTTGAAAATAAATAGATTTGTGAATTACTTATTATTAAATAAGTATGGGAATGTTTTCCAATATGAAGTGAAATGTTTTGAGATTTATATCTTTTAAAGATATATTGAAAGTGAATATTTAAAATCGATTTGATAACATATATCAGTGGATATTTGGAAATTTAAGTTAACCATGGAATTTATAAAGGAAAGGGAAATTTGTTTAAAAATAAACATTGATTTATTTTTGAAGTGTGGAAACAAATTTACGGATTATCTTGTAAAGATGTTTTTGGAAAATAAATAATTTGGGAAATTATTTGAAATCTGGTGATGTTGTGCATATCTGTTGATAGTTAAATAACCGACTATCAATATTTACCTTTAAATGGGTATTTGTTGTGATTTGCTTGAATTTGAATGCTACACTTATTTTAAAACAAGCGCTCGTTATTCTGTTTAGCTGGGAGAGGACCTTTGGGTCATGAATCCCATTCCGAATAGTGATACGTCGTAATGGACAACATTTGAAGATCGGTGTTGAAGGCCGGATATTTTCAAAAACGGAAGGATTACCGTCAAATGTCTTCCAAATACATTTCTGTTGGTGGCGGAGAATTTATTCTCTTAGCTTAACACCCTTCTCTAAGACATACGAGCTCAGAGGTTATGTAGTTGATGGTTACTAGTGATACATTCCCAATTTGGTAATGTGGCATATGAAGTGCTGCTGATCATTTGTTGATCAAAGCATAGATTTTGTATAAAGCGTAGCTTTGTGGACGAGACTTCGTCGGACCTCACACCCCGATAATGGTCAAAACAGGAAAGATGCAACAAGGTTTTAGGGAGTAGCCCCCTTAGGGTATGTGCATTTCCTTCTGGATAGAAGTGGTATCATGGTATGGAGCCCAGATACTTAACTTATGTGGATGTCGCAAATATATATGACTTTGTGATTGATGTTGGTTGAGGATCCTCGGATAAAGGTTGTTTACAACCGGGGGATGGCATACTCGTGTCAGCAGTTACCTACTTTTGCAGAGGTAACCCGGCCTTGTGTTGGCAGAGATCCGGTTAGGTTCTCGGGGAGTCTCTCCAGAGGTGTACCAATGTGGCAATGGGAAGTTCCTTACCCTGACCATTTGTTGGAAAACCCAAAGAAACAATACGAGCCCTGTACGGTTTTAGTTGTATAACCTGCCATGGAATATGGCGGTAACCTGCTATTGAATATGGTAGTTATAGTACGCATAAGTGCGGAATGCCTATGCTGGCTAAGATTTATATTATACTTTCGAAATGTTTTTCCTGCACTTTGCACTTATAATAATAATATAAAAGGAATTTGCATATCAAGCATGTTTGACTATCATAAGGATAAATCTCCTCCAATTCTACGTTAGCATTATGTGTGCGTGCGGGAGCCCTTATGGTAGTTACATTTTCAAAAAGCATTGCGGATCTATTTTAAAATATTTCTTTGTTTGTTTTTAAAGAATAACTGTTTTAAGTTCTCACACCAGCCCCATGACTGACCTGAAGTTTATTGTTTCCTTCCTAAACTCTGGGTGCCCACCAATTTCCACACAGGCAATCTAGAGTCATGTTATCAAGTCATTCTGGAATTCAGGAGTTGCTGTAGAGATCTGGATCAAGCTGGATGGCATGGCGTATAAACTAGTATAGTATTTCTTTTCCGCTGTTTGTTGTTGTAAACTCTGATAACGTAATGTAATGTGATGTAATGTAATAACTGATATAGTTCTTTGTTTTAAAGATATTCATTTATCTATTATATATTGTTCCGCTGCGATTGTGAGATTCTGATATCGTTCTGTTGCTTCTTCTTTCTTACTTCTTCTACCTTTTTCTTCTTCTTTAACCCTAACGGTTGGGTTTTCCGGCCTTCGATTGCTCGGCAGTTGATACAGTCGACGTATTAATGTCGATTTTCGAATGTCGAAAATCCTGTATGTTACAATGTGGTATCAGAGCAATTGGTTAAGCGACAACCTTGGCTCTGTTGGGTGTTACTTATTAGAGATAGAGTCAGCAGGACTCTAGAATGAGTGTGAGTGTAATAATAGATATGAGCGCGTATTTGTTAGTGAATATAAAAATTGTTTTATATTTTGTTGATTGGTTTGTTGAGTGGTATATGGATTTTGGTCAATACGAGTAATTAACGTTATTGATAGGAATCTCTAACCACGCGTACAGAACAAATTCGACACAATATCGTTTTAAAATAGGGTAAATGAAATAATTTTACCTAAATTATTTTCGTGTATAAAAGAGAAAAATTTTCTGCGAATTATTATAATATATGATTGCTTGGTTGCTAGAAAGTGATGATATTGAATTATTATCATTAAAGTTGGAAAAGAAATTGAAATCGTAAGTCCAAAGTTAAGAAATAAATTCACATACAAATAGAATTGGAGAATATAAATTGTAAATGTGATTTGTAATTTGAAGTAAAATTCTAGAGGAATATTTGGAAATGTTTTGAAAAGGTTTGCAATTTGGAAAAGATTAAATTCCTTTTTGAGTTTGGAAATGGTTTTCAAGTGTTTGGAAAAATGTTTTTGGAGGGATAAAAGCTCTAACTCTTTTCGTTCGTTGGAAAATAACTTCGATGATGACTGCAGCATCATCGGTGTTCATTTTCAGGTTTCCAAAAGATGGATTGCTGCCAAGTTGTTTTAAATGGAAGTCGTTTGGAAAATTTGGGTTTGGGTTTTGAAATTCAAAGGATAAGTTGAATTGGTTTCAAAAATGGTTTTGAAATGTTGGAAAGACTCTGGAATCTGATAAAAATAGTTATGGAATAAAATTTATTAAGTTGAAAATAAATTTGGGTTAGAAACAAATGCATTGAAATTGAGTTAGAACTTGTAATGAATTAGTAAAAGAAACTAATTTAAAATAGCAAGATGAATCAGTTGTGAATGAAAAATAATTGATAAAATTCAATATTCAGAAGGTAAATTGAATCCAAATAGAATTGAAATTGTAAATTGAATTCAAATGAAATTGATAATGTGAGATTGAATGAAAATGGATATTATGGCTAGCAGGATATACAGGTGGATTAAATGGAAATTGGGATTTTGATTTCGAAGATAAAAAAATTGAATTGCTTGAGAAAAGGTATGTATTTGAATTTCAATATGAAATTTGATGATTTTCTTGTCCAGCCACTTGGCTTTTTCTTTTCTTTTTGAAATCTGGGGGCCGTGATGCCATTTTTGTAGTCGTACCGAGCTAGCCGCGCAAAGGAGACGCTGGCGAAATTTTTCGAAAATTTAAGGCGTTAGAATATTTTTGAGAAAATTGAAATTTTTTGAAAACTATAACTTTGATTTTGGATTGAAAAGTTAAACGATATAGTTAGTTTTCAAAAGAGAACTAAGTATGATTTGAAAACTTAGTAAAGTTATTGTAAGAAGTTTAACTATGGATTTTGGAAAAGTTAAAATGTTTAAATGAATTTGAAATTTAATTTGAACAAATGGTTTTGAAAAGTTAATGGATTCTATAACATTTTCTTACATGGTAATTTCAAGGACGAAATTCTTTTAAAGGGGGAAGTCTGTAACGACCCAGAATTTCTGTCATTTGAAATTCGTATATTTAATTGATTTTAAATATTAACAATTAAAATTTGTAAGTCGAATAAATTTTTATTTCGGATATCTAGATTTAATTGGATAATTAAATCGATAATTTAACATTTGAAATTACAGAAATAATTGGAAAATGGGTTTAATGTGAGTGAAAATGATTTATAGAGTTATATTAAATCATATTGGAGTAAGAATGATGTTATAGAACTTTTAAAATTGAATTAAAAGTTAATTTGTAGAAATTCAATATTTTAATATTTAATTGACGAGTAAAAATAGTCATTTTTCAAACAGTCTCGGATTTCGACGAAACCAGTTTCATCGGATCCATAGTGTTAAACTATTGTATGGTTTCAAATTTCGTGTCAATCGGATTTACGGTTTGTCCGGGGCAAGCTAGAACGCACTGAAATCGGTTTGAGTGAATTTTAAATTTAAATAGTCGATTTGAAACCCTATCTTCCAAATACGATCAAATTTGCTCCAGATATATATTCCATTGCGTTCGGAATGGGGGTAAAACATTATAAACATCAGGCGGCACGCTTCGTTTGGAGTTCGGGACAAATTCGGGTGAATAGTGCGCGAGAATTTTCTATAAAAGGACCTAACTTTCTTCATTTTACACAAACCCTAATTCTCATAAACCCTAGCCGCCATTATATTGTACACGACCAGAAATGCTCGATTTTCTTCTTCAATTATCTTCCAATCCACACGTTAATTCAAGAAACCTTCAACACGAGAATTGTAGAGCTAAGCGAGATCATTCAATCCATACGGCGATGATCATCGATGGAGCATCGTAGGGGCCAGATTTTGGCCGAGTACACAGCGTGTTCTCATGTGTTTTATGTGCAAGGGAGTGGCCAAGTTGCATGTCGTTCAAGCCGAAGGTGCGGCGGAGTACGCTCTTCGTCGTGGAGTTGGCTGATCGTCTTCAAAACGTTTGAAATGGGTGCGAAAATTCGATTAGCAATGGCGGTCGATGGGTTTTCGGTTGCGCATGTTTTACTGGAAAGAAGGAGAAGCAAATTTTGCACGACCGTGATTTTCTTTGGTAAAAACGAATGGCCAGATTTGAATCTAGGTTAAAAATAAAAAAAATTGGAAATTTATATTATATTGTTTAATTCGTATAACTTTAAAACATCATAACTTTTTCATACGAGGTCCGTTTCGCACGAAACGAATTGCGTCGGGTTTATATTGACGAGTACTACGCAATGGAGCTAGATTGGGATCTATTGGAGCTAGTGATAATTTTGGATAAAATTAAATGCGCGTTTAATTTTATTCGAAATAAAACGCTGAAACTGTTATTTGAAGCAAGTGAGAACTTCTCACTCAATCGAATCTGTTTCGATTGAAATTTTAAATAGTTAAATTTAAAATTGCTTGATTATGTTGATTGTATGCTTGGATGATAAATTGTTATCTGTTGTATTGAAATAGACCATATACGCCGCATATTAAGCGGAGGTTATTATATTAAACACATATACCTCGATATTCCACCTCGAAGTGGAATTGGTATTATATATGTACTTGAAGTTGATTTTCCGCATTATATAGCGGATGAGACCCTATTGCGCCTCATAATAGCGGATAATATTTTATATAAACCCATGTACTGCGATATCCCGTCTTGAAACGGGATTGGTATTGTGCTAACATCTGTGGATGTAGGGAAACAGGTTGGAGGGATCCAACTGGATTCCTCAAATAATTGAATTTGTTTCAATGTTGTGTGTTGATTATTTATAATCTCTGTGTGATTATCTTTGTGATTGAAATCGTTGAAGGCTAAAATTTAGCCGAATATAATTTTGGTATCGTTAGATACCGGAAATAAATAAAAAAATTTGTTTTTTGAAAATTCAAGTTGAAAGTTTATATTAACAATTTTGATGTTTTGAGAAATATAGTTGAAAGGTGATTTTAGGAAATATGAAGTTAATTATTTTATAAAATAACTTAAACGGTGATTTTTTAATTTATTATAAAAGCTTTAAATATAAGATTTAAAAATTGGATTTTTATAAATCAAAGTAATGGAATTATAAAGGAGTTTTAAAGACGTTTTAAAATGATATTATAAATGGATTTGATAAAAGAATAGAATCTACGATTTGTGAAGTTATAAAATGAATGAATTTATAAATAGAGAATTATAAGTAATTTGCTTATAATTTGGATTTTGGCGTGTAAATGAGATATGGATAGGATTCGTTAATTAAGTGATTTTATAAGTTGAAGTTGTTATAAAATATAAATGGAATTTATAAACATTGTTTTATAAATCCGAAATCAATTGAATTTGATAAGTAAATATGAAAGCTTATTAAAGGAGATATATCCACGATTTTGGACAGTGGATAATCCTTTAAATTAAATGTGTAGAAGTGTTGAATTTGGCAAACGATTTGTATTCACGATTTTGGACAGTGAATAATATATTAAAGAAATGTTTTAGGAAGTGATCTTTTAAATAGAATTAAAACGATTTGAAGTTGTTTTAAAATGTGTTGAGGATCGAAACCATAGATTTCAACATTCATTGTTGAAATAGACGTTTTTGAGAAATAAGGAAAAGATGGGCTATAACACTGTTGTTATAGTAAATGATTTTCGAAAGGAAATATTTTTGTATAGTATTGGGATTTATATATCTGTCTAAATTTCGAATCCCTATACTAGTGATTTTGGGTTCTCGTAACGATGTTTTACGCAACATTTGTTTTGACTCAAATGAATGTGTTTAAGAGAATGTTTTCCTTCAAGAATAAAATATATACTTATTTGTGATTTAAGTATATTGAATATTTTCCAAATGTTGAAAATAAATAGATTTGTGAATTACTTATTATTAAATAAGTATGGAAATGTTTTCCGATATGAAGTGAAATGTTTTGAGATTTATATCTTTTAAAGATAAATTGAAAGTAAATATTTGAAATCGATTTGATAATCATATGTCAGTGGATATTTGGAAATTTAAATCCACCATGGAATTTATAAAGGAATGGGAAATTTTTTTAAAAATAAACATTGATTTATTTTTGAAGTGTGGAAACAAATTTACGGATTATCTTGTAAAGATATTTTTGGAAAATAAATAATTTGGGAAATTGTTTGAAATCTAATGATCTTGTGCATATCTATTGATAGTTAAATAACCGACTATCAATATTTACCTTTAAATGGGTATTTGTTGTGATTTGCTTGAATTTGAATGCTACACTTATTTTAAAATAAGCGCTCGTTATTCGGTTTAGCCAGGAGAGGACCTTTGGGTCATGAATCCCATTCCGAATAGTGATACGTCGTAATGGATAGCATTTGAAGACCGGTGTTGAAGACCGGATATTTTCGAAAACGGATGGATTACCGTCTAATGTCTCTCCATCGGCTGATCTCCGATATAGAGATTTTATCACCCTTTGTGATGGAAAGTCCTGTCATGATTAGTGAATATCCGGATTGCAAGGGCTTCTTTGGAAGTGCCTTCGGTTCCGTTCGATCTCGGAACGGACTTGTATGGATGTGTGTCTGACGTTACACTTTGAGATGTAAGCTGGTTTCTTTCAAACACATTTCTGTTGGTGGCGGAGAATTTATTCTCTTAGCTTAACACCCTTCTCTGAGACGTAAGAGCTCAGAGGTTATGTAGTTGATGGTTATTAGTGATACATTCTTAATTTGGTAATGTGGCATACGAAGTGTTGCTGATCATTTGTTGATCAAAGCATAGCTTTTGTATAAAGCGTGGCTTTGTGGATGAGACTTCATCGGACCTCACATCCCGATAATGGTCAAAACAAGAAAGATGCAGCAAGGTTTTAGGGAGTAGCTCCCCTTAGGGTATGTGCATTTCCTTCTGGATAGAAGTGGTATCATTGTATGGAGCCCAGATACTAAACTTAAGTGGATGTCACAAATATACATGACTTTGTGATTGATGTTGGTTAAGGATCCTCGGATAAAGGTTGTTTACAACCGGAGGATGGCATACTCGTGTCAGTAGTTACCTACTTTTGCAGAGGTAACCCGGCCTTGTGTTGACAGAGATCCGGTTAGGTTCTTGGGGCGTCTCTCCAGAGGAGTACCCATGTGGCAATGGGAAGTTCCTTGGCCTGACCATTCGTTGGAAAATCCAAAGAAACAATACGAGCCCTGTATGGTTTTAGTTGTATAACCTGCCATGGAATGTGGCGGTAACCTGCTATTGAACATGGTAGCTATAGTAGGCATAAGTACGGAATGCCTATGATGGCTAAGATTTATATTATACTTTCGAAATGTTTTTCCTGCACTTTGCACTTATAATAATAATATCAAAGGAATTTGCGTATCAAGCATGTTTGACTATCATAAGGAGAAATCTCCTATGATTCAGCGTTTGCATTGTGTGTGCGTGCGGGAGGCCTTATGGTAGTTACATTTTCCAAAAGCATTGCAGATCTATTTTAAAATATTTCTTTGTTTGTTTTTAAAGAATAACTGTTTTAAGTTCTCAAACCAGTCCCATGATTGACCTGGAGTTTATTGTTTCCTTCCTAAACTCTGGGTGCCCACCAATTTCCACATGGGCAATCTAGAGTCGTGTTATCAAGTCATTCTGGAATTCAGGAGTTGCTGTAGAGATCTGGAATCAAGCTGGATGGCATGGCGTATAAACTAGTATAGTATTTCTTTTCCGCTGTTTGTTGTTGTAAACTCTGATAACGTAATGTAATGTGATGTAATGTAATAACTGATATAGTTCTTTGTTTTAAAGATATTCATTTATCTATTATATGTTGTTTCGCTGCGATTGTGAGATTCTGATATCGTTCTGTTGCTTCTTCTTTCTTACTTCTTCTACCTTTTTCTTCTTCTTTAACCCTAACGGTTGGGTTTTCCGGCCTTCGATTGCTCGGCAGTTGATACAGTGGACGTATTAATGTCGATTTTCGAAAGTCGAAAACCCCGTATGTTACATCAGCCTACTTTTTTTCGCCATCATAACCTTTTCCTTTCCCTTCATATTACCGTAGCCAGCAAGCTACACGCAAGGCGTCTTCCTTTTTCTTTTATCATCTTAGCCATGCCTTTTGAAACTAAAAAGAAAGCAAAATTCATTTGATGAAACGAGAAAAAACATTTTGTTCAAAATCAAATAATGGCCAAACTCTGTGAGAAAGTAAATCGCCCTTTTCAAACAAAGTTCGCGCAAACTAATAGAGACTCTCTCTTAATGTCGGGTCGATTTTCAGAGGTACCCATGAGGCTCGCGTTCGAAGGTGGGCACGCGATCGAATTCAGTTCTTGTTTGATGGGGTTTTAGGGCTTTAAATTGGGTCAGTGGAGACGCGGAAGGTGTTCGCGTGCGCACTGGGAGGGTCAGCCGAGGTGATGGCCGAGCGCGAGTGTGGCCGTGAGCGATTGGCAGTGACGAGGGAGGGGTCGCATGCGAGGCGATGGTGGGAGATTTGACAAGGTCAAAACACTGGAGGTTGGGGCTCACATCGATTTGAGCGATTCGTTTTGAGCTGAGTTCGGTTTCCTTTTCTGCATAAGGTATTTTATTTATAAATTTTTTCTTTTTTCTCATACATTCTGGGAAGAACATTGTCAATAAGGTCAAAATTATATTTGATTTTTTTACTTTAATTTAATATATATATATATATATATCCACACTCATATTTTAATCTGAACAGTAAATATATGAATATATGGGAATAAGATTTAGGAATAACAATTTTATTATGTTGTAAAGTTTATATAAAAGAATTAGAGTTTTATTTATTTTATAAACATATATATATATATATATGTAGTTTATAAATAAGAAATAAGTATATGTATACCTATGTCCATTTTAAATTTACTAGTTTAGATTAAAAATAATTTATTAAGGAAATTTATGTGGTTAATAAACTTATTTAAATTATTTAGTTACTAAAAGATATTTTAAAAGGAAAATTTTGTTTAAACTAAATTATTAGTTCATTAATTTGTTAAAAAAAAATTAATTGTTTGATTATTTCGATATTAATAAATTGTATAAATATTTATACAAGGTCTAAAATCTCGAAGAAATAGTCGAAATGGAAATGGGTTGCATGCGTAATTAAAGGTGAGTTAATCTCACTCATCTGGGTGTTATTTAAATTTACATGATTAAATTTAAACAATTGGTTAGATGATTGAATTGTTTTGATGCGCTATGTTATATATATAGTAATATATATAGTATATTGGAGTGATTGATTTCTCGCAATATTTAGCGGATGAGACCCTATGCGCCGCATAATAGCAGATGTTGTTATATTTAATCCCTTATACCGTGATATTCCACCTCGAAGTGGAATTGGTATTTTATATTGTGCTAACGTCTGTGGATGTAGGGAAACGGGTTGGAGGGATCCAACTGGATTCCTCAACATTTATTTAAATTATTCAATATTCTTTGTTGTGATTATTTGATATTCTGTGATGAATTATATTGGAATATTGAATGTTATGGTTTGCTTGAATATATTTCGGTACACTGAGTTATCAAAATATATAAATTGGATTTTTGGAAATACAATAAATGAGTGGAGTTTTAAGTAAAATAATTATAGCAAATTTGAATAAATTAAGAATGAATTGAAAGGAATGGAAGTGATATTAAAATACTAATAAATAATTCCGAGTATGAAAAAAAGATATTTTTGAATAAACAGAAATTAATGAATTTTAAACTTAAGTGATATCATTTAAAGGAATAAAGAATAATTTTAAAATTCAAATTTTAAATTTATTTAAAAGGATAAAGAAGTAATTTGAGAAATCTAACATTGGTATTTTCAGTTAAAAGTATTTTAAATCATAATTAAGGATTTAAATCTGAAGTTGATGGATTTTGGAATAAATGGGGTGAATTGGAAATCAATTTGGAAATTGATTTAAGTGTTTGAAATTGGATATTTGGAAGAATAAATTCAAGGTGGGAATTATTAAGAGGAAATGAGAAAATTTATTTAAAGATAAATAGTGATTTATTTTTAAAAGATGTGAAGAGAAGTGTTTTTCCCTGGATAGCCAAGTACGTTTTCAAAATAAACTTTTAAATATAAGTTAAAAGCTTTAATGTTGTTTTAAAAAAAAGCATGTTTAAGAAAATTTATTATTTCTAATCGTTTAAATTCTTAAGTTAATATTTTTCAAATCTATTATCGTAGTAATTATTTAAAAAGTGACTTAGTATTTTGTTTTAAAAAGTGAAAACCTAGTTTTATATTTTATAAAGTAACCTTATTTTCAAATTTTCATATAGTATGTATTCTTAATAAATTATGAAGTAGTTTTTAAAATAAATGTTTTAAAGTATATTTCGAAGTAAAGCGTTTTAAATTATTTTAAAAATCTAAAGTTTTGTGCTTGGTGATTTCACTAGAAATAGAAAATACTTGGAATTTATTTTGAGAAAGGAAGATAGTTTGAAACTATTTTCAAAAGGGTTTGAAAAGTGGAAATATATCTTGTGAAGATATTTTTGGGATTAATAAATAATTTGGAAAATTATTTATTGGTTGATGGTTGTTTGTGAATATTAATTGATAGTTAAATCACCGACTATCAATATTGGCCAAATGCGCTGATCGTTTCGAAGAGACCGGGATCGGGATTTATTTCTCGAAAACCACTTCGATCCGGTTTGTAAGTTTCATAGGAAAAGCGTTTGGATTCGAACTTGGAGCAGTGAAGTGCAAGGGCTAGTCGCTACTAATCTTGAGGATATTTCCAAAATGGATGTAGTAGGAATAGTGCCTTCGGTTCCGTTCGAACCCGGGACGGACTTGTATGGATGAATGCTTTCGGAACATCGTCAGGTGGGCGATGGGCATTCTAAGGGATATGTTTTAAAAGGTAACGCTTAGCCTCAAGCCTCATCAACCGGGAACAACTGAAAATCAGGGGTTATGCAGCAAGGCTAGGTGGGTAGCACCCATTCAGGGTGAGGTCATCCCTATCTAGATGTCCCTTTTATTTTGGCTTAGTGGTGCGGTTGCTGATCCCAACCGTGGGGTGATCTTACTCGGGATTGTCCAGTAAGGAGTAGTCCCGGTCTTGTGTTGCGGGGGGTCGGGAGTGATCCTCGGTACGGTGGTCTAGGCCATGTACTGTGACAGGTGGTACCATAGTGCCTAGTCATTAGTTGGAAATCCATTCTCCCTACACGCCTTTTACGAGTTTTGTTTGTATTACCCACTTTGTGGCTAGTAGCTGGAATTTAATAGATGTAACTATTTCGGCTATTTTAATAAGTATTTGTATATAGACCCTATTATAATATCAGAGGATTTCAATAAAAAGTGTTTAGTTATCGTAAGGTAAAAACCCGACATGTTTATTTGTGGCGTGGTCTTACGAGATGCTTTTGTTTTCAAAAGGATTTTTGAAACTCTAACAATCAATTTGAGTGTGATATCTCACGCTGGTTTTCCATACTGACTCGGGTGTTATTTAACTATAATGCTCGGGTCAGACCGAGTATTTTAGGATACAGGATATGATGCTGTGGAGCTCAGGAGACGAGCTGGATGGCGATATGTACTTCCGTATTTAATTATCATTCTACTGTGTATCTAGTTGTATGTTATTGATGTGGAACTCTGATGATGTACTCTGATGATGTATATATATAAACAGATATAGTTTTCTTTTGTGTAAAGATTATTGAATATCTATTATATTTTATTCCGCTACGATGGTAAGATTCTATTGTTATTTTCTGTTTTCTCTTCTTCTACCTCTTCTTCTTTAATCAAAATAGTTCGCATTTCTGTTCATCTTGAGTTGATTGATGTAGAATAGCGTTGACTCAAGGGATACGGATTTGCGGATCGTTACATTTACATTAATTAATTAAATTAATAAATTAACAAATTAAATCAAAATTCAAATTTCAACTCTATAATTAACAAAGTTCATCATTTATAAATTTCTAAATCATTTACACTAATTTACCCAAATTTAAATGTCAATTTAGAGTTGATAAATTTACAAATTTCAGTATTAACTACAATTTCATTAAAATCGGAAATTATAAATTTAATTTCCAAAATTTCTATTAAATTTATTCTTTTCATTCTATTATTCAATTCATTATTATCAACTGATGAATTTTAACATTGGATACAAAATCTATTGCAATCCTCACATTCCATCATAATTAGCGTAATACTTAGATTTTTAATTTCGTTAAATTACAATTACTCCACTTATTATGGTTCAAAACCCAATAAATTGATAAAGCTTTATTTCCCATACTTATAATCAACAAATTGTCCAATATGAATAACCTTAACATTTTTTCTAAATATTACCTTAATTAATATTAACGTAATATTACATTAGACTTATGGTAACTGATTTCCAATTTAAATTAACAAGCAATAAGAATATGTAACATACAATAATCGTTACGCTAAATTATAGTCACATTAATAAGCTTTTATTACTTACAAATAAATGTTACCATTTATTTTCATAGTACTAATTTCTTCTAATATTCCATTTATTTGCTTATGCCTTTCATAGTCAAGTATAACATATCTTCATTAATTGTCATTCCATTCAATCCATTAAGTATTAATCTTAATTAGCACTGATTATATCTTGATGCATTCTTTTTTACATCATTTATTACTTTACAAAATAAAATAACATTTAAACTCATCAATGTAATACCAAATTTCATTTTAAATCCAACTGATTTTCAAATCAAAGTTTATACATATTTCAAACAACTATTATAATTACTCCCAGAACATTGGTTTTATTGAATGACCATTTATTATAATTTAATTTCCTTAATTTAATCCAATGCTTACATTTTGTTTTCATATATCCAATTTGTAGCTAAGTATATGTCTACATTAATTACATTTATTTGCATTTCGTTTAATTTATTAATAGTTACCTTAGTTAAGTTACCTTAGTTAACATTACGTAATATTAGATTATAATTTTACAATCCTGACAAACTCATAAATTGTCAATTGCCAAATATATACATTAATTACTATTAAATGTTCTCAATAAGTTTATCTACTTGGTTTCAAACTTTTTATTCATCAATTACTACCTTATAAATATACTTCCGTTTCTAATCAATTTACATTCACCTTTCCGTTATTATAGTAATCATCATTAAAGTAACCTTTAATTACTTGTTTGTTCATTCTTCCCAACTTATTACACCCTATTACACTATTTCACACATTAATTCAATAATTACATTTGCTTTTTCTTATTCAACTTATAACCAAGTCATACATTTAAATTATTTTATTTTATTTACCTTTTATATCCTATTATAAACTTATGCACACATTAATTAAGATTTTAAATCAATTTAATCACTTTATCTTGGTAACATTCTTTTATTACAATAAGAATAAAATTAACATTAGTTATTTCACTTCTTGGAATTATATCTAAGTTTATTAACAATTAACTTACATTTATCCTCTTACATTCAAGTTATTAAAAATTAACTTACCAATCTTATCCAAGTTATTATTTCCATTAATAATTCACTAAATTTTTATGTCCTTCAACATTAAGTTACCAAAATTTTCTTAAATTAAGAAATTTAATTAATGAATTTTACGGGTCGTTATACTCTCCTCCACTCAAAACTTTTCGTCCCCGAAAAGGAAAAAGAAGGGAAAAGAAGAATTAAGAAATCAATATATCTTACTTGAAATATTAGATTTATTCACAAATAAATTTACAAAATTTAATAATTGAAATAAAATATCCAATTATAACTATTAAATCCCTTTATACTCAAATTAGTGAAGTTTGGAAAACATTTTCAAAAAAATTTCTAAGTCCAAAATTTACGGAAAATTTCAGCAGAATCTCCTTTGTACGAAGAGGCTTGGGAGAAAATAAAATGTCAAAAATAAAAATATCCAACATATACTTCAAAATAATATATATCCCAACATGGGAAAAATAATATAATAGCGCTATAATACCGTAATCCGAAACGTACCTATTTGTCGGGCAATTAACGCTTATTTATGGAACCAAAAGCAGTAGCAATTACTTCCATAACTTGTATTTCACTTATATAATCCAAAAGGGTTAACAATTATATAAAATGAAATATTTAAAGCTGTTTTAAATAACGACAAACAATCAACATACCAACTATCACTTGCAACAAGCAAACAACCATCACATAAATCAACACACTTCAATTGTCCATTCATATCAAACAAAACAAATAGTTGTTCGGGTTCAAAACTTTAAATCGTACGGAATGAAAATAAACTACTAAGTGTACCCTTTTACTCAACGGTCTTAGGCGAAACTAAATAGATTATACATACATCCCAACAAATTTAAAGTATCCTTACCCAGACAACTATAAACCAAACAAACAACAAATTCCCAAATCAAGTTAATTTTTATTAATTTCATTCATATAATAATTTATCTTTTAAATTTACATTTATTTCTTACAATTTTATTTCGAATAACTTCAACTTATTTACTTAAGTTTGAAATTTCTTACTTATACTGCTTATCCTTTTATTATATTTAATTATAGTAACATTTCCAATTATACTTAAGTTTATAATAACTACAACATCAAATTCTTATTTATTAAGGTGATTCATTGAACCTTTTCATTATATAAATTTTCTTGTACAATTTTCCATTACATTTTCTTATTAGACATTCCAACTTTTAATATTTGGCAAGTAATATATGCTTTTTAAGAAAGTAATTGAAAGTTATACAAGTTTTTCCCAATTCATTTAATTAATTAAATGCTCAATAATAATATCCTTTGTTTTATACGTTACAAAATTAAATTTTATTTTTATTTAATTTACAACTTAACATTAAATCTCTTATTTCCTTTAGAGGTTTCAATTTATTAATTACCTACGTTCTAATTCACTACAATAATTGAAACTATTAATTAATGGAAACTTACAAAATACCGGGTTAAAACTCAAGTCATTTTAAAATAATAGATAAATATATACTTAAAACATATATATCCAATTGTATTTAGAACAATTAAAATTCATATTTGTTATCAAAATAAATCTGTAGCAAAACTACTACAGTGGCCTTTCCACTTCAAAACTCGAAAATGAATATCGATGACGCGGCTGCCATCATCGAAATTATTTTCCAGCGACATAGAGGGAAGTACAGAACTTATTTTTCCGAAATCTTCTTTAAAACAATTCTTCCCAACTATATTGAAATATTTGTATCAAAAATACTTATAAACAATACTATTCTACTCCAAAATTATTCGAAAGAAATTTTCAAAAGCCCGGAACTTAAGTTCTAAATTTCCAATTTCATTTATTTTATTTTCAATCTTATTTCGACTATTATTTATAAATTTCATTACCTAACAACCAATATGTTACAACCAAATAAAATCTTTATAAAATTTATTATATATATATATATAGAAAATATAATAGGCAAAATTATTTCGTTCACCAATATTCAAAACAAATATTGTGTTGGTCTGTCCTATTAAGTGTTTAGAAATCCCTATTGATGTCATAGCGTCTTATGCACCAACCAGAATTTATAAATACAAAACAGAACAGATTAACACAATATTTAAACCTTTTTATAGCACTAACAAATACGCTTTCTCATATATATACACTCAGCGACTCCCACATGGTATTACTACCCTATTTAAAAAGAGTCTAACCCCATAAAGCTAAGATTTTCTAAACCAAAGCTCTGATACTAGATGTAAAACCCCACCCATTTTGCACGGTTTAAATCAACGATAAACCACACACGTCAGACTTAAAACCATACAGAAGGGCGGATTGTTATAGGAAAATAAGAAAAAGCAGGGAAAAAAACAAAATAGAATCTTGCAGCGGAACGATAAAATATAATAATCAAATATACAGTTCATGAAGCTGTTTTATAAAAACATTTGATTATACTTATACAATACATATCAGAGTTACACATACCATGGAATAATCAATAACAGCGCAGCGGAATAAAATGGTGTAGTGGAATAATATAATAGAAAATAATAAATCTTCGTCTTCGTCCTCTAGAATACGGTCTTCCAATTCCTGAGATGCTCAGGCTGACCCGAGCGAATTGAAAAGACAAAACACTCGAGTCAGAACTAAAAGATCTTATGTAAGTTAAATCAACAATAAAATATGAGTGGAACGGCGTCAGATATGTTTACGGGATTTTACATCTCCTATCCAGTGTCTAGCATGGGTGCAGCAACTTAAGAGATGCTCGGGATTCACATATCCTAAGGTTCCGTTAAACTATTTGCTATGTAGTAATATTTCGCTATTATAATAATGTCTAGTAGTAAAATAAACTTACTTTTAAATAGCATTAAGGCTTTACATTTTCCACCTTAACACGTAATAGTCCCAGTAGTCCATCCAATATCATAGTCCCTCCTGATCGGGAAGCCACCAGAGGATACCACACGGGCTACAGGAGAAACCAAACTCGTACAAGACGCGATAGGGTGGATGACACGGCACAACTAGGCAATGCCAGAGTAGATATACCAATTACGCTTCGGGGTCGGTGGTAACGCGTAGCGCGCAGCTACTGGCTACCTCGAGCCACACCCCCAAATAAAAAATCAAAAGTGCCTACCGAATCAATCCAATAGTCAAAGTATAATATTGAAGAGATGTGTCCGATCAAAGGTGCTACCTCATTAACCCGTCGATCGCTCCTGTTTTAGCCATCTTACGCCAACTCATGAGAGTTGGGTCCACGTATTTACATCAAAGGAAATGCCGCCACCATTCTACTTCATTCTGGAATCTCCACCGCGTACATGGTTGTTAAAGTGGTTTTCGGAGTTGGCAGAGAGTATGACAACTGCCGATCCCGGTCTCTTTAACAACCAAACGTTATTATAACACCGCGGTTATTTCAAAATAATTTATACTTTAAAACCAAAATATAATATCACTTTCAAAACCATATAAATACGATATCATTTCTATTTTAAAACCCCAAATCAATATGATATCATTTTTATTTTAGATATATCCCTTTTTCCAAATCATAATACTTTCAAAATATATATGTCTTAAATCCCATAGCTTTGAAATAAAATTTCTGATACTTAAATGGTTTAAATATTAAGCCACTTTATATAATAAAATAGCTTTTTAAATTTCACAAATAAATTCCAAATACGGATTTGAACCTCCAAATAAACCATTTCAATTTCCATATATTTCAAAGCTTTAAATATTCCACCTTTTCAAAACTAATTCTTTGATAATTCCATATAAATCAAACTCAATTACTATTATTTAGATTTGAAATATTTGCTTAATAAATCCAATATAATTTAAGTAAAACTTTTAACTTCAAACAACTAGATATTCTTTAATTTATTTAACTTGATATATTCGTTTATCTCAACTTTTTAATTCATTTAAATCGCTTTAAACCAAATCAAGTTATAAAGATCATACCCTTTAAAAACTCCATTTTTATTTAAATTTCAATTCAAATTTATTCAAGTACAATTCTTAAATAATTCAATTCAAACCAATTTCATATTTATCTTCCAACTTGAATTTCATTTAAGTCATTTAAAAACTCTATATAAATATATACAATATCTTAAATAGGTGCTTAATCATATAATATAAAATAATCAAACTCTGTTATTAAACTTATTTTTATCAAACAATTTTATACATAGCTTAAATTCAAGAATTTTAACTATATATATATATATATAATAATATTCACATAACATCAAAAATTAATATTTATTAAACCGTATATTCCTTTTCAAAACCAAAGAAATCATTTCAAATATTTTTATATATAGACCGCGGTGCCTGTATATAATTTTCTATCCTATGGTCAAGTGATACGGATATTTATCATTTCAATCCGTAATTTAAAATAAAATTACGGTTATATATCATTTTAAACCGCAATCTCGAAGGAAATAAATGCATAACAACTTGCAGATTATGATGATATAAATAAAACATCCATTCATCCACCATAAAATCGTACATCCATCACAATGATTATCCAAAACAATCAATCAATATCAATATATAACTGATAATATACAACAGGTAATTAACTGGTAGTTATACTCAAAAATAAATTAAATAACAATTTAATTTAAATAAATGCAATTAACCGAGATGATGATTAAAAGTATACAAACAGTCATAAATAAATTCATAATCACAACATACATTTAATTTAGCAAACGTAAGAAATTTTAGAAGTTGTGAGTGGGTTAAAACACTCACATTTTGAATTTAAATTGAATTTAAATCCAATTTAAACCCAAAAATTTCACAGTCTCAGAATCTGTCCGAACCAGCGCTAAAATGTCAGAATTCAGATACGATCCTAACGGAAGAACCCGCGCGTGAAACGGACCTCATATGTGGGAGTTATGCGTGTTAGAGCGATTGGAAAATTAAATTTAAATAAAACAAACAAAACAAAAGGGACAAAAAGTACACGTCACTTCCATCTACCCAAATCCAAAAACCTAGAATACACAAGCAACATCATCACGCGATATGAAACCGCCAGCCTTACGTCACCGCACGCCTCCAATTCAATCCAAAATCGTGCGAGCCTACCTGAAGACAACCTCCACGCGTGCAACGGCCTGAGCGACGCCACCACACGATTTCCAATTCCAGCAGCCGCCCCCAAAACTTTTACCTAATCGAATTTTCCGATGATCTAACCGTCATCTCGCGAAACTAGTCACACCGATGAACAGCGCACAAGACTCTCTACAAAACGCAGAAATGGTTTGTCGATCCGACAACGTTCATCGACGTGCGATGAACGGCCGTGGATGTTTCATTGATTTCTAGCCACACAACAACCCAGATCAGAAAACAAATCACATATTCGACTTGCGCTCTTCGAGATATTAAAATCCATATATAATTTGCTACGGTTTGAGGAGATTGAATTTTGGCTTTGATTTTTGAATTGCAATTGAAATTAGGGTTTGCAGCCATTGGAAAGAGGAGGAGCCGATGGAATTGTATGCACAGACAAATGAGAAATAGAGGTAGGCTAAGGTTTATAATAGGTTATATATAGGCAAGGTTGAAATAGAATAGATGGACCCGTTTTATAAACGCGCTGAACGATGAATGGCCCGAAAAGTCCGTTCTGACTTCGAAACGAAATTGGGTCAACCCATATATCAAAATTGATGTTTTAAAATATTTTAAACGCGATGGAACAGGTTCCAAGTCCAAATTTCATCGTATGAAGAAGTTATGCTAAAATCAATGTTTTTTTTCAAATTGATTTCAATTGATTTCAATTTCGTTGATTTCTAGGCGTTTTGAGTCTGTACGATCAAACGACAAGTCCGATCGCTACGAAACTTGAAACCCTATAATAATTCACCGTTACAGATCCGATGAAACTGGTTTCGTCGAAATCCGAGTCAATGGCCAATATTGTTATTTTTACATTAATTAATTAAATAAATAAATTAACAAATTAAATAAAATTTCAAATTTCAACTCTATAATTAACAAATTTCATCATTTTTAAATTTCTAAATCATTTACACTAATTTACCCAAATTTAAATGTCAATTTAGAGTTGATAAATTTACAAATTTCAGTATTAACCGCAATTTCATTAAATTCAGAAATTATAAACTTAATTTCCAAAATTTCTATTAAATTTATTCTTTTCATTCTATTATTCAGTTCATTGTTATCAAGTGATAAATTTTAACATTGGATTCAAAATCTATTGCAATCCTCACATTCCATCTTAATTAGCGTAATACTTAGATTTTTAATTTCGTTAAATTACAATTACTTCACTTATTATGGTTCAAAACCCAATAAATTGATAAAGCTTTATTTCCCTTACTTATAGTTCAACAAATTGTCCAATATGAATAACTTTAACATTTTTTCTAAATATTACCTTAATTAATATTAACGTAATATTACATTAGGCTTATGGTAACTAATTTCCAATTTAAATTAACAAGCAGCAAGAATAAGTAACATACAATAATCGTTACGCTAAATTCTAGTCACATTAATAAGTTTTTATTACTTACAAATAAATGTTACCATTTATTTTCATAGTACTAATTTCATCTAATATTCCATTTATTCGCTTATGCCATTTATAGTCAAGTATAACATATCTTCATTAATTGTCATTTCATTCAATCCATTAAGTATTAATCTTAATAAGCACTGGTTATATCTTGATGCATTCTTTTATTACATCATTTATTACTTTACAAAATAAAATAACATTTAAACTCATCAATGTAATACCAAATTTCAATTTAAATCCAATTGATTTCCAAATCAAAGTTTATACATATTTCAAACAACTATTATAATTACTCCCAGAACATTGGTTTTATTAGACCATTTATTATAATTTAATTTCCTTAATTTAATCCAATGCTTACATTTTATGTAACATCCCTGAATTTTATCCAGGATAATTTGATAATTAATTTAATTTTTGGAAATTAAATTGTGAATCTATTTGTGAATTAATTAGATATTTCTAGGATAAATAAATATTTTAGATTATAAATAGAATTATAAAGTTTTAAGATCAATAAAAGATATGTTCTGTTATTTATTTATATTTATTAATTTAGTTTAAATTTTATTTTCAATTAATAAACATCATATTTTCAATAACAAGATTTGTTTTCCATTTAATTAACATTATATTTTCAATTAACAAAGATTTGTTTTTCAAATTATATTAAATAAATATCTTTGATTTGAAGTTCAAAAGTGAATATTTTATAAATAGATTACAATTTGAACATGTGAAATTGAAATTTAGTTGGACTTAAAGACAAATTTTATATTTGAAACTAATGAAATCTTGTTTTCTAATTTTTTTGTAAATATGCATTTTTATATATAAGTATAAGTAATTGAAATTATCTTTTGAAAATAAAGTAAGAAAACATGAAAAACATGATTTGTAAATTAAAATAAAACAAGGTTTAAAAACACAAATTGTAAATAAATTTATGGAAAAAGGTTCAAACTATAAATTTTAATTTAATTTGAATAAAGGACTTAAACAAAATTTATAAATAAATTTAACAAAAGGATATAAACATAAAAAGTTTATATTTCAACAAGTGTAGGAGTTTTAAATCATGCATAGACAAGTGTTAACACTAAATAGAACAAGTGGCAAATTTCTTTTAATTTTAATTTTAGTAAATATAAGAAAGAAGATCAAAACCAGGCTAATAATTTTATTCATTTTCTCAACTAAGTTTTCTTTTTTCTATATTAAATCTTAAAAAAAAAATTCAGATCAAAAAGCAAAACCAGATCAAAACCTGTAACCAGAAAAAAAATTCAAACCTGAAACTTTAACCTGAAACTAAGATCGAATCTGGGAAATTAAAGGAAGCAAGCACAGATTCAACTGAGCTAAAGAAATCAAAGCTAAGAAATGACAAACAACATCATCAAATCTGAAGCAATTTTCAAAACCTGGAAACATCAAAGTACAATGAAAATATCAGGTAAACTATATACTCTATAGTTTGGTTAATTTGTAATTTTGAAATCAAGCTGTAACACAAATTCTGTTAAATAAAATAAGTTGCAGGAAAAAATCAAAGTTTAAAGAAAAAAAAGTTCAGGCTCAAAAGAATTCTTCTCTGTTTCTTCCTGTACAATTCCAAGGTGAGTAACATCATTTTTTATGAATTTAAGTATTTTAATCTGTCACATGTTGATTTCTATGATTAAGTGTGTATGATATGTATTTATATCAGTTAATTTTTTGTGTATGTATTAATGGATAAATTGAACATACTGTGGTCTCTGTATTATATTCCCAGGTTCAAGAATTTGTTCAAACCCCATTATCACACGATGTAATTTATGTTAGTGTTTAAGATTTATACAAAATATGTTTCTTGAATCAAGAATTAAAGTTTAAAATTTATTCAAGTTAAAAAAAAAAATTTGAATTGTCTTTAAAAATCAAGAGCAACAGAGCAAGTTTAAAGTAGGGTAAAAATCCAATTATTTTAATTCATCAATTCAGGAACCTAAACTAAATCCTTAACATAAATCATGATTTTTAAGAATAAAATTATAATTTATAGCTTGAGGAGGAAGGTGCATTTCGAGGATGAACTGAAAATGGAAATGGGAAGTTTTATGATGACCTCTGTGAACTGAGAGGTCGGGTTCTTCAAGGTTGATGGTGCAGTGATCGAGGATGATGGGAAAAATAATTAATGGTGATGCAATTCACTATGGCAGCAGGGGTGATGATTTCTTATCTGGAACCCTAAATTATACCTGGGTAGTGTAACAACCCTGAGATTGCAATTACCCAATAATGAATTAAAATTATGATTTTAAGTTAAAAAGGGAGCTAAACAAATTTTTGGGAATTTAAATTTGCAATTGGTTCGCAAATTAAAATATTTTTGGGTTGAAATGGGGAATTTTTTTTATGTGATTATAGGTTAATGGGCCAAATGAGCAATTATATGGTTTTATTTAAAACTAGGATGCTTCTTAGAATTTTGTTCACATGATAACCTTAGGAAAATAAACTAAGTCCTAATGGGTTTTAAAACCTCTTACCATGACCCATTAACCAACCCACTCCTATTTAATATCTCAAACCCCTCCCATAAACCCTAACCCTCCTCCTCTTCATAAATTCCTAAAACCTAGATCTAAACAAAATTATGGCCTCCATTTAGAAGCTCCATCTCCTTCTCTTCATAAATTAGTTTAATCCTAGAAGAAAAAGAAAAGAGAAGAAGAAAGGTAATGCAATCTCTCCTATTCTCTAATCCTCCTTCTTAATCCCCATTTATCTCTATCATCTTGTAGTAATCATTATTTTGTTTTCTTTGTTGATTTTGGGTCCTTGAAGCCTCTTGATCTTTGCTTTGGGGTTGAGGAGTTTGGCTTGCTTGATATTGTGCACTAAAACCATTTGATCCTTTGCTTAATTGAGGTAATTACTAATTGTTAGTAATTATTGCTAGTAAAATTTTGTTGAAAATTTTGATGCCCAAAATTGAAATAAACACCCCTAAATGTCAAAAAAATGCAAAAGATTGCTGGCTGGAATTGTGTGCAGACTGAAATGGGGCTGAATTGATGATCTGGATGCACCAGAACAGATCTGGGTTGCACCCAGGCTCTGCCCAGGTGAGGCTAGCCCAGCTGGTCTAGCCAGAAGCAGGCCAGCCCACCATGAGCTGGCCATATCCATTGAACCCCAGCCCAGGCGGGCTGGGGCAGATATACACCCAGCCCACGTGGGCTGGGTGCTTCCCAGCCCGCGTGGGCTGGGAAATAAACCCAGCCTGCGTGGGCTGGGCAGATACACCCAGCCCGCGTGGGCTGGGAAATAAACCCAGCCCGCGTGGGCTGGGCAGATACACCCAGCCCGCATGGGCTGGGTGCTTCCCAGCCCATGTGGGCTGGGAAATAAAACCCAGCCCGCGTGGCTGGGTGCTCCCCATCCCAGGAGGGCTGGGGCTGCTGCTCACCCAGCCCGCCTGGGATGGCGGGCTGGGGCGGACTGACGCGGGCCGGGCCCGCATCCAAAAAAAAAAAAATCAACTGTGTTTACCAGTTTTCTACCTCCACTTCGTGATGCCGCCCTGATCGCATACCAAGTCGGAATTCCACGTTTTTGGTCTCGTTGGAAAGGGGGAGTTCCGAACTCCATCTCTGGAAAATTTGGGCAACATTGGAGTTCGTTTGGTACTTCGATTTTCGTGTCAAAGTTAGACTCTGGTCGCTGTTGGAAAACAGTATGAATCTTTCTCTGGGTTCAACTTTGAGACGTCGCTGCCACTTCGTCTCAACTCGGAATCCAGAAATTCTTTTTGCATCTTAAAGTAGGGATGTTGGACTATATGCCTACCAGTTTTCATGCCATTTGGACACAATTTGCTGGTCCAAATAAATTGCCGAACTTGGGTTTGCAGCAGTTTTTGAATGGTTTCAAACAGAATATTTTTGATGATTTTCTGGTTTTCGTCGATTTCTTTGAGATTTGTCTCTGGATTTCATACACGGCTTTATAAAAAGGATTTAAAAGGATTTTTCACTCCAAAATGGCTTTTGAAAATTATTATATAATATTATTTTTAATTATTAAATTAATTACTTCATAATAGGAGACTTTTCAAAAGACCGTTTTAAAGTGATTTCAAAATCAATTATAAATCCGTTTCGCACCATTATTTTCTATAATAAAAATCACACACTCACTTTTTAGCACATCGAGCGAAGTGGAATGGTGCTTAAACGGTTAGGAAATCTCCGGCCTATGGAACCGTGTGTATTTTCTTTCCGGTTAATCCCCGACCTATTCAGCTGATCGTTTTGACCTTTGGGTCTAGTTTACCGATGATACGAGGTGGACTTTTTATTGTTTGGAGTGTGAACTTGCTATTGGTTAGTAAACCGTTTAGTGCGAACGTGGGGTATGGGACTCATTGTTAACACTTTACGGGTTCCTCTCCAAGAAGTTAGTGACACATTAGCCTCTGGGCGGCCAGTACTGGACCTCTGGGTCACCACGCCTCTGGGCAACCGTCTCTGGACACCTACTCTATGGAGCAGTTTTTACGGCATGTGCCTCTGGGCCTTTATCCTTCTGGGAAGGATCTTGTCGTTTCGCGCGTTCCGCATCTGTGCGAGTGATCGATCACAACTCAACAGTACTTGGCAACAACGACTCTGGTCGGTGCACGTGCAATATTTGTATTATCTGATAATTTTTATATCCATTCGAGTATCGCCATTCGATGTTGGTTCTATGGAACCATACGATGTAAGTGCGATTACCCTATGGATTCACAGTGTCTCTGGACACTGCATTTCTGTATTCGATTTCATTGACTTTTCAGTATATCCCTATTGCTCTTTGGAGCATCGATCTTTGCTTGGGCATTGATTACAGACTCTGGTCACTTTTGAGATTATTGCCTATGGGCAACTTTTTATAGTTTTGGCTACGCCGATGATATGAGGCGATTTTATTTATTCTACACTTTGGTGTTGATTTTCTCTTTGGAGATTTTTACTGTTGATTGATGATTAGGGATCGTCATTATATTCATGTAGTCCATATTACTCTTCTCTTTGCAGAAGTAATGTTTTATTTATGTACTGCATTATTATATATCTCAGTTATTACTGATTATTTAGCTAGCCTGACCCGAATGTTTTCGCTCGGGTCAGACCGAGTTGTTTCAGGTTAGGTCTCTGGACTTAGCTTTCTGTGCTTCCGCTTGGACATTATCTGCTATGCTGATAGATAGCTCTTTTATTTGTCCACTATTCAGCTACTCTGTTATTTCAGACTCTTATGTACATATTTTTGACTCACATGTGTGAGCGGTGGCTTTGTACCCACTTATAGTATTTGGATCTGTATTGATGATGTATTGTTCTGGGATGTTATATCTGTTATGTGATTCTGTTCTGTGATGTTTATCATTTATTACTATGCTTATTCTGATAGGTCTTTAGCCATTGTAATTTCGTTATAAATATTTATTGAATAGGTCGAACCACTTGAAAAAAAAATAGATACCATCTTTTCGATGTATTCAGTAGATAGTTATAGCTTGATTACAAATGGTCGCTTCCATTATACTCTATTCTCCGCTTTAACAGACGGTATTACTCCTGTAATACTCTTTGTTACAGTGGGTCTGAGAGTGGGGCGTTACAGCTTGGTATCAGAGCAAGGTTCAGAATTAAGCATAATAAACACAGAACGGATACACCTAGTACAATACATTTTAATTGGATCCGAATTAAATCAAATCCCTTCCTTATGCTTATTGATAGATAAGTTAGGAATATGTGTAGGAATTTATTATATTCTGTAGTATTCCTTAATTAAGTATCAATCATTGAATCATGTCTAACTCTAATTCCTGTTTGACTTTCAGTATGTCTGGAAGGGGAAGAGGGAGAACCACACGTCAGACTAGTGCTGTTGGGCAGTCCAGCAACACTCATCCAGAGGGCGTGTTCATGACTACCGACCAGATCATGGAGCTGGTTCGGAATTCTCAGTCTCATTCTCAGTCTCCAGCCCCAGTTGCTGATGCTCCGCGCATGTCTGTTTTTGCGCGTCTCTGCAGTGATTTTACCCATCTCGGAGGGAAGCCGTTCAGTGGCTCTGAGAATGTCTTAGAGGTCCAGGCTTGGATTCGGATATGCGAGCGCATTTTCACTCGTATGGATATCCCGGATCATGACCGTGTTCTTATTGCTTCTGGTCAGCTTCTGAGTCATGCCCTGAATTGGTACGAACTACTTATTGCCGAGGTCGATGAGACCACACTTACTTGGGCTCAGATTCGTCAGAGATTTGAGCTCAAATTCATCCTAGAGTCAGAGAAGAACTCCCTTGCTCGCCGCTTTCTTGATCTCAAGCAGGGGAAGTCCTCCGTATCCGACTATGTCTCTTCCTTCGAGGCCCTGTCCAAGTACGACCTTGAGTTTATTGCTACTCCTTATAAGAGGAACCTCAAATTTGTTGAGGGCTTGAAGATATATCTGAAGAGGCATCTTATGCTACAGCTTGAGCTCTCATTCGAGAAGCTAGTCGATGCAGCCCTACATCTTGAGTCAGTCGAGATGGAGCATAGTGATGATGGTGGTGGGGGTTCCAAAAACCCCAACCAGAAGCGGGGTCCATTTCAGAAGAACAAGCCTTGGAACAAGAAGAAGAAGACTGGCAGTTCTGCTGTCCAGGTTCAGCCTCAGACTCAGCCTCAGATTCAGTCACAGCCTAGTGGAACCCGTCCTCCGAGGAAATGCTTCAACTGCGGTTCTCCAGATCACTTTATTCGAGAGTGCCACAAACCTCTCTATTGCACCTTCTGCAAGAAGGAAGGACACAGGATCTCCACTTGTCCTATTGCTCCAGCTAGTGCCAAGCCTGGCAAGCTTAATGCTGCCAAGGCTCCTACATCTTCAGCTCAGCCTCAAGGTACGCATCCTTCCGTTCTCGAAGGTTCTATTTTATTTCGTGGTAGATCTTGTAGAGTTCTCTTTGATACGGGTGCTTCTCACTCATTCGTATCAAAGGAGCTAGTAGATGCTTTATCTTTGGATGTTACTTGTTTGGTTTCTTCCCTAAGGATTGTGAATCCCATCGGCGGATCCACGACCCTTAGCTTGCTTTGTGAGGATGTTGATATTGATCTTTGTGGATTTTCTTTCCGTGCGAATCTGCACGTTATGGAGTATTTGGGCTTTGATATGATTCTTGGCATGGATTGGCTCGCTCAGCACGACGCCAAAATTATTTGTTCGGAGCGGATATTATTTCTTCGTCATCCTGACTCGTCCGCTCCATTAGCTATTGCTCTTCAGGATGTTGGGATTTCTGATGTTACTTTATTTTCTCTTGATTCACGAGATGAGGATTTGGACTTATCTCGTATTCCTGTTGTTCGGGATTTCCCCGATGTATTCGAGCCAGTATCTGGCCTGCCGCCAAAGCGGGCCATTGAGTTCCACATCGATCTCATTCCAGGCTCCCACCAAGTTGGGCGTCCTCCCACGAGGATGTCTACTAAAGAGAATGAGGAACTCAGGAAGCAGTTAGTGGAGCTTGAGGCGAAGCAGTTCATTCGGTCCAGTTCTTCGCCATGGGGTGCTGCTGTGGTCTTCGTTAAGAAGCCCGATGGCTCTTTTAGGCTTTGCATTGACTATCGCAAGCTTAATGAGTTGACCATCAGAAATCGTTATCCATTGCCACGGATAGACGATATGTTTGATCAGTTGAGCGGTGCAAAGGTCTTTTCACAGCTCGACCTTGCCACCGGATTTCATCAGCTCCGAGTTACGGAAGATAGCATTCCTCTTACCGCTTTCCGCACTCGTTATGGTTCTTTTGAGTGGTTGGTCATGCCATTCGGCTTGACGAACGCACCGGCTTTTTTCGTCGATCTTATGAATCGAGTATTCCGGGAATACATCGATAGATTCGTTCTGGTTTTCATCGACGATATTCTTATTTACTCTAGATCCGAGGCAGAGCATGCTCATCATTTGCGGATTGTCTTGGATACTCTTCGTCAGCATCAGCTTAAGGCCAAGCTCTCCAAGTGCCATTTTTGGGAGAGCAAGGTCAAGTTCTTGGGCCATATTGTATCATCGGAGGGTGTTTCTGTCGATCCTGCCAAGATCGAAGCTATTCAGAATTGGAAGCAGCCCGAGAACGTTCATGATATTCGCAGTTTCCTTGGTCTGGCGGGTTATTACCGTCGGTTTTTCAAGGATTTCTCTCGAGTTGCACTTCCCCTTTCGACGCTGACTCGTAAGGGTGTTCGCTTTATTTGGTCTGATAAGTGTGAAGCTTCTTTTCAGCGATTGAAGGAACTTCTCACTCATGCTCCTATTCTTATAGTTCCTGAGAGTAACCAGGATCTGGTTGTTTACACTGATGCTTGTGGTAGCGGGCTTGGTGCTGTGCTTATGCAGAAGGATCGGGTAGTTGCTTATGCTTCCAAGCAACTGCGTCCGAATGAGGTTCGCTATCCTACTCATGATCTTGAGTTAGCAGCTATCGTCTTTGCCTTGAAGACGTGGCGTCACTTTCTATTAGGCGAACGCTTCACTCTTTACACCGATCATAAGTCGCTGAAGTATCTATTCAGTCAGAGGGATCTCAATATGAGGCAGCAGCGATGGCTTGAGTTTCTCGCCTCATATGATTTAGATATTCAGTATACCCCTGGCAAGGGTAATCGTGTTGCAGATGCGCTCAGTCGCAAGCACTCGGCGGTAGTTTCTATGATGACTGCCGAGTGGGATGTTCTTGAGACTCTATCTTTATGTGATATTAGAGATCGAGCTCCACCTTCTGATTCTCCGGTCTTATTATTCAGCTTGGAAGCTCGTCCTGTCTTATTGGATCGCATTGCCCATGCTCAGCGGCAGAATCCAGACTTATTGCATCTTATTCACCTTCTCGAGTCGGGATCCAGTGATGAGACATTGCTGGATTATTCTCTTGATTATCATCGGTGTCTTCGTAGGAAAAACCGTATTGTTGTACCATCTGATTTATCACTTAGGCGTGACATTCTAGACGAGTGTCATCGCTCTAAGTACACTATTCATCCCGGTTCGAGTAAGATGTATGCCGATATGTGCCGGCTATATTATTGGGAGGGTTTGAAGAGAGATGTTGCAAGTTATGTAAGCCGTTGCATGACTTGTCAACAGATCAAAGCCGAGCATCAGCGTCCATCTGGTCTTCTTCAGCCGCTAGAGATTCCATTATGGAAATGGGATCAGGTATCCATGGATTTTATTGACGGTCTGCCTCGATCGAGGTCAGGCCATACTTCTATCTGGGTTATTGTTGATCGCTTGACCAAATCGGCTCATTTCATTCCGATTAGGTCCACTCGGACTGCTCCTCAGCTTGCCAAGCTATATGTGAAGGAAGTCGTTCGACTTCATGACATTCCTAACTCTATCGTCTGTGATCGAGACACTATCTTTACTAGTCACTTCTGGAAGTGCCTACAGTCAGTTTTGGGCACAAAGCTGAATCTCTCAACTGCTTATCATCCTCAGACCGACGGTCAGACGGAGAGGGTGAATCGTGTTTTGGAGGATCTTTTGCGCTGTTGTATTCTGGATTTCGGAGGTAGTTGGGAGGATCACTTACCGCTTGTAGAGTTCTCCTACAACAACAGCTATCAGTCTAGTATTGGCATGGCACCTTTCGAGGCTCTATACGGAAGGTCATGTCGCTCTCCTGCTTGTTGGTTAGAATCTGGCGAGAAGCTTATTCTTAGTCCAGATTCAGTTCGGGAATCTTCTGAAAAAATTGTTCTTATCCGTCAGAGAATGAAAGAGACACAGCACCGCCAGAAATCCTACGCGGACAACCGTAGGAAGCCACTTGAGTTCTCCATTGGCGATTCTGTCTTTATTCGGGTTTCTCCCATGAAGGGGGTAATGCGTTTCAGCTCCACAGGGAAATTGGCTCCTCGCTATATTGGACCATTTCCTATTACGGAACGCATCAGCCCCGTTGCTTATCGTGTGGCTCTACCTGCTCACTTCTCTGGAATACACGACGTGTTCCATGTTTCCCAGCTTCGCAAGTGTGTCCGCAAACCTGATTCTATTATCGAGCCTCATATCGTACCTGATTTGGAGATCTCACCCGATCTATCTCTAGAACAGAAACCTCTTCGTGTGCTTGATTCGGAGGTCAGACGTCTTCGAAACAAAGAGGTTCCGCTTGTGAAGATTCAATGGTCGTCTAATCCTAAGGACTGCACTTGGGAGACCAGAGAATTTATCGAGCGTACTTATCCTGGTTTTCTTTCATCTTCCGGCACGGGTGAGCATCTATATTTTATCTTCTGTATTCCTTTTGTGGATTAGATGTTATAGACGACTTCTATAATTAAGGAATTGCGGGGACGCAATTTTCTTAAGGGGGGAGTCTGTAACAACCCTGAGATTGCAATTACCGAATAATGAATTAAAATTATGACTTTAAGTTAAAAAGGGAGCTAAACAAATTTTTGAGAATTTAAATTTTCAATTGGTTCGCAAATTAAAATATTTTTGGGTTGAAATGGGGAATTTTTTTTATGTGATTATAGGTTAATGGGCCAAATGAGCAATTATATGGTTTTATTTAAAACTAGGATGCTTCTTAGAATTTTGTTCACATGATAACCTTAGGAAAATAAACTAAGTCCTAATGGGTTTTAAAACCTCTTACCATGACCCATTAACCAACCCACTCCTATTTAATATCTCAAACCCCTCCCATAAACCCTAACCCTCCTCCTCTTCATAAATTCCTAAAACCTAGATCTAAACAAAATTATGGCCTCCATTTAGAAGCTCCATCTCCTTCTCTTCATAAATTAGTTTAATCCTAGAAGAAAAAGAAAAGAGAAGAAGAAAGGTAATGCAATCTCTCCTATTCTCTAATCCTCCTTCTTAATCCCCATTTATCTCTATCATCTTGTAGTAATCATTATTTTGTTTTCTTTGTTGATTTTGGGTCCTTGAAGCCTCTTGATCTTTGCTTTGGGGTTGAGGAGTTTGGCTTGCTTGATATTGTGCACTAAAACCATTTGATCCTTTGCTTAATTGAGGTAATTACTAATTGTTAGTAATTATTGCTAGTAAAATTTTGTTGAAAATTTTGATGCCCAAAATTGAAATAAACACCCCTAAATGTCAAAAAAATGCAAAAGATTGCTGGCTGGAATTGTGTGCAGACTAAAATGGAGCTGAATTGATGATCTGGGTGCACCAGAACAGATCTGGGTTGCACCCAGGCTCTGCCCAGGTGAGGCTAGCCCAGCTGGGCTAGCCAGAAGCAGGCCAGCCCACCATGGGCTGGCCATATCCATTGAACCGCAGCCCGCATGGGCTGGGGCTCCCCAGCCCAGGCGGGCTGGGGCAGATATACACCCAGCCCACGTGGGCTGGGTGCTTCCCAGCCCGCGTGGGCTGGGAAATAAACCCAGCCCGCGTGGGCTGGGCAGATACACCCAGCCCGCGTGGGCTGGGTGCTTCCCAGCCCACGTGGGCTGGGAAATAACACCCAGCCCGCGTGGGCTGGGTGCTCCCCAGCCCAGGCGGGCTGGGGCTGCTGCTCACCCAGCCCGCCTGGGATGGCGGGCTGGAGCGGACTGACGCGGGCCGGGCCCGCGTCCAAAAAAAAAAAAATCAACTGTGTTTACCAGTTTTCTACCTCCACTTCGTGATGCCGCCCTGAGCGTATACCAAGTCGGATTTCGACGTTTTTGATCTCGTTGGAAAGGGGGAGTTCCGAACTCCATCTCTAGAAAATTTGGGCAACATTGGAGTTCGTTTGGTACTTCGATTTTCATGTCAAAGTTAGACTTTGGTCGCTGTTGGAAAACAGTATGAATCTTTCTCTGGGTTCAACTTTGAGACGTCGCTGCCACTTCGTCTCAACTCGGAATCCAGAAATTCTTTTTGCATCTTAAAGTAGGGATGTTGGACTATATGCCTACTAGTTTTCATGCCATTTGGACACAGTTTGCTGGTCCAAATAAATTGCCGAACTTGGGTTTGCAGCAGTTTTTGAATGGTTTCAAACACTTAGAATATTTTTGATGATTTTCTGGTTTTCGTCGATTTCTTTGAGATTTGTCTCTGGATTTCGTACACGGCTTTATAAAAAGGATTTAAAAGGATTTTTCACTCCAAAATGGCTTTTGAAAATTATTATATAATATTATTTTTAATTATTAAATTAATTACTTCATAATAGGAGACTTTTCAAAAGACCGTTTTAAAGTGATTTCAAAATCAATTATAAATCCGTTTCGCACCATTATTTTCTATAATAAAAATCACACACTCACTTTTTAGCACATCGAGCGAAGTGGAATGGTGCTTAAACGGTTAGGAAATCTCCGGCCTATGGAACCGTGTGTATTTTCTTTCCGGTTAATCCCCGACCTATTCGGTTGATCGTTTTGACCTTTGGGTCTAGTTTACCGATGATACGAGATGGACTTTTTATTGTTTGGAGTGTGAGCTTGCTATTGGTTAGTAAACCGTTTAGTGCGAACGTGGGGTATGGGACTCATTGTTAACACTTTACGGGTTCCTCTCCAAGAAGTTAGTGACACATTAGCCTCTGGGCGGCCAGTACTGGACCTCTGGGTCACCACGCCTCTGGGCAACCGTCTCTGGACACCTGCTCTATGGAGCAGTTTTTACGGCATGTGCCTCTGGGCCTTTATCCTTCTGGGAAGGATCTTGTCGTTTCGCGCGTTCCGCATCTGTGCGAGTGATCGATCACAACTCAACAGTACTTGGCAACAACGACTCTGGTCGGTGCACGTGCAATATTTGTATTATCTGATGATTTTTATATCCATTCGAGTATCGCCATTCGGTGTTGGTTCTATGGAACCATACGATGTAAGTGCGATTACCCTATGGATTCGCAGTGTCTCTGGACACTGCATTTCTGTATTCGATTTCATTGACTTTTCAGTATATCCCTATTGCTCTTTGGAGCATCGATCTTTGCTTGGGCATTGATTACAGACTCTGGTCACTTTTGGAATTATTGCCTATGGGCAACTTTTTATAGTTTTGGCTACGCCGATGATATGAGGCGATTTTATTTATTCTACACTTTGGTGTTGATTTTCTCTTTGGAGATTTTTACTGTTGATTGATGATTAGGGATCGTCATTATATTCATGTAGTCCATATTACTCTTCTCTTTGGAGAAGTACTGTTTTATTTATGTACTGCATTATTATATATCTCAGTTATTACTGATTATTTAGCTAGCCTGACCCGAGTGTTTTTGCTCGGGTCAGACCGAGTTGTTTCAGGTTAGGTCTCTGGACTTAGCTTTCTGTGCTTCCGCTTGGACATTATCTGGTATGCTGATAGATAGCTCTTTTATTTGTCCACTATTCAGCTACTCTGTTATTTCAGACTCTTATGTACATATTTTTGACTCACATGTGTGAGCGGTGGCTTTGTACCCACTTATAGTATTTGGATCTGTATTGATGATGTATTGTTCTAGGATGTTATATCTGTTATGTGATTCTGTTCTGTGATGTTTATCATTTATTACTATGCTTATTCTGATAGGTCTTTAGCCATTGTAATTTCGTTATAAATATTTATTGAATAGGTCGAACCACTTGAAAAAAAAATAGATACCATCTTTTCGACGTATTCAGTAGATAGTTATAGCTTGATTACAAATGGTCGCTTCCATTATACTCTATTCTCCGCTTTAACAGATGGTATTACTCTCGTAATACTCTTTGTTACAGTGGGTCTGAGAGTGGGGCGTTACAGGTAGTGTTTTTGATTGGTTCGACCTCCTCAATGGATCGAGTGCTACGTAACTCAAGGGATTGGAAGTAGATGAGATGGCGATGGAGTGAACGGAGGCGCAGGTGTTCAGATGGTCGGAATTTCTTGGATGAGGCGATGACAGGTTTGGGGTTTGGTGTTGTTTCTGATGTTGCAGGTTTGAGTTAAATGCTCAAACTCGTTTTCGTGACGGTGTAATTGATCTGATGATCGGATTTGGCTATGAGGGTGATCGCCGACCTGGGTGGATCGTCGTTGATGATCGAAGTTAGTTGCCGGTGATGTGTATGTGCACGGTGCACTACCAATTTCTGGTGAAGTATGTATTGTTGGAGTTGTGGCCTCGGGTGTGACTCGAAGCATGTGGATGGGTTGCTCGAAGATTTTGGTTGGTGGACTCGAAGCAGTTTTGGGTAAACTCGGGTTTATATATAGTAACAGGTTTTAAATCAGAAACCTGTTATTCTGATTTAAATTTTATAATAAAATTTAAAAGCTGACTTTTAAACGAAAGCAACGTTTTTAAATAAGGTTTAAATCTAGTTTCAATCTTAGTTTAAGTTAAATCTAAGTCTAAAATAAATTCAAGTTTAATTTGAATATTAGTTTGGAAATAAATGAGTTTTTAAATTCAAATTGTCTTAATAACATAAAAGTGTTTAAGAAGTTAAAGTGTGTTTAAAGAATTTGAATTTAAATAGAGTTTGAAATGTAAGGAAAGATTTTATTTTAAAAAAAAGTTAAATCATTTTAATATTCTTAACTTACTTAAGATAATCTTTATTATATTTAATTTAAAGTTAAATAAATAAATGATGGATGATAAGTAATTAATTAAATAATTAGGGGTTTTATTTCATTAATTGAAGAATTAAGCAAGTTAATTAAAAATTTATTGATTTGTAATTAAGAAATCATTAATTATATAAGACGTGATTTTAAATTAATGATTTGAAATTTATTAATCAAGTAATTAACAATTAGTTAAGTTATAGATTAGCACTTGATTAATTAAATAATTAGAGATTAATTAATGGGTTTTATAGATAATTTAATTTGTAATTAATAATGATTAATCTCAGTTAATTATTTTAGAAAAATAATTAAAGATTTGTTAATGGTTAATGAAGGTCATTAACTTAGGATTTTTGATAATTAATTAATGTGATTAATTTTTGAATAAAGATAATTGATGTAGGGGTTGTTAATTAATTTAAAGTTAAATAAATAAAAGAAGAATGATAATCAATTAAGGATAAATTAATTATAATTAAGATTTAATTAATAAATAATTAAAGGTTTATTAATCAAAATAAATTAATTAAGGAATAAGTGGTTAGGATTTAATTAATTACAATAAAGGGTTAATTAATTAAGATAATTGATTAAAGAAATGATTAATAAATGAAAGTGATTAAAACTTAATCAATTGCAATTAATGATAATAATCGTTGATTAAAAATTAGTAATGAAAGAAATTATGTGGTTGATAAATTTAAAAATCACCCAAATTATTCATCTTAATTATATATGTTTGATTGTTATTTGATGCTATGTTATGGATTGATATATTTGATATGTGATGTGATGCTACATAATGCTTATGCTAAGCTGTTATATCTATGATGAATATATTGTTATATGAATATGCCAACCCCTTTAACCCGTAAACGACATTTGAATTTCGATGCGACAGGGAACAAATTCCAGTTAGTTATCCAAAACCCACATCGAATCTTAACGATGAATTTTTGTGATTAATAAATTTACTTTATCTATGAATCTGTGAACGAAGAGAAGCGTTATGGGTTACACCTCTTATCGATATATCTGTAATGATTGATGTGTACACTATAGTGTAAAACCCCTGGACCACACTATATACACACAAATATGGATTTCACGAGGAAATTGGTTAAGTCACAAATATTTGAATTTAATATTTTGAAATGGTTTTAAAGTTGAATTTTGAATCCAAATGATTTTGGAAATGAAATTGGGTTAAATTGGAAAAGTATTTGAAAAGGTGTTATTAAAGATAAAAATTAATTTAAATAATTTGATTTAATTTGAAATTTGAAATATTTTGATTTTGATTTTGAATTCAATATTTGAAATTGAATTCAATAAATTTGGAAATTTTGGCTTAAAAGATTATACAAGTTATAAAGGTGTTTATATGGGTTTTTAACCATTTGAAAAGTATTGGTTTGGGAATTTGAATTTAACCCAAGTTTATATTTGAAAAGCCTTAACTCGTGCAATTATAATCAGGTTTTCCGAAACGGAAACAAGTGGTTTCAAATAATAATTATGATAAAAAGATTTCAAATTTGAAATTGAATGGTTTTGAAAGCTATAATTGAATCTTTGTGAAAGATAGTTGAACCCTATTTTGAAATTGAAGAGGATTTTTAATGCTGTATCTTTTATATATATATAAAAGATTGAAACGAGATTTGTTTTGAAAGGCTATGAATGAATCTTTGTAAAAGATTTGTGAACCTTTTTTAAATTGAAAGGGGGTTTTAAAATGAATCTTTTGTTTAAAAGATTTAAGTGTGGAAATTGTTTAAACCATTGAAGGTATTTGAAATGCATCTTTTTTTTAAAGATTGGAAATAGTAATTTGTTTAACCATTTGAAAGAAAAGTTTTGTGTTTTAAAGTTGTGACTTAACTGAAAATCCCATTATCCATATGATTTTAAATATTGCGCTCATTATTCGGTTTAGCCGGGAGAGGACCTTGTGTCATATAACCCATTCCGAATAGTGATACGACGATATGGATTGCATTTGAAGACCGGTGGTGAAGACCGGATATTTTCGAAAACGAAAGGATAACCCGTCGAATGTCTCTGCACCGACTGGTCTCCAGTATAGAGATTTGATCACCCTTTGTGATGGGGAGTCTGGACGTGATTAGGGATTATCCGAATTTACAAGGGCTTTTTCGAAAGTGCCTTCGGTTCTGTTCGAACCCGGAACAGACTTGTATGGATGTGTGTCTGACATTACACTTTGAGATGTAAAGCTTGTTTCTATCAAATACATTTCTGTTTGGTGGCGGAGATTTATTCTCTTAGCTTAACACCCTTCTCTGAGACGTATGAGCTCAGAGGTTATGTAGTTGATGGTTACTAGTGATACATTCCCAAATTTGGTAATGTGGCATATGAATTGCTGCTGATCATTTGTTGATCGAAGCATGGCTTTCGTGAAAAGTGTAGCTTTGTGAACGAGATTTCGTCGAACTTCACAACCTGGAATGGTCGAAACAAGAAGAATGCGGCAAGGTTATTTGGGGGTAGCGCCCCCTGAGGGTATGTTCATTTCCTTCTGGATAGAGGTGGTATCATGGTATATGGAGCCCAGATACTTAACTTATGTGGTTGTTGCAAATTTATTACTTTGTGGTTGTTGGTGAATCTCGGGATAAAGGTTGGTTACGACTGGGGGATGGCATACTCGTGTAGTAGTTACCTAGTTACAGAGGTTACCCGGCCTTGTGTTGGAAGTGATCCGGTTAGGTTCTCGGGGCGTCCCTCCAGAGGCGTACCCATGTGGCAATGGGAAGTTACTTGGCCTGACCATTTGTTGGAAAACCCAAAGAAACAATATGCGCCCAGTACGGTTTTAGTTGTATAACCTGCAATGGAATGTGGCGGTAACCTGCTATTGAACATGGTAGCTATAGTAGGCATACGAAGAAATGTTTTATGCTGGCTAAGATTAACATTATACTTTCGAAATGTTTTCCACGATGCACTAATAATAATATCAAATGGTTTTCGCTTATCAAGCATGTTTGACTATCATAAGGAGAAATCTCCTTCAATTCTGCGTTTGCATGGTGTGTGTGGCGGAAGGCCTTATGGTAGTTTCATTTTCAAAAAGCATTGCGGATTTCTTTTAAAATCTTTGTTGTTTGTTTTAAAAATAAAATGTTTTGTTTGCTCACACCAGTCCCATGACTGACCCGGAGTTTATTGTTCCTTTCCTAAACTCTGGGTGTCCACTATTTTCCACACGGGCAGTCTAGAGTTGGATTTTTTAGATAGTAGATATAGATATCAATTATGTAGCTTTCAGCATTCTCTTTGGAATTCTTTGGAGTCTTCGGATTCATGACTGGTCTTGCTTAGCTTGGTGCAAATTGATGGTGGTTCGAGCTAGTGGTTTGGAGTTTTGGTTTTGGAGCATTGGATTGGAGATTGCTGATATTGGTGTTTCTTCTGGAGTTTTAAGTTCTGTTTGTTTCCGCTGCCAGTTTAATGAGTTCCGTTGTAGCATTTTTATCTTGTATCTCTGATTTTTATTCATATTGTATCATTGTTGTATCGAATGTTGTATATCAATGATATTCATTTCTTTTCCTTCCATTGTGTTGTTATACTTGACGTGTTATAAGCTCCGGTGCGATTCAAATTTCAACGGTTGAATCTGTGGCATTCTGGTATAAGTGGAGTACGGATGTCGATTTTCGAACGCTGGAATTTGGATCGTGACATTTGGTATTAGAGCTGAAGGTTAAAACTTTAGCTCAGGAGTATAACACATTAAGTAACTCATTAGAGATAGGGTGAAGTATACCCTAGAATGAGTATATTCCTAAGATATCCGCCTGAACGCCTCAGTAAATTCTCTTGCTATCCACTGATAGTAAGTATGAGTGCAAGAAGAGGACGAGATAGGGGACAGGGGTGTACGACTACAAATGGTCGATACCCTGCTATAGCGGAAACAACTTTCTCTATCAATCTCTTTTGATTCGTCTTTTCGATTCTTTGATGATTCTTGGCAGTTCCAGGAAGAAGCTTTGATATATTTGCATGAGACACAAACTCCAGATGGGTCAGAATTGTTTATTTGGATGAACTGTTTGCTTTGGTTGCTATGGTTAATAGATATATTCAGGTTGGTTAAACTAAAAGTTTTGGATTGTATCCATCCTTTATTGTCTCCCTTACAAATTTCGAGGACGAAATTTTCTTAAGGGGGAATCTGTAACATCCCTGAATTTTATCCAGGATAATTTCATAATTAATAAAAATTTTGGAAATTAAATTGTGAATCTATTTGTGAATTAATTAGATATTTCTGGGATAAATAAATATTTTAGATTATAAATAGAATTATAAAGTTTTAAGATCAATAAAAGATATGTTCTCTTATTTATTTATATTTATAAATTTAGTTTAAATTTTATTTTCAATTAATAAACATTATATTTCCAATAACAAGATTTGTTTTCCATTTAATTTACATTATATTTTCAATTAATAAAGATTTGTTTTCCAAATTATATTAAATAAATATCTTTGATTTGAAGTTCAAAAGTGAATATTTTATAAATAGATTACAATTTGAAAATGTGAAATTGATATTTAATTGGACTTAAAGAAAAAATTTATATTTGAAACTAATGAAATCTTGTTTTCTAATTTTTTTGTACATATGCATTTTTATATATAAGTATAAGTAATTGAAATTATCTTTTGAAAATAAAGTAAGAAAACATGAAAAACATGATTTGTAAATTAAAATAAAACAAGGTTTAAAAACACAAATTGTAAATAAATTTATGGAAAAAGGTTTAAACTATAAATTTTAATTTAATTTGAATAAAGGACATAAACAAAATTTATAATTAAATTTAACAAAAGGATATAAACATAAAAAGTTTATATTTCAACAAGTGTAGGAGTTTTAAATCATGCATAGACAAGTGTTAACAATAAATAGAACAAGTGGCAAATTTCTTTTGAATTTAATTTTAGTAAATATAAGAAAGAAGATCAAAACCAGGCTAATCATTTTCCTTATTTTCTCAACTAAGATTTCTTCCTTCTATATTAAATCTTAAAAAAATACTCATATCAAAAAGCCAAACCAAATCAAAATCTATAACCAAAAAAAAAATTCAAACCTGAAACTTTAACCTGAAACAAAGATCAAATCTGGGAAATTAAAGGAAGCAAGCATAGATTCAACTGAGCTAAAGAAATCAAAGCTAAGAAATGACAAACAACATCATCAAATCTGAAGCAATTTTCAAAACCTGGAAACAATAAAGTATAATGTAAAGATCAGGTAAACTCTGTACTCTATAGTTTGGTTAATTTGTAATTTTGAAATCAAGCTGTAACACAAATTCTGTCAAATAAAATAAGTTGCAGGAAAAAAAAATCAAAGTTTAAAGAAAAAAAAGTTCAGGCTCAAAAGAATTCTTCTCTATTTCTTCCTGTACAACTCTAAGGTGAGTAACATCATTTTTTATGAATTTAAGTATTTTAATCTGTTACATGTTGATTTTTATGATTAAATGTGTATGACATGTATTTATATCAGTTGATTTTCTGTGTATGTATGAATGGATAAATTGAACATGCTGGGGTCCCTGTATTATATTCCCAGGTTCAAGAATTTGTTCAAACCCCATTATCACACGATGTCATTTATGTTAGTGTTTAAGATTTATACAAAATATGTTTGTTGAATCAAGAATTAAAGTTTAAAATTTATTCAAGCTAAAAAAATTGAATTGTCTTTAAAAATCAAGAGCAACATAACAAGTTTGAAGTAGAGAAAAAATCCAATTATTTTAATTCATCAATTTAGGAACCTAAACTAAATCCTTAACATATATCATGATTTTTAAGAATAAAATTATAATTTATAGCTTGAGGTGGAAGGTGCAGTTCAGGGATGAACTGAAAATGGAAATGGGAAGTTTTATGATGACCTCTGTGAACTGAGTGGTCGGGTTCTTCAGGGTTGATGGTGCAGTGATCGAGGATGATGGGAAAAATAATTGATGGTGATGCAATTCACTATGGAAGCAGCGGTGATGATTTCTTGTCTGGAACCCTAAATTATACCTGGGTAGTGTTTTTGATTGGTTCGACCTCCTCAGTGATCGAGTGCTACGTAACTCGGGGGATTGGAAGTAGATGAGACGGCGATGGAGTGAACGGAGGCGCAGGTGTTTAGATGGTCTGAATTTCTCGGATGAGGTGATGACAAGTTTGGGGTTTGGTGATGTTTATGATGTTGCAGGTTTGAGTTAAACGCTCAAACTCGATTTCTTGACGGTGTAATTGATCTGATGGTCGGATTTGGCTATGAGGGTGATCGCCGACCTGGGTGGATCATCGTTGATGATCGAAGTTAGCTGCCGGTGATGTGTATGTGCACGGTGCACTACCAATTTCTGGTGAAGAATGTATTGTTGGAGTTGTGGCCTCGGGTGTGACTCGAAGCATATGGATGGGTTGCTCGAAGATTTTGGTTGGTGGACTCGAAGCAGTTTTGGGTAGACTCGGGTTTATATATAGTAACAGGTTTTAAATCAGAAACCTATTGTTCTGATTTAAATTTTACAATAAAATTCAAAAGCTGACTTTTAAATGAAAGTAACGTTTTTAAATAAGGTTTAATCTAGTTTCAATCTTAGTTTAAGTTAAATCTAAGTCTAAAATAAATTCAAGTTTAATTTGAATATTAGTTTGGAAATAAATGAGTTTTAAATTCAAATTGTCTTAATAACATAAAAGTGTTTAAGAAGTTAAAGTGTGTTTAAAGAATTTGAATTTAAATGGAGTTTGAAATGTAAGGAAAGATATTTTAAAAAAAAGTTAAATCATTTTAAAATTCTTAACTTACTTAAGATAATTTTATTATATTTAATTTGAAGTTAAATAAATAAATGAAGGATGATAAGTAATTAATTAAATAATTAGGGGCTTTATTTAATTAATTGAATAATTAAGTAAGTTAATTAAAAATTTATTGATTTGTAATTAAGAAATCATTAATTAGATAATATGTGATTTTAAATTAATGATTTGAATTTATTAATCAAATAATTAACAATTAATTAAGTTATAAATTAGCACTTGATTAATTAAATAATTAGAGATTAATTAATGGGTTTTGTAGATAATTTAATTTGTAATTAATAATGATTAATCTCAATTAATTATTTTAGAAAAATAATTAAAGATTTGTCAATGGTTAATGAAGGTCATTAACTTAGGATTTTTGATAATTAATTAATGTGATTAATTTTTGAATTAAGATAATTGATGTAGGGGTAGTTAATTAATTTAAAGTTAAATAATTAAATGAAGAATGATAATCAATTAAGGATAAATTAATTATAATTAAGATTTAATTAATAAATAATTAAATTTTTATTAATTAAAGTAAATTAATTAAGGAATAAGTGGTTAGGATTTAATTAATTACAATAAAGGGTTAATTAATTAAGATAATTGATTAAAAAATGATTAATAAATGAAAGTGATTAAAACTTAATCAATTGCAATTAATAATAATAATCGTTGATTAAAAATTAGTAATGAAAGAAATTATATGGTTGATAAATTTAAAAATCACCCAAAGTATTCATCTTAATTATAGATGTTTGATTGTTATTTGATGATATCTGATGGATTGATATATTTGATATGTGATGTGATGCTACATAATGCTTGTGCTAAGCTGTTATATCTGTGATGAATATATTGTTATATGAATATGCCAACCCCTTTAACCCGTAAACGACATTTGAATTTCGAGGCGACAGGGAATCAGATTCCAGTTAGTTATCCGAAACCCACATCGAATCGTAACGATGAATTTTTGTGATTAATAAATTTACTTTATCTATGAATCTTTGAACGAAGATAAGCGTTATGGGTTAAACCGCTTATCGATATATCTGTAATGATTGATGTGTACACTATTGTGCAAAACCCCTGGACCACACTATACACGCACAAATATGGATTTCGTGAGGAAATCTGTTAAGTCATAAATATTTGAATTTAATATTTTGAAATGGTTTTAAAGTTGAATTTTGAATCCAAATGATTTTGGAAATGAAATTGGGTTAAATTGGAAATGTATTTGAAAAGGAGTTTTTGAAGATAAAAATTAATTTAAATAATTTGATTTAATTTGAAATTTAAAATATTTTGATTTTGAGTTTGAATTCAATATTTCAAATTGAACTCAAAAAATTTGGAAATTTTGGCTTAAAAGATTATACATGTTATAAAGGTGTTTATTTGGGTTTTTAACCATTTGAAAAGTATTGTTTTGGGAATTTGAATTTAACCCAAGTTTATATTTGAAAAGCCTTAAATCGTGCAATTATAATCGGATTTTCCGAAAAGGAAACAAGTGGTTTCAAATAATAATTATGATAAAAAGATTTCAAATTTGAAATTGAATGGTTTTGAAAGCTATAATTGAATCTTTGTGAAAGATAGGTGAACCCTATTTTGAAATTGAAGAGGATTTTTAATGGTGCATCTTTTATATATATAAAAGATTGAAACGGGATTTGTTTTAGAAGGCTATGAATGAATCTTTATAAAAGATTTATGAACCTAGTTTTAAATTGAAAGGGGGCTTTAAAATGAATCTTTTGTTTAAAAGATTTAAGTGTGGAAATTGTTTAAACCGTTGAAGGTTTTTGAAATGAATCTTTTTGTTTAAAAGATTGGAAATGGTAATTTGTTTAACCATTTGGAAGAAAAGTTTTGGGTTTTAAAGTTGTGACTTAACTGAAAATCCCATTATCCATATGATTTTAAATATTGCACTCATTATTCAGTTTAGCCGAGAGAGGACCTTGTGTCATATAACCCATTCCGAATAGTGATACAACGATATGGATAGCATTTGAAGACCGATGGTGAAGACCGGATATTTTCGAAAATGAAAGGATAACCCGTCGAATGTCTCTGCACTGACTGGTCCCCGGTATAGAGATTTGATCATCCTTTGTGATGGGGAGTCAGGATGTGGTTAGGGATTATTCGAATTTGCAAGGGCTTCTTCGGAAGTGCCTTCTGTTCTGTTCGAACCCGGAACAGACTTGTATGGATGTGTGTCTGACATTACACTTTGAGATGTAAAGCTTGTTTCTATCAAATACATTTCTGTTTGGTGGCGGAGATTTATTCTCTTAGCTTAACACCCTTCTCTGAGACATATGAGCTCAGAGGTTATGTAATTGATGGTTACTAGTGATACATTCCCAAATTTGATAATGTGGCATACGAAGTGCTGCTGATCATTTATTGATTGAAGCATGGCTTTTGTGAAAAGCGTAGCTTTGTGAACGAGACTTCGTCGAACTTCACAACCCGGAATGGTCGAAACAGGAAGAATGCAGCAAGGTTATTTGGGGGTAGCGCCCCCTGAGGGTATGTTCATTTCCTTCTGGATAGAGGTGGTATCATGGTATGAAGCCCAGATACTTAACCTATGTGGTTTCTACAAATTTATTACATTGTGGTTGTTGGTGAATCCTAGGATAAAGGTTGGTTACGACCGGGGGATGGCATGCTCGTGTAGTAGTTACCTAGTTACAGAGGTAACCCGGCCTTGTGTTGGCAGAGATCCGGTTTGGTTCTCGGAGCATCCCTCTAGAGGTGTACCCATGTGGAAATGGGAAGTTCCTTGGCCTGACCATTTTTTGGAAAACCCAAAGAAGCAATACGTGCCCAGTACGGTTTTAGTTGTATAACCTGCCTTGGAATGTGGCGGTAACCTGCTATTGAACATGGTAGTTATAGTAGGCATACGATGAAATGTTGTATGCTGGTTAAGATTAATATTATACTTTCGAAATGTTTTCCACCATGCACTAATAATAATATCAAATGGTTTTCGCGTATCAAGCATGTTTGACTATCATAAGGAGAAATCTCTTCCAATTCTGCGTTTGCATGGTGTGTGTGGCGGGAGGCCTTATGGTAGTTACGTTTTCCAAAAAGCATTACGAATTTCTTTTAAATTCTTTGTTGTTTGTTTTATAAATAAAATGTTTTGTTTGCTCACACCAGTCTCATGACTGACCCGGAGTTTATTGTTCCTTTCCTAAACTCTAGGTGCCCACTATTTTCCATACGGGCAGTCTAGAGTTGGGTTTTTCAGATAGTAGATATAGATATCGATTCTGTAGCTTTCACCATTCTCTTTGGAATTCTTTGGAGTCTTCGGATTCATGACTGGTCTTGCTTAGCTTGGTGCAAATTTATGGTGGTTCGAGGTAGTGGTTTGGAGTTTTGATTTTGGAGCATTGGATTGGAGATTGATGATATTGGCGTTTCTTCTAGAGTTTCAAGTTATGTTTGTTTCCGCTGCCAGTTTAGTGAGTTCCGTTGTAGCATTTTTATCTTGTATCTCTGATTTTTATTCATATTGTATCATTGTTGTATCGAAAGTTGTATATCAATGATATTCATTTCTTTTCCTTCCGCTGTGTTGTTATACTTGATGTGTTATAAGCTCCAGCGCGATTCGAATTTCAACGGTTGAATCTGTGGCATTCAGGTATAAGTGGAGTACGGATGTCGATTTTCAAACGCTGGAATTTGGATCGTGACATTTTTTTTCATATATTCAATTTGTAGCTAAGTATACGTCTACATTAATTCCATTAATTTGCATTTCGTTCAATTTATTAATATTTACTTAGTTAAGTTACCTTAGTTAACATTACGTAATATTAGATTATAATTTTACAATTTTAACAAATTCATAAATTGTCAATTGCCAAATATATACATTAACTACTATTAAATGTTCTCAATAAATTTATCTACTTGGTTTCAAACATTTTATTCATCAATTACTGCCTTATATATAAACTTCTGTTTCTAATCAATTTACATTCACCTTTCCGTTATTATATTAATCATCATTAAAGTAACCTTTAATTACTTGTATGTTCATTCTTCCCAACTTATTACACCCTATTATACTATTTCACACATTAATTCAATAATTACATTTGCTTTCTCATATTCCACTTATAACCAAGTCATACATTTAAATTATTTTATTTTATTTACCTTTTATATCCCATTATAAACTAGTGCACACATTAATTAAGATTTTAAATCAATTTAATCACTTCATCTTGGTAACGTTCTTTTATTACAATAAGAATAAAATTAACATTTACATTGTTTCACTTCTTGGAATTATATCCAAGTTTATTAACAATTAACTTACATTTATCCTGTTACATTCAAGTTATTAAAAATTAACTTACCAATCTTATCCAAGTTATTATTTCCATTAATAATTCACTAAATTTTTATTTCCTTCAACATTTAGTTACCAAAATCTTCTTAAATTAAGAAATTTAATTACCGAATTTTACCGGTCGTTACATAATTTCACTCCAATTAAATTAATTACTAATCTTTAATCACTAGGTTATCCTTACTTAATATTAATTAATTACAAATCAATAAATCAATCACCTTTAAATTATCCATCTTAATTAATCCCCTTGATTAATTATCATGTAATTGCATTAATTAGCCGTTAATTAGTTACACGAATTAACTAACCTTCCCTTTCATATTTATTACATTGATCCTTAATTAATTACTCAAATTAATTATTCTAAAATCATTCATATTGATTAATTATCCTGTAATTAATCACACCTATTAATTAACTAATCCATAATTGACTTCCTTAATTAATTCAACCCTTTAATTAATTACACTAAGTAATTAATCCTTAATTACTCTATTAATTAGTTATCATTAAATAAATCATATTTCATAATTACCCCTTTAATTATCCTCCTTAATGAATGTTATTGAGCACTTATCCTTAATTATTAATTAATTAAATAAATAAATTACTCTTCATTAATTATCAAAACTTTAATATAAAAAATCATTTCCTTTATTAAACACCAAATCAAAAATTTGGTTTAAACATTTATCAACCACTAAATTTATTTTAAAATTTTAGTTTTTAAATAACTTGAAGATTAACTTACAAATCTAAGTTAACAACTTTTCATTCCTAATCTCATATTGAAGAAAACAATTGCTATATATATATATATGAATTTTAGTTAGGGTAAGATTTACTAAATTTCTTTTAAATTTCCAAACTTTACTTTAAAAACTTTTAAACATGATTAACAACTTGCTTAACTCCTGCTTCGGGATCAACCTGACAAGTGCTCGAGTCCTGTCCCGAGTGCCTTCATCTTCTTCCCCCTTTTTTTACTTAGTTTTATACCTAAAAACTGCTAGAGTAACACACACGAACCCGAGAATCACTCCGAGTTCAACATCTTCTTTTTTCGAGTTTCGCCTTGAGGAAACTTCATTCCCAAATCAGCACTGTGTACGGATATACAGACATGACGTGCACCTTCTCCAAACATCGGCGACAATCCAGTACTCAAAATCACCTCCAACAAATCATCGATCAACTCTTCTCTCGATCCAAATCTTCCAGATTCCATTATAAACTCGAAAACAAAATCGAGCATTCCAGTTCAATTTGGAAACATTACACTGACCTTAATTTGCCTCGCGACGATGAACCATCATGCTAACGACCACCTGATGTCACCTCGAGCTTCCTCTCTTCCTCCTTCATCATCTTCACTTAGATCGATCGAGTTCGACATGCCGATGACGCCCCATTGGCCACGAATACAACCTCGGCCCAGGCCCTAGCTTAAACCCTACTAGGGCTTCGCCTCGCCACCACGATCGGTGATAATTCCAACTCTTATTTTTCCCAAACATGCCATCTTCTCAGCTTCCTCCAGGGACGAGCACATCCTACCCGAGTCCTTCGATCGCCAGCAATAGCCCAGAATTCCAACTCCGATCATCCCTCGCATTCTCACATAATACTTACTTAAAAATTATGATTTAACCTTTAAAAATCAAGATTTTTGATAATAAGGCAGGTTATATGCTTGAAAACATGAATTATTTGAGTTGAAATTTTGGTATGTTCAAAATTCCCACTGTCTTCCTAAATTTCCAAGCAAATTTCAAACGTATTACGCTTAAATATATTTTTAAATCTTGGTTTATGTTTAACCAAACATAACTTATTTGAATTCTAAAGCATTTCAGAGATTAAATGATGAGATCTTGAATTTTTACTAGATTTTAACACTGTCACTTAGAAACAGGGATACATAATTTTATCCAGACATGCACACATATCTATCTACATTATTTAGAACACGCCAGCTAAAATGCAAACAATTATCACATCATTACTTTAGATTTCCATCATATGCAACAGATTTAAACAAGTATCAGTTGTTTACTCACAGTTTGATATGCCTAGATGATCCTGTTGTTTGCACTGCTTCAACCTTCACTGTCTTAACTCTTGTTTGATTTGTGCTTGATGATTCTTGCTGAGTTGAGCTCGTATGTTTTTAAGTTGTAAAATGGCAGAAATGCTTATCTTTTGTTTTACTTAGTTGAGTGAAGGAAAATGAGGCCAGTGTGGAGGCATACACACATACATATATAAAAGTGTACTGCTACCTTCCACAGCAAGCTTTTTTTAATTTCTTATGTTTTGCTTAATAACCTTGACCTGATTTTCATTAAAAGTTTTGATGTTATGTTTTGTAGGCTAGGATGTGATGTTTTATGTGCTTGAGTTAAATGGTATTTATGGTGTGTTTCCACTTTTGCTTACACCAATCTTCATATGAATTTATATATATATATGTGTGTGTGTGTGTGTGTGTGTGTGTGTTCTTATTTATATATGTATTTGCCATCTTATATATACTTATACTTAACTATATTATTAAATTTCCATTGAAAACATTTTGCACATCAATTATAAACATCTAATTAACTTTTAAACTCTTTAAAAGCTTTCCAAAGTTATTAAATAAATTTTTAAACAACAACATTTTGAAAACCTACTTTTCTATCCTTTAAAACTTATCGTATTTTAAATATATTTAAAACTTGTTAAAACGCTTATCCTTGGAAACAAATTAGTTTCATAAGTAAAAAAAAACTTGTTTACTTTATTTTTAAATCTTAAAAGCATTGCAAAAATCAAATTCTTTTGTTTTATAAAACTAGAATATCTCCTGTAAAATTCTTAAATCATGATCATCACAAGAAACCCCAAAAAGCACCCAATTAACACACGTAAAAAATCCAGGTCGTCACATTAGAGCTCTATTGCTTTGTCCCTACTCAACATCAATCTTAACTCTCAGAAATAGAGCAGTCTACCTCATCGGCTTTTAGTGTTATGCTTAATCAATTATCTTTTTCCATGTATACGTATACTTTAAAAATACTTATATATCTGTTTAAAATATCTATGTAAAATAATACCTGAAAATAACTAATTTATAATTTTATCAAAAACATATTTTTATTATAAAACCTCTTTACTTTGAAAATACATATATAACTATTAAAAATATATTAAAACTTAAAACCGACTTTAAAATACTTCAAAATGTGTTTGAAAACACTCAAAAAAATTAGAGAAAAATACCATAAGCGATTTACTACAGCATTATAAATGCTGTTAAAAGTCCTTGTTCAAAACAACATTGAAAAACATGATCTTTGTTACTAGTTTTAACCGCTTTAACAAATAATTTAAGATTTGAAATTTTTATAGTAATTACTACCATTGGGGTACTTAAAAACCATGGAAAGAAATCCTTAAGAACAACTTCCAATTTATTTATAAAAATTCTCAAAACCATGGGATTCAGAAGTGCACTTATAATTACTATTCTCCCTTCAAACACTTTCAAACTTACTTCAGTTTAACACACAAGTTAAACAACCATTTAAACATCAATTCAAATTCATGCCACATGTTTAAGAAGGTAATAGAAGTGATGTTATACAACATAAAGTTATCATTTTCTTTTAAAAGCAAGAGGGGTCCAAAGTTTATAACTTTACTTAATTTCACTTTAACTTTATAATTCAAACACAACATACATATACACAATATATACAAACAAGATAGTAAAATAAATCACCTAGATCCATGCTAAACCCATGAATTAATCCATAAGAACAAAGTATCACTTACCATCATCACCAAAAGCCTAATGTTCCAACCTTTAGCACTTCCAAACCAAGGCAACACCTCTCATCCTCCTTCTATGCTCACAGTTTCCTCCATGGAACCCCCTCTTCCTCTCACCTTCTCCCAAATTTTACTTGTTAATCATGCTTTCCATGGTGTTTTATGCCTATAGCTGAAGTTTAGAATAGATTGGAGGTGATTAGGTTATGACACGAAAAATTAAAAGAAGAATTAGTGGATTACTTAAGCACTTCTACCATTTTTATTACTTCATTCCAGGCTTTTGTGAATTAAAGATTTATTATCTAAGGAATGCCCCTCCTTATATAGGCTCTAAATGGTGTGGCACATGCTTGTCCTCACTCCTCTTTCATGACATGTAAGGCTTACCTTCCATCACTTCTCCTTTATCATTTTCTAAGAGCTAAGACATTCCATTTAAGCTCATTTCCTAAATATCTTCCATTACAGCATGTATGACATCATCACATTTAGTTAGCCATATGCACGAAAATATTTTTAGTTGTTAATTATCTCCATAATGATTAATTAGACATGCATAAAAAGTTTAAACAACTTTCTTTAAGAAAAAATACTGTTTATTGATAAAATGATTTTTGGCCACATTATTGATATTTTTCAAAGTATTTATTTTTGTAAAAAAATTTCAAAACAAGTTTACCATCATTATTTATGATTTAAAAAGGGGTTAAAAAGCTTAATAAGTCATTTTAATAATATTAAATTCAAGATTCAAATATTTAAATAATCTAGATCTATAAATATAAAGTGTCCAAAATTCCGGGTCATTACATATGGAGAGAGTGGCCATCTGATCAAGTTCCACAAGAATGTGGAAAAGAAGTGATATAACTACCATAAAGTTAGGCATATCTAGAAAGATTGTCTTAAGCCATTGAAACAGAAACAGGTGGTGAAGGCATATGCTCTCAATACTGTTCCAACTTCATCGAGTGCTCCGTCAGCGTAAAAGAAGGGAAGGGCATCATTATCTAAGGTATGATATCTACTTATTTTGTACCTTTCCATGTTTAATTTAAAACCAAGGCTTCACATTCTTTATATCTAGTGACTTAGTAGTTAAATTAAAACTAAACCCAATCGAGCAGATAGACTTTTTGTATGGGAGGTTCGATAAGTTTTTAAATGGTTTAGTTAGGTGTGGTCTTGTTGAGTCATGCATGCATGTTTTCTTGTGATTATTTTATACTTGAGGTTTTGATGTTTGGTATTATATTAGGTATGGACTAGGTTATGACCCATATTTCAAACCATTCAAATCGACAATCAAACACACATGTCAGACTTGAATTGCTCAAAACAATAGATTGTTAATTAATATTTGAAAAAACTTAGCATATACAGTAAATATATCAATCATAGAATCACAAACATGGAGTAATATAACAATAAGCAGCAGAAATAGATAAATAGTCGTTCATGAAGCTACTAAAGTAAAATACAACAGAAATCCAATATATGGAAGTCGCAATTACAAAAGCCAATGATAAGTCTAAACATAAACAATAGGAAATAACTGAAAGCTGAATAGATAAAAGACACATCTCCAAGCAAAGCTCCAAGCTCAAAAGGTGAGTCTCAAACGCTGTGACACTTAGGTTGACTCGAGCATAAAGCAAAATACAACACACTCAAGCTGGGATTAACATTCTTATGCAAGTGAATCAACACAAATGAAATTTCCAAGTGAAATGCAAATAACTTAAAGGATGTTTGGGATTCACATCCTTTAAGGATCCATTAAACAATCTACATACATAGTACAATACGCACATAGATAATGTCTACAGTAAAGTAAATTATTAAAATAGCGTTAAGGCGTTATCCATATCCCCCTTAACACATTTTTATATAAATGCCATAGTCTATACAGTACTGTAAACTCCACCAAACCGGTGAGCTATCAATGAGCACTCCATAGGTACGACACAAACCAAACTCGTAATGGGCTCGATAAGGCATGTGACAAGGTATGTGAGGCATAGGTGAACAAATGTAACGCATAGCAGCCACTACCTTGAGACACATTCCCATAATCAAAGCTACACCCAATCAAATCACAAAGTTAATTTACATAGGTGAACAAATGTAAATAATAACATATCATATTTAACAATTTAATCACTAATCAATTCAAATTTAACAACATATTTCAATTTTCATTTCACGTGAATAAATTTACTAAGCATATGAATGTTAGTTATGAGTGATCACTCATCTTTCAAGGGTAGAGGAAATTTGACAACTCAAACAAGCTACGAATTAAATCACGAACTCGAAGATCGACTAATCCAAACAACAATCCCAAAGCAAAGTAAGGTGGACTCGAGATCGATGAAAATAAAATATATAATTTTTAAAATCTAAATCACATATTTAAAAAAGATCTTTATATTAAATTTTTAAAAATCAATATTAAATTTAAAACACATATTTAAAATAAAATCTTCATATTATATTTTAAAAACCAATATTTATTAAAACATATATATTAAAACATATATATTAAAATCAAAATATCTATATATTATATTTAAAAAAACAATATTTAAAATAAATATCTGTTTTTTATATAGAATAGAGCAAAATAAGGGAAGGCTACAAGTTTTGCTCGAGTTAGGGAGGAAGTTGAGTTTGGTCATAGGAAGTGAGTTCGGGTTCGGGCCGGCGTGTGGGACTCGGCAGCACAAGTGAACGAAGGCTGAGGGTGCTGCATTGCGATGGAGGAGAGAAGCAAGTCGATCGGAAATGGAAAAGGAGGAAAGGAAGGTTGTGGAGGATGTGTTATGGGTCGCGAATGCTGCTTTGATGGCAAAGGGCCGATGGAGTTGACGAGGCTGGAATAGGTTCAGGGAGGCAGTGCATAGCGGGTCAGTGGTGCATTTAGGTGGAGTAAAGGATGTGGGTTGCAGGCTGCTTGGTGTAAATGGAAGAAGTGGAGTGGGTTCGGAGGGGTTCTGTGCTCGAGGTGGGTGTTTTCTGTGTTGGTAGGAAGTGGGAAGGTAGGGCGAACTAGAGGCTGTTGAGGCGAGAAACTGCTCGGAGGGGAGGTGGTCGGAGGTTGCTTTGGATAAGACGTGGGTGGCAGCTTGTGTTCAGTATCTGGTCAGCGGAGGTCGGAGGGCAATGTGGAATAGGACTGTGTGTGGCTATTAGGTGGGTTGTAGTTTGCAGTGATGGGTTACAGGCTACTATGTGAAATGGAGGCAGCGTTGAGGGGGAGAGGGAGTTGTGGAGCATGATTGCTCATGGGAGTGTCCTGGCCGAGCATGGGGACGAAGGTGCTATTGGCTGATGGGGTTTTGTTGATGGGCATAGGCATGGACATGGAGAGGCAATGAAGAAGAAGGTGGGTGATGGAGATGAACACGTGTAGATAGGTTATCATGAAAACATATATATGTCGCTTATATTTTATACATATATTTTAAAGTAAGAAGAGAACGAACAGAAGGAAAGGAGAAAGAGAGTGAGTAGAACCACCTATATGAATTGAAATCAGGGAATAGTGACAGTCAGCTATTGAATTTTATGAATTATAAAAGCGTATTGGCTATATTTTTCAACCGATGGATAGATGAAAGGGCACAGAGAAACCTAAAAAGCTCAAACGGGTACCGATACGGCTAACTGTTTTGCATAATTCGCCAAGTACCGGACTCCAAAATCCACAAATGAATATATTACAGAGATCCACATGATGAGATGAATGGAATAGTACATAGATATTAACGATATGACCATCCTATTAAAAGTAGATATTCGCTGCCAAAAATGCTGCTAAAATGCCAAAAATAATATAAACAGAGCTAGAGCAGTTCAAATTTGGCGAAACGAATTATGACGTCTCACTCAGAAAATGATTTACAAACTTCTTATATAAAAAAATTCAGATTTCAAAAAAAAAATTATTACCATCAGATTAACTTATTTTAAAATTTAAAATTGAAATTTCACAACCAAACAAACTTTCATATTTTCGATGAAAATCTGCCACTTGCAATGCTTCAATAGATGCATACCAAATATCAAATTTTCATTGCAAAATTTAATTCTTTATTTTCAAGAAATTTTTTAGTTGATTACGTTATTTAAAATCATAAAAATTTATGAATCGTTATAGATTGACTGAAGAAGTATGGAGTTGTGGTGGATTGCGATAGATTATTGGTGGCTATAGGGAGAGGTAGTGAGCATAGACTAGAGTTGAGCTGCCTTTCGGATGATAAGGTAATGGTTAACTTTATATATTCGATTGAATACCCACATTATGAGTCATATCAATTCCTATACCCAGAAAATTACTGGACATTTTGAGATGATGACCAAATTATTACCAAATAAGGAGATAGAATTCTATATTGATTTAGTGAAGAATGCTAAGGCAGTAGTTATGCTATTGAGCCATATGGAACCCAAGGAGCAAAGGTAACTAGAGGTGCAAGTAATGACATGTTGAGGAGAGGGCACATATGTATGAGCCTATCTAAGTGGAGAGAACATGTAGTATTTACCACTAAGTTAGACAATTCTTTAAGGCTTTGTATGGATTGTCATGAGCCAAATAAGTTGACAAGAAAGAATAAATATCCACTCCCATGTATTGATGACTTATTTAATCGGCTCCATGGTGTAAAGTTGTTTTTTTACTTGGACTTGGCAATGGGATTCCACCAATTAAGAGTGGTAAGGCAGAGTGTGTCGATTACTGTATTCCACATGCCATCATGATTTTATAACTGATCGGTTATGTCGTTCAGGCTAGCCAATGTAGGACATACTATGTTGATCCGACGAATCATATTTTTAGGGATCAACTAAATAAATTTGTACATATGTTCATTAATGATATTTTTGTCTATTTACAAATGAAAGATGTTATCCAGTATTTGAATCAAGCGACATCTCAAAAGATCCGGACTTCAAGATGATGAAGAAATGGATCAAGAAGCTTAGCAAATATTAATATTAAAGATCAAGGGAACCACTAAAAAATTTGACTAAGTGTAAGCGAAATCAAACCTATCGGCACTGAACAATCCATACCATTCGGCACTGACCGACCAAAGCCAAGGTGAACTCATTTAAACTATTAGAGATGTTACTTCGAAATTGGAGAAAAAGATAAGTTTTGGATAGGCAAAATCAGTCGGTACCAACCACTTCTTGATGGTTAATTTTGGCAACAAAGATCAATAGCATGAAGACTTAAAGTAATATGAATAAAAGTAGAAGATAAAGATTGGTAAAACAGTTCGGTCCTTTACAAAATCATCGGAACCAAATGGTACAATTACTGGGAGTTTGTCATTTCGACTCTTTAGTGGTAGGAAACTCATATATGAAGCGATACTTGTTCAACTATGTTATATCAACAATGGTAGAGGAGTATGCCTATAAATAGAAGACTATGGAAAACAAAGAAAGGACTTTCTGATTATATTTCTACGTTTGTACTATATTGCTACCATTTTTTGAAATGAACTTTGTTTCTTGATTGAAACATTGTAAAAGTGGTTGTAATTGCAAGAGAAACTCAAAATAATATTGATGGTGGACGTAGGCTTAAGATCCCATACCTTATTATAAATTGGGTTTTTTCCTTTCTTTTTATTAATTTTTAATCGTTTAATTTTCAATTTTACTTTAATTAGGGTGTTTTTTAATTTTTTATGCAAATTGAAGAGGAATACAAGATGCACTTAAGGATTATGCTCGCAGTATAGCAAAAGCACCAGTCGAAGGTGAAGTTTTCAAAATGTTACTTTCATAGGAGGGAAGTGTGATTCTTAGGGCTTGTATTTTCGAAGCAGGGCATCGTAGTGGATTCTAGCAAGATAAGCAGTCCAAGATTAGAGATAACTAAAGAATTGGATTGGAAGGTTATGATTGACGATTTAGTAAGGACTTCTTAAAGGTAACAACATTGTTAGCCAATTTTGTAACATCCCTACCATTTTGGACGTTTTAAGCAGACACACATGTCGGACTCAAACCATTCAAGGGGCAGATTGTTATGGGGTAAATAAGAAAAAGCTATTACTACCCACCTCGAAACACACTTCCAAATCAAAATCATGGGGTGGCCACCAAATCATCACAAATGTCAAAAAAAGGTATCGAAGAAGCATGTCTGATCAGAGGAATGACTCACTTGGCCCAGGTGTAGCTCCTGTTTTAGTCACATCTAAGCTGACTGATGGGAGTCAGGGTCACGTCATACCTTATATAGAAATCGTTCGCCATACCTTACTTCATTTCTGGAATCTTCACCACGTCACAGTTGTTAAATTGGTTTTCGGTATTGGCAGAGAGTATGACAATATTCGATCCCGATCTCTTTAACAACCAATCGCTTATTACACACCGGATGGTTCTTTTACATTTCAAAAGTCAATTCACAATTTATATCAAAGTATCATCTCCTCAAAATCATAATACTTTTGAAATCATATTCACTTTCAGATCATAATTTCTTCCAAAACCATATTTCCAAAATAGGTTAAATCCTTACTTCCAAATCATTTCCAATTTATTATACATTTAAATCCCAACTTAGGTCATTTCATCATATTTGCTTTTAAACCAATGAATTTTGAATATAAACGCTTCCCTTTTACTTAGTATGAAAATTTACAAAATAGTTTGAATGGTTATAAATAGAAAATAGTTATAAATAGTTTGAATAAATTTTCAATAGTCAAAATACTCTATAATAGTAAATATAGATTTAAAATAGTTAAATAGATTTAAAATATATTAAATAAAATTAAAATAGATTAAATAGCTTTAAAAAAGATTAATTAGATTTAATATAAGTTAAAATGGTTTAACTAGTTTTAAAATAAATTAAATGGTTTCAAAGTAGGTTAAATTGATTTAATATACTTAATACAGGTTAAAATAGTTTATAAATATGAAAATCTTGAAATGTAAAATCTTAAAAATAATATAATTTAAAACAGTTTATATTTGAAAACATGAATTTAGAATTTATACCGATTTAAAGCCATTTAATTCATTTCAACAAAATCACACCCTTTAAATTTTTGAAAAACCCAATTCCAAATTTTCAATGTTGTATTTCAAACAAATTCAATAGCTTAATTCCGAATGAATTTCATTATACTTAAAACATTTAACTTTGAATATCAATTTAATTTCTTAAAACAATTCCCTTTAAGCTAATTCACATTTCAACACAAAACTTGATATTCCAAAAATACTTCAATTTAATATAAATCAAATTTTAATTCAAAATATCATTTGATTCCATTCAAAAATTAAGGATTCTAAAATCATTTAATTTAACCAATCCGGTGTCCGTATATAATTTTCTACCCTAGGATCAAGTGGTATGGATATTTATCATTTCAATCTGCAATTTAAAATTTTATAGCTATACATCACTTCAAACTGCAATCCCGAAATAACAACATCCATAAAATCGCTCGAGTCTATCATTTCAACCCATAATGATTTTTTCCTATTCTATAGATCATTGGGGTATGTATCATTTCAACCCATAGTGATTTCACATAACAATAATTAAAGGAACTTGCAGAGTGATAACAATATATATATAAATTAACATGACATCCAATCATCCAATATTAATAATCAAACTTCCATCATAATTATCATCCAAATCAGCCAAATAAACATCAGCAATTAACTAATTAACAATAACAGATATTCAGGTGGCAATTTAATTTCAATAATAAATTAAATAACAATTAAATTCAAAAGGATACAATTTAACAGGAATAGAAATTTAATTATACTAAACAGTCATAAATAAATTCCTAATCACATCATAAATTAATTTAACGAACATAAGAAATTTTAAAAGTTGTGGGTGGGTTAAAACATTTGCGTTTGATTTTAGCCCATAAAAATCTAAACAGAAGTGCAAAACTCAACAACCTCCAAATTCAAGTAAATCAATTTCATGTTGTCCGAAATTTAAATATGAATCCAACAGAAGAAACACGCGTGAATCAAAGATTATATGCAAAAGATATTCACGTTATAAGAAATAGTATTAAAATAAAAATTAGTATGCGCTAAAAAAATAAAAAAAATAAAAATAAATTTTAATACTTACTTTTTCTCAAGATGAGGCTTCGAGAAAAGATTGAAGAACAACTAAGATGAGGACAGGAAGTGTATGAAAAATGAAAAAAATCATGTTTTATAAAAGAAAGCTTTTGGATTTGCAAGAATAAGAGCTTTTGAATATGAGGTGTCAGGAGAAACAAAATGTAAAAGAAGAAATAAGCTGTAGGTTATTTATTATTAGGAAATGAAGGTGGAGGGACAAAATAAATGTCACATTTTATTTTGAAAGCTTTAGGCATTAATAATGCATAAGGAAATGTACATAGGAATGGAAAAGTCTGCAAACGAAAGTAAACTTTTGTATACGTAAAAATGAGGTAGCAAGAATTAAATACAACCTAAAAGTCTAGGCTCAGGTATTAAGCAGAAGGAGAAATAAACGGATCAAGTATTAATAAAAAGGTACCTATTTTAAAACGTTCATGCAACAATTAATCATACAATAAATGAAGGGACCATATAGGTCGCACAACTTTTTGAAATTCAATTTTTTTTGAAACGTAACCAAATTAACTTCATTAACTTAAACAATATTCAAATTTGTACGAATTTAGGTTTTTATCTACGCATAATAAAAAAAATTTATACTTAACTTAAAAATAAAAACCTTCAATTTTGTTTTCCTAAAATGATCTTTTATTTCCATTAAAACACCCTTTTTGTTAAACACAAAACGTGTGTTTCTTTTATTAAATCTATTAATTGCAATCAATGTTTTCTTTCCTTTTAATTGAAACATTTGAATTACATTAATTGCAATTACTTACAAAATTAAATTTTAAAATAGACAAATAAAATGTATGAAAAATAGAACAATTATTTGTTTAAACACGTTTACAAATTTGTTGTTTATAACACAAGAGTAATAAATAACTTACCGAAATAGATTATTTTTCTATTCTTGTAATCAATCTGTAAGCTAATACACAGTTTAAATAAACGTATATTTCTTTCTTTAAAATCAATCATTCTATTATTTATTTTAATGAAATTAAACCTATATTTACAAATGAAACATTCATTTTATTTGATGTAAATGTTCTTTTCATTAAATCAAACTTTCCTTATATTTTCACAAAACATAAGTTGCTTTTAATTGCACCTATTAATTTACAATTATTATTCTCTCTACTATTAATTGAAAATTTTCAATTACATTAATTTCAGTTGATTAAATTTCAAAATGGACTAATAATAGCAGTTTTAAACATATTTATACACTATTGGATACAAATAGTAATTATACATTTCTTACTAAATAATGGTTTCTCGTCCCTATAATCAATCTTTTAGCTACCAAAAATTTCAAATAAATAAACATAAGTTTACCCCTTTACTAAACTTATTCACTTTTATTTTTTATTTGGATTTACACTCCTACAATTAAATCAAAAATACCTTATGAAATTATTAACATACGTTTCTATCTTTTTATTTTATAAATCATTGCCTTGTAAATATAGTTTACATTTCTATACCTTTTACTACGTTCACACTATAATTATTGTCTTATTCCACATTAATGTAACATTTATTTACGTTCAATTGCAATATATCCATTTATTATACTATAAACTCCAATAAATTGATCAAACATGATTTCCATTCTTTTTATTCAAATCAATAGTTATTTTATGATTAAAATTTTCATTGGTTACATCCTATTGAATTAACATCCTCTGATTACCAATTTAATCTACATTAATTGCACTAATTAAGTAAATTAACTACAATTGATTTCAAATTAAAATTTATGAACTAAATAAATAGGTAACTTATATCCATTGTTACCCTTAACTTTCTAAATAAATAGGTAACTTATAACCATTGTTACCCTTAACTTTTAATTGCATTTAAAAGTTCATGAATTACAACAAATTTTCCGGTCAGCTATATAACTCTAATTTCATCTTTTATTTATGTTTACTATTTTATTTTCCATTATGCTGAAATTTTGTCACTTATACACATTTAATATCCCAATTCATTTATTTATCAGGATTCAATATTTTATTAAATTAGTTACCACCTTATGCGTATAATTAACATTTCTACTGATTTTATTACATTTAAAATTTTCATTTATTATCTTAACTTACATAAGGTAATGTTTAACTACATTTAATTACTATTGATTAAATACATTGTAACGAACAATAGTTGTCACCATTATATATTTTATAACATTTGTAAGTTTATTCTTTACAAACAATTATTACAACAACTCTCATTATAATACATTTATTCCATTTCCATCCATTACACATTATTTTATTAATAAGTCAACATTTAAATTATTAATTACCATTTACATCCCATTATAAATCAATGCACACATTAATACAACAAATATTTTAATTCCTTACACAATACTGATCATATTCAATTACCATTAACTATCTATTTTATACAATAATTAAATATTTACATTTGTTTCTTATATTAAATTTTATAACCAAGCATAGCATTTTTAATTACAATGAATTGGAGTTTCATTAAGACTGTTAACAATTAACTTGAATTAACATTGTTTCATTTTAATTTAGTTATTATTCCATTATTAAATTTCAAAATCTTTTTCTTTCAATATTAACTCATAAAATATTATTAAATTAACAAATCTAATTACCGGAAATTTACGGGTCATTACAAATTTGATAAACAACTAGACTTTTGATTGGGACGTGATATGCAAGCATGCATTTGTAAGTCTTAAAGAAAGGTTAACGAGTGCACCGGTGCTAGTAATTCCAAGTGGGCATGAAGAGTTGACAGTATACATGTATGCTTATGGTCCTGAACGAGGATGTAGTATTGATGCAAAGAGGTAAAGTTGTCACTTATGCTAGTCGATGGCTAAAACCACATGAGAAGAAATACTCGACCCATGATTTAGACTTCGAAATGGTAGTGTTTACATTAAAGGTATGAAGGCAGTATTTTCTAGGAGAGAGGTTCGAGTTATTCACCAACCACGAATCACTGAAGTACCTTTTCTCATAAAAGGACCTTAAACTTCGATGGCAAAGATGATTTTAGTTCTTATCCTCCTACAACTTTGAAATTTCCTAGCACCTGGTAAGGGGAATGCAATCAATGATTCTTTGATTAGGAGACATGCCAGTTCGAGAGTTATGTTCCTAGCGTAGGCGTAGTTAGCGTATATTATTGGTTATGATTTTCTACTTAGGTGTGAGATAGAGCTAGAGATGTTGACAAGCATGGCTATTAGACCTAGGTCAATTAGAGTGGATCGGTATTAGTTAGAAGTGTGATGCTAGATTAACGGAGATCTTTGCTAAGATAGAGGCAGGAGTAAGGTCTGGAGATGTAAAGTAGTACAGACTCGAATGTGATGGTTCGCTCCTTATTGATGTAATATTGTTTTTACCAGATGTCGATGAACTTCTGGATGAGATGCTACGAGAGTGCATCATACGAGATTGGCTATAAATTCTGAAGGCAATAAAATCTACAGGGATATGAAACAGACAATGAAGGAACTGAGTCGATCCGCAGTAAGTGCAATGGGTAGATTTTAAAAAAAATCCATATTTGGATTATAGTGGGTCTATGAAGTCTAACGGGTTTCACTAGATCCAATCTAGTGAGCTTAAATAAATCAAATTTTATTAACTTTCTAATTTAATTTATTAAATCTATGTTTATTAAGTATAAAGTTTGAAAAGGTATGAATGTATCAAATATATTCATATTTTCTAAAAGTTGTAAAAATGAAATGAGCATATTATTATTAGATCTAAATTTAATCACATTAAGATCTAAAAAGAAAAGGATAAAGTGGTAAAAAAAAGGGTCTTAACAATTGATTACACCTTCTTATTTGTAAACATTCTACCGAAACTATACCTAATTATTATTTAAATGACATGTGATAATAAAATGTTTGACATGACAAAAAATAACAAAATAACAAGGTGCTAATGGGTTTGGCTCAGTTGGTTGGTACTTTAGACTACGAGATCAACGCCACGAGTTCAGTCCTTGAGATTGCCACTTATTCGCATTAACAAACCAAGTTAAAAACAATAGCAACAAGGTCAATATATGCATGTGCTGACATTGGGTTTATATCTACCATGTGTATATCACCAATTATATCTATATATCAATTGCCTTAATTTAATTTTGTTTTGTATGATGTATGTTTGATTACAAAATATTTTGATGTCTTTAATATTAATAACAAAGATTAATCAAACAATCTTAACATAAATGACTAATAGGAATTTCCAAAATCCAAATTTAAAGTTAGAATCAAAATTTGATTTGGCAAGTTTTGTTCAAGATTAAGATATAAATTACGTTTGATTAATGAAATAACTTTAATGGATTAAATGTTAAATTTAATATGTGTATTCATATATATATAATTATGAAGTTGAAAATCATTTTAATTATTCAAAGTATATATATACACACACGTACAAATTTGAGTTAAATTTTTTAATATGAACATAAGATTCACTTATTTCCAAATTCTTTTATATATAAATCTATAACAACTATATGTATGTGTGTGTGTGTATAATTTTTAATTTTAACACTTAAAATTTAAAGCAATTTAAAAATAAAATAATCAAAAGGAATTAAAGAATCTAAATATACACAAAAGTTTAAAGCAAGTTGTTAATATATTTCATGTTTCAAGATGATTCAAATCGATATTATCTAATCCATTAAAATTATAAATTACCTTAGAAAATCAATACATATATATTGAATCATATTTATAGATGAAGTTATAATTACACAAACAATTGCAGTTTTAAACAAATGAATTAAATCAAATCATATCATCTAACTAATTGTTTAAAATATGATGTCAATTATAAATTATAATGAGGCAGTGATATACATATACATACACACATAATCTCTCATATACATAGATATACACACACACATTTACATATAATTGTTATAAAGAGAAAACATAATATAAATATGAAGAAAAAATATTATTTTATGGATCTAGCCAGTAAGTTACATCTTATGAAGCTGCGCATGAGTACTGTGTACCATCAATAGATGGATAGGCGGACTGAAAGGGTCAGCAGAGTTGTAAAATATTTGTTGAATGCATGTTTTTTTTATTCGAGATAGCTTGGAAAGATCACTTACACTTGGTAGAGTTTTCATACAACAGCTATCAGAGCAGTATTAGGACAACAACATTTGAAGCGTTGTATCGAAGGTCGTGTAAATCACTCACGTGTTGGTTAGAGATGGGTGATAGGCTCATGTTAGGACTAAATGCGGTGAAGGATGCTATAAAGAGAGCAAAGCTACCCGGACTAGAATGAAGGCAACATAGTCTAAGAAAAATAGTTATGCTGACATAAGGAGGAAAGAACTAGTGTTCGCAGTGGGTGACCAAGAATTTGTAAAGGTTTCTCCGATGTTAGGTGTGATGCACTTTGGGAAGGCTAGGAAGTTAGCACCAACATATTTAGGTCCATTTTCAAATATACAGAAGGTCAGAAAGGCAGTGTGTTGAGTAAGCTGCCAAAGGCTTCCGAGGGGTTCATAATGATTTTCACATATCACAATTATCGAAGTACATTAGGGATCCAGAGGCAGTAGTAAGTCCGAGATTGTTAGATGACTTGGTTATAAAGTCAAACATGAACTATGTGAGAAAACCTATTCAGATAGTAGATTAAAATGAGAAACGGCTTCAAAATAAAGTAGTCAAGATAGCATGTGTCCACTGGAGTGAGGATCGGGAGTATTCTGCATATGTGTTAGTTATGTATTGTTGTTGACCATATACATGTGTGTGTTAGTATATGCACTAGTACATTTTTATTATGACTCGTCAGTGGGGAACTCGTGTGGATATACTAGTATAGGCTTTAGATGGATTGGCAATCATTACCGAGCATTAATTGAATTTTGGGACGAAATTCCCTTAAAAGGGGAAGCCTGTAACGATCGATAAATCAATGAATAATTAATTAGAGAAATTGATTATAAGAATAATGGTTAATTGATTTAATTAAGACATTAAATTAAAAAAATGAATGAATTAAACAATATAAATATATAAAGAAAATTTATTTACTTATCGAATATATGTGAGATTAAATTAAAGAAGAAAACCATTGAATGAAAATTTAGGGTTTCCAATTAATTATGATTAATTATATATGATTGTGTGTATCAAGGAAAGACATAAACAATTGAATGACAAAGATTGTTATTAAGAGGAAACAATTAATTTATAGTTAAATTTGCTCATATATCTAAAGGGGAAATTTTTAATTGTTAACCAAGGGTAAATGAGAATAATTAAAACATATGAGGTAAATTTGAAATGAGAGAATATTAGTATAATGACCCACTATTTACGACATCCTATATCAACGCTAAGCAACCACATGTGTTTTCGAACACCGTAAGTAACAGACCGTCGTGGTAAATTAAACAAAATTAGCTCACTCTCATAATGGAATAATAATACACATTATAGCAACATACGCATTTACCTATAAAAGAAGAATGCCATTCTATATAAGGCATGACATGAGAATAAAACCAATATAATAGTATAATCTAAATACACTACCTCAATACAAACTGAGTATTGAATAATATCAAATACAATACATAGCCTCATATGTAAAATATGTCTGAAATGCATAAAAATATATACTAATAACTAGAGATCACAACCATTATGCTCTCAAAGATCTAGCTATCGTGCTAACATTCCCCAAACACTTGACTCTAGACCTACTCATGAGAGTAATTAAAAGTTTTTCAAAAAGGAAAAATATAGAAAACAAGGGTTAAACAAAAGTTTGGTGAGGGGACTATCTCTAAGTATTTAATATATATTTAACATACATGCATTTAATAAATAAGAGCAAGGATCTATGGGTAATACTGATCATACATCGCTCTACTCCATCCATACACCAACAAGTCAGGGTAATACATAATAGGATTCTATTATTAAAACGAGATGAACATCAAATCTCATGCATATCCCGTTTGATACTCATCTGATCCAATATATCAAAGTTAAAACAGGAATCTAGACCAAGATCTCAATTCATAACATTGGCCAGAATTAAATGTTCTTTTTTGCAGTACTTTTTTATTAGTAAAAAAGATAGTACATATTATAATAACATATGCTATTGAATATGATAAAGGAGTGCAGTTGTAATATAACACACCATAAGCAATGATGTCCTAGATCTCTCAATCCCTATAGAAGCATCCAAAATGCAAAAAATACAACGATACAACGATGCTACATAACTAAGCATCTCCATACCCAAAACCACCGTAAGAATCATACATAAATGGTATCCAAGCTCAACGCTATTGGATATTTCAAACCAATATCTGTGTAATGACTTGCCCTAAGCCAATATAGAGAATACTTTGGAGCCAACCCGTACAATTGACTGAGTCACTATAGAATCGTGTAGGTCTCATCTCAACACCCGGTGTTATGAACAGTATATGACCCACTATAGAAAGGCGTCTTGGTCTCTCACTGACCTTTCTTCATGATTAATCTCTAGGTCGTGCCCTATCTATTATGCAAAGGATTCCCTCGCTATCATCCTTTACTTTCGGTTGTCTACACTGACATATGAAGCCACATGTAAGCGCTAAACCCATCATACACCGTTCCCACACATATACACAACACTGTAGTATTATCGTCACTATGTTGATCATGATTCATCTTGAAGTGCCTTGCATTACCTAGTTGCCCAAGTCAAGCATACCAAAAATATATGTATAAATAAATCGCCTAAGCCGCATATCCATAACTATATATATAATTCACTTAAACCACGTATCTGTATATTTATATGATATACTTTGCCACTAGCCTGTAGACCCAAGTTGGATATACCAACTACATATATGTGTGTGTGTGTGTGTGTGTGTGTGTGTGTGTGTGTGTCTTGTGTCTGTGTCTGTGTTTACTTAAATCACGTATCAACAAATCAACCTAATATATCACCTGCATCAGTTAGTGGCTCCAAGTCGTACATACCGAAAATATATATATAAATGCTTAAGCACATATATCAATACATATATATAAATATTCTATGAACTTCGCAGTAACCCCAAGTCGGAAATACCGAAAATATATATAAACGCTTAATTGTGTAACCATAAATGTATAATATCACATGTACTATACTCACACGCACACATACATGGATATGTATATATTAACAAATCCACTATATAGAACCAATACACATATATTATACACCTATACATATGATTGGTAACCAACAACCAAAATAACAAATCCATCATCTTAATATCAACAATAGTTCACACATTCAACCATTGAAATAACTTAACCAATCATCAATAAGGAAGCAAGCCCAAACATATATATATATATATATACTAGGATTCTGAACAAATAGCCTATGTCGAATTGATCCACGGTAAACCCAAACATCTACATATATACTATATACATCATTTTATATCACCAAGGTCATATAATACAATATAGGTGAATATGGGGATTTATACACATATGCTAAATACAAAGAACTATTCCCACTCACCTTATCAGTGTCTCCCAATAGACCATACTCTAACGAAAGCTAACCCATGGTATAAAAAATCTCGATGCGCTCGTAATGAAGAAAACCGCATCTCGATTGGATCTCGCATGCAAAAGATATGATTTTTATAAGAAAATGATATTTAAATATAAATTAATTAACTAATTAACTTAATTAATCAATTAATTAAACTTAATCACCTCAAAATCCTTCTTCCCAAATTTCTATACTCCCACCTTACCCATTTATATGCAACGGTCGCCTGCCACCACCACAACTCCACCCGTAGCCACCGTTGCTCATCTCTTCGCAAGCCAAGTCCAACGGTATCATCATCTCAAACCCTTACCCCCTCCCCCTAAAATGTGACACACCTTCCATCTCCTACCTAGGCAAGTCTCGCACTTCGCCAAAGACAACCACACCAACCCTGATCTACCTTACCCAATGCGGCTCCTAAGAGAAACCCAATGCCACCTGTAATTTTAACTAACTCTGCCTCTCTCTACCAACATTGCCCAAACCATCAACCTTAGGATGTCGGCTATCCCTAACCACCACCGCATCGACTACAATGGGTACCATATCGTGTGTTTACCCTAGTGGAGGACCATGTAATAGATGGATTCGATCATTGTAGCCCAAGAGTCGATTAAATGAAAGAAAAGAGCTATGGGTTCTCGGTGGCTGTTAAAAAGAAAAAGGTTAGGCTTTTATATAAAAAAGGGAAATAAATTAGGTTTTAGGAATATTTTATTATTTAACCTATTTGAAAAATTCCATTTGCATTTTTTATCCGGCATTTTGGCCTAACTATATTCTGACTGACTAGACAAGTTAGACTCGATTATCATCAAGGCCAGTGGCCCAAAGTGATGATCGTGGGGTCCATAGGTCAAGCACCTATGATAGTATGAAGTGATGATAAAGTGAACCCAGAAGATGGAATCTACAAAATTTTCTAAGTATGAAATAACTCCTCCCCTAGGCAATGGATCGGGTATGATCCATCCTCCCAAACAATGGATCATACACAATGGGTCATTTCAATAGATTGTACACAATGGATCATATCAATGGACCGTACACAATGGATCGTATCGTATAATCCCAATAATTCAACTCAACAATGATCGATCAATATCTCACAAATGCGAAATCGAAAAGGCATGAAGATTTGGTGACACAAACTAGAGATCATGGGGGAACCCATGACATGGATAGTAAGTGCCACATGGCATTTTTGATGGATTGGGTACGGTCCATCTGGAATTTTGCATGATGAGTCATCTTAGTCTAGAGGTTATTTTGGTGAATTTTAAACCTGATCCATATATGGTTTCTCCTATAAACACAATGGCCACACTCCATAAAGCAGATCCTTCTTTCCACTACCCAGGCTCCACCATTTTTATTCTCCATACTTGTCCTAATGGATCCCTGCTGATCCAAACATTCTTGTAATCGTAATCAAGCGCAAGATTAATAAAAACACAAAGTGGACGAGCATTCCAAAAACTTGGAGATCCAACTACAATCCGATGTAGCGCATTCTCCCTCTTTCGCATATCTTCGGTCAGATAGCAAGTAAGTTGTTATAGCATTTCCAGTTGTGATAGTTGTTGTCACTTTCCTCTGTGATTCAAGCCAAAGAATATAGGCTAGAGTTGCTTTCCCGAGTGAACGTTTAGGTATCATTATTTATTAGATTTATCCGAAACAATTGAAAGAGTTGAGCGTGAATCAATCTTATTCTTTTTAAAACATTTTGTTGAGGATGAATATCTTTTCTTATTAATCAAAGAATTTCTATATCTAGATGATCAATCACTCTATAATGAGTCGAAGCAATAACAAGAATATTTCTAGTGGAACATCTTTCACAATCCCTGGAGAGATAGTTCTCTAATAGACCGAGGGATAAGTAATAGGCCAAGATTGTCCAACCACTATAAAAATCAACACGTTCATTGCTTTCTCTGCTACGTTTTAATTTCATTCATCATTTAATCTCTATGGGATTCAATTGAATGCTAATGTCCATTTTTGGCGTCAACATTTTAGTGCTTCCACTGAGAAACCAATTCTCTGCATCATTGGATCCTTATTCTACTGTTGGATTGTAAACATCTGAGAAAGAGATCTAGATTAATCTTCACAATGTTTCCTATTCTATTCAAACGTGGGAAAAGCCTACAGGGAAACTAAATATGATATCCCCTAGGAAGGTAAAGGTTATAGCTACCTCCTCACAACCTGCAGGTGAAGCAGTAGAGAACATGATGATTAGTTATAAATAATGGATCAGATCGGGTTAATAGATCAATCGGATTGGCAGTAAAAATCAACAATGAGCACTCCATAACTTGAAAAATACTAGGGTGATCGATGAAACGACTTCTAAAACACAAGGTAAAGGCATAGGGGGACCCACCTTATGGATCGCACGTGCCACATGACACTTTCAATGGGTCGAAGACGATCCATATAAAAGGTACGATCGATCGCTACTCCAAAATCTTCAATAATCGATCGTTTCAACAACTATAATCGATCATTTCAACTACCATTGATCGGTCGATCGATCACATACATCTTCAACGATCAATCGTTTCAACTACAACCGATCGATCGCTCAACCATACTCTATACTATCGATCATTCTATTCACTACCAATCCATTCAAGCCTGAATTTCGGCTAAGTTTCCACGTGAATGTGGATTGTTTACGATCCATTTTTAGTAGTTCCATACCGATCTCTCTCAAAGCCAACTTGATCGATCCCTCTTGAACACTTCACCACCGACCCCATATACATCAACAACTAATTGCTAAGGGATCGGACATGTCATGGCTGATTGGTCTTTCCACTACTGATCCCTAAACCAATACTGATCAGTCAACCAACGTGAGCAATCATCATCTAATCCAATATTGTCAGACTATTGCGAAAACAAGGTTGTATAATGTAGCGACTTCAATTTTAAAGGAGATTGGGATAGACACGAGATCAGACTGGCAAAGTGAATAAGGAAGGGATTGGCAAGGTGAGGAGGGAAGGGATTGATTCATTTTTAAAAAAGACTCACCTCTACTCAAACGATACTCCCAAAGACTGGAGATCCAAGGTGATATGACAGAACAAGGGTGATATGACTCGAAGCAGGCTTTATGTCATCCAATCTGAAATGAACTCGGGTAGTCGCCTATTCGGCCCGAAGCAAACCTACGAATTTTGCCTAAGTTCAAACTAGGGTAAAACAAATATTTTATCTAAGCAAACAACAATATGGCTCCAAGCACCATTCATCACCACCTTAGCACTTCAAATTCAGTGACTCCAAGCGAACCAGGGGATGACTCCAAGCAAATAGAAAATCTTCTCGAGTCGGACTCCAAGTAAATTATCACCAATCCATGAATACCAGTCCATCTTGTTTTGGTCATAACTCGGGCATATGGACTCAAATTGACTTGAAAATTGGTGTGCAACCTCAAGAGGCCTTCCTTATTTCCTTTTAGAGACCACACCCTATTTAGGTAAAAGTTTGGGGATCGTTATTGATCCACGACCCCCATCCTAACCAATTCGTCATTCAGTCAGCATTCTCAACCATCAAACGTTGGACAATCATGCATACAACATTCAATGGCATTACAAGCAACCATAACTTGAAAAGAAACCGGACTAATGACGATTAAAGCATCTTCCCTAGTCAAAACCTATTCCTCGAAGCTGTTTAGCATGCAGAATATTCGAGGAGATACAATGTTCTAACCATGCCAGCGTATTCTATGAATATAGAACCCCGACAACATCTCACAAAGTACGAGTGGCACATGGACACTGCCAGAGCGACGGAAGCCATCAAATGTAGACGTTTTCCTATATTCCTCAAAGGAATAACGATTGTACGATTCATGCAGTTACCACCTATGTCCATCTCCTCATCCGATCAACAAGATTAGAAGTTTGTCAGGCAATTTATGATTCATGTGACTCACACCAAGGATGTGATGACATTATCCAATTTATTCCAGATGCCAGGTGAGCCACTCAAAGACTTCCTGTAGATATTCAATGTTGTCGCCACTAAAGTGAGAAACCTCGGTGATAATATCATACGGATGGCGTTGATAAGAGGAATTGACCACAAGACAAACTTTGGCGATTGGTAAGCCAGAGAGCCTTCTACGACCTTAAATCGTTTTTGTTACAAAGTGAACTAGAATGTAAGCAAGGAGGAGGTAGAGAGGATAAGGAGAAGGAACGATGTAGGCCCGTTGGCTAAAGGAATTCAAAGCAAGGGTGGCATTGAGGCCTTAGATTAGGACTCAGATTCTAATAGACAACCCAGAGTCCCAAAATTTGACTCATGTGCTCCTTTGAACGATTCAATCGTAAACATCTATTTTAAGACTCATGACTCGAGGCAGTAATAGAAACCAGCCTTGAGAGAGTTCACCAAAACAATAAAAATCCAAAAATGTTGCATATTTCAAGAGACACATGATCACAACACCGGCGATTGTAGACACCTCCAAGTTGTGATTGGAAAGCTGATACGAAAAGGAAAGTTTCCATAATATATGCAAGACCCATGGACTAGTGAACAGGGAACATCTGACCCCTATCAATAAAGAACTTTGATTATCAATTAGACTACTTATGGTTGACTTCCTGCTGAGAAAGGCTGGAGCAAAGTGGAATAAAGAGCATAAGACGCTACTTCACTTGTCAATAAGATTTATTTCAATTTCAATAATGTTGTAAACTACGACCAACTTGAACTATACTACTTCTAAATGATGTAGGTGACCAAGTACTTAGAGTTGAGTGCTAACCAACCTCCATGAACCATGATCGGACCTTTAGAGGAACATTAAGACGAGTGTGTTTCAACCGCTCATCAGCTACCATATGCCCCTAACTTGGCAGGCAAGGACTCAAAATGGAAAAGACCGACAAGGTCAGAATCCAATACAAAGTGGACATGACTAACCATCCACTCATCAACCTCCGTGCTTGACTTGAAGACCGAAGAAACACTTGGAGTGGATGCAACCTGACCATCCACTCCCCAGCTCATACTTGAAGTTCGTCAAAATACTTATGCCTCTTCCAAAGCTCAACAAGACCGAGGTTGATGAGATTTGATCGTCCACACGTTAACTCCTACCCTAGACACAAGTGGAAGTCTAAGAGCTCGACTTAAAGTAGGCATGATTGACCGTCTACTCATCAACTGCCACCCTCAGCATGAGGACGCAACTGCAAAGTGAGGTGGATGTGACCTGATCATCCACCAAAAACTCTATCCCTTGACTTGTCGACAAGTGTATGAAGCATATTGGACGAGACTTGACCGTCCAACCTAAGAATGGTCCTTGGATATGGACCGACTATCCATCTATTAATCACCAAGTGGACGTTAATTAATCATCCACCTATCAACTTTTATCCTCCACAACGGACGTAGAATTCCTTCCCATAAATGAACATGGCTTAACTATTCATTTGACAACTTTTATCTTGACCTGACAAGTGGAGTATAAATCAAAAACGGGTATGAATACCACCCATCATAAAATGCTGGTCCTTGGAGTATGGATAGGAATATAAACACAAAAAGATGGGCATGGTTCGACCATCTATTGACTAACTCTAGTCCTCCGAGCGCGATTGGAGTATACAAATCAAACAGGTATGACTTACCACCCACCATAAAACTTTGTTCTACGGAGCATGGATCAGCTGGTTCGACCGTCCATCGACCAACTTTGGTCCCCACAGCGTAGACTAGAGTATAAACATCAAACGGGTGTGACTGACCACCCATCATAAAACTTTGGTTCTTAGAGCATGGATCGAAGTATAAACACAAAAAGAAGGATGTGATTCGAGCATCCATTGATCAACTATGGTCCCTTAGCGTAGTCTTGAGTATAAATACCATAAAAAGTGGACATGGTTCGACACCCACTCCTCAATTCTTGCCCTTGACTTGGGGGCAAACACATGACTCAAAGTGGATGTGATTTGATCATCTTCTCCTCTGTTTAAGCTCGAAGTTCGTCAGAATACTCAACTTTCTCCCAAGGCTCGATAGAAGCGGGATCCAAATGAAAGTGGACATGGTACGACTGTCCATGCGTCAACTTTTACCCCAGGTGCAGGGGGAAGTTTGAGATCTCAAGCTAAAATTAGACGTGATTTGACTGTCCAATCCAAGGAGGATGTGATACGTCCATCCACGACCTTACTTGCACCTGACGTATGACGAACTATTCAAACCTGGCTCGGACAACGACAAGCCTAAAATCCAAACCAAGACATGGCCGTGGTTCTATCATGCAGCAAATAACTCTGGTCCCCCCAGGGCAAATTAGATTATAAGCACCAAATGGTGCAACTGACTACCCATTAACAAACTCTAGTCCCTAGAGCGCAAATGTGAGTATAGGTAGAAAATGGACATGCTTCGACCTTTCATCCATTAACTATCCCCTATAAATCAACAGGCTAACTATAAAACATAGAACGGATGTGACTTGACCATCGCTAATCAGCTACTTCCCACGATTTGATGTGAAGAACTCCAAGTAAGAGTGAACGTGATACGACCGACCACTCTTCGACTTCGGCCCCTGACTTGGGGGCAGAAGAAATGACTAAGGAAAACGTGGCTCGACCATTTTTTGGAATAACTCTAGATCCCAAGAGTGTGGACTGGAGTACAAACATAAATTGGGTGCGATACGACCAACCGCCAACAATCTCTTATCCCCAAAGTGCGGATATGAGTATAAATAAATAGATAAGTGCAGTTTGACTACTCAATTACATAAAATCCGACCTGAACTCGACAAGAGGAGTATAAACTCACTATGGATGGAATTCGACTATCCATGAACTAACTCCACTAACAAGACTGGGAGCAAGAGTATAAATTATTCAAAGCTGAATACGACAGCTCACTATAGCTCCAGCTTTGTGTTATGTATGACTTAAAGCGACGACTGCAGGGAGGCCTTAATACAAAACCAATCATATCGACGCCCAGACTCATGGGCGACTGACCATCATTCCAAACTGAACAACGAGCAACAGATTGTGAGTACATTGAATAGAAAGCGTGTTACTCGAATGCATAAGCGGATTCAAACTCAAAGCAAGAGCCATCTATGTAACTATCTGCAACACGAGGCTGAACCCTATTCGACATTTGATTCGACATGCTTATAAGACCGATATTTAGCCATTGTAGATAATTTCTCAAAGCACCTAGAACCCATCACTATCGGACTCATTGACTCATGACTAAATCTAAAAGTTCGATCAGAGTGACCGTCATCACATGCCTCCTGACCGGCTCTCATGCCATTGGCTATGCATTAGAGAAATGCTTGAATATGGGGATTGAAATCAAATCTAACTATCATTCTTCGTGCCTACATACATCACCAAAGTGTTGAAGTTACGAGACTTGCATAGGCAAGGGGTCGGCACTGACCCCATCGCTTATGCGACATTGCAAACTAATTCAGACAACTACGTGCCAAGTATAGTTTAGTGTGGTGTTGTGCAATTCCGTACAAGTAAAAATATATTAATCTATTCAAGTCTAAAGTGGTAGGCATCCAATTCAAGGCCATATGCTTATTCAAATATGCAAGTCATATATGGCATGTCCCACTGTTCGATTTAAAGTTCATATGGTCTAATATGTTCATGTCAAACCAAAAAATACTTAAGTCCCACTAATAAAAGGGATCGAAACAGATCCCATTGCTTACGAAAATCCACCTAAGTATTTTTCATCTCACAACATAAGGCCTATATCAAGCAACAACACCACAGTCAGTTCTATAAAGATATAGACCTGAGAGATGAAGAAGAAAAGCCTTAGGAATCCAAGGTTGCATCCATTGAGATAACGGTGGACATTACGATCAGCCATGGTGACCCATCATGGGTATTGAAGATCAGATCATAGCTTAGTGCAATGATGATGAAGGAATTAGATGGGTTCCTCCGAACGAACCTTAATGTTTTTGTGTAGACCCATTTTAACATGTGTGTTATCTCACCGACTATTGCGAGCCATGCATTGAATATCGACCTAAGGCATGTCTTGGTGAAACAAAAGTGATATGGCATAGATCTACTCAAAAACAATGGGTTTATCCATGATTCCCTCTACCCAAATGGGTACCTAATCGAGTTCTCTTAAGAAAAGCTAATAGAAAATGGTAGACATACGTCGACTACTCTGACCTAGACAAGGCATGCCCAAAAGACGGCTTCCACTTTTAAGGAACGACCAACTGGAAGACTAAAGCACTATATATGAACTACTTTCATTTATGGATGCGTATTTCGGATACAACTAGATCCCGATGCACATCCCCGACCAAGAGCACACTAGCTCATTACCGGTCTAAGGCTATATTATTATGTTGTGATGCCGTTTGAACTAAATAATGCTGAAGCTACTTACCAGCGACTAGTCAGTCGGATGTTTAAAGATCATATTAAGCGAACGATGAAGGTATAAGTGGATGATATGCTAACGAAGTCATGGAAATCAAACAACCACATCAATGACTTGGTAGAGACATTCAATATTCTTCATAAGATGTAGAATGAAACTCAGTCCCTTGAAATGCTCTTTCGGCATTGCATCAAGGAAGTTCTTAGTATTCATGCTCAACTCTCATGGAGTTGAAGCCAATTCTAAGGAGATTCAGGCAATCAGAGATATCTAGGTACATAGTACAATCAAGCAGGCATAGAGCCAAAATGGAAAGGTCGCTGACCTAAGTCAATTCATCTCTAGGGTCACCGACAAGTGAATTCTCTTCATCGACGTAATCAAAAGAAGGAAGAGAAACTTTGAATGGACATAGGATTGCATTGACATGTTTCAAGCTGTGATAAATCACTTAGAGATAAGTCCTATCCTATCCAAGCCATTGGATCATGAAGATTTATACATCTGTTTAGCTGTGTCGGTACACTCCATCAGCGCCGCAATGTTACGCGAAGAAAATCAGATCCAAAGATTAGTATATTATGTAAGAAAGCGATTGATAGATGATGAGAGAAACTATTCAAAACTAGAAAAGCTCGCGTACTACCTGTTGATTACATCACGAAAGCTCCACCCTTACTTCCAGGCTCATCCTATCAGCGTCTATACCGACCAACTATTATGAAAGGTCATACAATGACCTGAGATGTCTGAAAGGCTACTTAATTGAAACATTGAATTGAGTCAATTTAACATCACTTATCTCCCTTGGTGAGCTATCTAGATACATGCATTGGCGGACTTCATAGTGGAATTCACTGCACCAGATGACTCTCGAAAGAGCAGTATAAAACTGACCATCTGATAAGGGATGTACATGGATGGAGCATCCAACTTTCGATGTTCTGACGCCGGAGTCATGTTTGTGACTCTTGAGGAATGATCGATCCGCAAGCCCTGAAACACAACTTCCCTGCAACAAATAACGAAGCTGAGTATGAAGCCACAATCGCCAGGCTCAAACTTGCCGGCGAATAGGAAGTGAAAACTTTACAAATGTTTTGTGATTCCTGGTTAGTAGTATGCCAAGTCAAGGGAGATTATCAGGCTAGGGGGCAGCGACTTGCACTTTATCTCGGCTGAGTCCAAGAGCAACTAGCCAATATCGAGTATTATACCATTACATACAACCCTAGGGAACAAAATGAAAAGGCTGAGACACTGGCCAAGCTGTCTAGTTCCAAGGATGTGTAGAAAATTTCCTTGGCCCGGTTGAAGTAATAAACGCTTCGAGCATCGACCAAATGGAGATTGATTAGAATCCGGAGTTGGAGCCGGAAAGGAGTCGTGGATGACTCCTATCAAAGGTAATCTGCAACGACGGACCCTTCCATGATAGAGGATTGAAAAGCGACAGATTCTCCGCAAAGCTTTATGCTACATCATCCAAGAAGGAATCATGTACAGGAAGGGTTTCTCCGTTCCCCTGCTTCGTTGTATCGCCCACGATGGATTCAAATGAGTATTAAGAAAAATCCTATACCCAAAATCATGTGTGAAGAAATACATTCCTCTTGCCATCAATATCCAAACTCAACCATGCCTGCAACTAATCGAAACTGCCCCTCATTTCATCTCCTAAGTGATCAAGTGTGGCAGGCCATATTCAATCTCAAGGTCGACCCATATACTTCAAACCCACAATCGATTATCATCGCCGATGCCTCAAACATTATCTTCTTTGATCCTTTCATACCGCATCTATGGAGATTTGGAGCAAGAAGGGGTTGATGAACAAACTAAAGAAAGAATGGATTAGTGATAAATGAATGAAATAGAAAGGTGATCGGTTTATTTAAAAAAAAAAGAAAAAAAATGCAAATGATTGAATTGCATTCCACCAAATTGGCAACGACCCATAAGCGTAGGAATGCATCCGGGAGCCAATGACAAGAACGTGTACATGAATATGCAGTTATGCACATGTGCCTCCTTAAAATTTGATTTCCTAAAATCAACAGAAATTGAATTCTCACCCTGAGTTATCAAAGAAAGAACCAGATCTGATAACCAAGGCCTACTAGCAAACTGAAACAAGGCACAAATATTAATTGTTAAATTACAATCCAAAGCTTATACTATCAAGTATCGATAAAGTGTCACGGTAAGCAGAGGGAGGTATGACTTTTCAACAAAGATAGTTCAATGGAAGGATAGCGACTATTTGGAAAATTGGATGGATTTCTTTCTAGCAGCTCTAGTTTGTTTGATTTAAAGCACGTCATGTTCGGAACAAGACGTACTTTAGGTGGCAAATGTTATCCGGCCTTTTGGCTTAGCTATATTCTGACTGACTGGACAAGTTGGACTTGATTGGCATCAAGGCCTGTGTCCCAAAGTGATGACTGTGAGGTCTAGAACTCAAGAAAAGATGATACTATGAAGTGGTGATAAAATCGAACCTAAGAGATGGATTCTAAGTAATGTCCTAAATATGGAATAACTCCTCCCCTAGGCAATGGATTGTGTACGATCCATCCTCTTACTCAATGGATCGTATCAATATATTATATGTAATGGATCATATCAATTAGGGGTAGGCATAAACCGCATCTCTATATGGAAACTGCCTGCACTGGACCGTAAAAACGGTGCGGAAATATGCACCGAATCTTCTAACCAATGTAAATACCCCAAACTGGACTGAACCGCTCGGTTTGGAAAATTGAACCGACCATATTAAACTGAACCGAATCGAATATTTACACTATTAATCTTATGATAAAAATATAAGCAGTTTCTATCTTATTTTATATTCTGAAGATGTATATTCTATTTTTTGCTTTTATCAATAATAATCGTTGTCAAAAAGGAAGAAGTTATAGCTTTAGTATGATATTTTCATCTTATGTTCTGGATAAATACTAATTATAATCTTATTCTAGTTCTTTTGCATAATGATTATGAATTGATTAACATTGATGATTGGTTAATCTACTAAATGAAATCTCACTTATAGCTAAATGTCAAATTGAAATATTCATACAATTAAGAACCAATCTTTCGTTTCTGTATAACATTATATGCTTTCGCCTTTAAGTATATGGGCATCACACAGTTGTCTTCGTAAATTGATTTCTGATGGAAGCAATTTTCTTATTTCATATTTAATATGGTTTCAAACCAAACCAGACAAAACCAGACCGTTTTACATTAAACTAAACCAGCCAAACCGTTTAAATGGTTATTACAATGGGTTGTATTTTTTATTAGCCGTTTGATGTAGTGTAAGAGAGGTTTGGGCTTCAAACTATACCAAACTGATCCGCACATACCCCAAGTATCAATGGACCATATCAATTGTGACGGCCCTAACTCGACCTTCGAAAATCGGCACCGAATACGACACTCGTATTCAAATGCCGCAGATCCAAACGTCGAATCTGGTTCGCCGGAGCTTATAACACCATTAAGTAAAACAACACAGCGGAAGAAAAAGAATAGCATATATCAATACACAATATTGTTACAATATCAGATACAATATGAAACAACCGATGATACAATGAATATCAATATACATCAGAGATATGATACAAGATAATAGCAGCGGAAAGAAAAGATAACGCTAGCAGCGGAACAAAAACTCCAATATGGTCTTCAAGAAAGAACTCCAGTATCGGTAATCCCCATCTCCAAAACACCAATCCAGTAATAGCTCGAACTCCCAATCACGATGCACCAAGCTAAGCAAGGTCAGTTCAAATCCAAAGACTGAACTAGCTCCAGATAATCTACTAAACCCGACTATCTGAAAAACCCAACTCTAGACTGCCCGTGTGGAAAAATGGTGGGCAACCAGAGTTTAGGAAATGAACAATAAACTTCAGGTCAGTCGTGGGACTAATATGAGCAAACAAAAACATTTGGTCTTTTAAAACAAACAAAAGAATTTAAATTTGAAATCTGCAATGCTTTTTAGAAAATGAAACTACCATAAGGCCTCCCGCCAGACACACAATGCAAACGCAGACTTGGAGGAGATTTCTCCTTATGATAGTCAAATATGTTTGATACGAGAAAATTCTTGATATTATTATTATAAGTGCATAGTGTAGAAAAACCCTTCGAAAGTATAATATAAATCCTAGCCGGCATAGGCATTTCGCACTTATGCCTACTATAGCTACCATGTTCAATAGCAGGTTACAGCCACATTCCATGGTAGGTTATACAACTAAAACCGTACAGGGCGCGTATTGTTTTGATTGGATTTCCAACAAATGGTCAGGCTAAGGAACTTCCTACCGTCAATGGGATCGCCTCTGGCGGGACGTCCCGAGAACCTAACCGGATCTCTGCCAACACAAGGCCGGGTTACCTCTGTAACTAGGTAACTACTACTCGAGCATGCCATCCCCCGGTCCTTTGGGACCTTTATCCGAAGCGCCTCAAAACCACAAAGCAATCACAAAGTAATAGATCTGTAGTATCCACATGAGTAAGCATCTGGCTCCATACCATGGTACCACCCTTTACCAGAAGGGAATGACACACCCTAAAGGGCGCGACCCTCATAACCTTGCCGCATCTTTCCTGTTTCGACCATTTCTGGGGTGTGAGGTCCTGATGCAATCTCGTCCACAAAGCTACGCTTTATACAAAAGCCATGCTTTGATCACAAATGATCAACAAATGATCATCAACACACAGCAGCACTTAGCATTCCACACTACCAAATTGGGAATATATCACTGATAAATATCAACTACATAACCTCTGAGCTCGTACGTCCCAGAGAAGGGTGTTAAGCTAAGAGAATAAATTCTTTGCCACCAAGCAGAAATGTGTTTGATAGAGATAAATTTAATATCTCAAAGTGTAATGTCGGACATACAACCATACAAGTCTGTTCCGGGTTCGAACAGAACCGAAGGCACTTAAGAAGAAGCCCTTGCAAATCCAGGTATCCACAATCCCGATCGGACTTCCCATCACTAAGAGAAAACTCTATACCGGAGCAACTCAGTGCAGAGTCAATCGATAGGTTATCCTATCGTTCTCGAAGACACCCGGTCTTCAACACCGGTCTTCAGTTGCGATCCATAACGTCGTATCACTATTCGGAATGGGTTATATGACACAAGGTCCTCTCCCGGCTAAACCGAATAGCGAGCGCAATATTTAAAAACATATGGATATGGGATTTTAGTTAAGTCACAACTTTAAAATCCAAATATTTTCTTTCAAATGGTTAAACAAATTACCATTTAAATCTTTTCTTTAAAAAGATTCATTTCACAAAGTTCACCTAGATTCACAAAGATCTATTTATAGATTCCCAAAACAATTGCCATTTCAATTGGATTAACTCATTAAATCTTTAAATCGAAGATTTAATTTATAGCTTTCAAACATGTTTCCAAAGATTTATTTATAACTTGGAAAACTATTTTTATTTTAGACTTGCAATCTTTTTAACACAAGTTGGAAGTTCATTTCTTATGTGAAAGCTTTTATTATTTGAAAACAAATAGTTTTCATTTCAGAAAGATCCAATTTCATTTATACAAGTTAAATCTTTGGGTTAAATTTAAGTTCCCAAAACATCACTTTAAAAATGGTTTAAAAACCCATATAAACACATTTGTAAGTTGAATAACCTTTTCAAACCATAGTTCCTAAATCGTAGAATTCAATTTCAAACACTAAATCTAAATTTAAATCAAATTATTTAAATTTCAAACTCAATCGAGTTATTCAAAATAACCATTTTCAAAAGCTTCAATTCTAATTCCAAAACTATTTTGGATTCAAAAATACAATTTTAAATATATTTCAAAATAAATCTGTGACTTAACCCATTTCCACGTGCAATCCATATTTGTGTGTGCATAGTGCGGTCCAGGGTTCAACACAATAGTGCACAACATCATCATCACAGATTCAATCATATCGATAAGAGATATAACCCATAACGCTTATCTCTATTCACAAATTCATAGATAAAGTAGATCATCAATCACAAAGATTCACTAATATGATTCGATGTGGGTTTCGGATAACCAATTGGAATCCGACTCCCTGTCGCATCGAAATTCAAATGTCGTTTTACGGGTCAAGGGGTTTTAATATTCATACGACAGTATATTCATCCCAAATATAGAAGCTCGGTACAAAGCATCACATAGCATCACATCACAAATCAAATATATCACTCCATCACAAAGCATTCAACAGCAATCAAACATCTAGAATTAAGATGAATAATTTGGGGGTTTTAAATCTACTACCTACATAATTACTTTCATCAGAAATTTTAAACCAATGATTAATTATTATTAACTACAATTGATTAAGTTTTAATCACCTTCATAATTTATCATTCTTTAATTAATTATCTTAATTAATTAACCTTAATTGTATCTATTAAATCTTAATTACTTATTCCTAAATTAATTACTTTAATTAATAAACCTTTAATTACTGATTAAATCTTAATTATAGTTAATTGTCCTTAACTGATTAATTAATAGATTTGTTATTCCTTAATTAATTACAATAATTAATTACTCCTTGATTAATAATGATTCCTTAATCACTTTTAATTAATTAACCTTTAATTAATTATTCTTAATTTGATTACCTTAATTAATTAACCACATTAATTAATCATTCTTTAAAGTAATTAACTCTTAATATTGATTAATCAATCTTTAATCTTTAATTACCTTCCCTTAATTACTTCCACCAAGTAATCACTATTTTTATATAAATCATTCATTAATTACTTGATGAATTACTCTAATATTTTAATTAATTACTTTAATTAGTAAATCCCCAATTATTAATTTAGTTCTTTAATTGATCAATCATCCTTAATTAATTACCTTCATTAATAAATCACACATAATTTATTATCCTTTAAATAATTAAGTAAATAACTTTTAATTAACTACCTTAATAAATTTATTAATACTTTTTGCTTTTATTTTTAATTTTACAAACTTATTTTGATACTTTGGTTTCCAAAACTAGGTCTTGTTCTTTATTTAGTTTTTTTTTTAACCCTTGGTATGATTTTTATAACTTAAACCTGGCACAGATTTTTTTTTACTTTCAATTTTTTTTTAAAGACCTGGAAACATGTTTCACTTCAACAAGCCCGAGCCACTTCGGGTCTTACACGAGAAAATTCCCCCTTCTCTTCGAGTTTTCTGAAAAACCCAACCGAGTGCAAAAAAATTTCCAAACTTTAAAATTTTCCAAGTGTTTACCCAGTAACCACGCTATTTCACTCGAGCCATTCATCATCCTCCCCGTATCGTGCTTCGAGAAAACACATCAGCGCCTTCGAATCGAACCTGAGGAAAACCTTCTTCCCAAACAAACGAATCATCCCTGATACACAGTGACACAGGTGTACGTTCACATGCCATCGCCGCGCCTCCGACCATCGTCCTCGTCACCATCAGGTCCTCGATGACCTGCCCAAGCCACTTAACCATTCAGATTCGTCGTATTGCCTGAAACTCGAAATCGAACACTTCGATTCTTCCTGGAACCCAAAATCCAATTCACAAATCCACCTCGTACCACCGCGCCAGGCCACCAGAACGTCACCGCCTCCGGCCTCGTCTTCGTGGATCTCCCACATAGCCATTCCCCAAACCTCAAGCGACTCGATCCCTCCACGGCAATGAACGAACACGAGACCCATCACTGACAAAAACGAACTTACAAACCCTAAATCCCTCTCGTTTGCTCCCCATGATAAATTTTAAAACAATCGAGCATTTTTCTAACGATCATCGACCTCCAAACATACTTCCCCTTTAATCCCATGATTTATAATTACTTTGATTTTTGGAAATTGACAAATTAATGTTTCTCGTTCATCTTATGGTTACATGCTCACAAACGAATTTAAAATCTGGATCATTCCTTTGAAATTCATGATTTAGGAAGTAGAATATGATTTTGTAATCAAAGTTCATATTTAAATCAACTAAATTTTCTTACAAAATTTCGATTCTACTTGTTTTCATCCTGTTTAGAATTGTTTTTAACTAATTATACTTATAGTTAATTTTAAATTTTAATTTACATTCTTACCATCATCTTTTATTTGAAAATCAAAGCTTCTATTTGATGGTATAACAAGAAATCGAATTGAATTTAAGTTATGCCGAAACCTGAAAAACGACAGAGGTTTTTTTTTATACCAGACATATATATATATATATATATGTACTCTGATATTTTGCATCAACACCAACATGTAATAATGATTCCAATCACAAGCATCAGGAAATTCATCACACAACCAAGATATAAACAGAGTTGAAAACAGAAATGGGGTAGTTTGCTCACAGGCATTAAGAAAATAGGTTTCAAGAGGGAAAGTTGCTCACCTGAAGATGATGAAGAAACAAAGAACAGGGAACGGAATGAAGGCAGTGAAAAATCTTGAGCCTGTAAACTTTTTTTTTGTTTAGTCTGCCTGAATTTTTTCTTGGAATTTAGACCTGTAAGTTGTAAACACAGATCTTTTTTTTTATTCCTTATTTTATTTATTTATTTAAAGTCAACAATTTTGATTTTTTACTTACAATCTGTATTTCTTGTTATATAACAGAAATGTTTTCTTTTTCGTCCTGCAGTTTTGAAAACCAGAAGATTGTTTTACCTTGATCTTGATTTGTTTTCCTGCAATTGATTTACAAAGTTGTTTAAATCTTTGTTTTATTTACTGATTACAACATTAAAATCAAATTTTTAAAGAAAGATTTTTTTTTTTACTTGCCTTCATTCTTTTTTCCCAGAGAAAACTGCACTGGCATTTGCTTGTTCCAGATTGAAGTGCTTTAAATGATCTTCAGTTTTGCTTGAACTTGATTTTTTTCAGATCTGAAATGCTTCAGTTGAATCTGCATTACCAACCTGAACCCTTTTATTTTCAGATTTCAACTTAAATCTGGAGGTGATCTGCTCTTTATTTTCCAGGCTCTCTCTCTCCATTTTTTTCTTCTGGTTTTAACTTTGTTTCTAGAATTTAGATTAAAAGAAGATCTTGAATCTTTACTTCTGTTTTGAAAGATCTGGAACCTTGCTTGATTATTTGATCTGCCTTGATTTTTCTGTTTTGAACTGTAATGCTTTGGTTTTAGAGCTTATCTCTGATTTGTTTCTCAAGTTTGAAGTTTTAAAAACTGAAAGAAACCTTTTGAACTAAAATGAACAGCTTAGTTTAAACTTATGATTTTTTTTATTTTTTTTTATTTACATTATCATTTCAAGAGAGAACATCTTTGCCACTTGTTAAAAATTTTCTTTTCCTACTGATTTTCGAAATCTTGCAGCAACCAAGAAAAGATAGGGAAGTTTTGGGGCTGAGATGATTTACACTGATTATCTTTTGTCTTCTTTTTATTTGTTTCATAGCTGAATATAATTATTTCTTTCTTTTTTTTAATTTTAAATTTGATTATTTTATAAATGTAATGATGCCATTTGTATATACATATACACAATGTTTAAAAGAATTATTTCTATCCAATCTTTACATTATATAAGTTACACCTTAATGATTTTAAATGCCAATTATTTTAAAACATTTCATTTTAAATTTAAATTCAATTCCAATATGTATTCTATCCTTATGCCAATATTATTTTAAACTTAGTTCATTACATTTCTTAATTATAATTCATTTGTAAAATTAAATGAACATATATTTTTATTAAATTTGAAAAAATTCAAATATACTCAAAATTTTATTTACAATATATTTTAATTTTAGAGTTTCCAAATCCAGTATATTTATAAATATTTACATTTTGAATTTTCCAAATCAAAATTTCATTTACAATTTTAACTTTTAATCTATATATATATTTATTCAAAAATTTCAAATTAAATCGAAAGTCAAATTTATGGTTGATATAACTTTCCTAAAATATTTATTTTTAATTTTCCAATTAGAGATTCTATTTTTAAAAATCATATTTATATTCATTTTCATTAATAAACAAACAAATATCTATTTAAATTTGGAAAATACCAAAGTAATCCACAATTAAATTGCTAAAATTAAATAAATTGCCAATTTAAATTTGATTTAAAAATGGGAATGTTACAGATTCCCCCCTTAAATAAATTTCGTCCTCGAAATTTGCAAGGGAGACAACAAGAAAAATATGAAAGATAGAGAAATATCTTTCCAAATCAAAATGGATATCAATTATGTATTTGGCTTACCAAATCAGAATATCAACAATATAAGAACAAACTCATAAAATATTACACAAGATATTTGAGTCCATCGGTCTACGGATATGCAAGGGCATTGATTAGTTCGAAGGGATAACTAATCGTTCGTAGAATATATCGGATCCCAGAGAATAGATAGATGGATTCAATCTTCCATAATTTCTCAAACACTAGATATGGATTCTAAATTTAGGTCGGAATACTCCAAAATATATTTCAATTTGTCCCTCTTCGGACTTTGATATACACATGAAATTGCAATAGAATTTCAAATTTGGTTTTAACCGATATCGTTTTATTTATACAATTCAAATTTATTCTTATTTTTGTTTACCAATTTATTCAATTTAAAATTTCCCACTTACTTAATATTTTTCAATTCCAAATTCCTAGTTTATTAAAGTTTTAGATCAAAAAGCTGATAAGAAACCGATGAAGATACGAACTAAGAATTTCTACAACGATTCATTGGGCCACCATCGCATCGAAACTTCTTCTGGAGCTGGTACGAAGCAATCAAAAGAATTTAGAATCGAATCAAAGGAGATTTGAGAAGAAAGTTGTTTCCACTGTCGCAGGGTATTGACCATTTATAGTGGTACTCCCCTGTCCCCTATCTCGTCCTCTTCTCACGCTCATACTTACCATCGGTGAATAGTAAGAGAATTTACTGAGGCGTTCGAACGGATATCTTAAGGATATACTCATTCTAGGGTATACTTCACCCTATCTCTAATGAGTTACTTGATGTGTTATACTCCTGAGCTAAAGTTTTAACCCTCAGCTCTGATACCACTGTAACGATCCTGACTCAGCCTTCGAAAATCGGCACCAACGATCATCAGCAACCACAAACTTATGTCCAAAGGTTCGTCGACCATCACTCTTCCCTTCCTCCTTGACCGATCGTCTTCGATGCTCCAGAGGTGACGCGACAACCCAAAATTCACACCTCGACCCAATCAGTTGTTAAACCCTAAATCAACATCGGCCATCTCCACCGATGAACTAAAAAATTATTCACCATTTTTCTAATGAGCCACAGACCTCACGTGACCTTCGACCTCGAGTTCGAGATCATACGATCGCCCAAAATTGCCATGTATTCACTTTCTGTTCAACTTCAAATCACTCACTCGTTCCCAATTCAAAAATCCTGTTTAACCCCTTAAAAATCATGATTTCTGATGAGAATTCCAGGTTGTATAAATGAATCAACAAATTACGATGTTTGAAATGAACATGTTCTAAGGCTTTAACTGCTTACTTCCCATTTTTCAGATAAACTCGAATCTGTTATACTCAAAAATAATTTTAAATCTTCATCTATGATTAAATAATCATAACTTATTTGAATACCGCAACCTATCGGAATTTAAATGAGAAGATTTGAATTTAAACTTTGTTTAATCTGTAAAACAAGAACAGTATTCATATTAATACATTACAACATACAGGTATCTTTAAAAATTTATACATGGGTATTTATATTTATAACTGAAATATTATCTCACACAGGCATTATCATAGGCAAACCAAAATTCATATATAGACAGGTTAAAAGTTTGCTCCTCTTGCGTCATCGAACAGAGGCCAGACTCCTCATTTCTGGTTCCAAGTTTTAAATGCTTTGTTTTTTTTTCTTTTTGATTCCCGAAGCTTTTCATTTCCTAGTTTTGCTTCCAGGTAAATATCACTTACTAATTATATTTAACCAGTATTTTCAATACTAAGATTTGATTAATCTAATCCTTTGTTTTAAATCTCAAATCCTAAAAAAAATTGGAATAAGAGGAATTTCTTTTTCTAACTGAAGTCTGTATATCTTCTTAACAGGGTGAAATGCCTGTACTTACACATGCATGCCCCCAAATCTTTGGATACTCAGGCATGCAATCCCATTAATTTTTCATACAAAACAAATTCACTTAACAGAAACAAAGTATAGCACAGATTCAAGTTTTAACAGGTAGATTTGCTCACTGTTTTTTTTCTTTTAGATGATGAACAGAGGGCAGGGGTCTGTTTGTACACACAGTACCCCATATATATACATACAGGTATATTTGTACTCATGCGAGCACAATCCACAACCAAACATTCAATGCTAATTACATGCAACATCAAAATAAAAATAAAAATGGGTTTGAGAGTTTGCTGACCTGGAAATTCAAGAAAGACAGAGGAGTGTTTGACAGTTTCAAATGCCTGAAATTTTTTTCTCTCTTTTTTTCTTCTTTAGATCTTGGAGTTTAGATCTGTAAATTGTAAATACAGATTTCTATTTACTCTTTGTTGTACTTAATTTATTAAATACAAACATTTCTAATTACTTACAGTATGAATCTCTGCTATACACAGTGAAGCTTCTTTTATTTCTGCAGTTGAAACCAGAGTTTACTTTAGCCTTTATCTTGATTGGTTTCCCATAACTTGGATTAATACAATTGCTTAGATTCTTTCTTTGTTATTGATCAACAACATTCAATTCAAACTTTTAAATAAAATTACTTGCCTTTATTTTATTTTCCAGAGAGCTTTCCATATTTCTGAAGTTGATTGATTTCTTTGGTTTCAAACTTGTGAATATAAATTGTTTTCACTTCTGCTTTGATCGGGAGATCTGGCTTGTTTGATGAAACATTTGATTTCCAGTGACCTTGAACTTGCATGTTTACTGAGTTGCTTCTTTCTTCTTTTCTTTTTCCTGATTTTTTTCCTCTTTGGTGTTTGAGTTTCTGTTTTCAGGTTTATGATTTTTTTAGATTTGCAAGATCTTCTTGGTTGTATTTTAGAGGTTTGAGGCTTATAATTTCGAAATCTTGGGAGCTGAAAGGTTTTTAATTTTTTTTTTATTTGAATATTTTATTTTTTATAAAGATAATTCATGCCATTTGTAAAAAGCAATGATGAAAGCAAGATTTTGTTCATTTTCCTACTCATGTATATGTACTTACATTTAATTTTTTTTTAAAGACAAAAGAATGTTTATAAATCTCTTTATGTCATATTTATTTTATAAATGAACACACGTTTTATTTCATTAGCATATGTATCTATACAATGTTGAAAGAAAATGGTATTTTTAACCAATATTTATATATATACTTTTACATCTTAATTCTTTTTAAATGCTACTTAAAATTTTAACATTTATTTTAAATTTAATTTCAAATTCCAATTCACTTGAATAAAATTCATTTATGGCTATCACTTCTACTTATACCAATTTTGAGGAAATGATTTTTAAAATTAATTTCATAAATAAGTGAATTTTTTTTCTCTTTCAAAATATTTATCATTTCAAGAATTTTAAACTCAAAAGAAATTGGAATTTATTCATGTATAGTTTATTACTTATTTAATATGTTAAAGATTTTTTTTTCCATTTATTTTCAAAATTTAATCCCAAAGATCAAATAAAGTATTAAATTAATCGTGCTTAAAAATCAGGAATGTTACATCAATAAATCGTATACAGTGGATTGTATTAATTGATCGTATCATATCAACCCAACAATTCAACTCAACAATGATCGATCAATATCTCACAAAGGTGAAGTTGAAAAGCCATGAAATTTTGGAAATACAAACTAGATACCATAGGGGACCCATACCATGGATTGCAAGTGCCATGTGGCATTTTTAATGGATCGGATACAATCCGTTAAATCACGTGGAATCCATTTTGTATTTTGCATGATGAGTCATTTAGGTCTGGAGGTTCTTCTAATGAATTTTCAGCTCGATCCATATATGGCTTCTCCTATAAATACAGCGGCCACTCTCCATAATGGGGATCCTTCTTTCCAGTTCCTAGGATCTGCCATTTTTATTCTTCACTCTTGTAATAATGTATTCCTGTTGATCCAAACTTTCTTGTAATCATAATCAAGCGTAGGATTAATAAAAATACAAAGTGAACATAGGCCAAGATTTTCGAACCACAATGAAAATCTGCATGTTCATTACTTTCTTTGCTATATTTTAATTTCATTCATCATTTAATCTCTATGATATTCTATTGGGTGCTAATGCCTATTTTTGGCATCGATGCTTTTTGAGCTCGTATGCCTTGTAGGAGTATGGCATCATGATGATTCTTCGATGTCGCCTTCACCTCATTTTTCTCTTCATGATGGTATGTATTATGCAACCATTTGTGGCAAAGCTCAAGATGCAATTTTCTCACATTTCAAAGTTGTATTGGTCACTGGAATGTCTAATCCCAAAAAAAATTCGACGTTGTAATTTATATTGTTTTTTCTCCTTTCATAAACATTAACTGTCAATCAGGATTCCATTAGCTTGATCATGCATGTATATTTGTACAATACATAATAATACAAGTAAATCCCAAAAATAATGCAACCTTCCATTTATCGATGTTTATACTCTAAGCTCCCCTAAGTATCTGTCTCGAACTCAATGAAAGAGATCTGGAGTTCTCATTCGTTTATCTTCAAAAGTTAACTTTTTGGACGTTCGACACAAATTAATTATTGAATTTCTGGACATTTAAAAGTACGGGTTGTTGCATTCTCCCCCGCTTAAGAATTTCGTCCCTGAAAACCTATAGAGCGAAAAACATAACCCAACTAGCCTTGCACCCTACAAACCTAATACATTAACATCAATCAACATTAACATTCAAAACTACTAACATAGTGGCACATAAGTCCTATGCCACTATACCACACATACCTATAAACAACTAAGCTACAACATATGTAAGGCAAGTCATATACTACTGCGCTAAGCTATAAACGCCTAACTAACCAACCTTTAGTCACAAAAAAATTTGTTAGCGTCTCCTTTGCACGATATGCTTTACCACCCTACCCAATTCATAATATATGACATAGCCAATAATGTATATCGTATCCAATAGTATATAATACACATCATAACATATACTATATCTACCATGCGTACCTCTCTATGCAACTTATTGGCAAGTAACTTACCATTTAGATGAAATTTTAAGCAAGCAAGCTTCCATGTAACTACGCCGTTACTTTCATGTACTTAAATTTTTACTCAAAATGCAGTAGTGTGAGCATGTCTCATACTTTATTTATAAACATACAAGTTCATACTAGCATTCAACTAGAATTCCAACATAATACGCATGCCAATCGAGTTACCACATATTAACATATTTTATCTAAGTTAGTTTTACTATTTACTTTCATAAAGACACACTTGCTAAACAAGTATAACATGTACAAGCGTCTTCACAATTTTATGAATTCATTTCTATACAACCAAAAATCATCATACTTCATATTCATATATATGTCCACACATATATACATGCAATATAACTTACTTTTACCAAAATACCAGTCAATTTATTAAATTAAGCCATTTTGTATGCACAAAAATAAATATTACCCTCCATTCTTATTTATAAACACTTTGAACTTCATATATGAATCAAAAGTGTATTCTTCTTCTTTTCTATTTACAAAGTAGTCCAATATACACACACACTTTCTTATAGTTCCTTTATATAAAACAACATGAATCCTTACTTATAAATTCAAAAATAAACTTATTCTTGAATATACTACATGTGTATATTACTAAACCACTTTCAATGCTCCTTTTAAAATCTCATTGTTCCACAACTAAATCATTCTCGTTTGAATAAATATTCACAATATCCAAAAAATATCCCTACTTAGCATATACATTTTCAAATCTCATTCATATCCTAAATCATTTCAAAAATGTCTAGTTCGTTCAAAAATAGTCTCTTTATTTAATAACATTTCAAATGACTTTCAGTTTGTTTTCAAAATTACTAAGTGGTCTTAATCTCTTTATCATGTCATTTATTTTCTCGATTATAAACCATTTCAAATTACTAATCAATTCAACGCTTACTAACCTTTTCAAATACATGCATTTTAGCTTTTATTAAATAATACACTTATGTATATGTGCTTTCCATCATCAACTTATTCATCAATATACATCCTTGATAAAAATCAAACAAACAACATGCAAATACCACTTAGGAACAAACAATAACAGGTAATCTACATCTAAGAAAATAAATAAACAATACTCAAATAACCAATCAAGAAACAAGAAAATACAAAAACCATAAATCAAACAATTAACAATAAGGTCTAACAACAAAACAATAATCGACTAAAGGGACATCACAACAAAACAACTTCGCTCTAAGATTAATGGGTCCATTTAACCTCACAGCAATGCCTAAGCCGTGCAACTACTCCTTTGACTTAGAGAGAAATTTGGATGAATTAGGATAGATTTAGAGATAATTAGGGTTTGTACCTGATTTGGAATGAGAGGAAAAAGTTATAACTTGACTCTCCAATCCTCTATTTATAGTATTCTCTAACTAGACTAATAGGTTTAATTAATTACACACAAATCCTAGCCAACAGCTTTAAAAACTTAAAACGGACATAACTTTCTAACCATAAGTCCATTTTTCTATTATGTACGGAATGGGAAACCACAATCCTGAAACAACAGAATTGATTTGAGACCCTAATTCGATTGTTATCAAAAGTTATCGGAAATAATATTTCCAAGGTCAAAATGGTCATAAAGAAATTCAGGAAAAATCATAAGTACATAAAATTTCCTTAAGAGTCATATCCTAAAATTATAGAATCATACGACCTCATATGAATAAAATAAAAATATTTTACGACCCTCTGATACATAAAATACGGGTCGTTACATTTCCCTCATTTACGATTTCGCTCTCGAGACCTCTAAACAAGCCAAATTATAAGCAATCATGGTCATATCGCATGCTTACCAACCATGAGCAACCATCATGGATATCAAACAAGCAGTCATGCAATCAATAGTATAAGTGACATATCCTAGCATGCAGAATACTAACCTATCAAATATAGCACACAATGGTGAAAGAAGATAAGATAAATAGTGGATCTTATCAGTCTAAGTACTTCAGACACATAGTCCTCATGCTCTTATCCGCCTCTACGTACAATCGTCATTACTTCTACTCCACTGTACCTTCACTAGCTTCACTGTCTTTATCCTAAGCTGTTTCGTATCATACCCAATAATTCGAAGTAGCCTACGAGGTATAGAAACTTTTGGTTCTACCCCAACGTCTTCTAGTTGATCTTGTGTAATCTTCATGCCTAAATCATGCCCAAACTTCCATGGATATGAGGCTTGAAAAATGTTATGCATGCCCACCATCTTCTGAGGCAAGTCGACCATATATGATGGCTTCTCGATTCTCTCAACTATCGAAAAAGGTCCTACGAATCTCATGCTAACTTCCCCTTTCTACCAAATCGAACTACATTCTTTAGAGAAGAAACCTTTACAAATACCGTACCTATGACCAAAAAATCTAACTCCCTTCGTATCTTATCTACGTAGCTTTTCTGTTGGTCCTAAGCAGCTTTCATTTGTTGCTGAATGACCTTAATCTTCTCTGAAGTCTCTCTAATCATATCTGGCCCAAGTATCAGTTTCTTGTCCGCTTCCCACCAATAAGAAGGAGTGTTACATGGTCGACCATACAATGCTTCATAAGGAGCCATACTAATACTCGACTGGTAACTGTTGTTATATGAAAACTCCGCTAAATGCAAATGATTATGCCATGATCCACCAAATTCTATAATGCATGGTCACAGGAGATCTTCCAATATATGATTTACTTTTTTGATTTGTCCATCCATTTATGGATGATAAACTATGCTAAGATGCAGCTCCATCCCTAATGCCTATTGTATGCTCTTCCAAAACCCACTAGTGAACAACGGGTCACGATTGCTCACAATGCTCTTCGGCACATCGTGAAATCGTACTATCCATTTTACATACAACTCTGCCAGCTTGGATGTCGTTCTACTTGACTTGATAAGTATACATCTTGAACTCTTGGCCAACCGATCTACTCTGATCCTAATTCCATAGTACTCTACTCGAGTCCTCGGCAATCCATCAATAAAATCAATCGAAACATGTTCTCATTTCCATTCAAGAATCTCTAATGGTTGCAATAATCCACTAGGTTCCTCTACTCTGCCTTTACTAACTGATAATTTATACACTTCGAGATGAATTCCCCAACATCCCTCTTCATACCTTCTTAATAATAGGTTCGCTTCACATCTTGGTACATCTTGTTATCATTGGGATGAATGGTCAATCTAGAATGGTGACATTCTCATAACACTTCATCAAATGTCTTTCATCCTTAGGATGCTACTCTTCTTGGTCAAGTTCGTATTACTTTATGTCTTCAGATTCCACTCCTTCGACAATCTTTGCTATAATCTCCGCTAGCCTAACATCTTGATTTTGACTAGCTCTGATCCTTTCGATTAGAGTAGTCTAATCGATAAGCTTCCTACCATTTTAGGTTCTAGCTTGCAGTGAGGCCTGAAATCAAATCCAACAATATATCTATCTTCTTCCATTCCAAGAACATTGCTTCCAACTTAGCATGTCTTCCACTCAATGCATTGACGACTACATTCCTTTTTCATGGAGTGTAGGAAATACTGAAATCATAAGAGGCTAAGAACTCCAACAATCGTTGCTGTCGAAGGTTATTCTTCTGAGAGAAAAGATACTTCAAGGATTTGTGGTCCATAAATAGTTTAAGCCATTCTCCCAACAAATTGTGCCTCCATAACATCAAAGCAAAAAAAATTGCCGCTAATTCCAAATCATGAGTTGGGTAATTCCTTTCGTGGGACTTTAGCTATCGAATCGCATAAGTGGCAACCCTTCCCTTCTACATTAACACCGCACCCAATCTAGTACCACAAGCATCGGTGTATACTGTCAACTCTTTATTCCACTTGGAATGGTCAATACTGATGCACTCATTAAACTCTCTTTCAAACTCACAGATGCATGCTCACACTTTTCATCCCATACAAAGGTTTGATTCTTCATTATCAAATTGTTCAATGATCCCCCTACTTTTGAGAAGTCCTTTACGAATCGTTTATAGTATCCCACCAATCCTAAGAAATCTCTTACATCTATAACATTCTTGGGCTGATACCAATCTTGGATTGTTTCCACCTTCGTAGGATCCATTACTATACCCTATGCTAAAACGATGTAACCCAAGAATCTCACTTCTTCTCTCCAGAAGTGACACTTAGAGAACTTTGCTCTCAACTTGTGCTTCATCAATATCTCTAGCACAACCCTCAACTACGTTTTGTGCTCCTCTTCAGTTCTAGAGTACATAAGAATATCATCCATGAATACAAGCACAAACTTATTTAGCTGGCCTCTGAAAACTCAATTCATGGGATCCATAAAGTATGTTGGAGCGCTGTCAATCCGATGGCATCACCAACCATTCATAAAAACTGAACAATGTACGAAAATCGGTAATAGGCACACTCTCCTTCACTACTCTTAATTAGTGAAATCCCATTGCCAAATCCAATTAGGAGAACACCTTCACACCATTCAACTGATCAAACAAGTCATCAATGCATGGAAGTGGATGCTTGTTCTTCTTCGTCACTTTGTTCAGCTTACGATAATCCACACACAACATCAAAGATCCATCCTCCTTCATTGCGAACACTATAAGTGCGCCCCACTTAGCTATTCTCCTTCCAATGAACCCTTTCCTCAATATATCATTCACTTTCAACTCTAATTCCTTCTGCTCTCTATGTGCCATATGCCTCAAAGGAATAACTACCGATCAGGCTTCCTTCACCAAGTCTATCCGAAACATGATCTCTCTATGCGGCAGCAATCCGTTTACTTCCTCAGAAACATCTAGATGCTCTTTAGCAATAGGCACAAATGACAATCCCTCATGTGGAACTTCCATTGAATATAGAATTCTAACCACACCTCATCCTCTAGTAGGCCTCCAATCACTACCGTTCTCCTATCCACATCTTAGATTGTCACCAACAGCTTCTCGCAATCCACTATGGCTGCATATTTCCTAAGCCAATCCATACCCAAGGTAATCTTGAACCCAAAAAAGTTCAAAACAAAACAATCACAAACCAAACCACATCCATGACTCGATAAACTAAGCCACAATAAACCATGTAAAGACTAGCAGAGCCTCTAACAGGGTTCGTCACAATTAGGGGTCGGCATACTCTCTTGAATTTCAATCCCAATCTATCTACTAGGTCACTATAGATAAGTGAGTAAGACGCACTGGTATCAAACAAAAATCGAATAGGAACATCACTAATAGAAAGCATACCTTGAATGAAGACTGCATTCCCCTTCTCCTTCATCAAGGAAGCACTTGACGAAGTTGGGATGGCGTCCAAAGCATATGCCTTCACCACTTGCTTATCCCTTTATCAGTTTCAGACAATTCTTCTTCAAATGCCTTTCTTCTTCTCACATGTCCTATAGCTCTAATTAGTTGACCCTTCTTGTTGCATCCGAAGCAAATAGGTTCCCATTTACCCTTTTTCTTATCGCTCTTTCCTTCGGACTATTTTCTCTTTCCATTTCACTTCTTCTTGCCTTCACCGCCTTACATTCGGCTTTGGCTCCTCTTTTACAGTAGAAACAACAATAGCAGTCTTATCCTTAAGGTAAAAACTTTCATGGCGAAGCGCCTTCTCTACTAACTTCTCCCCTAGGTAGTCATTCAAACCTTACCTTACATGTCCCTACAACCATACCTTACATGCCCCTACAACCAAAGAGTTAGCATAAAACACTATAATATGCTGCTCTACAATATCATAAAGATATACCATAAAAAAAATAAAGGATATTAGTATTCCAGGTATTCCTATCTTCAATACCTACTTCTCCTGATACCTATGAGTGATAGCCTCCTGAAGAGAGCAACCATAGTATCCATAACATCGATCGAACAATCCAAACTATCACTCCATGTGTTTTGAATATATAAATGCTCGTATAGCCTCCTTTCTACCAAGGACCAATGGAAATCCTGGTTCTCGGTTGTCCTATTGTATCTCATAGCCCAAAATTAGTACGTGTCTCGTGGGCCAAAGCTGTACACTAGACCCAAAGCTATGGGTCCTTGATATACGGATCCTCACTACCAATCCATAGACGTCCCCACTTATAATACCATTCCTTCAAGTACAACAGAAAGCACACCAAGCATCAACGATTCCTTAGCACATACACCCGAGCCCTCTTTTGCTCCATTTGGATACCAAGTATTTCTTACTCAATCCCGTTTCCATTATTCACGATTAACACTTCCACATTCCTCGATACTACGGCTTACTCCTTTTACGAGTCTTCATCTTTGTAACCTACTCCTAACATGAGATGGCACCGAAGACTCTAGATTTTCATCATGTTTTACATTTTCATCTAACCTGATGCAAATCAGCCAACACCTCCAGCACGATCTATAGGACCTTTACTTGAACTCCTAAAAGTTTCACCCTCATTGGACTTACTATAGGAAGTCGACACTGACCTATTATGTAGGTACCGAGCTCTCTCCTTAGCCAATTATTGCCAAGTTTCTTTCCACCCCTTCCTTTCTTCTAGTATTCCATGCCTAGATGCTTTGACCCTGACCTATCCATCCAAACAACTTGATTCTCACTCCAAAGCAACTAATTCAAGTTTTAGAAAACAAGTTGGTATAGCCTTCAACACTTAAGCCAATCACTTATCCATCACCTTAGGAAACCTCTATTAATAACACCCTTGCTCTCCACAAAACCGTTGACTTGTTGGACCAACCCAAAGAACTCGGTATGACCTCTCATATAGGTACCAAATTCTATACTTAGAGATTCTGGACCTACGACTTGAACCCCAAGCTCCTCTCATACTACAGAACTTCCCCTCCAAGTTTCATCCAATTTCAACCAATTTTGCCTCCGATTTGACCAAATCACAAACCTATCTTCCTATGCATCCAAAACACTAACGAACAATACCAAAGCATAACATACAATTATAGCATAACAAGTAATTTCATCTAACCGAACATGCAATCCATTGAAATAAGACAAACAAGTCAATTTATAACATAGATCTACATATAACATGAATATATGAGCATAAGCAATGATGACTTCTAATCAATCTAGATCATATGCATAGTTTAACATGTAATTAAAGTTAGAAAAGGTTTTATGGACAAAAATCGAATTAAAACATGTTAAATCCTATTATCTACCATATGAACATGCATAGTATAGTGAAAAACCGTAAACCATTTACTAATTACCAAAACCAAGCAATTCAAATGTAGATCCACTAAAGAAAGTAATGAAAAGCACTTCTGATCAACCAATTTGACGATCACTAGCCTCTAATTGAAGATCTAATCTCTAGTGCATAACCTAAATTAGAGAGAAATTTGGATGAATTAGGATGGATTTAGGTATAATTAGGGTTTAGACCTGATTTGGAATGAGAGGGAAAGTTTTAACTTGACTCTTCAGCCCTCTATTTATAATATTCTCTAATTAGACTAATGGGTTAACTAATGATCTTAATTAATTACACACCAATCTTGGCCAATAGCTTTAAAAACTTAAAATAGGCATAACTTTCTAACCATAAGTCCATTTTTCTATTATGACCAATCTACGGAATGGGAAACCAACATCCTTAAGTTATAGAACTGGTTTGAAACCCTAATTCGACTTCAATCAACAGTTATAGCCCAAACAAAATTTATAGGGTCAAATGGTCACATAAAAAGTTGAGAAAAATGATAGGTCTGTAAAATATCCCTAAAAGTCATTGTATTCCAAAATTATATAATCTTGCAATCTCATACGAGTAAAATAAAAATATTTTACGATCGTCCAATATGTAAAATATGGGTCATTGCACTCTAACCATGCTCCGAGATCCTTCTACAAGTCATGCCCTCCCTATGATGCATTGGATTCTCTCACTGGTGTCCTTATTTTCCGGTCGTCTACACCGACATACTTAAACTGCTTGTAAGCGCTAAACCCCATGTACACAATTCCCACATGTAAATGCGACATTGTAGTATTGTCATCCCTTTACTAACTGTGATTCTTCTTGCACTACCCGGTTGCCCCAAGTCAAGCATACCAAAACTATATATATATATATATATATATATAAATCACTTAAACCGCAAATCTATACTTCATATATATGTACATATATATTCACTTAGAACTGCGTAATATATATTTGCATAATATATTTCACCCACTAGTCTGTAAGCCCAAGTTGGGCGTACCGAACTACATATACAATTAAGTTATGTATCGATAAATATACCTAATATATTCCATGCACCAATCGACAGCCCAAATCGGACACACCATACAAACACACACATATATTTAAATGCATATCAATACATATCAATAAATATTCTATGCAACTCAAAATAGCCCCTAGACGGGTACATCTATAACAACCCATAGTTTAATGGACCCAAATTTTGACTAAATCAAAATCCAAGTGCACTAGAGTATAGATCGTTGGTTTTAAGAACCTATAATAAACATAAGTATATCAAGAGCTATCTATATAAACTCACAGCTGAATAGAAAAATATAATATTACATATCTACCGACTAAGGCTATTACCTTGGAATCAATATTATTCCTTGGACATCTAGTCGCCTTGTAAGTGTCGAGCATGAATGAGAAGACTTCTTCATCTACCGTTCCTATCTTACGCCAGTAGTTTGTCCCTCAAAATGTATCCTATGGGTTGTAATAAGGAGGGGTCAGAATAATGTTTTTTTACTATAACATTATGTGCTTTATCTATTACACTAATTTATGCTGATTGATTTCTATTTAAGTCTCATGTCTACTATTCACGGCTTATCCGTGTAATTCCATCTATGCGTACGATATATCTAACATTCTCCAAGGTATAAGTATATATATGCCTATATATTTATCTAAATATTGTACTACCCAAAAGATAATGCCGACCGCTTAATATTTCTTAAATAGGGATGACGTAGACCAAACGCTCATTTAATACCTCAACCTCGAAGCAGGCCCTCCGTAATGTAATCGCTAGTCAATCAGCCCTTCGCTACATAGGTCGATGACTCCAAGATATGATTTTATAATCTAATTTGTCATATTACTAACGTATCTTGGAGACTTATCTAAGAGTTAACAAGCTCACCTTTGATGAACAAATAACTAATTAAACTTTGAGATCATTGTGTATCTCATACGTATTATAACCCAAGCCTTTGCTAATGACCGCTTGGTAGCACTGGTGGTCAAAGCCTATATGCCAACCTTACTACTAAATACCAGTCCAACTACAACATTGGCGTAGCCCGTTGACCTTCCATAACCGAAATTACGTTTAGATTAACATAATGTAAGTCAAGGAAAAATACATATCCTAGTTACTTAATACCTCTTGTTAGAAATGAAGCAGACACTATTTCCCTAATAGATACCATCATAGGTTATTTAAGACTTCTTAAATAGGGAGGGACAGACCCAACTTACATTTGATACCTTCCACCCCTAAGTAAACCCCTTGACATCCCTAAAGGTACTGACTCATTTATTACTTCAAATCCAAGGCGAACCCCTTTATATTTTCCTACACCTATACACAAACACATATCCCTTCCCTACGGGTCCTATGGTTGAAGATGTCCCGCATTATTAGTATATATACACAGTTATTGGTAGCCTCTAGGTTAAGGGCAGACTTCTGTTGTGCAACTCTACTGACCTCGCATCCCAACCCATTCTAAACTAATCCAATTATCCTAGGCTAAATATTAGGCTAGGTCCAATAATGTACGCTCATCCTAAATAAATTATTGAGGCCATATAATTTTCTACTATGAGAATTATACTACCTCCTAAGTTATTTACTAATATTTAATTCAGTTATTCGCTACAAACCTATTCCTATTATATACGCTTATTTCCTATATTCCATGTTTCCTTCTATGTCCCATAATTATCAATTATCTGTAATAAATGGTTATTATTATTCAAATTGGACAATTACTAACGACATTTGTTTATTTGTTTAAATTAAACTTATTATACCTATTTTTCCATAAATGTATATGAAGTCCTTTAATCAATCCTAATAAATGCATTTATGTCCGCATTTAATACTTATAACTCCTTATCAACTACATATTTATTGCCCTACTAATTTTGCAATCATTATTTATAATTTTTGAGGTGATTACCTCTTTTTTGTCACAACCTTCTAATCATGTTGTTTACTATGCAATTAATAACAAGTCATCCAAATTATAACTAATACGAATACCAACATATATTACACTTTATTTGTTACCCTATGTATATTTATATTTTTATTCGATTAGCATGGTTGTATGTGTATGTGTGCGTCTGTGTATGTATGTATATTCCTATTTCTAACTCACTAATTCCTATACTTAGGAATTTCAGAATATACACTTAAATGTACATTCTATAAAGAACATTCTTTTACACTATATATTAGAGCTATCCTTCCCAAAAAGGATTACCTTTATAACTTTCCATAAATTATCAATGAAAACTACAGAGAAGAACATCTGTACTTTACACATCTCTTTCAATTTGATATATTCCTTATTATTCCTAATGCTGCACTTTTCATACATAGTTGTTCAGATTATTTATTGAAATTTATATGGAAATATACAATTAAATTGTACACACAACACTTCCAATATATTAAATCATAGAAATTCACATTCCAAGTCAAAATAGAGCAATCCAAATTAATACTAATAATTTACCCAATTTTTGTAAATCTAGAATAAATCATACAATATTATCAACATTCTAATTTAGCAAATTTAGGGACCGATTTTCAAATTTCCATATTATGGTGTAAATATGATTCCATTCCTATTACCTAACCTACAAGATATGTATGTGATATTTTAATTCAATACGTTCTTTCCAAGCCTACAACTCAATAGATCTTGCATAAGCATGATAATTAAATAACACTCAATGATATAATTTCAATATTATATACAAATCACATAATTTTTCACTCACCTCTTTAGTTTTCCAAATCTCCAAAATTTAAATTCGTCCGTTTAATTGACTCCTTTTTTCTTTTCAATACAAAAATATGTATAATACACATATACACATACATACACTTATTAGATTTACAGATCTAAAAGAAGATTTGAATTAAGGGGAATGTTGATTTATAATTATAAAATTTTACCATTTTGCAGCATCGATGCCCTCCTTCTCTTCTTCTTTTTATTTTTTGCCCTTCTTCGATATATATGTGTATACGTGTGTGTGTAGATACATATATATAATTTTGAGAAAAAGTGGAGAAAGGAAAATGGTAGAGCTCTGCTGCTTTGACCAGAAAATATGAGAAGAAAAGTGAGGACTTTTTCCTATATTTATGAGCGCTTGAATCAATCACATACATTTTTCCATACCGATTTAAACTAACTTTAAACCACACTTGTCAGCCAAATCGCATGGGAAGACGGATAGTGAAAGAAAGAAGGTAGAAATAGAAAGAAGACAGAAGAAAAGAGAACAATCAGAATCTTACAGCGGAACAAATAAACTATAATATAAACAAATCTTTACATGAAACCAAAACTGTTACTTTGATAACATATACAGACTTTAAATCAGAGTTACAGTAGTTCAACTTGGACAGTTTATAACAATCCTGTCCTTACTACTAGTTGACAACACAACCAAATAAAGACTGAATATAAGCATCTACGTGAATACATCTCCTGATTCGAGCTCCTCTCCTAAAGATTTCAGTCTTCTAGCTAAACCTGGAAATATACTCGGTCTGACCCGGGCATATAGGAAAACACCAAGCTCGGGTCAGTCTGGTAAACCAGCGTGAGAAACACACTCAACTTGATTAATTAAAGTTTAAAAATCCTTATGAAATCAAAGGTATCTCGTAGGATCACGTCACAAATAAGCATGTCAGGTTTTTACCTTACGATAACCAAAACATTTCTTATAAAATCCTCTGATATTATAATAGGGTTGATATACAAATACTTATTCAAATAGCTGAAATTTTTACATTATTAAATTCCAGCATATAGCCACAAAGTGGGTTCTACACTCAAAACCGTAAAGGGCATGTAGGGAGAATGGATTTCCAATGAATGACTAGGCACTATGGTGCCACCTATCACAGTACCTGGTCTAGATCAGCGTACCGAGGACCCCTCTGTTCCCCTGCAACACAGGACCGGACTACCCCTTACTGGATAGCTCGAGTATGATCACCTCGTGGTTGGGATCAACAACTGCCCAAACAACCGAAATGAAAAGGGACTTCTAGACAGGGATGACCTTACCCTACTTGGATACTACCCACTTAGCCTTGCTGCATATCCCCTGATTTTCAGTCATTCCCGGTTGATGAGGTTCGAGGCCCAGCGTTAACTTTTATATCATATCACTTAGAATGCTTACCGCCCTTCTGATGATGTTCTGAAAGAATTCATCCATACAAGTCCATATCGGATTCCAACGGAACCGAAGGCACTATTCCTACTACATCCATTTTGGAATCACCCTCAGGATTAGTAGCGATTAGCCCTTGCACTTCACTGCTCCATCTTCGACTCCAAGCTCTTGTCTTCATCGTGAAAACGTACTCGTCGGATCGAAATGGTTTTTGGATTACAAACTCGAACCCAGTCTCTTCGAAACAACGATCGCTAATTCCCGGTAAACTCAACCCCGGTTCTTTAGGAAATACACAGACGATATACAAGATCAGATTCACCTCCTAACCGTTTGTGGATGGGTCTCCTTATAATTCGTCCTAGAGAATAAACGAGTTTATACGTACGGTATAGCACCTTGAACAGTAACCGTGCCATATAATTCTCGAGTCTCCTCTAGATATTTCCAAAGTTAAATATTGTCTAGATTTGATAGTCGGTTATTTAACTATCAAAATAATCAATCAATAACAACCAAGTTATTTTCCGTTGTAACCATTAAGCCTTGTTCACATTTAAAATACCAACAGATTAAAATTACTAGGAAAGCTTATTTAATTGGGTAAATATATATATTTAAAACAACTTCTTTCCAAAACATACTTATACAATTTCCAAATACATTTCTCAAGTTATTAAATAAAAATACTCTTTTATAAAAGTTTTCGATAATATATTATTTTAAACAACACTTATATTTAATAGATTATATTGAAGAAATATACTTAAATACTAATTTAATAAAAACCTACCCTTTTTAAATAATTATTACAAAATAGTTTTATACTTGAAATAGTTTAAATAATACATACTTATAACAATTTTACCTTTATAAAGATTTCTAAAAATAAATAATAAACTATTTTGATATTTCCAAAATATTTATCAATTCTTTAAAAACAATATTAAAAATAATACACATTTTTAAAACAACTGAGTTAAAATCAATCCAAACAGAATAAGGCTTATCAGTCTCAACGGTACTTATAAAGCTACAATTCACAGTCCATACAGATATTCAAAATCAATCAGCTTCCATATATCGATTCACATTATATTCTCAAATATAATTAGCAGACAAATAATAGATATATGCATGAATAACAGATAAGAGGTGATCATTGCTAGTAAATAATTACAGATAATATCACATTGATGGATTAAACTATCCATAGAAGTTAAATTAACTATTTAGCAGAATGGTGCCTGATTCCCTGACCAGATGTCAAACGGTTTAAATAATCTACACATCTATTCAGTTTGGGAACATCTTAACAGATAGGCCGTATAAAATTATACGATGGCATTCATTACCAAACGGTAATTAAGTTCAATCTGAGAAAGCTTATAAAATTCTACTTATTTAACTTCACAATAGAAGTTAAATTCTACTTCTATAGGATAAAGAGTACATCAAGGTTTACATTTCAAAATTTATTCCCCTTTTAAATTCTTATTATCCAAGATTTTATAAAATTATCTTTCCAAAATAATTTAAGTATGTATTTTGAAAGTGATTACAAGATAGAAAAATATACATATAGTAAGTTTATAAACAATTTATTTTCTCAATTTATAAATATATATATATACATACACACAATAAAGTAAGTGTTATAAGGTTTAAATTCTCTAATATCCTTTTCTAGAAATCCATAATTATAAAATTATCTTAAAGGGTGGAGTATTTTTTTCCTAAAATATTAGTTTAAAAATTTTTCCAAATTCCTTTAGTAAATAAAACTTAATAAAAATTCATTTTCCCAAAATTCATAAACTAAAGTGTTCAGATTCCTAAGGGTATACTCAAATCAAAAGGACAACCAATGAAAATACTCAAGGCTGTCAACTAAGACCACTCAATCCTAGATGATAAATTATTATCATCACAACCAATCATTATAAATTCCATGTATTTTTAAAAAAATCATACCTCTTTATATAGAAACTATACTTTGGATAAAATTATCTAATCTACCCCTTTAAAAACAACATTGTGTCCGTTGGCCTGGTTCAAGTGTTTAAAGATCCCTATCAATAACATTAGCTACTCGTATTGACCAGAATCCATATGCCACATAACTGATCAATTAACACGATATATAAAGTCAATTTTATATAACTAACAATTACGTGCTCTCATATACACACACATACACTCAGACTCAAACAGGTTGCTACAGACTCTATTCCTAATGAGCAACCCATCTGAACCTAGGTATTCACTCAACCTAGGCTCTGATACCATAATGTCACAGCCCATTTTTCCTTACCGATTTAAAATAACTTTAAACCACACTTGTCAGCCAAATCGCACAGGAAGACGGATAGTGAAAGAAAGAAAGAAGGTAGAAGTAGAAAGAAGATAGAAGAAAAGAGAATAGTCAGAATCTCACAGCGGAACGAATAAACTATTATATAAACAAATCTTTACATGAAACCAAAATTGTTACTTTAATAACATACACAAACTTTAAATCAGAGTTACAACAGTTCAACTTGGACAGTTTATAATAATATTGTCCTTACTACTAGTTGACAACACAACCAAATGTAGATTGAATATATGCATCTACGTAAATAAGTCTCCTGATTCCAGCTCCTCTCCTAAAGATTCCAGTCTTCCAGCTAAACCTGGAAATATGCTCGGTCTGACTCGAGCATATAGAAAAAACACCAAGCCCGGGTCCTTTTGGTAAACCAGTGTGAGAAACACACTGAACTTAATGAATTAAAGTTTAAAAATCCTTTAGAAATTAAAGGTATCTCGTAAGACCACACCACAAATAAACGTGTCGGGTTTTTACCTTACGATAACCAAAACATTTCTTATAAAATCCTCTGATATTATAATAGGGTCTATATACAAATACTTATTCAAATAGCTGAAATTGTTACATTATTAAATTCTAGCATACTAGCCACAAAGTGGGTTCTACAATCAAAACCATAAAGGGCACATAGGGAGAATGGATTTCCAACGAATGACTAGGCACGGGTGTACCACCTATCACAGTACCTGGTTTAGATCAGCTTATCGAGGACCCCTCCATTCCCCTGCAACACAAGACCGGACCACCCCTTACTGGATAGCCCGAGTAAGATCACCCCGTGGTTGGGATCAGCAACCGCCAACATGGTCGAAATGAAAAGGGACTTCTAGACAGGGATGACCTTATCCAACTTGGGTGCTACCCACTTAGCCTTGTTGCATATCCCCTGATTTTCAGTCATTAATGGTTGATGAGGTTCGAGGCCTAGCGTTACCTTTTAGATCATATCACTTAGAATGCTCACCGCCCTTCTGACAATGTTCTGAAAGCATTCATACATACAAGTCCATTCCAGGTTCAATCGGAACTTAGGCACTATTCCTACTACATCCATTTTGGAATAAACCTCAAGATTAGTAGCAATTAGCCCTTGCACTTCACTGCTCCATCTTCGACTCTAAGCTCTTGTCGTCATCACGAAAACGTACTCGTTGGATCGAAGTGGTTTTTGGATTACAAATTCGATCCCGGTCTCTTCGAAATAACGTTCGCTAATCCCTGGTAAACTCAACCCTGGTTCTTTAGGAAATGCACAGACGAAATACAAGATCGGAGTTCACCTCCTAACCATTTGTGGACAGGTCTCCTTATAATTCGTCCTAGAGAATAAACGAGTTTATACGTACGGTATAGCACCTCGAATGGTAACCGTACCATATAATTCTCGAGTCTCCTCTAGATATTTCCAAAGTTAAGTATTGTCCAGATTTAATAGTCGGTTATTTAACTATCGAAATAATCAATTATTAACAACCAAATTATTTCCCGTTGTAACCATTAAGCCTTGTTCACATTTAAAATCCCAACAGATTAAAATTACTAGGAAAGCTTATTTAATTGGGTGTGTGTATATTTATATTTAAAACAACTTCTTTCCAAATCATACTTGTACAATTTCCAAATACATTTCTCAGGTTATTAAATAAAAATACTCTTTTATAAAAGTTTTCAATAATATATTATTTTAAACAACACTTATATTTAATACATTATATTTCAGAAATATACTTAAATACCGATTTAATAAAAATCTACCCTTTTTAAATAATTATTACAAAATAGTTTTATACTTGAAATGGTTTAAATAATACATACTTATAAAAAATTTACCTTTATAAAGATTTCTAAAAAAACTATTTTTGATATTTTCAAGATATTTATCAATTCTTTTAAAAACATTATTAAAAATAATACTCATTTTTAAAACAACTGGGTTAAAAATCAATCCAAACATAATAAGGCTTATCAGTCTCAATGGTACTTATAAAGCTACAATTCACAGTCCATATGGATATTCAAAATCAATCAGCATCCACAGATCGATTCACATTATATTCCCAAATATAACTAATGGACAAATAAAAGATATATGCATGAATAACAGATCAGAGATTATCATTGCTAGTAAACAATTAAAATAATATCAGATCGATGGCTTAAACTATCCATAGAAGTTAAATTAACTATTTAGCGGAATGGTGTCTGATTCCGCTGACCAGATGTCAAGCAGTTTGAATAATCTACACATCTATTCAGTTTGGGAACATCTCAAGTAGGCCGTATAAAATTATACAACGACATTTATTACCAAATGGTAATTAAATTCAATCTGAAAAAGCTTATAAAATTTTACTTATTTAATTTCACAGTGGATCGTACGATAGCAAAACATCTGTCGATACGACATCCACTTAATGACACTTTATTATATATGAAATTAAATAATTATTATAAATATAGAATCACTTAAGAATCTGTATTAATTCAAAAGTATAGAATTTATTTTTCCCTTAATATTTCAATTATACTTCACTTTGTTCAAAACTCAAGGATTAATAATAAATTATTTTTAAAAGCTCGACTACTTAATGGTAAATAACTTATTTAAATGACCTAAATTAAAATAAAATCTCAAAACAGAACAAGTTTATTTTCCAAATATTCTTTGTCTATATAAAACTTTAAATAAACATTTTCATTGGAGAAAATTGGTTTTTAAAACAGTTATTTTAAACAACATGTTTGTTATAAACTTTTGGAAAGTAAATTGGTTATGGATTTTTGTTTTACTTTATAATCAAATTCTTTTATTAATAAATCTTGTTTAAATTAAAACACAGTCCCATCGGCTCGAAGCCCACAATCCAAAAACAAAAAACAAACTGATCCTTTAAGAAGCACAGCCAAACGGGCCGGAGCCCGGACCCAAAACAACAAAACACTGAAACCCTCCAACCTACTTCCCTCACACTTCCCTTCTTCCAGACAACAACCTCCCACACAAAAACACCTGAATCCTGATACCTTGCCGGTAGACCATCTCCGATCACTCAAATATTCATGCGAACCTCAGATGCAACATAACACCACCAGGAATCGAACCCGATTCTCCTCACTCGTTCGCCCGCTAAGGAAACTCCCACGTGCACACTGTGCGCGTGCACATCCCCACCTCCAACCAACTCATCGATGCGACACCATAGCCGAGTCACATTCCATCCCCAGTTCCCATTCGCCACCTTGCCAAAGCCAGAAATTCGCTCTGGTCGAACATCGATCAACGGCTCATCCTAAATCCAATACCAGAAAACAACCTTCCTCCAAAATTCGACGCACCGCAACGACTACTGGCCACAGTTTAGCATGCCACCCACCTCCGATGAAGGCCTACTCCAGCAGCTACCACCAAGCCAAAACACACGAACTCCGGTCGCACCTCCTCCCCTCAAAAGCATCACGATCACCAGCCTTCAATCGTCTACCTAAAATCCTAAAATCAAACACTCCACACAAACCAAGCCTCAATTCAAATTTGGCCACGGTTGACACCTCCCCTAGGACCACCTGCCCCTCCAGTCGAAGCCACGTCATCTCTCGATGAAGAGATCGTCAGAGTTTAATTTTTGAACGGAAAACATTCATCTATTTCTCAAGATATACAACACTAAAAATTGTAATTTACCATTAAAATTCATATCTTCACACAAGAATCAAGTCTGCATGTTTGAATCCTTGAATTAAATTGAAGAATTGTCACTAAATTTGGATTATTCACTGTAAAATTTAACCTTGTCGAACTACACAGCATAATTTGCTTACAAACTATTTTTAACTAATCCTATACTAGAAAATGGACATATTCCTAGTTTACATCAACATACAAAATGAAGTTTGTAAAGAGATATATATTTTTGAATTACTGGAATGAACAATATGCTTACAATTAACAGAACAATTCCATTTCCAGGTTAAAATTTAGGTTTCTCACCTTCCACATTGATTCCAGAAGCATTATAATTTGAGGTTGAAATCTTTGATTTGAAAACTTGAAATCTTTAAAACAGAAACTTGAACTTGCTTTTAAAATCTCTCGGGTTTGAATTTGAACAAAGATGGTCCAGTCTTCTTAATTTACAAACTTGATTTTACGGAGTATTACTTTCTATATTTTTGAACAGAGGCTTTTGTTTTAAGTTACAGGTTTTAATTTCTTAAAACAACAATACAGTTCTGAAATGCTCATATATATACACATGCTTGCAATCAACAGAAGATGGATAGAAATGACTATTTTGGTGGCTAAAAAGATATTGTCTTAGAGGAAATTTGAAAAGAAAAAAAATGATTATGTTAAATTTGATCAGATAGCATATGCCAGATGTTTAACATGTATACTGATTCAAAATATCTGACTAACTTACCCATAGTTTACATAATTAAAAACTGTTTTGCTTCTTGTTTATGTTTTTTGGTTTTTTGTTAACCTATTTCTCACTTAACAGCAAATAACTTAAAGTCTTTTATTTATTATATAGTTTATATAAACCATAGGATACTTGAAAGTACATATAAGCATGTTCAAGAAATTAGGCAGCCCAAATTATATTGACAAAGTAGAAATGCATTTGTCACTAATACATTTTTTAAAATAAAGATGAGAGACTAATACATTTTAAAACAATAATATGAAACTAGATTAAATAATACTTAAGGTATATGTAATTACACTTGAGAAGTTAGGCAGCCCATATTTAACATTGACAAGATTAGTATTACATTAAAATAACACTTTTTAGTTAATACACCTTAATATACATATGTTACTTAAATAAAATAAATAACATTCAATATTAACACCCTATATTCATATGTATTACAAGGAATATAAGATGTTAAAAACTATGTTTAAGCATTCATGTATATATGTATCCATATATATATATATATATATATATATATATATCTTTTCATTTAAAATATAGAAATATATTATTTCCAAATAGACTAAATTCATTAGCTATCTATACAATATAGTTTCCTCTTATTTATATGTATGTGATTATTGTACACATCCCTTAATTTATAACATTTTTATCAATTTAAATATTATAAATTTTCCTTTTTAACTTATCATTGCATATATATAAAAATCTTTCTTATTCAAGATGTGTGTGTGTGTATATGTATATGTATATGTATATATTATTTTAGAAGCTTTCAACTTAAACTCTTTTTATTTAATATAAAAAACATTGTTTATATACCCAAAATCAAAAAATATATTCTTTTCTACTTCATTATCAATTTCTATCCAAATTTCATATACATATAAATTTATTATTCCTAGATCTAAAAATATAAGTATATGATTTTTCCCAATTAATTTTTAAATTCTCTATTATTTTACCTTTAGAATTGAAATATACATATTTATCTCTAAAACAATATATATATATATATATATATTATCTTTAAAACAAAATATACATATATAAGAAATTCAATTTAATCAATCTGTATTTTAATATAGATCTGAAAATTCAAATTACACTGGTTTTGAAAAATTGTATACAATTATTAATTATGGATTAATGGGAATATTGTATATTAAAATACAATATTATTGAATATGATAAATTAATATTCACAACTCGGGATGTCCAAAATCCCGGGTCGTTACAGGTTCAACCCTAGCCGCCATGCTTCAACTATTCGACCAGTTCCCTATAGGCGATTGACTACTGGTAGTTGACCAGCTGAAGGAGTGGGTCGATCGGTGAGGTCCATGCGGTTTATATTATTTATTTCATTTTATTTATTTTTAATTATTTTCAACCCAAAAACTTTAGACGTTGATAACTTATTCGTTTGAACTTCGATTGAAAAACTACGAATATCAATGTTGCTCTAAAAATCATCTCGAACACAATGGCACAACTTTCATAGCCAAATTTTGAGGTTTTCTCAATTCCCTTTTTGTGCTTTATTAATTACTTCTTATCATACTGGGTGTTACATTCTCCCCCTTAAAAGAATTTTGTCCTCGAAATTCTTCAAGGGCTGAATCATGTAACAAAGCGCGCAACCATTAAACTATCTAACCAATTAGTGTACAACCAATTTTGCAACCAATAGTGTGCTAGTGCATGGTGTATCATAACATATATGCTATGTATGTTGAATAATTCTAAATGGCGCATTCTATATGAATGCATTCTTTTAAATAATTATGAAACTATGATGCAAACAACATATATATATATATATGTATATATATTGCAGTTATGTATATATACAAGTTTCCAAATGTCAAAAATCTTTGTTTTCGCAAAATAATTTTCGTACCCCTACGAATAGGAGTATGGTTCGACCAATTTTTGCATCCAATCCCTACCACCTGGTACATAACACTCTAACAATCAAAATTCTAAAAATCTAGTTTTCCTAAATCTATACTCATATGCCAAAAAAAGAAATTTAGACGAATAATTTTACATTTCCACCCTTCTTTTGGATACCTATCCCGTTATCCTTAAAACCTTCTCTTATGCTCTCAGATATCTTTAAAATTTTCCAAATATAATTTGCGTAAGGAGGTTTATTTTTGGATGTTAAAACCGAATTATTCTAAACACAAGTTTTATTCCCTATTACCAAGGTATATGAATAAAAATTTCAAAGTTAAAACTGCTTTTTCCCTCGTTATTCTTATGTTTTGAATACTATCACCCATGTCGGACAGTAAAATTCATATTCACTAACACATTTCCCTACTTATGCTAAGAATATGGCACTTGAAAAATGGAAATTCTCTCATTTTTCATAAAAGCTTTTTTCCCTTCCAATCGAACTTGCAAAATAGTTTGAAAATTATATATTCAAAAACATTCAAACACAATTTTTCAAAAGCATTTAAATACAACTTTATAAAAGCATTTGAACACAATTTCTCAAAAGCATTTGAACACACTTTTCAAAAGCATTTTAACTTAATTTTTTTCAAAACATTTGTTTCTCCGTCCTTAAAACAAATCAAGTTATATCTTAACGTAACGGGGATTCAGTCAATGAGTTAATGCATATGATTGACCCTAGCATTGTTTAGTTAATCTTGGACTTCGAAAACCTTTTCTTCTACTTCAAAACAACAAACAAAACACAAGCATATATGCAAATTTTAGCTTTTAAGGCATAGTGATAGTGACCCATGGTTTTGCAACAACCTTTCCCTATCCTTCGCTTGTTAAAATTTAGTTTTTCCCAGAATTCTGAAGTTTTTTGGATTAAAGCATTCTTTATTTCTAGTTGCTAATGTAATTCCCTAATTCATTTTACAAACTCGCAGCTTTAATTGCACTCATGCTAGTAAAGTTCATTATGAGATTTTCTTATTTACATTGTTTCCCAATATATATAATGGTCAAAACTCATCTAGAAAATCAACACAGTAATAAAATAGGAACATATCTCATATCATTTCTATGCTTTTCTAATATCTGAAGGGAGACAACTAGCGATTACAAGCCAAATATCCTAAAAGAAACGATTGTTGGAAGCTGCCCTTTAATATCAATTGGTATTAATGATGATGTGGCTCTGTCACTTCTTACTCAATTAAGATGGAAATTTTTAGTATGACATTCCACTATAACACACATGTCTTAACTTACCTCATTGGCTTTAACAAATAAGGTCAATCCATTAATTCAACTAATACACACTGGCTATTAGATAAATTATGCAATCCCACACTACAGTGGGTGATAAATATAAACTATGCACATTTAAAATAACTCATTGGAAAATCGGCTTGGTGGAATAACTTTCCTACCACCATCTTGCCTTCTTTAACCTTGAGTCAACCAACATCCTTTATGTGTGTTTGCTATCTCATTACCCTCTCTTCCGATCATACTACTATCTCTATTCAATCAAAATCTCTTGATAGTATTCTCAAACTTTGGTATTTACTTTCCTTATCCTTGATCTTTCAAGCGAGAGTACCCAAGGACTCGCAAAATTGTACCTTAATACCATTCCTTTTTCCTTTGAGGGTCCTTCTTATGGCTCTCACACATGTCTAAACAACATTCCTAGGTTCATACGAATATTCTTTGTATTCAACGGGGATTCCTTATTGCTACCCTATGAGCGTTCGTAGCTATTTTATTCACAGCCTTAAAATTTACCATATCTTACCAAAGCAGTCATCTCTATCTACTTCATATCAAAAATTGGTATGGTTTTCACCAGTTTTTTATAAAACTAAAACTTCATTGCCATGAAGTACTTAATACAAATTTTTATCTTTGAAAAATATAAACTTAGAAACCTTTTTCAAAAATTGCTTGTTTTCCAAAAGGAGCTATGAAAAATTTCTCATTCTAACCAACATTCCATTTTCAAAGACTTTTTAAAACAGAGATTTACTTCTTTTACAAGTAGAATTTAAAATCAAAACATTAATCACATTTGCGTTCAAAAACCCAATTGTCATACCAAACCATTTTTCAAAAATATCTTCTGTAACTTTAAGAAAAAAAATGAAAACTGGGGTAGATAAGGATAGCTTCTATCCTATTATTTTCCTACTACTTATGTTATTTTTGCTTTCAACCTCAACAGAGATTTTAATAGCACATGAGGAGGACGACTAAAAGATATGCGCAATTGTTTTACATATTTATGAAAAATGTCCATTTTTTCTATGCTTTGCCTCTAATTTCCAACATCATTCTTTACTAGATCACTAACATTATTTAAATAGTCATAACGTCATTCCTATTTAAATTTCCTAATATTGCTACTATTGAAATTTCTTCTACGTATATTGCCTTTAAGTGGATTCTCCTTACATATCACTTTTCCTCTTTTATTGTTTTCCCCATTGACTCATTATAGTGCATTTGTCTACTGCTTTAGTCATTGAGCTATTACCTTTGAAATCAATACTATTCCTTGGATATCCAGTCGCCTTGTCAGTGATGAGCATGAATGAGAAGACTTCTTCATCTACCATTCTCGTTTTGTGCCAGTAGTTTGTTCCTCTAAATCTATACCGTGGCTTGCAATGACAAAGGGGTCAGAACAACATTCTGGTGACTACAAATTACATACTTTATCCATAACAAATTTATGACGATTGATTTCAATTTAAGCATAATGTCTATAATTCATGGATTACCCGTGTAATTCATCTACGCATACGATGTATTTAACCTTCTCCATGGTATAACTATATATATGGTTATAAATTTTTTTTTTTTTTTTTTTTTTTTTTTTTTTTTTTTTTTTTTTTTTTTTTGAACTGGTACTTTATATACAACAAATCAATGGGACAACATATCCCATGTCAAATAAACGTTCGAAAGCAAGTTTCGAACTTGTGACATCCTGCACCAAGCCGAATCAACTAACCACTTGGACAATGGTGCTTGTCATATGGTTATAAATTTATCTAAGCATTGTACTACCCAAAAGAAAGCCTCGTACACTTAATACTTCTTAAATGGGATGAGGCAGACCAAACTGTTATTTAGTACCTCAATCCTGAAGCAGGCCCTTTGTACTGTAATTGCTAGTCAATCGACCTTAGCTACATAGGCCGATGATTTGTAGATACGGCTTTATAATCTAATTTTCCGTATTAGTAACACATCTCAATGACTTATATAAGGGTTAACTAACCTATCTCCGACAAAAAATAATAATTAAACTTTGAGGTCTTTGTTTATCCTATATAGATTATACACTAGTAGAAGCGAAATCCATCAAGTCATAATCTAAGTCTTTGCTAACGACCACTCAAGACCGTTGGTGGTCAAATCTTATATGCAAGCCTTACTACTAAATACCGATCCAACAACAACACTGATGCAGCCCGCTGACCTCCCATAGTCGAAATCATGTCTAGACTAACCCAAGTCCAGGAAAAGTACTCATCCTGGTTACTTAATATCTCTTATTAGAAATGAGGCAGACAACATTTCTCTATTAGATACCGTTACAGGTTATCTAAGACTTCTTATATAGGGAGAAGGTATACCTAACAGGCATTTAATATCTTCCACCCTAAAGTAAAATTCTTGGCATCCTTAAAGGTACCGAGCCATTTAATAATTCAAATCCAAGATGAACCCTTGGTATTTTTCCTATACCTATAAACAAATGTGTATCCCTTCTCTACGGGTCCTATGGTTGGAGATGTCCCACATCAGTATTACGCATCCACAACTGCCGGTAGCCTCTAGGTGAAGGGCGGACTTCTATTGTGTAACTCTACTGACCTCGCACCCTAAACCATTCTATATAAACCAATTATCCTAGGCCTAAATATTGGTCTATGTTCACTAATTTACGCTAACTTTATTTACTAGTACTTAATTCACTTATTCACTATGAACCTGTTCCAATCATATACGCTTATTTCCTGTATTCATCACTTCCAACTATGTCTTATAAATGTCAAATGTCCATAATAAATGATCATTCTTATTTAAATTGAACAACCATTAATTTTATTTGTTTATTTGTTCAAATTACAATGATTATGCCTATTTCGTTTTCCCATAATTGTCATATTAAATTCTTTAATCGGTCTCATTAAACGCATTTCTATCCCATTTAATTCATTGAACTCCCCATTAATGGCACATTTATTGACCTATTAATTTTGCAATCATTATTTATAATTTTTAAAGTTACTGTACTGCCTTTTTCCTATCACAACCTCCTAATCCATGGTATACTACGCTATTAATAACTACTTGCTATAATTATGACTAATATGAATTCATATGTTTATTACATTTTATTTGTTACCCTATATATATATATATATATATATATATTTAATTGGTTGCGTGGTTGTTCGTGTGTGTGTATTCCTATTTCTAACTCATTAATTCGTAGCTTAGGAATTTCAGAATATACACTTAAATGTACATTATGCAAAGCACATTCATTTCCATATTAATAATAGTAGATCCATCCTTTCTAAAAAGGATTATCGTTATTACTTTCCATAAATTATCTAAAAGTGAGATTTTTGCCACGTTTGAAATTACAAAGAATTATCAATTTTTTTTAGTTTTAAATAGATAGTGCAAACTATCTAGAAGAACATCTGTACTTTACACATCTCTTTCACTTTGATATATTCCTTATTATTCCAAACGTCGCTCTTTTTATACATAGTTGTTTAGATTATTTATGGAATTTTACATGGAAATACTACAACTAAATTATACCCACAACGCTTCTAATAGATTAAAATGTAGAAATTCACAGTCCAAGTTAAACTAGAGCAGTCTAAATTAATACTAACAATTTACAACCCAATTATCATAAATCAAGAATAATTCTTACAATCTTATCAACATTCTACTTTAACAAATTTAGGGACAGATTTTCAAATTTCTAGATTATAGTGTAAATACCATTCTATTTCAATTACCTAACTTGCAGAATTTGTCGGCGAGATTTCAATTGAACACGTTCTTTCTAAGCTTATAACTCAATAGATCTTGTATAGGTATAATTATTAAATAAAACTCAACGATACAAATTTCAATGTTACATATAAATCGTATAATTTTCCACTCACCTCTCTAGCTTTTCAAACCTCCAAATCTAAATTTATCTCTTTAATTGACTATGTTTTCCTTTTAATCCAAAATATATGTAAAAAGATATACATACCCATTAAATTTACAGATCTAAGAGGAGATTTGAATTAAGTGGAATATAAATTTATAATTATAAAATTTTATCTTTTCATAGAATCGATGCCCTCCTTCTATTCTTCTCTTTTATTTTATGCACTTGTTAATATATGTTTGTACGTATGTAGGTATGTATATGTGTATGTATATATAATATTTTTATAATTTCTAGAAATAGTGGAAAAGAAAAAATTACAAAGCTCTGTTGCTTTGATCAGAAAATATGAGTAGAAGAGTGATGAGTTAGGCCTGTATTTATAGGCATTCAAATCAATCGTATCCGTTAGATTTAAAATAATTAAATCTGGACCGTTAGGTCAAGGTTAAATCTTAAGCGCCATGCTTCAACCTGTTGACTGCTAGCCGTCGACCGACCTTAGGAGGGCGTTGACCGGTGGAATCTATGTGGTTAATATTATTTATTTCTTTTTATTCCTTTCTAATTAATTTTGATTCAAAAACATAAATGCTAATAACTTCTTCATTTCAACTCTGGTCGGAAATTTTCAAACAAGAAAGTTGCTTGGGAAAATCTTTCCGACAAGTTTCGCAGCTAAATTCTTTGAGCCGTGTTAATTATTATTTATTCTATGTGGTGTTATGATACTAGAACTATATATAAACACTTAAGCTACGTATTTGTAAGTATATAATATCATATATACACTACACACACATGTGTGCACATGCGCACACACACAATAATAGTAATATATAATAACAAACTCAACTATACGGAATGAATACATGCATATTATACATCTATACATACACATAGGTTACTAAAAACCAAAATAAAAAATATATCATCTTAATATCAACAACAATTCACACATTCAACCATGGAAACAACTCAACTAGTCATTAATAGGGGATTAAGCACATATGTCAAAATCATGTGTTCGACATCTACCTAGGATCTTGAATGACTAGCTTATGTCAAATTGACCCACACCAAACCCAAACATCTATATATGTACCTTTATATCACTAAGGTCTTATAATACAATATAGGTGAATATGGGGATTTGTACACATATGTCAAATACAGAGAATTGTTTCCACTCACAATATCAACATCTATCAGTAGTCCGGACTCGCAAAAAACTAATCCATGGTGTATAAATCGTAATATAGTCGTAATCGTGCCTCAAGTGGACCTCACATGCAAAAGATACAAAATTTATAAGAATATGAACTATAAATATTAATTAATTAACTAGTTGACTTAATTAATCAATTAGTAAAACTTAATCACAACAAAATCCTTCTTCTTTGAATTTCTAAACTCCCACTCCACCTATTTACACCCTACAGTTGCCTATCACACCGCTGCAACAGACCTACATAAGTCCATAAGTCATCAACATTGCTCATCTCTCTACGATCCAAGTTTAATGATACCATCCACTTCTCCTCTCAACATAAGACAGACCTCCCATCTCTTACTCAGGAAAATGTCACAGTTCGCTGATGACAACCACATCAACCCACCTTTAATTTCACCTAACTCTACCTCTCTGTCTCTACCAACATTGCCAAAACTGTTAACCCAAGGACATCATCCTTCCCCAACCACCATGACATTGATAACGATGGGTACCTTATCATGCATCTACCCTATTAAAGCACCATGCCACAGATGATCGACCATTCAATCATTATAGCGCAAAAATCAATTAAATAGGTAAGAGAGCAATGGGTTCTTGGTGGCTTTTAAAAAGATAGAGATAGGGATTTTATATAAAAAGGAAAATAAATTAGGTTTTTGGAATATTTTCTTTTTTAACTTATTTGAAATTTTCGTTCGCGTTTCAAGCCATACGACTTGTAGGTTCATCATATCATGACGATTCTTTGATGCCGCGCTTTGCCTCATTTTTCTCTTCATAATAATATTATGGCACCATTCGTGATAAATCTGTATGAAGCTATTTTCACATGTTTCAAAGCTACACTGGCCAACGTATCATCCGATCCCTAAAATTCTTCGATAATGTAACCCAACACTGGCTCGACTGTGCACGTATCTCTGTACAGTACATATAGATACAAATAAATCCTAAAGATAATGCAACCTCCCACATATTGATGTATATACTCAAAACTCTCCTAAGTATTTGAGTTGAACTCAACAGAAGAGGTCTAGAGTCCTAAATCGTTCATTTTTAAAAGTTAGCTTTTTGGTCATTCGACTCAAATTAATTAATATATAAATTTATTATTAAGTCTCTAAGCATTAAAATTAAGGGTTGTTATAGTATGTATTGGCAATGCAGATTACGGATCTTAAGGCTGGGTTAACACTAGAGGGGGGGTGAATAGTGTTTAATGGATTTTATGGAATTTTTGAAATCTTTTGAAATTAAACACAGACAAATGCAATTCACAAACATATAGACAATCATAGAATTAGACACAAATGCAAATAGTAAATAAAAGCAATAATAGAAAGAACACACCGGAATTTTATACTGGTTCGGAGTTACCCTACATCTTGTCCTACATAATTTCTTGTACATATTTCTTTTCAAATATAATATCGATATTACAAACTTGATTTCGAGTCCACAAGATACACCCTCCTATCTTCGAGTCGAGGGCAAACTCTCTTGATTTAACCAGGCTATAAGATCACCTAATTGATTTATGAGCTACAGTCACACCTAATTGATTTATAGGCTACAATCAAACCATTTCAAATATCACTTTGATAAATAGAGAGACTTAATACACTTCTTTGATTACAAATGATCCTATAACTCTGAATAGCACTGAGATCTTTGAGAGAGAGTAGTAGAGAATTAAACTAGAGATGATCGAGTCTGATTCACTTAGGATTTGGATAAAGTTTTGTTAAAATATAAGAGAATACTTGAGTGGAGAAGAAGGAGTAAAGAAATGAAGAAAAACTAACTTAAAATTCATGGAAAACAACTGGTATTTGTAGAAGAACAACAGTCATGTCCATTCATGAAAGGTTATGATGAATAGGCACTTCATTTGAAAATTTGAAATTTGAATTTCTACGGCTACCATGTCGACATGGGGGGATGAGGTATGTCAACATGCCCTAGTTAATTTTGAAAATTGGTTTTTGTTTCTAAAAGAGATTTTATTTCTAAAACTTATCAATACAATTTCTGAAGTTTATAGACCATTTGGAATATAGTTTAAACTTATAAAAGAGATTTAAAAAGTGTAATCTTAAAATGTATAATCTATAACATAAAAGTACTATTAATAACTAAGTAAAGAATATATTTTTCAAATTTAAAGCTATAATATTAAAACCAGGAGATAGTTAAAAAAAGATGATTTTGAAATCAAAATATAAAAGATAATAAAAATAGTTTAAGGCTAAAATATTTAAACCGAGAGAGATGGCTTTAAGGGGGTGGTGAAAAGTTGGAGTTGGTGAAAAGTTGGAGTGGGTCAAGAGACACCTTTTCAGAGCTTTAGAGTTGATGAAAAGTTGGAGGGAAATTCAAAGTTTTGAATTCAAATTTTAATTTTAAAATTCTGGTAGGGATGCCGACATAGGGGGTAGGGCCATGTCGACATGGGTCCTATAATACATGTGACTAATTTTTTCTATTTTGTTTAATATCTATATATATGTGTGTGTGTATCCTATAATCCAATTTATATTTATCTAAAATAATATAAATATAATAGCATTTTAATATTAATATTTTAATATTGAAAATATTATTAAAATAAAATTATTTTGAAAATCAAAATATTAAATTCAAACAGCAAGCAATTTCAAAACATGCAAACAATCAAACTTTCAAACATTCAAGCAAACAATTTCAACCAATATAATTTAAATGCGTACCTATTTTAAGATTCATATTCTCGAGATCATCTAATCATGAATAGGTGTAAAGCACATATTTGAATTTTCCGTCTTCATTGGAGGATGAGTCTGAATCCTGCAGTGTAGCAGTATACGCTCTCTTCCTTTTCTTTGACGAATCATTGCTTAGAGGAAATTTTTGCTTATCCAAATGCGGACAATCTCTTTTTAAGTGACCTGGCTTATCACAATTGTAGCATCTGACGTTGTTGAGAGTCTCATTATTATTTCTAGAATTTTTGTGATTAGTTCTCTAGTAGTTATTCATCTTTCTTTGTTTCAGAAACTTTCTAAAATTTCTTGTCATCAAGGCTATTTCTTCATCATCGTTACTATTTGAGTCTGAACCATCTGTTATTGCATTAAACGCTAATGACTTCTTTTCTGAGGCCTTGCTTTCTCTTCTCCTTTGCATTTTTACTTCAGACAACATCAAATTCCTAATTAATTCTTCAATTTTTAGTGTACTGATATCATTAGCCTCTTCAATTGCTAGTGTCTTCTGATCCCATTCCGAAGTGAGTGAATTCATAGTTTTTCTAACTTGATCTTCTTTGAAAAAGTTCTTTCCTAATGCAATTAGTGAGTGCGCAATGTCTTGTAACCGACTATACATGTCTGAAATGGACTCATTTGAATTATTCTTGAATAATTGAAACTGATTGGTCAAGATGGATATTTTGGTATGTTTAACTTTGCTTGTTCCTTCATGAGTGACTTGCAAACTTTTCCAAATTTCATATGCAGACTTACAGATAGACACTCTATTAAACTCAAGTGAACATAATAGAATATTCATGGCTTTGGAATTGTTTTGTGCAATAGTCTTTTACTCAGTGGTCGACTGTGCGAAATTTGTTGTGGGTTCAATGTACTCAATTTATGTGATATTCCAAGTGTTTAATCCTATTGATTGTAAATAGATTTTTATCCTACATGCCGAATTTGCATAATTACTGCCATTAAAAAGTAGTGGTCCGGCAGTAGACTGACCTTCTACAAATAAACTTGTGATATTATTGACATTACCAGTGTTGGCAGCGATTCGAAAACTTTTCAAAACTCAGATTATGAAAACTTTGAAAACCAATGCTCTAATATACCAAATGCTGGAAATAAGGATTATGGATCTTAAGGCTGGATTAACACTAGAGGAGGGGGTGAATAGTGTTTAATGGATTTTATGGAATTTTGGAAATCTTTTGAAATTAAACATAGACAGATGCAATTCACAAACACGGAGACAATCACAAAATCAGACACAGATGCAAATAGTAAATAAAAGCAGTAAAGGAAAGAAAATACCAAAATTTTATACTGGTTTGGAGTTACCCTACATCCAGTCCCACACAATTTCTTGTGAGGATTTCTTTTCAAATATAATGTCGATATTACAACCTCGATTTCAAGGCCATGAGATAACCCTCCTATCTTCGAGTCCAGGTCAAACTCTCTTGATTTAACCAGGCTACAAGATCACCTAATTGATTTACGGGCTACAATCATACCCAGTTGATTTACAGGCTACAATCATATCGTTGCCAATATCACTTTGATAGATAGAGAGACTCAATACACTTCTTTGATTACATATGATCCTATAACTTTGAATAGCACTGAGATATTCGGGAGAGAGTGGTAGAGAATCAAACTAGACATGGTCGAGTTTGATTCACTTAGGATTTTGGTAGAGTTTTGTTAAAATATAAGAGAATATTTGAGTGGAGAAGAAGGAGTAAAGAAATGAAGAAAAACTAACTTAAAATTCGTTGAAAACAACTGGTATTTGTAGAAGAACAACAGTCATGTCCATTCGTGAAAGGCTATGACGAATAGACACTTCATTTGAAAATTTAAAATTTGAATTTCTATGGCTACCATATCGACATGGGGGGATGAGGTATGTCAACATGCCCTAGTTAATTTTGAAAATTGATTTTTGTTTTTGAAAGAGATTTTCTTTTTAAACTTGTCAAAATAATTTTTGAAGTTTATAAACCATTTTGAACATAGTTTAAACTTATAAAAGAGATTTAAAAAGTAATCTTAAAAATATATAATCTATAATATAAAAGTAATATAAAAAACTAAGTATAGAATATATTTTTGAAATTTAAAGCTATAATATTAAAACAGAGAGATAATTTAAAAAAATAAGATGATTCTGAAATCAAAATATAAAAGATAATTAAAATAGTTTAAGGCTAAAATATTTAAACTAAGAGTGATGACTTTAAAAAAATTGGATTTTTTTTAAAATAAATCATTTTCAAAATTTCGTGGATTCCATTCCACTAGAGAAGGTCGTGGGTTCCATCCCACTAAAGAGGTCATGGTTCCATCCCACTATTAAAGCGAGAAGGTGGATTCCAATCCATAATTAAAATTCAACTAAAGATTTTAGTGCTATTATGAAGTTTTAACATAAATTTTGACACCATTACTTATCTTGAACTCTTGAAATCTTGAACTCTTAATAATCATGAGTCTTCAGTCTTAGTTTCCTCAATCTTGAATCTGTCGGTCTTGAATCTCTATACTCAGTCTTGAATCATACTGTACAGTCTTCATTCTTCAATACCTGCATATATATCCTGCATATACATATATATATATCTAGATATGAATATGAATATTATGTTATATAGCAAGTCCTAAGGTTGTTGTCATCAAAACCATCATCTCAAGAATTAATAGTATCCAATTAAATGGGATATAATTATATATGATCATGTGTATTAAGGGAAGATATAAACAATTGAATGACGGAGATTGCTATTAAAAGGAATTTATTAACTTACTGTTAAGAGTAGTTAAATTTGGTTAAATGTATAAAAAGTAAATTATTAGTTTCTAACTATAGGTAAATGAGAAATAATTAAATATAGTCATGTATGAGGTAAATTTGAAAGGAGGGAATATTATAAAGATGGTAAAAAATTAGTAAAACGAGGTAAGAAAGCTTAAAACCTTACTATATAAGTAAACCTAAACGTATCATTCACTTCATTTTACATTCATTCTCTATATATTAAAACAAAAGAAAATAGCTAGTGGCCATTATTAAAAAAAGAAGATAAAGCTAAAATAAATCTAAAGCTTTCAAAGATCAAAGTTAAACAAGGGAATTTGGTGAATAATACTTAATCCATTTTGTTTTTTTCATTGTGTTTGACTTTCGTTTTGATTTAGTATGATAGAGTTCATATGAGTTGGTGTTTAAATAAGACAAATGAGGTTTTAATGAATGTTTTTGAAAAAATAGATAAACATGGGATGTTTAGATGAATTATCCTACTATAATGATTTTGAAATGCCACAAAAATCTAATATGATGAATGAAACGTGTTTTAAGAAGTGACTTTTGTTTTGGAGTATTTTCCAATGTTGTAATGTTCGGTTTTGAATTTTAAAAAAGAACCTGTACATAAAATAAATAAGAGAAAATGGCTTAAATATGGAACCATAGGTAAAATATGTTAAAATAATTATTCATGAATTTTTGGGAATTCATAAGTATTTCTCTAAGTAAGAACAATCATTTCTAGAAACATAATCGAAATGTTAAAACTAAACAAAAGGTGGCCAAGACCTAAATAATGCATGAGAATTATGTGGCTTAATGCTAAGGGCTATAAAGTAAAAAAGGATACTATCACCAACAGAACTGAAGTCTAAACGTATCATATGTCAACATGTGCAAAAGATTGTAACAGATGTGGTCTAATATGGAGCTGAAATTCCAATCAAATGTTAAGAGAATAAACTAAGTATCTAGGGATGAAGGTAGTGAATTTCCATAGTTTTTATTGACTTTAGAGGAGAGTCAACACTACATAGGGTACTACCGTGCTAAACGGACGAAAATTTGACAAAGGTCTGAAATCGAAGGGTGTAGATGAGAACTGCGCCAAAAGTCGAAAGGTGTAGTTGGGTACTGCACCGAAAGGAACTTAAAACCAAAACCTAATATAAGATAATTGAATAAAGCTCAGGGAGCTTAGGAAGACTATGTACAAGATAAAGTCACATAAGTACACAGGTCCGGAGAGGTTATTGATGCCGAGCATGGATACTTACTCGAATGCACACCTAAAGACGGCAAGGAAAGACATTTAATTTCTAAAGGAATGAGGGATATTCAAGTGGGATATATGCTCTCATAACTGCATTTGTATGATTGTCTGCAGTGTAAACTAAATAAAAATGTGACTCTGTTCGGCTAGTCTGTTGCAATATAACTAAATAAAATCAAAATTGTATGTGGTTGGTTCTTTGTATATGAAATAAAACCAAGACCATATGTGGTCGATTCTTTGTAGTATAAATGAAATAATGAAAAAACTGCATGTGGTAATGTCTTTTTTATATAAACTAAAGAGCAAACTGAACTATTTAGAGTAGTACTTCATAGTTTAAATGAATCTGAAACTAACTAAGAATGTATTTCAATAGTGAGGAATACGAAGGGTATTCTTGGCAACTAGACCTTAAGGGAGATACTTTCGATATTTGGGTTTCAATGCACAATGTCAGAGGAAAGGATATGGTCCGGGATCGGCTGAAGCCAGAATCACATAGGGGTTTTGAGGATAGCCAAAATTTGACCTGTGTAATGCTAATGTTGCATTTATATTTAATGTTTAATGTAACACCCCATAAAATGAACCACAAATAAACGACATAAAATTTAATTAAATAACATAAGGTAGAATGTGAAAATTTTATAAAAGTTAGAATTTGACCATGGAAGTTATTCCATTTCGTTTGTGGTAAAATTCTGATCTGTTTCCATATATCATATGCTGAAAACGGACCCTAAATGAAGAAGTTATGAGCGTTTGAAGTTTTTAGATTTAAATTAATATAGTTTGAATTCAAATTCAAATGAGAATCTAAATTAGGTTTTGAATTTCAAAAATTAGCTTGTGGGTTAAGTAAACGTTTAATTAACATTCAACGTTAAAAGTAAGTAGGTTAAGAAATTAACTAAAAAGCAACGAAATCAATAATTACCAAAAATAACGTATCGCTCGACCCATTTACTTGGACCAGTTGACCCATAAAGGTCGATCGATTGATAGGGGCGGTTGATCGGTGGTCATAAAAATTTGTTGTGGTGGCTAAGGCTTGTAGGGAGGTGTAACAACCCGGTATTTTCAACCATTCGCATCCATTATAAGTGTATAGGTAGACACTCATGCCGGAATTGAATTGCTCAAAATACCGCGTTGTAGATAAAAATTTGGAAAATCTCAGAATATAGAGTAAATAAAATCACAGATTCACAGACACAGAGTAATAATAATGCAGCGGAAGTAAAAGAAATAGTAGTTCATGAAGCTACTATATAAAATATCAGAGTTACATAAAATACAACAGAAGAAATAAAGTACAAGGGAGTCTCACTAGATAGAAGTCTACTAATACAAGAGCTGAAAGGAACAACAGACTGCAAAAAATAAAACTTGACAAGTAGATAATCTCCAGCGGTTCCAATCTCCAGAAAATGGAAATCCAAATATATGAATAACTCAGACTGACCCAAGCGTAAATAAAAATACAAACACTCGAGTCAGGACATACATAGTTATACAATGTAAACCAACTCAAGTGAACTGTAGTAAAAGTACAAGTAACTTAAAGGATGCTTGGGATCGTCCATCCTCTAAGGATCTGTTAAACTATTTATTACGTAGTAATACTTCGTTATTATAATAGTGTCTATTAGTAAAATAAACTTACTTTTAAATAGCGTTAAGGCTTTACATTTTCCACCTTAACTCATAATATATTCCCATATTCTATACAGTACCGTAATCTCCCCCGGAACGGGCGCCGTCAGAGGGCACTCCATAGCTATGGTACAAAACCAAAATCGTATAAGGCTCGCTATGGTAGGTGACACGGCACAACTAGGCAATGCCAGGGTAGATATAGCAATTACGCTTCCGGACCGCTGCTAACGCGTAGCGCGTAGCTACCGCCCACCTCGAACAACACTCCCATATCAAAAGTTTGCACCAAACAATCACAAAGTAATAGGATGGCATACGAAGAAGTGCGTCCGATCAAAGGTGCTACCTTATTAGTCCGTCAATCGCTCCTGTTTTAGCCACCTTATTCCAACTCACGGGAGTCGGGTCCACGTAATATACCTCGAGAACGTCACCACCATCCTACTTCATTCTGGAATCTCCACCGCGTACACAGTTGTTAAAGTGGTTTTCGGTATTGGCCGGCTATAAGACAATATCTGATCCCGGTCTCTTTAACAACCAATCGTTATTATAACCCGTGGTTATAACTTTTAAAACGATATTTTATACTTCAAAATAAAGTATCCCTTTCAATCCGAATCTTTATCAAAATAAAGATTAAATCATTTCCAAAACCATTTCAATAAATCAACATACCATATCTTTCAAATTCAAATATTTATCAAAATAAATATCAAGTCATTTCTAACCATTTCGATATATTAAATTATCATATCCTTTCAAAACTCCTTTCAAATCATTTTAATATATTAAAATATCATATCTTTCAAAACTTCATTCCAAAATGTTTTTTTAATATCAAAATATCATATCTTTCCAAAGCTTCATTTCAAAACATTTAATATATATCAAAATATCATATCTTTCCAAAGCTTCAGTTTCAAATCATCATATAAGTTCAAATCCAAATATTCAACTTTAAATATCCGTTAAATTCAAAGATATCATTCATTTATTATCATCCCAAATCACCTTCTTTATAGCTTATATTTTAATCAAAATAATTCATTTAAACAATTTAAATTTTAGGTTTATATACTTTCAAATCAAGTATTCAATTTATAAAGTTTTAAACCATTTTGAGTTCATTTACTAAGTTAAAACCATAAACATTGAAAATTTCAACCTTTACAACATTCAGAAAAAGGTGCTGAAAGTTATACTTGAAAACATTTCGATTTAAACCATTTAAAAATTATAAAATTCATATTTTAACATTCAAAGATGTTTATTAAATACTCTTTTAATTAATGATTTTTATAAAGCAACATTTTATAATTAAATCAAATTTCACAAATCCACTTAATAAATTCAAGTGTAAACTTCCTAATTTTACATTTAACACTTTAAATGTTTACATTTCCAAATTATCATTTCACAAATTAAACTAAATTCCCAATTTATTTAATTAACTTAAAACTTTAAACACAACCAAATTCCGCATTTCCAAATCAAGTTGTATTTTCAAATTTCACTTTTTAAGCATTCATTTATTTAACCATTTAAATTCATAGAAAATCAATAATACTTTAATAAATCACTTAAATTCAAATTTAAATCAAATTACAATAGTTATCAATTTCCAATAAAATTAAATTTCCATTTTTTCATATAACTTAAATATCGTTTTTAACCTAAATTCCAAATTTCCAAACTTAAGTTATATTCAATAATCCAATTTATCCATTCATTAATTACATTTTTAACTCATAGAAAAAAATCATAATTTTCTTTATTTTAAAACATTTAAAAATCTATTTAAATCAAATTTCATAAATTTATATTTTAAAATTCTTAAAAATATCCAAAATACTTTATAAAATAACCACGGGTCTGTATATAGTTTTCTAACTTAGGTCAAGTGATACGGATATGTATCATTTCAATCCGCAGTTTAAAAAGAAAAATCCGGGTTCTATCATTTCAAACCAGCAATCCCAAGTTAAATAAAATAAATTAAAACCATTCAGGCTTATCATTTCAGCCCATAACGATTTTTCCCTATTCTAAAGTCCGTTCGGGTATGTATCATTTCAACCCATAGTGATTTCTAATCTACAGGGAACTTGCAGTGTGATAAACATATATAAAAATGAACAGTAACAACATATATATAATAACAGATGATATGACATGAAATTTAACAGGTTTAACATCATATATAATAAATCACAGGCAGTTATAACATCACATATTTTTTCTACACATTCAGTTGTTGTTGTTTCACAACTGCATAAGTATAAATGTCGTGTGAGCTTTACTCACCTTTTTAGCTGGAGATTGCAATACAAACGACATAAACGGATTCCAAAAGGCAAAATGACACAACAATAGATCCAAGTGGGAAGAGAACCAAGCTCAATGATCTTGTCACAACCCATAAACAAAACCAAACATAAACATAGATTCAATACCCGATTGAATTGAAATAACTTTGAAATAAAAAGCAATATGAACACACGATCTTTTGCCTTGCTTTCTATTATTGTTTTGCATGGCCTAGGGGTGTATTTGGCTCAGGTTTGGACATAGCATGGCTCAGGTATGAACACAAAAATGCACGGCTACAAGGCATTGAAGGTGGAGAGGTTACAACTTGAGAATGTTAAGGGTTTAAGGCAAAATAGCATATTTTGGTCAACAAAAGGGCTCGGCCTTGGAGTGGTTTGGCTTGGCCATTCAAGTTCAGATCTGGAATGATGTTGGGTGGTGAGTCATGGTCTGGTCAGAGTGGTGGTGGCGGCTAGAGGTGGTGGTGGTGGTGGAAAATGAAGTGGTGAAGCAACAAGGCTCAAACTAACATGTTTTCAAGGCATAAGTTGGATTTTGAGGGGTTTTGTCACCATGGTTGGCTCGGATATGGTCATGACCTGGAGTGTAGGTGGTGATGATGGCAGGGAATAGATGTAGAGAGTGGTGGCCATGGAAATAGTGAGGAGGCCATGCAAGTAGAAGAAAGAAACAAGACAAAAGTATGGAAAAAATAGAAGAAAAAGTGCAAAAAGAGGAGGCCATTACCCAATTTTTTTCGCCTGGCCGTGAATGAATGAGAAGTGGAAATTTTTTTTTTAGTGAATGAAGACTGGAATACACGGCCAAACAAATTAATATACAGCCAAAAGAAGTAAAGGCTAATAAATAAATAAAAATTGCCAGAGAGTAAATGAGGAAACGGTAAAAGAAACGACATACGTTTAAAAAGCTTTTAAAACCTTTGGTATTTACTTAATTTATTCATATAAGTTTATATTACTGAAAGTAATAATGATTCCAGTCAAAATTTCGAAAATATAACAAAATATAATATATATATATATATATATATATATATTAATTATATAAGGTTAAAATAAGAAAATAGCACAAAATTGCAAACTAGTCTAGAAAAATGAAAAATAAACAGAATGAACTTTGAAAAATTTATATGGAATTGTAAAAATATTTATAACAAAGATAAAAACATAAAAGTAAAAATACATTCACAAATAAATATATAAATTTTAATTTAAATATAATTTAAATAAAGAAAATAGCAGAAAAATGGAAACTAGGCTTTAAAATTTGGAAATAAATTCAATAAGCTTTGGAAAAATTCAAACATCACTTTAAAATATTTAAAAGACAAAATGTACTTAAAATAACATATTAACACATAAAAAAATTAAATTTAAAGAAAACAGAAAAAGGTTTAAAGAAATTGCTTAAAAATCCAAAACGGTGTCCAGAAATTACAAATAAATCACCATTGACTTTGAAAAATTGTTTACTTCATTTTAAAATTATTATAATACAAAAATATACATACAATAACATAAATATACAAATTAGGATAAGATATATCAAGTAAAATATCATTTATATACATTAAAACAAAGAATATTGTTAAATAACTTAATATACACACAATATTGAAAACAATATAACTTTCACAATTTAAATCCGTTTTCAATGAAACGAAAAGAAGTATTCAAGTTATTTCATCTATTTTCATAAAAAATTTAATATTTTAAATAATTTAAGTTTGAAGTTTAAAAGTCAAAGTTTGACCAGTTTGACCAAAAATTCACTTTTCGGTAAAATATTCAATTTATACAAGTTTGAAACTATAATTCACATAAAAACCAACATTTATATTTAAAAAATGAAATGTTTGAAATAAAACAAATTTAAAATAATAAAAATAAAATAAAGTCAAATTTAAAATATATAGGCAAAATCTCGGGTTGTTACACTCTCCCCCACTCAAAACTTTTCTTCCCCGAAAAGGAATGAGGTACGGGAAAGCACAGACAAAGATAGAGTGAAATAGGATTAAGATAAGATGACAAGGAGATTGAAATTATACCTGATAATTATTGTTATAGGTAAGTTTAACAAGGTGCAGATTATCAAAGATTATAGAAAGATTTCTAAACAGAAAGATTATAGAAAGATGCCTATATCAGTCTATAGCAAGATAAGGATGATAAGGACAACCAAAAGATAGTTTGAAAAACAAAATAAGGAAATAAATTTGAAAGCATGGGAATTTCAACTTAAATAGAGAATAAATCTTTACACAAGTTAAATAAATCTTAACTATCTCAAATTTCATTATCTTATTATCCAATCATCTTAAATTAACAATTTTTAAAACCATGGGTTTGAAAAATAATCATTTTTTACACTCACAATGTACTTAATAAATTTTATTCTTCTTTATTCCTAATTAAAATTAAATTTATTCCTCTCAATATATTCATCACTTATGTTAAATATACTTACACTTATTATAACTGCTTTCTTTTATTCTTAGTTCTTTTAAAATTATTTTATTGCAGGTTATTCAATTACCCTTTATTCTATTTACCTCTGTTAATCATTTTATAATTAAAATACAAGTGTATAACGTTTATTATAAGCACTCAAATTTTAAAAAACTTTTTATATTGTATATTATCCAATTACATTGTTAACTTCTAAAATTAAGGTAAGTTATATTGGAATGCAATTGAGTATTATACAAATAAAACTTTCCAATTCAATTATCTCAAGTTTGAATTATTTATCCAAAATTTTTGATTTTCTTTTTATAACTGAAATTATTCTTTAAAAATAAAATTTAAGAATTAAATTTCCGATTTCTTCAAACCATTTAGGGATAACTAAAGGTATGTACATAGTTTATCAAATCAAGTTTAAATCATATGTCTATATATATTATAGATCAAGTCATATTTTAGAAATTCAAATCAAATCAATTTGATTTACCAAAACAAAGCTGTAGTAAGTCTACAGAGCGGTCTCTTCACTTCGAAACTCGAAAATGAACGTTGATGATGTCGCGATCATCACCAAAGTTATTTTCCAACGATAAAGAGAAGAGCACTAATTTTTAAACTTTCAAGTTCTTTGAAAACAAATTCCTATTCGAAAATACTTTAAATAATATAACCCTTTTAAAATTAAAACACAAGGTTTGAAACCGTCGGAAATTGAATTCTCAAGTTCTTGTTTTAAATTCATTTCTATTTCCAAATTAATTTATAACCATTGTTTATATTCAATTATTTATATGAGACAAAACCCATGGTTTACAAAACCATAAATAAAGACTATTATCTCTTGACAACTAGTTAAATTAATTATAAAATTCTGAAAATTATACTTATATATAATATTAGATTTTTTTTCCAAATATAGGAATAAATTTTTCAAAACAAGGATAAAGATTCAAATTTGATGGACTCAAATCAAAGAGAATTTTGATTTAAAGATAAGTTGGAATCAGAAGATTCGATGATTAAACAACAGAATAAGGAACTGGATAAGTTTATATAAATCGCGGGCAACCTTAACCTGGTCAACCGTGACTTAAAGAGTAAGATCGATATGGATTTTCTGGGGTAAATCTACATTCGATCTGAGGAGATAGAGTTCGGAATAACCAAAGATACTAGCATATAAACCGAGGATAAATATAAATCTCTGGTGAATCAATGCTAAGTGTAAAGGAGTTTCACCCTTTTATTAGAATATTGGCGAAACCGCCAATTCACTATAAAGATCATCCGAAGTGGAGTTATGGGATACTCCAGAATCGAAAGAAAATGAATAGTGAGGGACACGAATGAACTTTGGAACCGTAGGGAACGTTCCAAAATTCGAAAAGGAAGAGATTCAAGCTCGAATGAAAATGATTCTATAAATCAAATTTACCATACAATCTAAGTTTTGCCTAGAGCCAAAGCTCTGAAACCAACTGTAACGACCTGGTATTTTCAACCATTCGCATCCACTATAAGTGTATAGGTAGACACTCATGCCAGAATTGAATTGGTCAAAATACCACGTTGTATATAAAAATTTAGTAAATCTCAGAATATACAGTAAATAAAATCACAGATTCACAGACACGGAGTAATAATAATGCAGTGGAAGTAAAAGAAATAGTAGTTCATGAAGCTACTATATAAAATATTAGAGTTACATAAAATACAACAGAAGAAATAAAGTACAAGGGAAGTCATGTAAAATACAACAGAAGAAATAAAGTACAAGGGAAGTCTCACTACATAGAAGTCTACTAATACAAGAGCTAAAAGGAACAACAGACTGCAAAAGAAAAAACTTGACAAGTAGATAATCTCCAACGATTCCAATCTCCAGAAAGTGGAAATCCAAATCTATGAATAACTCAGGGTGACCCGAGCGTAAATAAAAATACAAACACTCGAGTCAGGACATACATACTTATACAATGTAAACCAACTCAAGTGCACTGTAGTAAAAGTACAAGTAACTTAAAGGATGCTTGGGACCGCCCATCCTCTAAGGATCCGTTAAACTATTTATCACGTAGTAATACTTCGTTATTATAATAATGTCTATTAGTAAAATAAACTTACTTTTAAATAACGTTAAGGGTTTACATTTTCCACCTTAACACATAATATATTCCCATATTCTATACAGTACCGTAATCTCCCCCGGAACAGGCGTTGTCAGAGGGCACACCATAGGTATGGTACAAAACCAAAATCGTATAAGGCTCGCTATGGTAGGTGACACGGCACAACTAGGCAATGCCAGGGTAGATATACCAATTACGCTTCCGGACCGGTGGTAATGCGTAGCGCGCAGCTACTGCCCACCTCGAACAACACTCCCATATCAAAAGTGCGCACCAAACAATCACAAAGTAATAGAATGGCATACGAAGAAGTGCGTCCGATCAAAGGTGCTACCTTATTAGTCCGTCAATCGCTCCTGTTTTAGCCACCTTATGCCAACTCACGGGAGTCGGGTCCACGTAATATACCTCGAGAACGTCACCACCATCCTACTTCATTCTGGAATCTCCACCGCGTACACAGTTGTTAAAGTGGTTTTCGGTATTGGCCGGGTATAAGACAATATATGATCCCGCTCTCTTTAACAACCAATCGTTATTATAACCCGTGGTTATAACTTTTAAAACAATATTTTATACTTCAAAATAAAGTATCCCTTTCAATCCGAATCTTTATCAAAATAAAGATCAAATCATTTCCAAAGCCATTTCAATAAATCAACATACCATATCTTTCAAATTCAAATATTTATCAAAATAAATATCAAGTCATTTCTAACCATTTCAATATATTAAATTATCATATCCTTTCAAAACTCCTTTCAAATCATTTTAATATATTAAAATATCATATCTTTCAAAACTTCATTCCAAAATGTTTTTTTAATATCAAAATATCATATCTTTCCAAAGCTTCATTTCAAAACATTTAATATATATCAAAATATCATATCTTTCCAAAGCTTCAGTTTCAAATCATCATATAAGTTCAAATCCAAATATTCAACTTTAAATACCCTTTAAATTCAAAGATATCATTCATTTATTATCATCCCAAATCACCTTCTTTATAGCTTATATTTTAATCAAAATAATCCATTTAAACCATTTAAATTTTAGGTTTATATACTTTCAAATCAAGTATTCAATTTCCAAAGTTTTAAACCATTATGAGTTCATTTACTAAGTTAAAACCATAAACATTGAAAATTTCAACCTTTACAACATTCAGAAAAAGGTGCTGAAAGTTATACTTGAAAACATTTCAATTTAACCATTTAAAAATTATAAAAATCATATTTTGACATTCAAAGATGTTTATTAAATACTCTTTTAATTAATGATTTTTATAAAGCAACATTTTATAATTAAATCAAATTTCACAAATCCACTTAATAAATTCAAGTGTAAACTTCATATTTTTACATTTAACACTTCATTAATGTTTACATTTCCAAATTATCATTTCACAAATTAAACTAAATTCCCAATTTATTTAATTAACTTAAAACTTTAAACAAAACCAAATTCCACATTTCCAAATCAAGTTGTATTTTTAAATTTCACTTTTTAAGCATTCATTTATTTAACCACTTAAATTCATAGAAAATCAATAATACTTTAATAAATCACTTAAATTCAAATTTAATCAAATTATCATATTTACCAATTTCCAATGAAATTAAATTTCCATTTTTTTTCATATAACTTAAATATCGTTTTTAACCAAAATTCCAAATTTCCAAACTTAAGTTATATTCAATAATCCAATTTAACCATTCATTAATTACATTTTTAACTCATAGAAAAAAATCATAATTTTATTTATTTTAAAACATTTAACAATCTATTTAAATCAAATTTCATAAATTTATATTTTAAAATGCTTAAAAATATCCAAAATACTTTATAAAATAACCACGGGTCTGTATATAGTTTTCTAACCTAGGTCAAGTGATACGGATATGTATCATTTCAATTCGCAGTTTAAAAAGAAAAATCCGGGTTCTATCATTTCAAACCCGCAATCCCAAGTTAAGTAAAATAAATAAAAACCGTTCAGGCTTATCATTTTATCCCATAACGATTTTTCCCTATTCTAAAGTCCGTTCGGGTATGTATCATTTCAACCCATATTGATTTCTAATCTACAGGGAACTTGCAGTGTGATAAACATATATAAAAATGAACAGTAACAACATATATATAATAACGGATGATATGACATGAAATTTAACAGGTTTAACATCATATATAATAAATCACAGGCAGTTATAACATCACATTTTTTTTTCTACACATTCAGTTGTTGTTGTTTCACAACTGCATAAGTATAAATGTCGTGTGAGCTTTACTCACCTTTTTAGCTGGAGATGGCAATACAAATGACATAAACGGATTCCAAAAGGCAAGATGACACAATAATAGATCCAAGTGGGAAGAGAATCAAACTCAATGATCTTGTCACAACCCATTAACAAAACCAAACATAAATATAGATTCAATACCCGATTGAATTGAAATAACTTTGAAATAAAAAGCAATATGAACACACGATCTTTTGCCTTGCTTTCTATTATTGTTTTGCATGGCCTAGGGGTGTATTTGGCTCAGGTTTGGACATAGCATGGCTCAGGTATGAACACAAAAATGCACGGCTATAAGGCATTGAAGGTGGAGGGGTTACAACTTGAGAATGTTAAGGGTTTCAGGCAAAATAGCATGTTTTGGTCAACAAAAGGGCTCGGCCTTGGAGTGGTTTGGCTTGGCCATTCAAGTTCAGATCTAGAATGATGTTGGGGTGGTGTGTGGTGGTCTGGTCAGATGTGGTGGCGGCGGCTAGAGGTGGTGGTGGTGGTGGAAAATGAAGTGGTGAAGCAACAAGGCTCAAACTAGCACGTTTTCAAGGCATAGGTTGGATTTTGAGGGGTTTTGTCACCATGGTTGGCTCGGATATGGTCATGACCTGGAGGGTAGGTGGTGATGATGGCAGGGAATAGATGTAGAGAGTGGTGGCCATGGCAATAGTGATGAGGCCATGCAAATAGAAGAAAGAAACAAGACAAAAGTATGGAAAAAATAGAAGAAAAAGTGCAAAAAGAGGAGGCCATTACACAATTTTTTTCTCCTAGCCGTGAATGAATGAGAAGTGGAATTTTTTTTTTAGCGAATGAAGACTGGAATACACGGCCAAACAAAGTAATATACAGCCAAAAGAAGTAAAGGCTAATAAATAAATAAAAACTGCCATAGAGTAAATGAGGAAACGGTAAAAGAAACGACTTACGTTTCAAAAGCTTTTAAAACCTTTGGCATTTCCTTAATTTATTCATATAATTTTATATTACTGAAATTAATAATGATTCCAGTCAAAATTTTAAAAATATAACAAAATATAAGATATATAAAAATATTTATTAATTATATAAGGTTAAAATAAGAAAAAGCACAAAATTGCAAACTAGTCTAGAAAAATGGAAAATAAACATAATGAACTTTGGAAATTTTATATGGACTTGTAAAAATATTTATAACAAAGATAACAACATAAAAGTAAAAATGCATTCACAAATTAATATATAAATTTTAATTTAAATATAATTTAAATAAAGAAAATAGCAGAAAAATGGAAACTAGGCTTTAAAATTTGGAAATAAATTCAATAAGCTTTGGAAAAATTCAAACATCACTTTAAAACTATTTAAAAGACAAAATATACTTAAAATAACATATTAACACATAAATTTTTTTTAAAGAAAATAGAAAAAGATTTAAAGAAATTGCTTAAAAATCCAAAACGGTGTCCAAAAATTACAAATAAATCACCATTGACTTTGGAAAATTATTTACTTCATTTTAAAATTATTATAATACAAAAATATACATACAATAACATAAATATACAAATTAGGATAAGATATATCAAGTAAAATATCATTTATATACATTAAAACAAAGAATATTGTTAAATAACTTAATATACACACAATATTGAAAACGGTATAACTTTCACAATTTAAATCCGTTTCCAATGAAACGAAAAGCAGTATTCAATTTATTTCATCTATTTTCATAAAAAAATTAATATTTTAAATAATTTAAGTTTGAAGTTTAAAAGTCAAAGTTTGACCAGAAATTCACTTTTCGGTAAAATATTCAATTTATACAAGTTTGAAACTATAATTCACATAAAAACCAACATTTATATTTAAAAAATGAAATGTTTGAAATAAAACAAATTTAAAATAATAAAAATAAAATAAAGTCAAATTTATATAATATAGGCAAAATCTAGGGTTGTTACAGGAGGAACGTCCAGATTTCCCCATTTTAAACTATTTTCATCCTACGATTCTGGTGCCTTTCAACCCTTATAAATAGAACTCTATCTCTCCACTTTTTATTCATATTATCTTAGGAAATTCAACGAAACTCTGCCTTTGTTATCTCTTCGAATTAGGTGGAGAAACTCCATAGAGAATTCAGGTAAGAATTCAATCTATTTTCTATTTATTTCTTCTTCTTCCAACTTATTCTTATTCTATTATCCTTAAACTATTCTAAATCTAATAAAAATATACACATCTTCAATATTCTGTGTATATATATCAAAAGAGAGAGATTCTGGAAGAGATTATAAGGCGTGCAATTCTAAGGAATGTGAAGCTAAAGCTATTATGTGAGTGGAAACTTTAGTATTTCTTTTTAGTAATTATTTAGTGTATCTCTGTGGATTTGAATATGCTTTAAGGATTTTGAGATTGCGAAAATACAATAGATAAAATCCCTTAAAATTCCTTTTTATTTTGAAATGCCAATTCTATATGGAGATTTTCAACTATTTATGTTAATTTAATGGAATCTGTTTTGTTTATGCAATTTTTGATAATTTCATTGTCCATTATACTTCTTCTTCCTCTTTGGTTCAAATTGTGATTCTTTAATGAAATAAGGAGTTTAGATTACGGATTTTATTTGTAGTTTACACCACTTATTCCACAAAAAAATTCTTTGTAAAAGAGGGGTTGAATAGAATATGGAGTTTAGATTGCAATTCCTATTGTTTAGGATATTTCATTAAATTAGTGTAATAATTTGGGTTTTTATTTTATTTACAATTTTGTTATTGCAATTTTGGTTTTGAATATTTATTCCATGTTTTAGATATTAGCTTCCTTTATTTTGGTATGTTGAAATCTTGGGGATTGGAAGAAAAAAGACTTGTAATAGTATTTGGTTAGAGAGTTGACATTTAACACTAGTTTAGGGCGTTAAACACGTGCATTTAGAATTTATTAGGCACGAATATTTATCTCTATTAGCGTAATTAATATATAATTATTGCGTATATGGAGTAGTTAATTAGGTATTTATTTTTCTTTTGTTTCCCCCATTAGGAATGTAATTGATTGTTAGAAAAAAAAAGTGAAAAATCTTATATAGCCTAATTATTATTCTAACATGTAATAAGAAGGATTCCTAATAAGGCCTTATTTATGAAATGGTGAGATGAGTATTATTATATATGTATGGAGTGTATTTAATTTATGGCTAAGTCATAAGGATGGGAGGTCAATAGAATTACATGATGGAAACTTGTCCTTCACTTTGAGGCTACCAGCAGTTGTGTACACTTCCTATTGATGTGAGATATCTTTATGATAAATATTATAATGGCACGAGGTTAGTCCCAAATTCTATAGGAGAAATCTGCTTAGCTGATCAGGCTTCCAGTTTCTATAAATAGTCGGACTAATGTGAGATGACATTATGAGTATGGCCATTGTACGAGCGGCCTAAGGTCTTAAGGCATTAAGTGATTGTTTGAGGGCCTGCCTCTTTTCCCTAAATGAAATATTAAATAGGTCCGGAGGATATGTTGGGTGGTATCACTATAGGGGTCTGCTTCTGGATAAGATATTAAGTGACTAATTGAGGGTCCGCCTTTCCAAATAAAGAAGCATTAAGTTACTTGACATTCGACATGATGCTGGCTAGATAGTACCTTTGAGGAGCATGCATTAGGAATAGGTATTAAATGACGGTGTCGCCTTTATTAAGGTATTAAATGATCGGCGTCTGCCTGTTCTCTAATAAATGGTATTAAGTGGCTGGAGTACTATCTCTTGCATAGTTAATTAAACCCGAGATTTAGGTTATGGGATTCTGGAGACCTGCTTCTTTCCTTAAAAAGAAGTTTTTTTTGAGAAAAATGTGTGATCCTCTAATAAAAGAGGAGAGCACACATGAAACTATATATATAGAACATAACAAGGTGTTGCCAACATGCCTGGTAGGTGACAAATCTAAATACAAGTGACAAAGGAGAACACAGGTACCCCTATAATGAGCTCCGGCAATGCCACCGCCCATTACACACCAAAATCGAGCTCCGGCATGGACACTGCCCGAAAGTAAGGTATTGGAAGTACCTGGAAAGACTGAATAGCATCAAAAGCCAAAGATACTGAAAGTCAGCTCAATCTAGAAGGAAACTATATGTGGCTGCCTCAGTAAGAAATAGCGAATCTAGAGAAGAAGGACTAATGATCCAGAAAGTAAAAATTCATTCTGAAAGCTCTGGTATAGATGGAAGTAGCACCTGATGCAATCAGCAATCCTAGAAATGTCTATCCTGCACACCTGTAAAGAGATACTAACATCCTATCTATCCCAAAACTATAACTTCACTAGGAAAATAATTAGAATGAAACACATATATAAATAGAATTTATATACATATATGTGTAAATAAAACATAATAAGATATAACATAATAAAGATAATCTAGCACAAAAACTAACAGTTCTAAAAAGTAAAGGAAATATGGTTCAAACTGAAGAAAATTAACGAACTATAAACAAGAATAATAATAACTAATTCAAAAACAAAGATAATTCTAGAATTGTCTTTGTGGACCTTCAATTAAAAGCAAGTAATGGTACACCGAGGGATCATCATCTAAATTTGAAAAGATGTTAATACTATTATTATTAATGTCAAAAATATTATTGTATTGTTTAAATATATTAATATTATTACTAACCTTGTTAAGATATTCCTTAAAAATATTGTTTTTAGCTAATTTATATTTAGGATTAGAAATCCAATTAAGACAAGAAGACGAAATTAAAAAATCAATTTATTGAAATGATTATTGTTATTACTAAAAATGCGTTGATTTCTTTCAAACTAAAGCTACCAACAGAATATAGTAAATAAAGTGTCAAGCAAGTATCTATTATCCTTATTAAACTTAAATCTAAAAGTGTTCCAATAGTAAACGCAATCAGTAATTCTAGTACAAATATTAAAGCCAAAAATATTAAGGGTATTCATAAGAATAAAATAAGTATCCATACGATAGTAGTAAATATGCTTAATATCCTCAAAATGCCTATTACAAAAATAATATTTATTGTTAATATGTATATTTTTCTTTTTAAAAATTCCATAGTATTTAATTTACCATGCATTAGCCACATATGAATTTTTTGCATTCACGAGGAGCATTTAATTTTAAAAAAATTAAAAAAATTATTAGTTACACTCGAAAAGTTAATAAATCTATAAAAATAATTAGCAAAATATTTCTTACTTTTATCCCACTCCCAAAAAATATAATCATTATCATTATCAATATTATAAAGGTTTAATCTAGCGTTTAGTATATTAAAGCTGCCTAAGGGTAGAACCTAGTAGAATTCTGTTAAAACTAAAAATCCAAGGAGGGTCATTTTCAGGAAAAAAACTTCTGAAATAAATGCATATTTAATGTTACAAATATCATACAACTCTCTAAACTCAATCCTAAGAGGAATGATGGAAATCCAACTATCATGCCAAAAAGAGGTATTATTACCTAAGTGAACTATAATATTAACGCCTAAATTAAAAATCACATTACATTTTAAAATGGATTTCCAAAAATAAGATTGTTTACATAAAACCAATGGACTAATTTGATAAAGATTATTACTACCATTATAGTAATATTTAGAAATAATTTATTTCCAAGTGGCATTATCGTTAATGTCCTTAAACTTCCATAACCACTTACCTAGAAGGGACAAATTCATATTACGCAAATTAATAACTCCTAAACCTCTATCCTTTTTGGATTTACAAACAGTTTCCCAATTTACTAAACTTTTTATGCAGCTGTTTGAATTTATCACCGCTCCACAAAAAATCTCTTCTAATTTTATCTATTTTATCAATCACCCAGTCAAGAAAAAATGCATAGACATCCAATAGATCGGAAGAGCTGATAAAACAGAATTAATTAAAACAAGTCTACCCGCTCTAGATAGAGGTCTCCCATTCCAATTAGAAATCCTACGTATAGTGTTATCTATAATTATAAACCAATCATCGTGTTTTATCTTAGTCGACCTAATCACAAAACCAAGATAGTCAAAAGGAAAACTCATAGTTTTACAATTTAGCATTTTAGCAACTAAATTTTCAACTTTTTCAAAATCATTTAAAACTAAAACCGAACTTTTATCAAAATTTATTTTTAAACCTGATTGGTGTTCAAAACTATATAGAATAGAATAAAATTAAGAGAAATAATGTGTCTAGGAAGATAAGAAGAAAAAAGCAAGGTATCATCTGCAAATTGAAGGACTGATATACCGTGACGCGATATATCATTACCTATATTTCCCGGTGAACCATTATCAACCGCTTTTTTTAATTATCTTAGCAAAAACATCTACGACTAAGTTAAGCAGAAGAGGCGATAAAGCATCCCCTTGCCTTAGACCTTTCTTAGATTGAATTTTATTTCCTACAATACCATTAACCATAATACTAGAGTTGCCAGTTTTAAGCAATTTTATGATCCAGCTAATCCATCTATGACTAAAACCTCTAGCTTGAAAAATATCCACTAGAAAATCCCAACCTACCGAATCAAAAGCTTTTGCAAAGTCTGGTTTTAAAATAGCACAGGTAATATTATTCTTACAACCGTGATTGACGTATTCTTGAACAACTACCACACCATCGGTGATATTTCTCCCTTTAATGAAAGAAGATTGTGAACAATCAATTCGATCGTTCATTTTAGTACTAAGTCTACTAGCTAAGACTTTTGAGATAATTTTAACGGAACAGTTGATTAATGAAACAAGTATAAAATCTTTTAAATTATTAGCACCTACTTTTTATGTATTAAAATAACATTTGCGAAATTAAATCTTCCCAATTGTAAAAGTCATTAAACATGCTAATTAAATCTAATTTTAAAACAGCCCAAAATGTTTTATAAAAGAAAATTGGGAATCCGTCAGGACCCGGGGATTTATCACCTGGCAAATCGTTGATGGCTTTTCAGATTTCCTCTTCAGTAAAAGGAATGTCTACCTCTAAGAGGTAAATATTGGAAGCAGCCGGATATAAATCATTCCATCTAACATTTATTCCATGATTTTTTTTGTTGCCAAAAATATCTTTATAATAATTTATGAATGCTTTATTGAGATCTCTTTGATCCACTAATTCTAAATTATCGACTAAAATGGAATTAATCGTATTACAACATTTTCTACCATTGGCCATATTTTGAAAAATAAAATAGTATTATTGTCCCCTTCATTACTCCACTGAATTCTGGATCTTTGCTTCCACATAACTTCCTCCTTTTCTAGAATAGAGTTAAGTTCTTCTTTTAAATTAGTAAGAACATTCCGCTCACCTACATTTAATTATCTATTTTATTTAGTCTGAGCATCTCATTAAGAATATTTTCTTTTTTAATTTTAATACTACCAAAAATATTCTTATTCCAATATTTAAGAAAAAACCTAAGTTTCCTTAATTTTTTTTGCTGAATTGTCTCCATTTCTAATATTATACAAGCTCAAAGAGGTCCATTTATTAATTATTAAATTCGATAAACTAGAATCTAATAACCACATTTTTTCAAATTTAAATGATCTACTAAAAACCATATGATGATCACAGATAAGAATAATGGGATAATGATCAAAAAGTGTAGGGCAACCCAGACACTCTACAGATAGGAAATTTATCCTTTACTTCGTCACTAACGAAAAACCTATCTAGAAGAGCCGGAGAAGGGGACTACCTAGAATTACTCTAAGTAATATCTGTATTGGAGAGAGGAATTTCAATCAAACTTGAATTAGTAATAAATTGATCAAATTCCTCCACAGCAGAGAAATCTTCCTCCCTTGGAGTCCGCACACCTATAAAACGAGTAACATTAAAATCATCCTCAAAATCCAAGAGCCCGGCGCTAAAGATCTAAACTCAAGACATTTATTCCAAAGAATCCGACGACCTAATTTTGAGTTCGGCCCATAAACATTAGAAATATTTAAAAAAGAATTATCAAATAGATTAATTAGAATAATGTGTATCAAGTTTTGTTTGGTGATACATTGGAGTAATTTAAAATAGTTAAACCTCTAAATGCACCCATCGAAGGTATGAAAACCTATTTTCTAAAATGATATCGACCTAGTCTTCTATAAAGACAAACATCTGGACATTCAGTTTTAGTCTTCTGAAGAAGTGCAATGTCAATAGAATAGTCTTTAAAAAAAATCTCTAACCTTAACACATTTATTTAAGTCATCCAAACCTCTAATATTCCAACAAATGATCCTCATAAACCCATTGGCCTAGCCCTATCAAATTCCTTACTTCTAATAAACTCACGATCTAACACTATATCGGTGAAAATAAAAGCAGTATCACTGGCTAGCTGACTGAACTCAAAAAATAACAAATTACCTAAAGCATAAGACGAATATGTACTACCCAAATCAATATGCATACCTAAGCCCAAATCCGAATCACCGCTCACGGTACTCGAACCAGGAAACTTACCCAAAGATTGAGAATGACTGCATCGAATCTTGACACTACAATGAATTGACCCGCTAATGCCACAAACTTCCTTCATCTACCTCTCTTCGATGAAATCTAACAAGAACCTGAATTACTACCTAACTCCCCATTTTGAACTTTCGAATGAAGCCCAGATTTCCCTTCATAAGTTTGCACAAATGCAGGATCATTAGAGCCACAACTCCTCACCAAAATAACGAATCCCCTTCATTTATTAAATCACTACCCAAACCAATAGACTCTAAAATTGCCACAAAACCCGAGAACACCTCTTCCAGATTATCAACTCCACTCAAATTTGTAATAGTAGATACTTCTTTATCACCACCATTATCATAAGCAACACCACCATTCAAGGTGTTGGAAACAACATTAACACTTGATAAACTCACCTCAGAATGACTATCGACAACTAGAGAGGGACTTGAAGAATTCATTACATCAACAAAAGTCAAAACATGTGCACCATGCACAACTACAGCAGCGTGCACATTATCTAAAGAAACAATGATCGAATTTGAATTCTCTTCAGCAACTGGAGACTCTAGCTCTGCCATTTTATCATCATCCTTTTGCTGTTCAAAAGACATGATCCATTCAAAAAAATCACCTAGCTCAAACATATGATCATCGCCTGGATAAGCATAATCATCAGAGTTGAGTGAATCCTCCAGTTCATCCACCAACACTCCATCACATTTACTATAGTCCATCAAGGCACTCTGGTCATTTAAATCGAATACTTACAGAAAATCAACATCTATCATTGTTGACCACAAATCATTACTAAAATCCTTAATGGATTTAGAATATTGATCTACATCCATTCGATTTTCCATATCTTTTCTAACATCTACCATGCTGTTCAGATGATCCAAGTCATGATCAAACAAAAATTCACTTAAAATATAGTAATCCTTAAAACTACCATCTTTAACATCGACAGAGTCATTGTTACAAACATTCGCTCTCGTTTAACCAAACTATCAGACAATGAATGAAACTCATATCACTATCCACTTCATTCTTAACAAAATCAGTGATAGTTGCTGGTTCTAGACACTTGAATCTGTTAGCAGTAGGAATCTCAAAATTCACCAATCTTCGAGTATGAGGTTTATCTTTTTTGGTCTTTATATGAGTGAAGCTTTTGTTCGATTCATTTCCAAATACTTTTGAGATAGAAGAATGAGTGCAATTATTACACAGAGCAACAACAGTAGGATCATACATAATTGGGTCGGTTCTTATTAACTCCTCTTTCTTGACAGAGTTAGGAAAGCCTTTTTCTTTTTCGCCAACAGGATTTTCTTTTTTCAAAACTTTAGGAGGGGAATCAGATTTTCCAAAATATAACCCTGGATCACCAAATTTTTCTTTATAACCCTTATCGATATTCGGTGAGTTGATAGTGTTGAAATGAAACAGCAGATCTTCTAAATACTTAATACTTCATTTCGTTTTTTCCATAAATGATCTAGTAAGATCCCTTTCAACATCATACACTGTAATATGATTGTTCAACTAGAGTTGCGGAGGAGACAGAGTAATTCGATTTAGACGAACAAACATACTTCTCGTGGCCAGATTTGTCGCAAGCGAAGCATCTGATAGGGTCATGGCATTGAAACGAATAGTAACTATAACCACCACATCTAAAATAGAAATCCTTTCTTTTCCTTGAGTCGATCCAATTCTTGTTTAAAGAATGCAATAAAAGGCTCTGAAATCCATAAGGTGGTTGTCGATCCTTTACCACTTGCGAATATGATCGATGGGGTAGAGAATCACAATGTATACGATCTAATGAGAGGAAAGAAGATGACTGAATCGAGGATGAAAAATTACGAACGTGAGAGAAAAATACAGACGCCATTGGGTTTCCTTAAAAAGAAGTACTAATGATTTTAATGGTTTTGTGTTCGTAATCACATTATTATTTTGTAATATACTGCCCAAGTACTGAAAATTTAAGACTCAAGGTATTTATTCCCCAAACACATATTGTTTTGACTCCCTCCTCATTACAACACAGGTTAAAGGACGTTGATGGCGAAGATGACACTTAGAGACGAAGGTGGCTTTCTTTTGGCAGTATTTATCAATTTCATTTTCTTTTACATATACCCATGTATCTAGACCATTGTCGTAATGGATTTATGACATGATTTGATTGCACTTTGTATTTTGACATATTTATGATTTTCAAATAAATGGGTACACTTTGCCATTATATTTTTTCCCATTCGGTGTGAGTTTTGAAAGTTTAATTATGACTATATACTCTTATCTTTTTGGTTCTACCAATAGGTTACCTTAGAACGAATTTAAGTTTCAACTGGCCTTTTTTGGGCTGAAATTTAGGCATGGATGGGGTGGGTTGTTACATTTGGTATCACAACTTATGTTGTTTGATCAATGGGATAAATATACGTATGAAAGGAAGTCTTTGTTATTTCTGGAAGGTGTTTTTAAAAAATCTTCCTATGTATATGTGTGTGTGTATGAATTTATGTCTAACTTTATAGATTCCAACTATAAAATTAGTTGCGACCATATTCCGAAAGGGTGGGAAAGGCGACTATGAGTTGGATGAATAAAAGAAATAATTTATACTCCTACTGCGATTACCCATGAAGCGGAGATCATATCTTTAGGAGTTAATTAAGGAGTGATAGAGTTAGGGGTATTCCCTAGGGGCAATTATATAATTTGTTACGTATATCTAACTCGTTGATCAATCTTGTTCGAAATAAAGGTGTTTTCTTTCTATTATATACTTGATATAATGCAATTATATTAATTAATTAATTTAATTAAAAGTATAATTGATAGAAAATCCATAAATGGTATGTTCATGATAGTAGTTACAAAGTGTTGTGACCGTGAGTGATTTATCACAATGAAACAAATATACCATTTTAAATATTCCTAGTCGAGATACATAGAGACTTGATATCGATGTACCCGTTGAGACTGGAGTATAAAACGCTCTTCAAATATTGGGCAGTGTATTACTCATGACTATTGGAGCACCATGGGGTTATGTACTAATAGTTATTGGATAACTACGGACTGACCCACTCGATAGTTTTGTGTTGGTTAATATAACTATGGTCAAGCAGAGAATATTGATGTGACTAATTTACATAATTCTCTCGACTTGAGAATATTGTTGATCTTCATTGTAAATGCTCCGCTTTGATTATAGTTAAATCATGGCACGACGTCCATTGAACGACTATAGTTGGGTCAAGCGAAAGCATTAGAAGTGAAACATTTTTCAAGAGAGGATTCTTCTCCTCAGTTATGTGAGATTAGTATCATGTTCAACTGACGTCAACTCAAAGTGAAAGTCTCTGGTCAGAGCATTTCAGTAAATAAAAGTTGTTAGTATTGAACCAAGGACTTTGCTTTTGGACTATAAAGTTGAATGTGGATGATATTGAAATTTTAACCATTACCAAATTCCAAAAATCCAAAGTGATATAGTTTTGAAGAAGAGAATTGGTGTAAATAATTGTCACCATTAGGTGCCACTTATAATAAGTAAAATTGGATTTTACCAAAAGAGGTGTAAGCGTTAAATTCGGCCAAAATGTTACACACCTGCTAAGTAACATGTGAACATTAATATTCGAATCGTTCAGTATTAATCGCTGACTGAATTTACACATTCGAGTCACACTATTGTAATGATGAATTCTTTGAAAAACCACAAGATTTAATTAATTTATAAAATGTCATAAATTGATTAAATTAATTGATATTTGAGAAATACTAATTATTAATTATTTGATGTTTGAAAAAAAATTAATTATTTTAATGCATTTATAAAAAGTTATATTTACGCGCATTAATATATGATATTGACGCAATCTAAAGATAATTGCATGAAATGAGACATGCAAAATTTTATGTTATTTGATGACGTGATTTGTGGAAATATTATGTCATTTAATGACATACATGTAAAGAAATGATTGGCGAGAGAGAGAAACAATCAAGGGAATCAATTAGGGAAGTTTTAATTAAAGAATGGGAAATATTTCAAATAAAATATATTCACTAATTCATTCTGGACATACAATTCATTCTTTCTCATTTAGTCTTTTTCTTTCTCTCCTCTTAAATTTTCAAGGTAGGAAACAAAAGAAAATTCCAAAATTCTTTCAACTCCATATGAAAACATTAAAAATAAACAAAACAAAAGTGGTTGATCCATCTCTTGCAAGGATTGGATGAGGATCTTGAAGATCTGAGGAGATATCATCATTCAAGATGTGACTTCTAGGCAACATCCTAAGGGGAGTCCATTTTCAAGATGTGCTTCAAGGCTTTGGGTAGTAAGGTATGTTTTTCTTTAATAGATAATGATATTTGATGTAATGTTGTGTTGAAAGAGAAATTTAATCATCATAACTTGTATGTACATATGACTGCCTCATTTAAGTTAAGAATTGTTTATATAGCTTGAATTATTTGTTGAATGAATCAATTGATATTTTATTTAATAAATCAAAGCTAATATTTGTATGTGTTTAAATAAAATGTTTTGTTTTGGAACTATGCTCCAAACATTCAATTTAAAGTCTAATTTTTAGATCAGAAATTTTGTACGTTCAATTTACCAATTGGGTTCTTATTTTGTTAAATTAGAATTAAAATTTATATATGTTTGAATATAATGTTTTATTATAGATCGATATTGTAAACATTCAATTCAAAATATAACCCTTTAGATATAAATTTTTGTTTCTTCATATTGTTTTGATTTGATTTTACTTCAACAAATTAAGTTAAAATTTATTTATTAATATTATAGCGTTTTATTAAAAATTCATGTTTTAAATCATATAAAACAAAATGTAATTTTAGATTTGAAAGTTTACGTAGATGTAATTTGTTTGTATTGCTTTGGAAATTAAAAAAGAAGAAGATGTTTTGGCAATAACTCTAAATTTTAATTTGATTACTATAGTCTTTAATTTGTATTAACTAGAGATATTTTATTGAATATTACATCATACAATTAATTTTTTGAAAATAAACCTACTTTTGAATTGATTGCTATAAATCTCTAATTTTTATTAAGTAGAAAGATTTGGCTTAATCTTATATACGCACGATTAATTTTATATGTACGTTTGCATATATAAAATTTATTACATGTATTTCATATTGTCAAAGTGTGATTAGATGTCTTTTCAAAAGGAGAAAACCGTTTAAATGAGGCAATAATATATACATACATTTCTTTTCGTCTATTTATACCCTTATATTGTGATGCCTATAATTTGTCATTTATATGCTGCATTAATTAAGTTTACGAAATAGAAAATCGATTCAATCATCGTTGTTACCCTTTATTTATTTTCCATTTTTTCCTTTATGTGATTAGTTATCCATTTAATTTTGTTTTTATTCTACAGCTTGCCATCAATTGATAACACCTATCATGTTGCACTTACATAATTTACAATATAACATATATTTGTTTATACTTACATTCATGGAATATGTATGTTGCTAAACAATGACATTTATATGATAAATCAATTTAATTGAAGAGAGAGAAATGAAAGGTTTCTCTCTCCATATAAATAATGTGCTTCCTTATTAATTGAATAAGTTAAGAGGAAGGAAGTGAAAAGTTTCCTTCTTTAAATAAATTTATACCCCGTCATTAATTGAATAATTTAAGAGCTAGGAAATGAAAAGTTTCCTTCTCTAAAAAAAATTATTAAGTTATTGTTACACATAAATATGTACATAAGAGTATATTTGATATACTCTAATTTACATGCACATTAAATTAAAGTAAAACTTTATTTATAAAATTAAATAAAATATTTATTTTATTTAAAGGAAACATAGAAAAATTCTAAGTATTTTTAGACTTCATAAGCCCATTATAGATCCAAAATGGGTAAATTTTTTGAAATTCTCTCATTTCTTCCGCTGCGGGCTAGCCCAGTTCCTTTAGTGGTATCAGAGCCTAATAGCCTATGCGGTCTAAAGTAGTCATGTTAGGGCTAACTAATTAAGCTTGTGCACTTAGTACGGCGTCTAAAAAGGTGATCTCTAGAATTAGAATTGGATAATCAAGTACCCTGTCCTACCTGGTTATCTGCATGGCTTGAAAGGTGATGTGAGCCTAAAGGTTTGCCCCTAATATAAATGAGCTAATTTGAATTGGGCCTTGGGCTAATTTTCAAAATAGTTTTGAAAATTAAGACATGATTTTAAATTTACAAGTTAAATTTAAAATAAAAACATGTTTATTACAAAAGGATATAATAGAACATAAATTTTTGAAATATTTGAAAAGGTAATCAAAACTTCTAAATGTTTGAAACTATTTAAATATTAGTTTCGAAATTTGAAGATTTGTTAATAAGATTAATAAATTAATTAATTAAATGAGTAAATTAATTAATACTTATATACATGTATTATATATGTTGACATATGTTTTATTATCTTAAAGTGTTTGAGATAACATAAGTACACGTGTATGTATATAAGATAGATTTTAAAATTAATATAATTTAATTAAAATTGTTTAATTAAATAAAAATACGCATATATAAGATATATGTGTTATATTATAAAGGATATAGTATAAGCTATAAAAGTTATAGTAGATATGTCCAATATAAATGCTATATTGGAATACTAACATAAAATTAATTAAAGAGTTAATTAATTTAAATCAATTAAATAAGATTTAATTAAATAAAATATTATACATAAGACTGTCATATAAGTAATATGAAATATAAAATTGTTATAACAATAAAACTTATATGATATGAACGTATAAACTAAATGTGGAACATTGAAGAAACCCAAATAGACTTAAGGAATAAATACATATGTAAATGTACATATAACGTGATTCCTAATGTGTTTGACACTTGAATCATGAGGGTATTTCATGAGAAATACAATATTCCTTAAGTCGATATTACTTGATATAGTATATTAAACATTACGAATCTTCAATATAATGTCGTCCTCTACTATATATATATATTAATAAATTACTTACATGCTCCTTAGTTGTTGAGAAAACTCAAGTTAGGGATGTTATGTGTGGTATTATTCATATATTGAATAGACGAGGTAAAATAACTATATGTATTTGTTGAGCAAACTCAAGGTATATATACTATACTTAGGCTATCACGGTATGCTAGGTATGAGTAAATAATCTCTTTCGATTTATTGAGCAAACTCAAGGTTGAAATAAGATTAGGACAAGGAAACAGGGTTAGGAGTTGTATGTGATACAACTGATAAGGAGTTATCCATCGTTAGCGGGGCTACGATTTGTTAAGCAAACTCAAGGTAAGAATACTAAGACAGATGAGTCCTAACACCCACTAATGAAGTCAAGACACTTCTATGTTTCATCTTAGGGTTTGGAGAAACATAAAAGACTGGTGAGAGCCTTATTAAAAAAATGAAATGGTAACATTTTACTTTTTTAATTTTGTAATAACATATGCTAAATAATGTTATAATTATCTATAATGATAAATTTGTGCATTTAATATGATTGGTAAAACATTTATCAATTAATATATACAAATGAACTGAACTAAAAATTGACAAATGGAAATATAATATAATACTCACTATTAAATGCCTATTGCATGTTAATGTTTTCTATACCCATGCAAGTGCCTATTTCTTACAACTACTTAATGCATTCATAAAATCATCACTTACGTGTTTATTTTTTTAGACCGTGTATTGCATTTTATTAGTTTAGGACTCTAAAAGCAATACAAGACTATGGATGGATATTTGATCTATATACTGTCACATATATATGTTATATGGTAAACGGTCATAGTTCATAATGTATGATACTTCAATGAATATAGTGATTCGAAATAAGCCAATAAACTGTACTATGAGATCGAGTATTCAATTTTATTGATTACATAAAATATCATATTTTGTTAATCGTAGCACAAGACCAAAACTACAAGATAGATCAAAGAACTAGATAGCTGAAATGTCGGTTTAATTAGTTTATGCAAAAAGAGACATATCTGATGTCCTTAAATGTTAAGGATAACCAAATGCGCTTTCATAAAGGGTTCTTTATGATATTGTAGTAAGATTTTTCTTCTGAATGATTTGACCATTAAGAAAGGAAAATGAACGTATAAGAGTAAATGTGATTTAAGGTATAGCCGGGATGGAGAGAGTGAATAGTCATTTCTTCTTCATACAGAAACAATGGAAAGGAGAACTATAATAATATAAAAAGATACTTAACATTGGAATAAGAAATATGATTTCTATTCTGAAATGTATTTTAGTATAGAAAATTTTTTCTATGAAATTTGTTCCTATGGGTTCAAGATAGTTGAAACTAGTTGCAATATATGAAACAAATAAATCTATATTAAGTGAATGATGGACCTTCGAATTTAGTACGTTGCTATAGTAATGGCGGAAATTGTGGGAGCATGCCATATAGCACTTATTGATTGCATTAAATTACAAAAATTGTTTCCATAAAACGTACAGAACATTATTTAGGAAATAATGACTATTTTTCGCTATCGACTAAAAAATAGACATAACTATATTTCAATATGAATATTTGTTATGAAATAAAATTATGGTTGTAACGACCCGTTAAATTGATGATATTTAATGTTAACAATTTAATATTTATATGACAATAGATTTGGATAATGTAGATTGTCACAATTTGATTTAAAGTTAAATATAAGAAACTGATATAAGGGTTGAATTAGTGAATATCAATAAAAAGATTAAGTAGAATGGAATTCATTTAATATAAAATAAATAGTGAAAATCATTATAACCTCTTAATTTAATACGATTGTTTAATTAATACTAAAAGAATAAAATTTGAAATAGTATTAATGTAATAATAACTGAATTTAAGTGCAACCATATTTATGGAAGTGAATTGGATTTTTGTGGATGTTAACATTGAATAAATTTATTTAGAGTAAAAAGGATTTAAAAGCATGTTTTGGATAGAATGTTAAATTCATGGATTTAGTGTAAGTAACTAGAATTTAATACTATAAGATTTGGAACTGAATGTATGAAGATAATTTTGTAGAAATAGTTAATTAACAACTTAATTGTGCATACCTAATATAATATAAATAACAAAAGGACTAGAACTTGATTTGCCTAGGTATGTATATATGTTGATAAACTATAACCAAGTGAGGAATTTGGTAGTAAATAGGGAATAAGTTGACTAAGGCAATTAGTAATTTAATAAATGAATGCATAGTAAGTAAGTGGAAATTTATGCATAAAAATATTTTCATATATAGTATAATTACAAAAGTTTACCCATTTATCTAATGTATATAATTGAATCTAAATTTAGGGCAACATTTTGTTATTGATGGTATAAGTGAATTTGAATAAAAGGGTAAAATTATGTAGATTTAACATGTATTGAGTATATAGTTAAGAAGGGCATTAGATGTAAATGAATCTAAATTAATGTGTCTAGTCAATAAAGGAGAACTTTAAGGGAATAAATATAAATGAATGTATTTGGGGAATGGATTCCTTTTATATGTTGAATATTATAACGTTGTTATTAAGAATGAACGTTACTTTAGTAATTATTAATATGGTAACGGAAGAGTGTATAAATTTTATAGTAACGTAAAAACGTATTGTAAGATAATAATTAAGTGTAGACTTATAAAATATATTTATGACAATAAATTTTGTAAGTTATTTATTCTATTAGTTGTTAAGTTTTATTTATGTGTAAGTTAACAATATTACAATTCAATTGAATACAGTAATTTATGCAAACAAAGGATGAACATTTGGAAGTATTACTGTAGTGATATATATATATAAGAAACGGTAACTTTGTAGTTGGGGAATATTTGATTTATTTGTGAGTTGTAATCAAATAGAGTCAAATTTATTAGAATTTATTGCAATTTAGGGGATTAATTGCAGTACCTTTGAAGATTTATTCACTAAAATAATTGACGATGGAAATTATATGTAAATTTGCTTTTAGTTAATATAAAATATCCAGAGGGCTAGAAATGACACAAATCTACTAGTTTAGAAATTTACAATAAAAAGTGGTAAGTAATTTTTCTAAATATTTAGATAGTAGGAAGATGTAGATTTAGATGGAATTTATTATTTAACTATTTCATAAGTTGAGATCTAAGTTTAGAATTGAGATTTTTAATGTATAGATATTGAGGCAATGTTAGTTTCATTAAATTGACATCAATAACCTTGAATAATAGAAAGAAAGTGAATTTAATAAATTTAATCAAACTTATAATGTTGAATTTATTAAAATTGGAATTAATATTGAAGTTAAGAATTCACATTTGAATTGATGAATAGAACAACTATTGACACTTAAATTGTTTAGAATTGGAGTAAATAGTTAAGAAAATTTAAAGGGAGAAAATTTGGTCAATTTTTGAATTTAGATGTAAAAATTGGATTTTTATAATTTATTTAATTTATTTAATAAATATTAAAAATAGCCATTTTTGTCACGGACTCGGATTTCGACGAAACCAGTTTCATCGGATCCGTATCGGTGAATTATTATAGGGTTTCAAGTTTCGTATCAATTGGACCTGTCGTTTGATCGTACGGACGCGAAACGCCTTGAAATCGATTTAATTAAGAAATCAATTTGGAAATTTTGTTTTCAACATAACTTCTTCATACGATCGAATTTGGTCGTGAAACTTTTTCCATCGCGTTTAGAATATTTTAAAATACCTATTTGGATATATGGGTTTAATAAATTTTGTTCCGGAGGCTAAACGGGCTTTTTGGGCCATAGTTTGTGGCGTACGTTCATCTATCTAGTCTATCTACTCTAACCCAACCCTACCTATAAATATACTGTGATAAACCCTAGCCTCATTTCTATTATCATTTGGATGTACGTTCATTTCTTATCTCTTTCTCTTCCTCAATGGTTGCAAAACCTAGATCTACTTCAATTCAAATTTCAATGAAAATTCAAACTCTCCAGAAAAATTCCACAAAAATATATGTCAATGCTCTCGATGAGCGTAATTCAGCGGTGATATCCGTTTTTCGATTGGAGCTATCTTTGGTCCAGAACAATTCAAATCATTTTCGGCCTCACATCATCGTCGCAACAAAAGTCATCGGATCGTCAAACCTTTTCTGGGTATTGGAGAGGGGACTGAGGGGGTCAGATCTATGTGGTTATGGCATCGAGTTAACGGCTGGATGTGGCGTATAAATTGGATTAGGGTTCGAAACCCTAGGTTTCTCGTGGCGACTGGTAGGAGTCTGGGCAACCGAAGGCTATGTCGTGGCCATGGAGAGGTGGGGCTCGTCTTGGGCTCGAAGATGGCAGTGGTTGGAGGTGGTCTGGTGGACGGAGTCGATCGAATTTGCTGGTCAAAGTTTGGATGAGGATGGGTTTCGTTCGGTCAAGCACGTACTGGTTGCGTAGGGGAAGAGAGAGCAACGCGTTTGTCTCTGGAAACAAGTTAGTGCTGACGTGGCTTAGAATGTAAATGTGTTCTCCCTTTTCATTTATTTTTATTTGAATTTCAATCACAAATACTGCTATAACTTTCGCATACGAACTCCGTTTCACGCGCGATTTTTTTTATTAGGATCGTAATTAAATTTCGGATCTGATGACGCCGATTTGGATGAATTTGGAGACCATCAAATTTTTGAGTTTAAATTGAATTTGGATTCAATTTAAATTCCAAAGGTGAGTGTTTTAACCCACTCACAACTACTAGAAGCTTTTATGTTTGTTAAATTAATTTTAGAAATGAATAGAAATTTATTTATGAGTATTTGGCATGTTTATTTTATTCATATCTGTTGAATTGCATTTATTTAATTTAACTGTTAATTTAATTAATTTATTGCGTATAAATTTACAGTTAAAATTTATTTGTTTGTATATGAACTGCTAGTTAACAGTTATATAATCTATTACTGAATATAGACTGTTAGATTAATAGTTGTTAAATTTAATCTGAATAAAATTGCCAGTTATTACCTGTTATATATTATCAAATATAAATTGTTATTGATTGATATTGCTTGATGATTGTGATTGGATGATGGGTGATGTTGATGGATGTTTTATTGTATATCATTAAATTGCAAATTATCATGCATATTTCCTTTCATTCGGGATTGTGGTTTGAAATGATATACAACCGCAAAATTTTATATCTTTTAAATTGCGGATTGAAATGATAAATATCCGTATCACTTGACCATAGGATAGAAAATTATATATAGGCACCGCGGTCTATATATAACTATTTTAATGTGATTTCTATGGTTTGGATGGAATACGGTTTATAATAATCTTAAATTTTATATTGTATAAATATTATTCTTCCATATATATACATATGAAGTTGAAAATTTTGAAATTAAAAGGTGTATAAATCTCTTTATTAAAAATGGAAAAAAAATTAAGAAAATGGAGTTTGATAATTTATATCATATGTTTAAATGTTAAGTTTGGAAATTTTAAGATATGATATTTATAATTGGATTTTTCCCAAGATAAATTGAAATGAATATTCTAGTATAATTTGAATTGAAAAAAATATATATTTTATTACTAGAAATTGGAGTTTTTATTTATTTATGGATTTTATGTGAATATTCAAGACTAATTAATAGAACATTCGATTTGTTGAAAGAATAAAATCCAACTTTAGTTTGAAATATTAATACTCCAAATGGATATACATATATATATATATATATAAATTGAAGTGGTTTTGGACTTGAGGGAGATAATACAAATTTTGGGTTAGACTTTAATAAAGAAATGTATTTGTAAAGCCATGAGAACTATTTTCTTTACAAAGTAACATTTAAGTTAAACCTTTTAATTCATATACCGTTGAATATCCAAACCATTCAAGTTTTAAAAAGTTATGGTTTTAAATTATGAATTTCGAAATATTATGCTTTGAAAGGATATTTGGCTTTCAGACGTTATAAATTTTAAAGCATTTGGATTTTTGAAAAGGTTTATATTTGGGATAAAGGATATCATATTGTTTTGGGTTTTTAAAATGATATCGTATTCCTAATTTTAAAATGGAAATGTTTATTCTGGTTTTAAAGTATGAGCTATTTTTAAATGACCGCGGTGTTATAATAACGATGGGTTGGCAAAGAGACCGGGATCGGATATGGACATACTCTCTGTCGATACCGAAAACCACTTTGACTAACCGTGTACGCGGTGGAGATTCCAGAATGAAGTAGGTGGTGGCGACGTTTCCCATAAGGTAAATACGTGGACCCGACTTCCGTGAGTTGGCATAAGGTGGCTAAAACAGGAGCGATTCTCAGGCCAATGAGGTCATTCCTCTGATCGGACCCTCCTCTTCGATATTATACTTTGATTTTGGATTGATTCAGTGGCCACTTCTATATTTTGATTTTGGGGAGTTAGTCCGAGGTGGGCGGTAACTGCGGCTACGCGTTTCCACCAGCCTGGATAGCAATTGGTATATCTACCCTGGCATTGCCTAGTTGTGCCGTGTCACCTACCATACCGAGCCTTTACTACGAGTTTCTATTTGTGTCGTACCTATGGAGTATCCTCTGGTAGCCTCCCGATCAGGAGGTATTACGGTACTGTATAGACTATTGGCATTTTACGTGTTAAGGTGGAAAATGTAAAGCCTTAACGCTATTTAAAAGTAAGTTTATTTTATAAATAGACACTACTATAATAGCGCAATATACTACATAGTAAATAGTTTAACGGATCCTTAGGAGATGTAAATCCCGAGCATCTCTTGAGTTACTGTACTCATATTTATTTCTGTTAATTTAACTCACATAAGATCTTTTAGTTCTGACTCGAGTGTTTTTGTCTTTTCAAATTCGCTCGGGTCAGTCCGAGCGTTTCAGGATCGATGACTTTAGCTTTGGAGGACGAAGACGAAGAGTTCGTATTATTATTGATTATAGTATTGCACCACACTCATACTGTTCCGCTGCATTGATTGTATTGGTATGTGTAACTCTGATATTTATTGTATGAAGAAGAATAAATTGATTTGTAAAACATTTATGAACTGTATATTTATTATTATATTTTATCCTTCCGCTGTGAGATTCTAATTTGGTTTTTCTTCTCTGTTTTTTTTCTTATTTACCCCATAACAATCCGCCCTTCCGTATGGTTTGAATTGGCACGTGTGTCGGTTTAAAGTGTGCGAAAAGGCGGGATGTTACAATGGTATTAGTTTTCATTAAAAAGTGATGCAATGGAAAATGAAATAGTATCTAATGTTATTTACAGTTATTTTAGAACTATAAACTAAACCGTAGTTTTGAGAAAATAATTTTGTTATATGATTTTGAATCATGTGATACTTGTTAATTATATCTCAAACAATAAAGGGCTATGCAGCTATTTAGTGTGAGCATCATAAGAGTTGATGAACTCTTCATATTGATACATAGAGATGTATGCAATCGTAATTCTATAAATACCAAAATGGCTCCACGTACTTCGTCATATTGACTGACAGTCATCATTGGCATGGACATGTGTATTTGATACACATGTAGTATGTCTGTGGTAAACTCATTGAAAATAAAATAGAAGTAAAAATAATATGTGATAGAAATGATTCGATTTGATCGAATGAGTAATTATATTGGAAAAGTTTCTAAACGTACCAAAAATGAATAAAGATTCAACCTCAAAATAACTCCTTCTGTGATACACAATGATGCATTGACATGGAGTAATCGAACTTTTTTGGACAATGTACGATTAATTGTGAGTGAAGTTGAGTTAGTTTCTTCCTATAAGGTAATGTACTTAAGAGTAGTACACAAGGTTAGTATTATTTAATCTGAATAACAATTTACAAAATCTTACCACATAATGATTTATTCGAAACTCCAACATATCCTAGGCCAAGGAGTTGATAGGTTATGCGAGTCAAAAGATTGCATGTAATAATTATATATGAGGGATCTTGTATGAATCTCCCCAAAAGGATTTTGGAAAGGATCGTCATTGAATGACATATTTATGTTTTGAACATAATTTTTGTGACTAAAACCAAATCAGTTTTGAAAGCGACTGTGCTATAGGATAGTGTATTGTGGATAAAGTATTTGTGCGGAATATAAACTAAGCAAATAATAAAAGCAGTAAAGTAAATGACACCAGAGATTTTTATTCTAGTTCGAACTCTAGCTCTACGTCCTGTAACATCCCTGAAATTTAGCCAAGTTTAATTTGACAATTAATTTAATTTTGGAATTAAATTGTGAAATTTTTGTGAATTAATCAGAAAATTCTAGAATAAGAATAATTTTTTTATATATAGAATTTGATTTGAAATTTAAGGATAAGTATTTTTTTAAATAGAAATTAGATTTAAAAATATATGTATTAAAAACAAAATAGAATTTAAAAGCTTTAAGTTAATAAAAAGTTTGATTTCTAAATTTTCTAATATATTGATATTTGGAAATTATAATTTAAGAATTAATGTAATCATTTTTAAAAGGTTATTTTTAAGTTAAGTACTCTCTTATATAAATAAAAGTGATATTTTGTTAATATATGATTAAGGCTTTCAAATCATTCTTTTCTTTTAAAACAAAATAGTGCAAATAAAAATAATAAAAATGTATGAGTGGAAAATAAAAATAAAAATATATATATATGTACTAAACTAAATTAAGTTTGAATGTAAAAACATATTTGAGATAAGATTTTATTTGTGCAAATGTAAAAAATATTAAGGATGAAAACATTTTAAAATAAAGACATATGTATATATGAAATTTTATTTGCATGAAGGGTTAAAGCAAAATTTAAGAAATGATTTAAAATGAGGTTATAAACACAATTTAGTTCATCTAGGACGTTTGTAAATTTATAAGACCATGAATTGAACACTTGTAAAGAGAAAATGGAAAAAAATTACAAGTGTTAGCCTAAGTGGACAAGTGACATTGGAAGTATTTTCTTTTGAAATTAAATTTGAAAACATGCATAGGAGAAAAGAGAAAAGAAAAAAAAAAGATAGCCTGGCCATTTTCATTTTCTTCTAAAGAAAAAAAATCTGAGAGAACCAAACTTTCAAAATCCTCTTCAAAAAAGTCTAAATTCGAAATCTTTTCACATCTAAATTCTCAAACAAAGTCCGAAACCTGAGAAGACAAATTCTAAAGCTCAGAGCAAAAGCAAATCATCAAAACAAAGAAAAACTGGGAATTCAAAAATCTAGAAATTTATCATCAGCCTGGAAATCTAAAATCAGAGCAAAAAACAAAGATTTAGAACCTGAAGATTAAAAGCAAGATCAGGCAAACAATCTCAAGCAGGGGCAACTCAAAATCAAGCAAGTTCAGACAAAATATTCAGCAAAAAAATTAAAAGCTTCTCTGTTCAAAGCTTCATCAGGTGAGTGAACCTCTAGCCCTTGTTCTGTTCATCTCTAATTCATGTGATTGAAACCATGATATGAAATATATTGTGTGGATGTGAATTATCATTGCATGATTGTATACATGTAAATATCTGAGTGTATATGTCTGGCTATAGGAAGATAGAGTTCTGTCCTTATTATAGGCTTTCAAATCAGGAAAGGAAAATATATCTTTTCATATAATTGATGTTATGCCATGATTTTTAAAGAAAATTTGTTCGTGTTAACCTAATGCTATTTTAAGAAATATTATAAGTAAAATTAAGTAAGAAAATTTACTGGAAAAGGAAGTTGCAGAGGAATTTCTTTTAAAACTAAAAATTCAATATTCTTAAAAGCATGTTTTGAATTGATAATTGGAATCACATTAGAATATGATGAATTTTAGGAATCGAATCAGGATTTTTGGTTTGGTAAATTGTGGGGATTTTCAAGTTGAACAAAAAATTCATTTTTGTCTAATCTCAATCATCGGCATTAATTCATTGATAGAGCCTTTCGACGAAGATAACACGCGAGTAGGGTAGTCAAGGAAAAATGCTTGATTTAATTCTAGATCAACATGGACGAAAATCTGGATCGATTTAGGGTTTTTATGTGTTTTTTGGTCATGGTCGGAAATCTAAGTGCTACGTCGTCCATGGTGGATTATAGGCGATCGCGGCTAGGGGAATGGGAGTGTGGTGCTCAGACGAGGGTTCAGGCGAGAGGTCACGACCTCCGGTGGCCAGAGATGGGGGATGCGAGGCGATTCTTAGGGAACAGTTTCTTCCAGTGGGTTCATTTGTGTTCGATTTAGAGTTCATCGGCGTTATCATGGGTTCAGGTGGTCAGTTAGTTTGAGTTGGTCATGGTCAACTTGCAGGTGGTAGCGAGATCGATCGACGATGGCCAGCTTTGTGTGCATTGTGCAGGATGTTCATCTGTGCATCTGAAGTTTGTGGTTTGGGGAAGATGGGTTAGTTCAGGGTTTTCTCGAGAAATTCACATGCTCGACTCGAAGTCGTTGAGGTGGAATAGCCTCGTATGTTTGCTCGAGTTTTCTTTGGTTTTCCTCGGGAATTTTGCTGGGTTTACTCGAGTACTTTGAAAGGATATCAAAATTTAAAAAAAAATTGTAAAGTAAACAAGTTTATTTAAACAACTATGGTAACCAGCATCTGTATAAAAAGTAAATTAGTTAACAGGTTTTTAAATAAAGTGAGCACAAGTTTTTAAAGTATGATAAAAGAAAATTAAATTTCAAGGTTATTTAAACAAGATTTTAAAGATAAACGGGTTATCTCAAATAATGATTTTTATTACCAATTAGCTTTAAGGATTTAAATTGAATTATATGACTATGTTGATTTGTTTTAAAGGTTAGCTAAAAACAAGACTAAATAATGATTTCTTCCAGGTCATTAATAGGTTTAAATGGTAATTGTTTTTTTTCAAAGATGGATTAACAAATGAAAAGCTTTTGAAAAGAAGTTTTAAAGACAAATTACTTAATGAAAGTAATTAATGATAATTAATTAATGATTTAAACTTGATTAATCAAGTGTTTAAAGGTTAATTAATTTAAACCATGATTAATTAATGTAATTAATTAATTGAGGTAATTAAGTTAAGAATAATTAATTAATTTAAAGGTTAATTAATTAACGAAGGTGATTAAGGAATGGTTTTTAATTAAGGATTAATTAATTAATTATTGCAATTAATTAAGGATAATTAATCAAAGGATTAATTATTAATTAAAGGTTAATTAATGATTAAAGAACAATTAATAATAAAGGTTTGTAATTAATTAATTATTAATTAACCGGGATTAGTAGCTTATTCATAAGTAATTAATCTGATTTAAACTAATCAGATAATTTATTAATTTTACTTATGAATGTTTGGATTGAATTAAGTGCTTTGAATTGCTTAATATCCCTGATAAGTGATGCTCTGTTTTGATTTAAGCTGTGATTAATGTAATTTATTCATCTGTGAAGTGATTTATTTATCTAGGATGAATGTAATTTACTATCTGTGATATATATCTATGATTCTGTGAATGAAGGATAAGCGTTATAGTTTATACCGCTTATTGATGTTGATGTGCTTGAATCTATGATGATTAATGTTGTTGCACTATTGGGTAAAACCCTTGGACTACACTATACACACACAAATATGGATTGCACGAGGAAATTGGTTAAGTCACAGATTTTTAAATGGGTTTAAAGTTGAAATTTAAATCCAAATGGTTTTGGAAATAGATTTGGTTAAAGGTGAATAGTTTTTTAAAAGGAGTTTTAAAGGTGCAACTGTTGATTTGAAGATGTTTTTCTTCGATGAAGAGAAGTGTCTTTTCATAAAAAATAGCCGTTATAAATATTCAGCCGGCTGAAATTATAATTCAGCCTTTTGAATTCGTTAAGTTCGAAACAGCAAGGAAATAGGCATTTTCAGGCCTAATTCAGCCGCTGAATGAAACCATTCAACCGGTTGAAACTTCATATCGATTTATGAAATGTTTCAGCATTCAGACGGCTGAATTCTGTTGATAAACAAAAGCTACCATAGCTCTTTTTGTTAGAGCACTTGCCTTCTAAACTAATGACCCGGGTTCGAGCCCTGCTCCATGCAATTTTTGAAAACTTGATTTTTCATTTAAAATATGAATGTGTATGTGTGTGTACCAATTTGAGAATATTTTAACATTTGTAAACTCTAGACACAGACACTCTATGACTAATAATACTTTTTTTGTCACCTTCGTCTTGACTCTATTGTGTATATATCATCTTATAGCTCCATGTAAATACTTTCATCGTCTTTTGTACTGTGTATCTTCATTTTGAATGTATTTATTTGTCTCTTTTTGATGCTCATGTACCTGCGGATTAGCTTAGAGATTCTTTCACATAATTGTGTAGTTGTTGTCATTAAAATCCAACAATAGAGGTTCTAACATTCTCCCCCTTTTTGATGATGACAAATACAAAATTTTAAAAAAAAAATCATTCTATATATAAAATAGTATTAATATGTTTAAAGCTCCCCCTAGGTATAACATCTCCTCCTATGTATAATATCTCACTCTATCAATACGCATATGAATTTCTCCCCCTTTGTCATTATCAAAAAGAACGAGGGAATATAATAAATTTTATAAAATATCTTGTAAATAGCAAGATAAACTCAATATTAATTATGGAGAAAAATAAAATAGATTTTACCATATCTTCTGAAGTCTATATTTCATTGTAAGCACGTAATTCTATTAAACAAATGGAACATCCTTTAAAATTCCAAAATATATCATTTCCTATTGTTTCTACACGCAATAAATAATAATCATTTTTGGTACTCGCTTACAATGTTAGGGTCCGGGGGTTTAGGTCTTGGGAAACCATACCCATTTGGGTATGGTTGAACCTTTGTAAATATAATTTTCATTATTAACTACCATATCAAACTAATCATTAATGTATTTTTCTCTATTTTTCCAATTAACAGGAACCCAAATACATAAATAATTTTTATTCATATTTCCAATCAATGATTTTGTACTTCTAGAGAAACTAAAAACGTTATTGGTCATAGCAGTATTTGAATTTCCATAAAAATTGGATTTAGACTTTACTCGAAATCTAGTACTAGCACTAACCATTTTACTATACATGAAAGCGTATCTAGAGATATTTCTACGATCGGTTTTATTATATCCTAAACCGGTTTTATCGTATAAAGGTCTAAAACTAGATAAAATCATGATTAAATCGTTTTGACATTTATTAAATTTTGTGACTTCAGTGTTAAGTTTATCAAATTTATCTTTAAAGTCGCAATTATCATTTTCAAAGAAATATTACTGTTTTTCAAAATATTAATTTGCTTGTTTAATTCAGAATTCTCCTTTTTTAAAGTACAGTTCTCATTTTCAAAAAAAAAATCGAGATTCTGAGTTATCTAAAGATGATTGTAATAAACCATTTTGTCTTTTCAAATCCGTAATTTCTTTTGAAATTTTTCCTTTTTCTTTTTCAGACAAACTATTTTGTTCATCCATAAAATCTTTAAGAGCCTCAAAATTATTTTTAAAACAATATGTTGGTTTTCTAAATCTAATTTTTCTTTTTTGTTAATTTCTCATTTTCAACTTTGATTGATTTCATCTTTTCTAAAATAAAAAAGTTATGCTTTGAGATTTTATCGCATACACTAACTAATTCATTATTACAATTTACATAAATTTGTAAATTAGAAAGTACCTTTTTGTAGTCCTCATTGGTGGCTTTGACAGGGATTTGCTTGTTGTATTTCGATTGGAACTTTTTCTGGCCATTATTCCATGATGTTGTGACGATCGATAGAATTCCAGGCTCTGATACCAAGTGAAAGCAACAGTGCTATAGGATCGTGTAATATGGATAAACTACTTATTGGAATATAAATTAAGTAAGTAAATAATAAAAGCAGTAAAGTAAATGACACCAGAGATTTTTATACTGATTCGAACTCCGGTTCTATGTCTAGTCTCCGACTCCTTCTGGAATTAAACTAGCAACCCTCACTTAACCCAGAGGAATATGTTTACACCGCCTGAGCAACCGAATATGACTTCTACCGCCTAAGCAACCGAGTAGGACTTTTACTACCTGAGCAACCGAACAGGACTTCTCTTTAAATAAACAAAACATTCTGACTTGTAGTAAGCTCTTTAAATACTGATAAATGAATTTAGTACAATCTTCCTATAATCTTCTCCTTTATGATATATAGTGTAACGTGCTTGAGAAATGTGGAAGATAGAGTGATCAACGATCAGAAATTATATGCAGTTTGAGTGCAAATTGAAAACAGAGAATAAGAATTCAAGAATACTAAAATCAATTAGGTTAAATTGTTTGTTAAATTCTGAAATCTATTCACAGAGATTAAAAAGTTGTAATCATTCATGAAAGATAACATTGGAAAAAAAAAACAAGTGCAACTGTTGATTTGAAGATGTTTCTCTTCGATGAAGAGAAGTGTCTTTTCATAAAAAATAGTCGTTATAAATATTCAGCCGGCTGAAATTATAATTCAGCATTCTGAATTTGTTAAGTTCGAAACAGTAAGGAAATAGGCATTTTCAGGCCTAATTCAACAGGCTGAATGAAATCATTTAGCCGGTTGAAACTTCAGCATTCAGCCATCTGAATGGTATTATTTAGCCGGCTGAATTCTATTGATAAGCAAAAGTTACCAAAGTTCATTTGGTTAGAGCACTTGCCTTCTAAACTAGTAATCCGGGTTTAATCCCCGCTCCATGCAATTTTTGAAAACTTGATTTTTCATTTAAAATACGAACATACGTGTGTATACCATTTTGAGAAGATTTTAACATTTGTAAACTCTAGACAGGACACTCTATGACTAATGATACTTTGTTGTCACCTTCGTCTTGACTCTATCGTGTATATCTCTTCTTGTATCTTCATATACATACTTTCATTCTCTTTTCTACTATGTATCTTCATTTTTAACGTATTTGTTTCTTTTTAATGCTCGTATATTTACAGATTAGCTTAGAGATTCTTTGGCATAATTGTATATCTGTTATGATTAAAATCCAACAATAGAGGTTCTAATAAGTTTTATAAATAAAGAAATTCATCAAGCGTTTATGAATCATTATTCTATTTACACCGAAAAACAACTGTTGTTTCAAGATATACCAACTTCATTGTGAAGGAATTTCTTTGAGGAATTATTGTTAGTTAAATGGAATTGGATACGATCAATAGATAGAACTGATTATATGAGATGAAATGAAATTAACTAGCCTAAATGAACACATAGCATTAGAATGTTTAATAAGTATTCTCCCACATCGAAGAAAAAATATGAGTTTCTTATTAATGTCGAAAATATATAATTCTTAATTTTCTTAATTAAACCATTAAGAGTGTTGACTCTATATGGTATAATGCACAAACCCAAAAGAACTCCAACCACGCTATCAAAATATAGATTTTGGTGGTCGTAACCGAAGGGATGTGATCCATTAGTTGAGACTGTGTCTTTATGAGAAAGACTAATGCGGTTAGAATTAAATGAGCAATGTTGATAAGAATAATATCGCAAATTTCAATTGCTGAAATTAGCATAATAGATTCGGCATTCAACATGCTCAACTTAATCCGGATTTACTCACAAAAATATCACTTAATAAGACTTAGTATTTTGATATATATCTATTGAAATAGAAAATTTCTAAATTATGATTTAGAATAAGCTGTTTGCATATATTAACCAAAAATGTCTCGAAGTCAGTGGAAGCGATATTGAGTTTGTGAGTCTTTGGATATGATCCAAGAAATGATAAGAAAGTATCATTTTATAAGCATCAAGATTGAATAAGTATTTTGATAGAAATATCACATAGTTTTATTTTCAATCAATGTGTAGAGGAAGCATGTGTTCATAAGTAAGAACGTTAAAAGGTACATTGATATTTCTAAACTATAAGTAAACAACACGTTGTTGATTTTAACGATCTGCTTGTGTTAAAATTGGCCTTAGTTGTTTTCATACTCAACATTGGATAAATAAATGATGTCTTTTATAGTAAGTATAAAAATGTCGGGAATGTCCCAAATGATATGTAAGGACATCTTATTAAAATGTTTAATACAGAACACGTAAGTTAGATTCATTTGCATTTGCAATAGGAATTATCATACATGTTATCTACGATATCATGATTTGATTATGTATTTGATGCATGAAGTAAATATCAAATCCAAATTAATATCACTAAATGGTTGTTTGAAGTATTCTCGTGTATTTATGACATATTAGAGAATTATTTACAGAAACAAAAACACCTTACGAAGTAGTGTTCAGACTCGAATCCATAATGTTGGGGATGCAGATTAAGGATCTTAAGGCAGAAATAACACTAGAGTGGGGGGTGAATAGTGTTTTAAAGAATATATGAACTATATGACTAAATTAAAACTTTCAACACAAATCTAAACAGAATTCTAACACAGAATGATCACAGAACATATAACAAATGCAAATAGTAAAGTAAAGCAAGTAAAAGGAAAGAACACACCGGATTTTATGCTGGTTCGGAATCCTCCTACATCCAGTCCTGCACCGATGCAATATCCTTGTACAGATTTTTATAAGCCAATATCCAAATTACAACCCTCAATTTCTAAGGCCTTGAGGAACCCTCATATCTCCGAGTCTGGGGTAAACTCTCTTGATTTACGGAACACAAGATCACCCTTATACTTCTTAATAACAATCCTTTTGAATGGATAGACTCTATGGACTTTTTGAATACAAATTAATCCTATAACTCTGAATAGCACTTTGATCTTTAGTAGAATGATGGAGAATCAAATAGAGAGAGTATTTAAATGATTTTCTATTGAGAATTTGGCAGAATGATGGCACGGTCTTGAAAATATGAAGTTTTATGGATATGGAATTTTGGAGAAGAAAGAGTGAAGAAAATAAGAAAGTAGTTGTTAAAAAAATTCGTTTTGGAAGCCTTTATATAGATGCACAACGGTCATAACCATTGGCGAAAGGTTTTTGAACGAATGGACACTTCTTTTGAAAATTGAATTTTGAATCCAACTGTCACCATGTCGACATGGGGTATCCCCTTATGTCGACATCCCTCAGTTCAAAATTGTAGAGATGTTGTTTTGTAAAAGCATTTGAATTTAAAACAAGTTGAAACTTCTCTGAAACAAAATAAAGTGTGTAAACAATATTTTGAGATAGAGAATGAATATAAAACATTATTTTAAATATATATATATATATATAATTGATATAGACCGTCAATTATATAAGTAATATTTAAAATCAGAATAAGTTTTGATGTTTTAAAAATAGAAGTTTTTAAAATCGGAATGGAGGAATATTTCAAGGCTAAAACAAAGTTTGAAAACATTTTTGAAAACATGATTTTGAAAGCTAAAACATTTTGAAAACAGATTTAAAAACATTTTGAAAAATCTATTCAAACTGAAATTGCAAGAACCTTCCTATAGAGCTTCTCCATAGGACTCGAGAACTTGTACAAAGTAGTTTAAATGATTTTGATTTTCGTGGATTTGTAAGCCACTTGTCATAGGTTTGTAAGCTACTTGTTGTGGGTTTGTAAGCCACTGGTTTCGACAGAAATTGGGTTCCATCCCAAAAGAAAAGTGGAAGAAAGATGAGAGTGCTATTATGAAGTTTTAACAAAATACTAGACACTTATCTTGAGATCTTGAAATCTTGATTCTCTAGAGTCATGAATCTTGAATCTCTAATCTTCATCTTGATGCTTGAGTCTTTATACTGATCAGTCTTCGATAATACCTGCATATACTTTATATATATACATATATATATATATATATATATATATATATATATATGAAAATGTTAGTATATATTTTATAAAGTAAAGTATAATTACTATATAAGGTTGTTGTCATCAAAACATCATCAACTTAGTTCCTAACAATCTCCCCCTTTTTGATGATGACAACCTTTATTTATAAAATATTCTTACCATAACTCCCCATAACTCCATGACTTCTCCTTAAAACTACAACTCCCCTTTATTCCATGACTCCCCCTTACACCAAGCACATATATTTTTATAACTTTCTCCCCCTTTGTCATCAACAAAAACTATTAAATTGCCTACGCCAACCACATATCCTTTAGAGTTGTCACCAAAATTGACTAATCCACCATCTTTGATAAGTAATGTCCTTGAGTATCTCGGGTTTTCCAGTCATGTGCCTCGAATAACCACTATCAAGTATCCATTTATCTTTCTCAATTTGCACAGTTTGTCCATTGGGTGTTGATTCGTCAAAAGCCACATAACATGTTTGTCCCTGCATAACACACCAATTCGGTAGATAACTTGATTTTTCAAAATAACTATATGCAGACTTATGATACTTTGATGAAATGCATAGATTCAAAATAGCTTTAACACAATTTTCCAAAAATGCCATTTTTATATTTTTCAAGTTTCAGATTATGAAAACAATGAAAACCAATGTTCTGATACCAATTGTTGGGGATGCGGATTAAGGATCTCAAGGCAGAAATAACACTAGAGGGAGGATGAATAGTGTTTTAAAGAATATATGAACTAGATGACTAAATTAAAACTTTCAACACAAATCTAAACAGAATTCTAACACAGAATGATCACAGAACATATAACAAATGCATATAGTAAAGTAAAGCAAGTAAAAGGAAAGAACACACAGGATTTTATACTGGTTCGGAATCCTCCTACATCTAGTCCTGCACCGAGGCAATATCCTTGTACAGATTTTTATAAGCCAATATCCAAATTACAACCCTCAATTTCTAAGGCCTTGAGGAACCCTCCTATCTCCGAGTCTGGGGTAAACTCTCTTGATTTACGGGACACAAGATCACCCTTATACTTCTTAATAACAATCCTTTTGAATGGATAGACTCTATGGACTTTTTGAATACAAATTAATCCTATAACTCTGAATAGCACTTTGATCTTTAGTAGAATGATGGAGAATCAAATAGAGAGAGTATCTAAATGATTTCCTATTGAGAATTTGGCAGAATGATGGCACAATCTTGAAAATATGAAGTTTTATGGATATGGAATGGTGGAGAAGAAAGAGTGAAGAAAATAAGAAAGTAGTTGTTAAAAAAGTTCGTTTTGTAAGCCTTTATATAGATGCACAACGGTCATAACCATTGGCGAAAGGTTTTTGAATGAATGGACACTTCTTTTGAAAATTGAATTTTGAATCCAACTGTCACCATGTCGACATGGGGTATCCCCTTATGTCGACATCCCTCAGTTCAAAATTGTAGAGATGTTGTTTTGTAAAAGCATTTGAATTTAAAACAAGTTGAAACTTCTCTGAAACAAAATAAAGTGTGTAAACAATATTTTGAGATAGAGAATGAATATAAAACATTATTTTAAATATATATATATATATATAATTGATATAGAACGTCAATTATATAAGTAATATTTAAAATCAAAATAAGTTTTGATGTTTTAAAAATAGAAGTTTTTAAAATCAGAATGGAGGAATATTTCAAGGCTAAAACAAAGTTTGAAAACATTTTTGAAAACATGATTTTGAAAGCTAAAACATTTTGAAAACAGATTTAAAAACATTTTGAAAAATCTATTCAAACTGAAATTGCAAGAACCTTCCTATAGAGCTCCTCCATAGGACTCGAGAACTTGTACAAAGTAGTTTAAATGATTTTGATTTTCGTGGGTTTGTAAGCCACTTGTCGTAGGTTTGTAAGCTACTTGTCGTGGGTTTGTAAGCCACTGGTTTCGATAGAAATTGGGTTCCATCCCAAAAGAAAATTGGAAGAAAGATGAGAGTGCTATTATGAAGTTTTAACAAAATACTAGACACTTATCTTGAGATCTTGAAATCTTGATTCTCTAGAGTCTTAAATCTTGAATCTTGAATCTCTAATCTTCATCTTGATGCTTGAGTCTTTATACTGATCAATCTTCGATAATACCTACATATACTTCATATATACATACATACATATATATATATATATATATATATATATGAAAATGTTAGTATATATTTTATAAAGTAAAGTATAATAACTATATAAGGTTGTTGTCATCAAAACATCATCAACTCAGTTCCTAACACATAAGTGAGAGTATAATATGTCGATAATAAATTCAAGTTAAGAATCTTTAAGTTGGAAATGTTCCAAATGAAAGACTGGGGCTAATTCAATGAAAAAGGCTAAGCACATCGCCTAGAATAATTCCACAATAAAGACAATGCATATAAATATATGAGTGCACAAATTTATAACAAGCCGATTTCAAAATTTGAGAATCTCATACAATTGTTAAACAATGTCATGATATAGTTTGTAACAGAACTTATAGCTTAATAGATGTCGAGAGACATACTCCAAATTGTTCCATATGATAAAGTAGTTTATCACCGTCAAAGAGAGTTGATTGACAGAGTAGATAGTTATAACATATATGCATACACATTCACAAAGGGGCTGACCTAATTGGTTTTGAGAAAACATATTGGAAAAGTTGGAATAAGATTCCATAGTTGATCCTAAGTGCAAGTGGGAGATTGATAGAGTTAGGGGTATGCCCTAGGGGTAATTATGTAATTTGTTACATATATCTAACTCGTTGACCAATCTTATTCAAAATAAAGGTGTTTTCTTTTTATTATATAATTGATATAATATGGTTATGTTAATAATTAATTTAATTAAAAGTATATTTATAGAAAATCCATAAATGGTATGTTTTGTGACAGTAGTTGTGAAGTGTTGTAACCATGAGTGATTTATCACAATGAAACAAATACACCATTTTAAATGTTCCTGGTCAAGATGCATCGAGACTTGATATCGATGTATCCACTGAGACTGGAGTACGTAACGCTCTTCAAATGTTGGATAGTGTATTATTCATGACTGTTGGGGGCACTAAGGGGTTACATACTAATAGTTATTGGATAATTATGGAATGACTCACTCGATAGTTTTCTATTGGTCAATATAACTAAGGTCAAGAAGAGAATATCAATATGACTAATTTACAAAATTCTCTCGACTTGAGAATACCGTTGATTTTCATAGTGGAATCTCCGCTTTGATTATAGTTAAATCATGGCACGACGTCCATCGAATGACTATAGTTGGGTCGATTGGAAGCATTAGAAGTGAAACATTATTCAAGATAGGATTCATCTCCTCAGTTATATGAGGTTGGTATCATGGTCAACTGAAGTCAACTCAAAGTCAAAGTCTCTGTCCAGAGCATTTCGGTTAATAATAATTGTTATTATTAAACCGAGGACTTTACTTTTGGACTATAAAGTTGAATGTGGATGATATTGGAATTTTGACCATCACCAAACTCCATAAATCCAAAAGGATATAGTTTCGATGAAGGGAATTAGTGTAAATAATTTTCATACTAGATACCGCTTGTAATAAGCAAAATTGGATTTTACCAAAAGACGTGTAAACGATAAATTCGGTCAAAATGTTACACCACCTGCTAAGTGACGTGTGAATGTTAATATTCGAATAGTTCAATATTAATCGCTGACTGAATTTACACCTTTGAGTCGCACAACCGTAATGATGAATTCTTTGAAAAACCACATGATTTAATTGACTTATACAATGTTGTAAATTGGTTAAATTAATTGATATTTGAGAATTATTAATTATAAATTATTTGATGTTTAGAAGGTTTTTGTAATTATTTTAATGTATTTAGAAAAGTTATATTTACAAATGGTGATATACGATATTGATGTAATTTGAAGGTAATTGCATGAAACTATATATGGAAATTTTATGTCATTTTATGATACTATTTGTGGATATCATCATTCAAGGTGTGACTTTTAGGCAACATTTTAAGGGGAGTCCATTTTCAAGATATGCTTTAAGGCTTTGGGTAATAAGGTATGTTTTTCTTTAATAGATAATCATATTTGATGTAATGTTTGTTGAAAGAGAAATTTAAACATCATAATTTGTATGTACATATCACTATCTCATTTAAGTTATGAATTATTTGTGTAGCTTGAATTATTTGTTGAATGAATCAATGGGTTTTTATTTAATAAATCAAAACTAATATTTGTATATGTTTAAATATAATGTTTTGTTTTGGAACTATGTTCTAAACATTCAATTTAAAGTCTAATTTTTAGATCAGAAATTTTATATGTTCAATTTATCAATTGGGTTCTTATTTTGTTAAATTAGAATTAAAATTTATATATGTTTGAATGCAATGTTTTATTATAGATCTATATTGTAAACATTCAATTCAAAGTATAATCCTTTAGATCTAAAATTTTGTATGTTTATATTGTTTTGATTGGATTTTACTTTAACAAATTAAGCTAAAATTTGTTTATGAATATTATAGCGTTTTATTGAAGATTAAAGTTTTAAATCATTTAAAACAAAATATAATTTTAGATTCGAAAGTGTACATGTGTGTATTTTGTATTTGTATTGTTTTGGAAATTATAAAAAGAAGGAAGATGTTTTGGCAATAAATCTATAATTTGATTACTATAATCTCTGATTTGTATTGATTAGAGATATTTTATTGAATATTACATACATATAATTAATGTTTTGACAATAAGCCAACTTTTGAATTGGTTCCTATAAATTTCTAACTTTTATCAAGTAGAAAGATTTGATTTAATCTTATATACACATGATTAATTTTATATGTATGTTTGCATATATAAAATTTATTACATGTATTTCATACTGTCAAAGTGTGATTAGATTTCTTTCCAAGAGAAGGAAACAATTTAAATGATGTAACTATATATACATACATTTATTTTCATCTGTTTATATCCTTACATTATGGTGCCTATAATTGTTCATTTATATGCTGCATTAATTAAGTTTATGAAATGGGAAATTAATTCAATCATCGTTGTTACCCTTTATTTATTTCCGATTTTTTCCTTTATGTGATTATCTATCTAATTAATTTTGTTTATATTCTATACATTGCCATCAACTGATAACACCTATCATGTTACACTTACAGAATATACACTATAATATATATATTTATTTATACTTACATTCATGCCACATACATGTTGCTAATTATTGACATTTATATGATCAATCAATTTAATTAAAGAGAGATAAATGAAAGGTTTCTGTCTCCATATAAATAATATGTCCCCTCATTAATTGAATAAGTTAAGAGGAAGGAAATGAAAAGTTTCATTCTTTATATAAATTTATGCCCCGTCATTAATTGAATAATTTAAGGGATAGGAAATGAAAAGTTTTCTTCTCTAAATAAATTTAGTAAGTTATTGTTACACAAAAATATGTACATAAGAGTATATTTGATACACTTTGATTTACATGCACATTAAATTAAAGTAAAACTTTATTTATAAAATTAAATAAAATATTGATTTTATTTAAAAGAAACTTAGAAAAGTTTTAAGTTTATTTAGGCTTCATAGGCCTATTAAAGATCCAAAATGGCTACTTTTTTTGAAATTCATCAATTTCTTTCACTACGGGCGGCACAGTTCCTTCGGGGAGAGCATGACCTCAACTTATGGAAGCACCCTAGAAGTTGGATAGTAATTGACTTCTTGATAGGACCTAGTCTTCCTTATCATTGTGGACCCTACAAACCTATTTAATAATAAGGTAACCGTAAATGGAAAGGTTAATATGTATTAAATTGAATAAATTAATGACCCATTAGGATAATTATGGGAAATATGAGGAAAGATTAAATAAGTAGGATTTGAACAGGAAATAAATGACCTTAAGGAAATGTCTATTAAGTTGACAGGTAATTAACATAGAAAAATTAACATTTAAGGAGGTAACAAATGAATGCATTACGTATTAATATAATATGGAAGCAAGGAAAGGAACAAACTTCCAAAGGAAGGAATACATTTATCATCACACGGAGGAAATTAGATTTTTAAAAGATAGACTAGGAAGGTTTAAAAAAAGTACAAATTTTAATCCTACCACTTGGGAGGTAATTTGGTAAAATGGTTTCTTTGAATACCCCTTAAAAAATTTGAAAGTGCCTTTTAATAGGTTTTAAATGAAAATCTTATGAGTTAGAAATCTGTGATAAAAATGATCTTAGATGACTTTTAAATTATACCACCATTTGTTTTGTAAAAAGTTTGAAAAGAGGTTGTAAATTTAAAATGGGTGGTGAAACTTTTTGATAAGTGACTTTAATTTAATATTCGGTGACTTGAGGAGTTTAAAAAAAATCTCCATTTACTAACTTCTCAATTTAAAAATTATTGATGAATTAGAAAAGCTTTCATCTTTTTATTCCTTGTTTTTGTATTCTTTTATGTTATATTTTCTACGCAATAAATTTAAAAGTTTTCCCTCCATAACTTCTTAGACGCTATATAAGTTTGAAATTTTCGAAAACATAAATATGATTTTAGACAACTTTGGAAATATATCATTATTAGTTTTAGAAATGTTTGGAAAGGTAATGCAATTTTTAAACGCGGTGAATTTCTTTGCATACAAAATGGTTGATGGTTTTAGTTGTAAATTAATGGCTTGAAAAGTTTTCATTTGTTAAATTTTAGTTTGACTAAAAAGATTTCAATTTTTTGTCCTTTGATTCTTCAATTTATTCATGCGATTTTTCCTTGTTTATAAACCTAAAAGTTCTTTCTTTAGAATTCTTTTTAAGGGTTTATAAATAGAAATAACACTGATTTTGGAATAGAAAATAGAAATGAAGGAATGTCTGATAGGATAGGTAGGAGGGACATTCCCTTATATGGTAACGTAGAGAATATTGCCTGGAACTTAGATAATGATAGAATTGTGAATTCTGGTAGATGAGATATGGAAAGAAGTAATAGAATAAGACAAAATTTATCTGTATCTACTCCATCTATTTTTCTATCGTATAAAGTCATAAAATATATCTTTGAGCATCGATTAGATTGAAATAATGATTGACAAATAAGTTAAAAGTTTTTGTATAAGGAGAAACATTTATGTAAAGATGAAAATTATAAATATATATTTCCTAATTTGAATGAAAAAATTATTTGAATAGTAATATTGTTGGATTCGATAAAGAAAAGTGTTGCAGAAGATTTTAAGAGTTTTTTAGCGAAGTTACGAGATATATTTCGTCAAGTAACAGTATATTTTGAGTGATAAGATAATAAATATTATTGTATGCTTTAGAAGAAACAAATGTCATTTTGAAATGAAAATTTACTATTTTGTAAACGATAATTCTCGTAACTAGGAAAAAATTGGTCCAACATAATATTTTGGAAAGATAATTAAGTTTTGAATCTTTTGTGTTAAAAATTCTATTTTCAAAAAGGAGCAAATCTTTATTTTTATTAAGCTATTAGAAGGAAAGTTTTTTGTAAGTTTCTTTTTGAAAAACCAAGAAAATTTTGAATGACATAAATTAGAAAATCTAACTTTTGAGAAAAAAAAGTTTTGATAAGGAAAGTTTTAGACAAGGAGATTATTTTATTCCTATTTGGGAACAAAGGAATTTTGAATATTTGATAAATGTTTTTAGAGTTTACATTTTGAAGGATGAAGGTATTGAATTCGATCCTTCGTTTTTTTAGTATTGCAAGAAATGAAGTAATAAATTCTTATTTTTAAATAAGTTTATTTGTATGAAGATATTTTATTTCGTATGCAAAAGTAATGATTTTATAAGTTCTATGGAGTAGATACAGATCATGATCTAGATAGGATAAACTAAGGTTTTTAGGATATGAACAAAATAGGAATAGAATGTACAAATTGATCTAGAAATTTGAAATCAGTCCCAAACCTCTATTTGAAGAAGTTGGTAAACTATAAAGATGTTCCAGATCTGTAATTAGGTTATGACTTATGTTGCCCATAGAATATGAATTTCTATATTTTAATTTTGGAACAGTTTTCATGTAATTTCCGTAAATTATCCAATTTCCAAAACTTTTATAAAAATGCATTCTTTGAAGTAACAAAGAATACACTAAAAAGGAAAGAGATGTGTAAGAGATGGTTATTTTTTCCATAGTTTACACTGTCCAATAAAAAACAATTTCTTGTAATTTCAAACAAAGAAAAACAATCATTTGTGGTTAATTTATGAGAAATGGCGACAATAATCGTTTTGGAAGGATAGCTTTAATAAATTAAAATGTGGAAATGAGTATTATAGTTGTAGAATTAGTAGTTAGATATATATATATAGCATATAGCCACGCTTAACGACTAGAATATATATAGAGAGAGCATAGGTTACAACTACATGCGTATTAGTTAGCAACTAACGGATTATGATTTATGGACATTAATTACAAATTTAACGGGCAATAAATTTGGGATTAATGAGAGGATAAGGAATCTAATGGAGCTTTCTTAAGGAAACTTGATATGGCATTTGTGGAAGAAAGATAATTTTTGTTATGAATGAAATTTGGTAAAACAAAGAAGGATTAATTGGAAACGGTCCAATTTTGATGAGTAATGATCAACTGCAATGGATATCTTGATTGAAGCAATGAATGGACCACATTTATTAGAGACTGAAAAGAGGAAACCAAGGTAATGGGTAATGATGGAATGACATTTTAGAAATACCCATCTTAATTTTGAAAGGAGTGTTAGGACTTCAACACCATTTATGTCAGTTGATAATAAATGGCAGCTTCCAACAAAACATTTTTTTAGAGTTCTTGGGTTATAGGCGCTAGTTGTCTCCCTTAGTATTTGGAAAAGTAATTGATGTGGTGTTAGATATATCCTTGTTTTATTCCTGTGTTGACTCTATGAATGGGATTCAAACCACTTACATATATGTGTGCATGTGTTAGGAAGCAAAATGAATAGGGAAAATTTATATGGACACTTAACTAGTGATAAACCATAGGTAAGACTGGAAGTTAATGAGGGAATTAGACCTAAGTTATATAAATGGTTCCATAACTTTAAAATTTTGGGAAACATAAAGAATTTATCTCACAGACTGTCACCATTGAAGAAAAAGATAATATGTATAGGAATGTGAATGGAATTTCAAATTGAACAAGTATTGAGGAGAATTTGGTAGAATTTTTCCGTTAGAAGTAGTGGAACCGCAGCATCTCCAACACAGCTTCATGGGGTTACGCTTTGCATTGTTAGTGATAGGGACCCTTAATTTACTAGAAAATTTTGAAGGAGTTTGCTAGTGGATTTAGGAACTAGCTTTAGAGACTTTGTCGAATCTGAGCATTGCTTACCAACTGAAGACCGATGGATAAACTGAAAGAATGGATGAGAATTTGGAGGATTTGTTGAGAGCTTGCATCTAGGACTTTGGAGGACTTTAGGAGTAGCACTTATCCTTAGTAGAATTTGTAGAATGCTACTATATGATTTTTGTTTGATGATAATAAACATACATATGTTTGTGTGTGTATTCATTTAAATGTATTTGTTTTTGTACTATTTTATTTTTCACATAATTAAATAAATAATTGTTGGATAAAGTAAATAACACATAATTCATATTCAAACAAATATTTTATTCAAACAAATATTTTATTACAAATTCAAATAGTACAAATTTGAGCTCTCACTACATTTTCATATTTTCAATTACATTACATTTTCGATTACATCACAAATTTCAATTTACAATTTTGATCTCACTGCATATATTCACTCACACTCGTATTTTTATCTTCAACTCTATTCCAGCCAGAATTTAGCATCTGAGTTATCTATAAAACAAACATTGATTCAGTAAAATTGAAAAAGAAAATATTTTATAGTGAAAATTAAAGTACGTGTTTTTGAAAATGTTACTTGCCTCAGTTGCTTGGGTTGTTCATCATTTATTTATTTTGAATTCGTACACGAACAACTTGTGATATGCACAGTGTATCACTGTACATGCCATAAGGCTATGCATACTGACATACACTTGCGTGTTAAAACTACAAGAACAGGTGAGCACAAGGTCAAACCCGAGTCAAAGCTGATTCAACACAGGTGCAAATACACACATGTACAAATCGAGTATAAATACGATACGACACATGTATTACATAATACCATAGATATACATGCGTACGTATGCATGTATATACATGAGTATGTATGTAACTAGAGAAAAATACCATGACTGCATACAAGCTCAAGTGCACCAAACCAGTTCCATAAACATGACTCAAGCTCAACAACTCAATGCAACCAAATAGTCCAAGCAACCTCATATACAAAGTTTAGGGTTGCACACATATGTATAAAGAGGACAACACATATGGAAACACAAGCATATGGAGATGATCAACATAATACAAGGTCAGTTTGAAGGCAACACAGAGAAACCTAAAGTGGATACCAATTCAGATCATATGAAACTGAGAAAAGACATTAGGTATAAGCAAATAAATGGTAACTGAAGTAATGCAATGGCAAGACTGTAACAACCCGCATATTTATCAATTTTATATATAAATATTTCATCGTTCGTCGGATTTTAGTCCGAAAAGCTACTTTTTACAAACAGTCGAATTGGGACTCAAGACCCCTTCCATTGAGTTCAAAATGCCGTTTGCAACCTTTTTGAGTATAAGCTTCGATATGTTTGGAGTAAGTTGATTTTTTCTACTTTTTCTATAGGGCTTTGGGTTTGGGTTCAGCCCATTTGCCCAATTCTGGTTATATCAACCCAACCCCTCTCCACTTCTCTTCATTCATTCCTCATTTCCTAACTCTCTCAAGCTCAAGAGAATAATGGGGGAAAAGATTGGAAATTAGATAGCCCTAGTTCATTTGCAAAATCCAAGCTCTAGCTCCAAATTCTAAGAGAAGCCATTGGTAAGCCTCCTCTTCTTCTTCTCCAACTCATTCTCTTTTCAATTTTAGAAATTCCTAAACCTAACTTAGGAAATCTTTCCCTTTTTAGCTTAGATTCAAGCTTGTTGGGTTGGAATTGAAGAGTGATTGTCCTTGCCTTTACTCTATAGCTTCTTCTTCATTTGTTTTGGGTTCAAAGGTGAGATTTTTATCTCACATCTAGTCTATGATTATCTTTGATTGTTAGGTATGAATTCCTAACACTTATTCACGTGCATTTGATTTTGATTTGGATTGGTTTTGTGAATATTCCAAAAAAATTAGTATTTTGGGTTCAAATCTTTAAAAATCATAGCTTGGTTGTTTGATCATGCTTTTGGTGATGCACCGAGGAGCATATAGGGCCGTGTAGTCGATTGGCATAAACCCTTAGCGCCGTTGCTCGACCGGTTGCGAATTGGGAGAGTTTGCACTTCAATTATTAGGGCAGAAAAATGCAAGGCATCAGGTTCGGCCGACCGAACCCCCTGCGTCGGTCGATCGAAGCTGTAGCCGAAACTTTCTGTTTCTGGTTCGGTCGGCCGACTCAGGAAGTTCGGTCAACCGACCTGCTTCTATTCTCCTATTTCCCTGTTTTGCCTTTTATGCTCATTTTTCTTTGCTTTTCCAATTGTTAATCGATTCTTCTTCTCCAATTAGTTGTTACCACCTTTGTCAACTTTGATAACTTCTATTTTTGGAATTTTTGCATATTTCCACTTTGATGGATCTGATATTGATTTCTTTGGAATTAATTCACGTCTCTGTATGTGAATTTTAGTGATTGATTATTCCTACAACCATTTTTGTGATTTGTCACTTTAAAAATATAAAGGTTTTTAATACTAGTAGTAAATATCAAAACGCTTTCTTCAAAACGATTTCAACACTATTTTATTACAAAGCTCGTTTCTTAAACCGGTTTCCAATCTATTAGTATATACAAACCTTTACCTCACTCGTATGAGAAATCTAATTAAACGACTTAGCAAAACGAGTGGTATGAAACGCTTGCGTTTACTTCGTTGGTTAATTCTTGGACTTGTTCGATTGAATCTCTTGTGACAATTTTCTAGTGGAGTTCTATAATTTGTTCGTAAATATTTAAGTTAAGCTAGTGGTTATGGGACATGAAGCTAAGCTCATATATTTACTAGCTTACTGTAATTGACACTTTCTTGATGATCGATGATGATCATTTTATGGTTTAGACTAGCAAGGTGCGATGTTTCTTTGTCCATGTGGAGGACTGTACTTCATTTTATTGAGCTTCGTCTCATTTCTAGCATGGGTCGTACCTATTTAGGTGCGTCGATGTTTATTTACTCATGGGTCGTATCTATTTAGGTTCGTCGATGTTTGTTTACTTCGTGGAGCAATCGGCTCAATAAGTCGGGGCATGGGGCGTATCTTTCTAGGTGCGTTGATGTTCGTCTACGCATGGGACGTATCTTTCTAGGTGCGCCGATGTTCGACTTTGCATGGGGTGTATCTTTCTAGGTGCATTGATGTTAGACATTACATGGGGCGTATCTTTGTAGGTACGTCGATGCTTATTTATGCATGGGGTGTATCTTTCTAGGTGCATCGATGCTAGACATTACATGGTTCGTATCTATCTAGGTGCGTCGATGTTTGTCTATGCATGGGTCGTGCCTTTCTAGGTGCGTCAATGTTTGACTGTGCATGGGGCGTCTCTATTTAGGTGCGTCGATGTTCGGTCTATGGAATAGCGTTCCGTTTGGGATTGGCCATCCTCTTATTTTTGTGATTTTCTGGATTTCTAATTACTGATTTTTGAAATTTATGTTTCACCACCTTTTTCAGTTGGCATTGATATGTATGTCATTTATTGTGGCTTGGTGAATTAAATAAAGAATATGACATTCTTTTTATGCTATGAGATTCGTTAGATATTTGTGTGATTTTCCTTGTGGATTTTCTAATGTATACTTGTCGTGGTATGACATTTTTGGTCATCATATGTTTTTATTATATCTCTTTTTATATCTCATTTTATCCGATAATTATAGCTAGTCTGCTCCGTTTATTATTTTCGTATTAAATAATACTCGGGTCAGACCGAGATATTGCAGGTGCTTCTACTTGACTTCTTATCTGGAACCATAATCCGACTTTTGGCTAACTACTTAGATTAGTAGTTAATTTTGTTGTATACATTTGAGATAGAGACTCCTTGATGTATACATATTCTTTTGTCTAGCACTTTTATCTATTCTTTTGTGATATTGTGGATCCAATTTTACCACTACTTTGATGTACACTTTCATGTGTCATATTCATATCTATTTCCGCCTTTGTGATATGAATTATCTGTGACTGATTTGTGTTATTTTTATTTCTATATTTGTTTCCGAAGGTATTATAGCCACTGTGTAGTAGCTTTGAGATTGAGTCGGTATGTCGAATTTCCTCTTGAAAAGAATGCAAGTTATATTTTATCTGGCATATCGGTGCTCGCACAAAGCCATTACACGGATGGTCGCTCCTCAACAGCCTTATTCTCCGTGCTAGTTGACGGCATTGCACCGTAGTGTCCTTGGCTAGTGTGGGTATTGAGGTGGGGGCGTCACGGTTGGTATCAGAGCCAAACTTCGGAACAATGTAGAATAATCTAGCAAGGATCATTGTCCTAAGTCTTTCTTAGGAGTCGTACTTTAGGATTTAATTCGAGTCTTTGTGCCGATTCATCCTATTTTCTTTATGATTCCATATTTCATCTATCAAGATTGCTTGATATTTACTTTGATAATAAATTTTTCCTCTTCTTTCTTTCTTTCTTGAAGAAGAAGAATGGTTAGGTCTAACCGACCCAGTGCGGGTCAATCTAGTGCTACTCCCCATGATGGAGCATTCATGTCTGCTCAGCAGCTTTTAGATCTCGTGAAGAATGCTCAAGCTGCTGGACCTAATCCAGAGCCTACTCATCCTAGATCCGGTTTTGCACGCTTGTGCAGAGACTATACCGATTTGGGTGGAAGGCCATTCAAGAGATCCGAGAGTGTTATTGAAATTCAAGCTTGGCTCAAATCATGCGATCGCATCTTTTCTCGCATGAACCTTATTGATCTACATCGAGTCCAAGTGGCTTGTAGCATGCTCCAAGAAAGAGCATTAGATTGGTATGAGCTTTTGGTTTCCGAAATCGTTGAAGCAGATATTACTTGGAAGCAATTCCGGGAAAGATTCGAATTGAAATTTGTGTCGGAGGCTGAAAAAGTAACTTTGGTCTAGCGTTTTATCGACCTTGTTCAAGGTGAATCTACTGTGACAGACTACGTCGCATCTTCCGAATCTCTCTCTAAGTATGGGGTTGAGTATATTAATACCCCATTGAAGAAAAATCAGAGATTTGTCTATGGCTTGAATAAGAATCTTAAGAAGCCATTACTTCTGAAACTAGAAGTTTCTTTTGATCAGCTTATTGATATCGCTCTTCGTCTTGAAGAGGCCGATAAAGAGTGTGATGTTGAAGTTGTGGGTGCCAAACAAAACTTCAACCACAACATGAAGAGGCCTATTAAATTCAAAGGCCCTATTCCCAACAAGAAAGGGAGGCAAGAAACCCCGGAAGCAAAAGCCCCTACCTCTAGTCGTGGGCACTGCTACAATTGTGGTTCCACGGACCACCATGCAAGGGAGTGACCGAAACCTCTTTATTGTCGCTATTGCAAAAATTCGGGTCACCATATAACTGCATGTCCCATACTTCAAAGTAGGAAGGAGGGAAAGCTTAATGTAGTGCAAGCTCCTAGCAACTCTTCTCTTGGTTAAGGTATTTTACATTCAATCCTTGATGCTATTGTTTTATTTCGTGATCTTTCTATTTGAGTTCTTTTTGATATGGGTTCATCTCATTATTTTTATATCAAAAGAACTTGTCGATTCTTTTTCTTTGAATATTTTGGGCTTGATGTCTTCTTTGAGAATTGCGAATCCGGATGGTGGATCCGCAACGCTCAACTTGTTTCTTTTTATTGATGTCGAAATTATTTTATGCGATTTTTCTTTCCGAGACGATATTTTTACTTAGGCTTCAGAATTGATTTTTTTGAAATGATTGGCTTAATCATTGTGAAGCCCATATCCTATTTTTCGAGTGGACTATTTATCTTCGACATTCTTAATCTGTTAAGCAGATTTCTATTTTTCCCTTATGATTTCGATTCCAATTTGGTGGCATCATTTTATTATTTAAGTCCATATGTTGAGTAAAGTGTTATTTCTTTCAATTGGGTAGTTGTGAATTTTCCAGTATTTTTGAGCTTGTCTTAGGATTATCACATAAGTAATCTTTTGTGTGGTGCTAAGGTCTTTTCAGTTTGACTTTACCACCAGTTTTCATTTGCTACGAGTCGCGGAAGTTAACCGCATTCCACACTCGTTATGATTATTATGAATGACTTATTATGTAATTCAGTTTATCCAGCTTATTTCATCCATTTTATGTATCGAGTATTCCACGAATATCTCGATGACTCCATTATTGTGTTTATTGATTTTGGATGAAAAACAAAATTTAAAAATTTTGCAAATCTTTTTCATAAGATTTATTTATAAGTACAATTTGATTTTTGCTCTTAAACGAGCAAAGAATATTCTTAAAGGTTTTTAAGAAACATGTTTATCATATAGAAGATGATTTTGTGATTGTAATGCCCATTGAGTGCTTTAAGAATTCTGGTCGATGCGCTTGATCAACGTTATCGATAAGAATCTCCTAAACGCTTTGATGAGACAGTCAGACACGATATATTGACTTGTAAAAATGTAAATTTTTCTAGAAAGATTATTACATAAAGATAATTCTGATTTTGAAAGTTTTAGCTTTTCGGGAAAGAAGATTATTTAAAAGAACTCTTTTCCGGTACTCTTATTCTTGTGATTCCCGAAGGGGAACCAAGATTTCACTGTTTCTACCGATGCTAGTTGTATTGGTTTGGGTGTCGTTCTCTTGCGAATGAGAATGTTCTATCATTTATGCTTCTAAATCATTAAAGCCTATTGAGACTAGATATGCTACTCACGATCTAGTGTTCGTGGCTATTGATTTCGCTTTTAAAAAAATTTGGCATCATTATTTTTGGGTGAGAAATTCGTTCTCTACCCTGATCATAAATCTTTGGAATATTTATTTTCTCATAAGGAACTTAATATTGGATCGAGTTCCTTGCATTTTATGATCTTGATATTCTTTGTATATTCCCGAAAAGGGGAATCGTGTTGCCAATGCACTTTGTTGTAAACAACAAGTGGTTGTTTCTTTGATGATGTCTGAATGGAATTATCTTTTTATCAAGTTCATCGGACGTTTTGATATCCTTCGTTTTATTGAGCTTTATCTCATTCCTTTTACGGACTAGTGTCCGATGTTCTTTTATGGTGTTCGGTTCATTGGACGTACCGTATTTGTACTACGTCGGTGTTTCGAAATTATTCGAGCTTTGGTTCATCTGGCGTACCGTTATTGTACTACGCCGTTGTTCCAAATTATTCGAGTTTCTCGTTTCTCGGGCGTACCGTTTCTGCACTACGCCGTTGCACCGGCTCAATTTTCTGTTATTCATGACGTTTTCTCATGTTTTTCTACTATGGAAATGCCTTAGGGATTCCGATTCTTATGCTTGAGCCCAGTATTATTGAAGGAAGTGAAGTTTCGCCAGATTTGACTTAGGAGCTATATTCTATTCGCATCATTACTTCGGAGGTTAAGCGCCTTCGAAATAAAGATGATCTTTTTGTGAGAGTTCAATGGTTCTCAAATCCTAAGGATTGCTCTTGGGAATCCAGAGAATTCATCGTGCGAACCCGTTCGGACTTACTCTTTCGTTCTCTTTATGGTGAACTTCTTGTTTCAAATTTTCTTTTGTATTGTTATGCTTTTATGGTTGTTACTCTTTATTTTCTTCTTAAGAATCGCGAGGACGCAATTTCTTTAAGGAGGGTAGTCTGTAACAACCCGCATATTTATCAATTTTATATTTAAATATTTTATTTAAATATTTCATCGTTCGTCGGATTTTAGTCCGAAAAGCTACTTTTTGCAAACAGTCGAATTGCGACTCGAGACCCCTTCCATTGAGTTGAAAATGCCGTTAGCAACCTTTTTGAGTATAAGCTTCGATATGTTTGGAGTAAGTTGATTTTTGCTACTTTTTCTATAGAGCTTTGGGTTTGGGTTCAGCCCATTTCCCAATTCTGGTTATATCAACCCAACCCCTCTCCACTTCTCTTCTTCATTCCTCATTTCCTAACTCTCTCAAGCTCAAGAGAATAATGGGGGAAAAGATTGGAAATTAGAATTCCAAGCCCTAGTTCATTTGCAAAATCCAAGCTCTAGCTCCAAATTCTAAGAGAAGTCATTGGTAAGCCTCCTCTCCTCTTCTCCAACTCATTCTCTTATCAATTTCAGAAATTCCTAAACCTAACTTAGGAAATCTTTCTCTTTTTAGCTTAGATTCAAGCTTGTTGGGTTGGAATTGAAGAGTGATTGTCCTTGCCTTTACTCTATAGCTTCTTCTTCATTTGTTTTGGGTTCAAAGGTGAGATTTTTATCTCACATCTAGTCTATGATTATCTTTGATTGTTAGGTATGAATTCCTAACACTTATTCACGTGCATTTGATTTTGATTTTGATTGGTTTTGTGAATATTCTAATTTTTTTAGTATTTTGGGTTCAAATCTCTAAAAATCATAGCTTGGTTGTTTGATCATGCTTTTGGTGATGCACCGAGGAGCATATAGGGTCGGGTAGTCGATTGGCATAAACCTTTAGCGTCGTTGCTCGACCGGTTGTGAGTTGGGAGAGTTTGCACTTCAATTATTAGGGCAGAAAAATGCAAGGCATCAGGTTCGGCCGACCGAACGCCCTGGGTCGGTTGACCGAAGCTATAGCTGAAACTTTCTGTTTCTGGTTCGGTCGGCCGACTCAGGAAGTCCGGTCAACCGACCTGCTCCTATTCTCCTATTTCCCTATTTTGCCTTTTATGCTCATTTTGCTTTGCTTTTCCAATTGTTAATCGATTCTTCTTCTCCAATTAGTTGTTATCACCTTTGTCGACTTTGATAACTTCTATTTTTGGAATTTTTGGGTATTTCCACTTTGATGGATCTAATATCGATTTCTTTGGAATTAATTCACGTCTTCGTATGTGAATTTTAGTGATTCATTATTCCTACAATCATTCTTGTGATTTGTCACTTTAAAAATATAAAGGTTTTTAATACTAGTAGTAAATATCAAAACCCTTTCTTCAAAATGATTTCAACACTATTTTATTACAAAACTCGTTTCTTAAACTGGTTTCCAATCTATTAGTATATACAAACCTTTACCTCACTTGTATGAGACATCTAATTAAACGACTTAGCAAAACGAGTGGTATGAAACGCTTGCGTTTACTTCGTTGGTTAATTCTTGGACTTGTTCGATTGAATCTCTTGTGACAATTTTCTAGTGGAGATCTACAATTTGTTTGTAAATATTTAAGTTAAGCTAGTGGTTATGGGACATGAAGCTAAGCTCATATATTTACTAGCTTACTGTAATTAACACTTTCTTGATGATAGATGATGATCATTTTATGGTTTAGACTAGCAAGGTGCGATGTTTCTTTGTCTATGTAGAGGACTGTACTTCATTTTATTGAGCTTCGTCTCATTTCTAGCATGGGTCGTACCTATTTAGGTGCGTCGATGTTTATTTACTCATGGGCCGTATCTATTTAGGTGCGTCGATGTTTGTTTACTTCATGGAGCAATCGGCTCAATAAGTCGGGGCATGGGGCGTATCTTTCTAGGTGCGTCGATGTTTGTCTATGCATGGGACATATCTTTCTAGGTGTGTCGATGTTCGACTTTGCATGGGGTGTATCTTTCTAGGTGCATCGATGTTAGACATTACATGGGACGTATCTTTCTAGGTACGTCGATGCTTATTTATGCATGGGGTGTATCTTTCTAGGTGCATCGATGCTAGACATTACATGGGTCGTATCTATCTACGTGCTTCGATGTTTGTCTTTGCATGGGTCGTGCCTTTCTAGGTGCGTCGATGTTTGACTGTGCATAGGGCGTCTCTATTTAGGTGCGTCGATGTTCGGTCTATGGAATAGCATTCCGTTTGGGATTGGCCATCCTTTTATTTTTGTGATTTTCTGGATTTCTAATTACTGATTTCTAGAATTTATGTTTCACCACCTTTTTCAGTTGGCATTGATATGTATGTCATTTATTGTGGCTTGGTGAATTAAATAAAGAATATGACATTCTTTTTATGCTATGAGATTCGTGGGATATTTGTTTGATTTTCCTTGTGGATTTTCTAATGTCTATTTGTCGTGGTATGACATTTTTGGTCATCATACGTTTTTAGTATATCTCTTCTTATATCTCATTTTATCCGATAATTATAGCTAGTTTGATCCATTTATTATTTTCGTATTAAATAATACTCGGGTCAGACCGAGATATTGCAGGTGCTTCTACTTGACTTCTTATCTGGAACCATAATCTGACTTTTGGCTAACTACTTAGATTAGTAGTTAATTTTGTTGTATACATTTGAGATAGAGACTCCTTGATGTATACATATTCTTTTGTCTAGCACTTGTATCTATTCTTTTGTGATATTGTAGATCCAATTTTACCACTACTCTGATGTACACTTTCACGTGTAATATTCATATCTATTTCCGCCTTTGTGATATGAATTATCTGTGACTGATTTGTGTTATGTTTATTTCTATATTTGTTTCCGAAGGTATTATAGCCACTGGGTAGTAGCTTTGAGATTGAGTCGGTTTGTCGAATTTCCTCTTGAAAAGAATGCAAGTTATATTTTATCTGGCATATCGGTGCTCGCACAAAGCCATTACACGGATGGTCGCTCCTCAACAGCCTTATTCTCCGTGCTAGTTGACGGCATTACACCGTAGTGTCCTTGGCTAGTGTGGGTATAGAGGTGGGGCATCACACAGACTCACAACAACCAGAAGTTCACAAGCATAAATCAGATTCAACATGCATTCAGACATCAAAACCAAACATACAACAGAAGTGTACCACGACCGCAACAACACAAACATGTTCACATATAGACTACAATGAAACATAGATTGGAGTACACAAGTATTCAAATGGAAGCAGTCAAAAGTGCAGACTTACATATGAATGATCACATCGGTTCTAAAATTCAACAAGAAAGCCTCAACATCAAAAGAGCAAGTTCATATGCATACAACATGACCATAATTGATACAAGTGTAATCAAGTTAATCAAACACATATACACATACATATGTATATATATATGGAGACAATCAACCAAAGCAACATTGTAATGATCCAAAATTTAACAACTTCAAAATATAACATTTAAAGTGATTTTAAATATAAAATATAAAAGGTTTTATGATTCAAATAATATTGAATAGGATTTGGAAATAGAAATATGCATAAAAATAGTAACATTTTCTTATATCGACAAAAGTGACAAAATCCTGATTTCAGAAAAGCAAGTTTAAATGGTTTAATAAATTATTTTAATTTATTTATGAGTGTTTATATTTCTAAATGACATTATACAAATTGATTTTTAAATTTCATTTACATAAATAAATAGTTTAACCAAAACGTCAAAATATGACCGTAAAACATTTTGTCAAAATGGACGTTTTGTCGATTTAAAGTTGTCGCAACTTTGTTGCATCTTTATGTACACAATTTAATAAATATGATAACATATAAAGATAGTTAACAATTAACTAAATAAGATTGCTTTTAATAATCACACTTAGAAAATTCTAGAAAGTAATTAGCAAAAGTAAAGTAAAAAAGACAAAACACATGTCGCATCAAATGTGACATAAAGTAAAGAAAGGTGGTATAAAGTAAAGTAATCATTCCTATTCTTTACTTAAGTATTTGAATTTTAAAAGTGTGATATAATGTGGATGGTAAGTTTTGAATTAAATAAGTTTACTTAATTATTAAGGAATGTTATTTAAGTAAAAACACAAATCTATATTTTATTCTCAAATATTTTCTATAAACACATACCCACTTTCCCACTTCCTTCCACACTTCTTCTTCTCAAAATTTCAAGCTTCTTCTTACCTCCTTTAATGGCTTCCACCTTAACAAAGTTATGCCAAAATATTCTAAAAAATAAAATAAAGAAAAATATCAACAAAACTTCGTTCGAACCACTTCAATACACCTCCTTCCCTCTCCTATTGCTTACGCCCCCCTCTTCCTCCATTTGGTTGAGCACTCCTAGCCTTCCCTAAGCCAAGACGAGTCATCTAAGTCGCAGCGTTCAAGGGATCGTAAGCTAAAAACGTTGAGTAGCGAAGCTATAGCTGATTTTGCGTTCGCCAAAACCAAATAAGATGATAACTCCTAATCTATATGTATATATTTAGTTATGATGTTGTGATATGCTATTTGGATGTTAATAATGATGTTTGATAAGTGTTTGAAAAAGAAAGCAACCACCTTTAAGTCGTTTGCAAAAGTTAGTAAGCGAATATATACATAAATGACAATCATATTACATTGTAATAAAAAAGCTATTAATTTCATATGACATGTTAGAATAAGTTAAAATGGTTATAAACTTTGTTTTGAATGTTTATTAGTTGTATATTGAATATATATGTTGAAACAAGTCACGGATTATACGACGTATAATCACATGAAAATCACGTTCCAAAAGAAATGAAACGTGATATGGAATCATTTATACTTTTGAAAAAAATTTGAAAATGCTTTAGAAATGATTCTTAAGTGTTTAAACTTCTCTCGGCAAAGTTTGGACATGAATCTCAAAATACGCCTAAAATTTGACGCATCGCGTGATCGTAGTTCGTGTTTTCGCATCAAAAGTTCAAATGAAGATACGAAGTGGAATATAGTTCGAAATTCTTTGAAGTAAGAATTTTCTAAATTCTTATATCCATATCTTTCGTATAACAAAGAAAATCAAGATTTCATCTTGTATATTTTGAAATATGGCAAAATCAATCTTCAAGAAAAATCTTTTTTTGCACTAAATGACCAAAGTTGAAAATTGATAAAATAATCATTTTAAAAATATGAAGTAAATTCTGAAAATCTTTTAAAATTTCTTAAAAGTGATTTCAGTTGAAAAGATGGTTTTATAAACGATATAAAAGTCGTTTTGAAGAGTATAGCTTTTAAAGCACTTTCTGTAACACCATTTGCAACACTTTTCGCAACGCTTTTCAATAACTTTTGGAATAAAGGTTGAAACTTAACAATTCTTTCCCAAATCCTTAGTACATATTTTTAAGTAAATGATAAAGCATTTCAAAATAAATTTAAACAATTTAACATTATTTCAAAGATGGTTAAACAAATAGTTAAGTGATTTAAAAAAGGAAAATGAGTATGCAGAAACGATTAGTACATTTATCCCACCTGTGAGATTTAAAAGTGGAAACAAGGTGTGTAACTAAGGTTAGGGATGGAGCAACCAGTGCCATGAACTTACCTGGCCTAAGTTTTCTCTTTTAGGCTAGGGGTGGAACATATCGAAAGGAAAGCTCGGATGCTCAACTTGGATTTTATAGAAATAATCTTCTTATACTCATTATTAAAATCTGAAGAGGGAACTTGACCTATTCATGGAATTTAAAAGGTGATCTCACTGTTATTCCGCCCATAGCATTTGTTGAATATAGATGTTGATTTTGCATAAAAGTAGTGTGACGACCCGGAATTTCTAACAATTTAAGTTGGAATATTTAATCGATTTTAAATATTTAAAAGTAAATTTTAACTTGAATTCCCAATATTAATATTTACTTGATAACTAAATTATTGAATTATTTAATAATTGAAATTGGGTAAGATGTTGAATATGGAATTTTAAGCCGGTTAAAAATAATTTGAAGGCTTATAAAATTTATAATGATGATACTGGAGATAATAGAATGGTTGAAATTTAAAGGTAATTTGTTCAGTTTTAATAATATATCGTTTAAATTGAATTTAAAAATAGTCTTCCGAGGCACAGTCTCAGAATTCAACGAAACCAGTTCCATTAGATCCGTAATAATTAGTTATTATCGGATTTCAATTTTCGTAGCAATCGGAGTTGTCATTTGACCCTGGCAGCTCGAAACGCTTAGAAATTATTTTAATCGATTTAATTGAAATTTGATCGTTTTCTTTTGTAACCCGCACATACGATCAAACTAGCCTTCGAAGCACGTTCCATTGTATTCGGAACGTGGTAAAACTTTATAATCACCTTTCGGCATGTCTGTTTCGGGTTTCGGAATTTCGCATTATGCTTAACGAGACGTTTCATAAGCCTTATAATATAATAAAAATTTAAAAAAAAATCAACATGTCAGAGATATTTATAAAACTAGCGTAATCAGGAAGCTTCCCCAACCTCTAATTTATCACCGCCCCTCTTTAATCGATATTTTATTCTTTGCCCCTCTCTAATCTACTAATAGAAATCAAAGCCGTGCCTCTCCATCATTTTTCAAAATCGAACTCACAAAAAAAGGGGGAAGATCTCGTATTCCTTCCTTTCCTCTTCTCCCACATGATACCGCTTTCTCTTCAAATCTCGCGGCTGTGCAATTAACTGAGTAGTCGAAATCGTGAATTCATGCTTCATAACCTGGAAGGCGTTGTGCGCTTCCTTGATTAGGGTTCGATAAATGGAAGGGGAAGCATGCGAATGGGTTCTTAGCCTGGGGGATTATCGACGGTCTCGAGTGTGAGAGGGACGGTGCGGCAAGGTTCCAATCGAGAGCTAGGGTTTTATCATTCATGGCCGTAGGTCAGTTGTAGAAGCAATGGTCATGACCAAAGCTGGAGGCATGCGAAGCTCGGTAGTGGCAACCTGGGGACGTGACGACTTGGACAGTGGGGGTTCAAGTGGGGAGTGTTGTAGCTTTGGCGAGGTGGAGGTCACGGCTAGGGGTCGCAGCTTGTTATGGTGAGCAGTTTCTCATTTTTCCCTTTTGTTGTGTTTTGAATTTTTAAAGAGGTACTCTCTTTTTTATACTATTTAAATAACAATAATGATAATAAAATTTTGGTTATAAACTGATAATAACAGGAAGATTTATTTCAGCAAAGTGACATTTTACTTTAACTATTTATTGTAGAGGAAAATAATAATAAAATAAAATAAATAAATAATAATGATATATATATATATGAAACAGTTAACTCAGGTTGATCAGTACATTTATTTGAGAAACGAGGATGTATATATATAATTAGTCATGGATGTTAATTAAATTAATTTAAATGGTAATGGGTTGTTCGGTTATTTCAAATTTTAATAATAAACGTGTAATGTTTATACAAGGTTATAACCCGAGAAACCAAGTCGGGAATGAAGTGGATTGCAAATTTAAGGGGCAAAGGTGAGTAAATCTCATGCTTTTGGATTTATATTTAAATTTAAATGATTAAATTTAAATGATTGGTTGGATGAATAAACTTATTGGATGTGTGCTGATGATGATGTGACTTTGGTTTGGGTTGGATATCGAGTTTATTGTGGGTTGACTCGAAGTATTTGGGTTTTTAAATTTGGTTAGATGTAAAGTTATAAATAAGAGAATGTTGTCATTCTGATGTTGTTGAGAATTAATGCCTTCTGGTTCGTCAAGTTAGTGGGGTAATTAAAATAGATAATTAATTAATTCAATTAATTAATGGTTTGGGCTGATAAAATTTAGTAAGTAAGGGTTTGAATTAAATAATAAATTAACGAAGATTTAAGTCCATTTATCAAGTTTAATGAATGTAGAATGATCAATGGATGGTTCGATAGGTTATTACCTAATGTAATTTATTAAAATATAATCACTTTGTGAAATTAACCAAGAGATTAATTAAGGTAATTAATTAAGGAGGAATTTGATTTATTTAACAAAGTAAATAAATGGATAATTAATTACAGGTTGAGATAATTCGAAGGTGATTAATATTGTGGTTAAATTAAAGTAATTAATTTAGACTGGAACAAATTAAAATATAATTGGGAATAGTTAATTAATATAATTAATGATGAAATTGAAGTTTGACTGATTAAGATGAATTAATCAGTAATAAGTGACTTAAGGGAAGTTAATTAGTATAAGTAATTAGGGATCAATTAATTAAATAAGAATAATAAGATTACTTAATGATCTTGGTTGATACTAAGTAATATTGTGAAGTTAATTTAGGATAATTACTTGAATGTAATTGAAAAATAAATAATCCAGAGTGATTAATTAGGATAAATAGTGAAGCGTTGACTAATTAATTGATTTGGAATAATTTAATATGGAATGAAGGAAACTTAGTGAATGTGGTTAGAAATTCAATTAGAATCGATTAAACATTGCTTATGTATGACTGAATGGTATTGGATGTTTTATCTCTGATATGAAATGTTGTGAAATTCATTTGGATAACTTGGGTTAGGATGACTTGAGACTCGAAGAGACCGGTTCAGGTATTAGGAAAATACTCAAAACCACTTCGAATATTTATTGATCGACATGTGAAATCTGTAGGCTGAAAGGAAATGACCTTAGTGAATTGGATTATTTTATCTAAGTTTGGTACTTAGAAAGTGATATGCGAAATAAGTGTTGTCTATTGCAATTTGTGAATTGGTTAAATTGATATAAGTTGCCCGGGTTTATATATGTTGTTTGCTTTGGTATTCCATGTTAGTCTGGTTTACTCACGCTGGTTTCCAGCCTTACCCGGGTATTACTTTGGTGTAATGCTCGGGTCAGACCGAGTATTACAGATTTTCAGGTAGGTACGTTCTGGAGCTCAGGAGGCGAGCTGGATGGCAATAGCGTATAGAGTATTTCCGTTGTATTTATATTATTGATAATCTGAGACATGATAATTGTATTTATTCAGTGACTGTGTATATGTGAAACTCTTATGTATATTAATGTAATCAACAGATATAGTATTCTTCTGTAAACTATTATTTATTATTATATTTTGTCCGCTGCGAATGTAAGTTGTTGATGTTTCTGTTCTTCTTCTTCTTCTATCTCTTTCTTCTTTTTCATAACTATCTGGAATTTTCAGGATTGAAAATTCCGGGTCGTTACAGTTGGTATCAAAGCTGAAAGGTTAAGCGAGAACCTTGGCTCTGGTGGGGATTACTCATTAAATAGAGTCTGTAGTACTCTAGAATGAGTTGAATACACACACACACACTCACAAATATATATATATATATATATATATATATATGAGAGCGTACTTGTTATTCGCTTATAAAGATTTTAAATGATTTTATATAAAAATTTATTTTGATATATAAAGCAATATTTCCTTCTAATGAATATCTAGGTGATTGGTTGTTAAATTATTGTAATTAAGTTAAGAAATAATATAAAATACGACCAAATTGAACTTATAACCAAAGTTGAAGAATAAACTTATATAACAAAATGGAATTTGAAATATAGAGTGTAAATGTAATTTATAAATTGAAATAAACTTCATAAATAAATGAGATTATAAGTTGAAATAGAATTCCAGAGAATATTTGAAAATAAAGTAAGATGAAATTCTAGAGTAATGTTTAAATATAAATTGGATGGATTGGGAATTTGGAATTTTGGGAAAATTTAAAATTCCTTTGGATTTGAAAGTGGTTTCCAAAAGTTTTTGGAGAAATAATAGAATTATTTCAAAAATATTTTCGGTGTTGAATTTGAAACCTGAGAGATTTGAAATTAAAAATATTTGGAAATGTTTTTAAAAGAGATAAAAGCATTGAACTCTTTCGGTCACTGGAAAATAACGTCGGTGATGACTACAGCATTATCGATGTATATTTTCGAGTTTCTAGAAAAGAAATTGCTACCAAATTGTTTTACGTTGGAATTGCTTGTGAACTGGGTCTGGTTTTGAAATTCGAAGGGATAATTGAATTTGCCAAAGAATTTTGGATATAGTTGAATACTAAGGTGATATTGAAATTTTGGAAATTTGTTTAAACTCTAGAATCTTGATTAAAATGTTGATGGAATAATACAAACATATTGGCTAAATAAAATGTATAATTCCGAGTTAAAAGCAAAATGTGAATGTAATTGATTATAAATAGAAGTTGTAAAATTGGAATTATAATTAAAGTTGTACAAGTTTAAAGATCAAATGGAGTTTGATTTGAAGTTGGAAGGAAATTGAGAATTAATTCAACTTGAATTGGGATTAAATCAATTTCAATGGAAATTGAAGATTATTCAAATTGGAATTGAGTCAATTTAAATGAGAGTGGAAATTTAAATTGAATTGTTGGGGAATTGAACAGCTTTGACTCTGGACTATTTTCAACATAAATTGTTTCGATAAAAACTTAATTTTCCAAGCTATTAAATATGTACAACTTTTCTTTCTTAAAGCCAAATTATTTTATACTTGTTTTACAATTATTTTTGGAGCTATTTAACCATTTTCAACTATTTCTAAACTAATTTCTATTTTTTCAACTATGTTACAAATTATTCACTATTTTACAACTATTTTGCAATTATCTAAAAGTTCTGAAACTATTTAGCTATTTTCCAACTATTTTATAATTAGTTAACTATTTTATAATTAGTTAACTATTTTACAGCTATTTTGCAAACTATTAATTATTTTTCAACTACTTATCTATTTTTAAAATTTTCAAGCTATTTTCTAAACATGAACTGGTCGGAGTTCAAACTGTTATCGATTAAATACCCAACTGAGATAAGAATTGAAATGATAATCCAAATGGGGATTAAGACAAATGTGAACAAGTGAATGAAAATTAAGTAAATGTGAATAGAAAGGAAATTGATATTGGAAAGAGTAAATAAATTTGAATATTTGAGTTTGAATGAGCAAAGTTATATATCTTTGTTATAAAGATAAAACTTCCCTTGTTGAATCTATTGCTGGAAGAAAAAGGATTTTGGAAGTGTTTGAAGTATAAAAGGAATTTTATACGAGTTTAAAGTGATCCAAAGTTTTAAAAATTATATATATCTGTATATATATAAAGGATCTTATGAGGATTTTGAAAAGGGTTTTGGGAACCTTTGGATTTGAAAAGGCTTTTGATTTTTGGGTAAAATCAATATATGGAATTTGGAAAGCCTATTTTGAGAATTATCGATTTTGGGATAATCGATTTTGTGTAAAGGAGCTTTGATGAAATTCATACTAGGTGTATGATTTGAAGATACTATATGTATAGTATAAAGTGTTTTGAGGATGGCTCTGGGGAAAAAGGCGCTCCCTTGAAATGGACTTCTCATGAGTACCACCGGGTGGTGCTGCCTTGAGCCCCAAGGGGTGATTCTAAAGTTGATCCTGTGAGGAGTCCGGACAAAACTAGTTCCTGAGGATTATGAGTAGAGTATACCATAGCGAAAGTCGTGTGTGCCGCTGAGAGCCAACAGTATGCGTTTGATTTTATATCGGTAGACTGCTACCTATGGTATAACATAGCGAAAGTCGTGTGTGCCGCTGAGAGCCAACAGTCTGCGTTTGATTTTATATCGGTAGACTGCGACCTATGTAGGTGTGGAGAAGTTTTATTTCGACAGCGAAAATCAGAGGCCGATGAGAGCCTGCAGTTACATGGACTTTTGCTGCGATGGCAACGTAACCCTGGATGTAACTGTGATCTGTTGTGTGGGTTCCATCGCGTAATCGAGAGGCCGCGGAGAGCCTGCAGTTACATGGACTTTTGCTGCGACGACAACGTAACCCTGGAATGTATCTGTGACCATGGATGGGGGTGATGATTTCCAGAGCATTCTCACCAAAGATATTTTCTCTTTTTCCAAAACTGTTTTCTCTATTTGCAATAAAATTAATTATCAAGTATTTTCACTGGGTGTTGAAAATGGGTTTATCAAGTACTTATAGATTTTCAGTCCTACGCCTGATCAACGTATGACTGAATTTCTGTGAGAACAAGGATGGACTGGTTGAGACATCGAGTTATAAGAAATATTTTTTTATAAAAAGCTATTTTAAATTGTATTATTTGAATTTAAAGGCATTTCTAAATTTTAAATAAAGGGGAATCCAAACTGGAATTATAAAATAAAAATTTAAATTCGGGAAAATTTGATGAAGCGATTCTTTATAATTAAAAATCGAATATTAAATTAAAAGTAGAAGTAGGCTAATCAGCTAAATAAATTATTTAATAGAGTATGTTGATAAAATTTAACTCGGTTAGTTAAAATGGATTGTAAGTTGATAATGGAGTATGGAAATGAATTCGAATGGTGAATAGAATTCGACTTGGATTTGATAATGAATTAAATAAGTAGAGATGCTATAAAAATAAAATAGAGTTGGATTGAAATAGTGATGGTTTGAATTACAAATAAAATTCAAGTGTGATTTGAATAATATTTAATGAAATTTGTAAGTAAATTAGATATTATGGAAGTGTTGTCAAACGAAATGAAATTAAATTATAATAGAAATGGTTTGAGTTGCAAACATAACCCAAGTGAATAGAAATAAATTGAGAATGGCCTTGTATTAATAAAATAAATTCGAAGATGAATAAAGTAAGTAAATTAAGATTTAAAATGGGTTAAGTGAGTTAGGTGTCATATTAATTTGAGGTATAAATAAGTTAAGTGTGTGTTGGATATTATTTTGATAAATTAAGAAGGTAAATTAAAATTAAAATTAAAATTAAAGTGGATGGGCTAACTGAATTTAATGGAATTTGATTAAATGAGAATCAAATAGAAGTAAACTTAAGTTAGATGTTGGAATAAATTAAAGTAAATTAACTTAAGTTTAAATTTTATGGAAGCTTGGCTTCGAATAAGGATGAAAGTCCATTAAATAAAAGCTTGGATTGAATTAATTTGGAAATGGCTAGTAGTATACGAGAATGGAATGTGTCGAGCTAAATAAAATGGGTGTGAATAAATTAAAATGGATTGGAATTAAATAAAATTGAGTCGGAATCAATTTAAACTGGTTATAAAACTTCAGTAATTATTTATTCACATGGATATCATCAATTTGAGTAAAAATGAGAGTCGTTTGACGTAAACGAGATTTAATTAAATTCTATGAATTAGTGGAAGCAAATATAATTGACTTTTGAATCAATTGATATGAATATGAGTTTGTTTTGCTTAAAAATGAATTGAATGTAAGCAATTGGATTAGCTTTAAATTATATAAATCACTTATGGTAAGCGTTTGGTGTTTGTTGCTTTGAAATGCTTGTGTTGAGTCATTAAAAGTAAGTGAATGCTAATAGAATTTCGATTTATGGCACTTACATATTTAAATTGAGTAAGTATAGGTACAGGGAAGCCGTTTGGCTAGATTTGGGTTATGCTAATTGCTGAAATAAATAAGCTGCTTGCTTAAATGCTAAATAAAGGTACGCCTACACAATAAAAATAGGAAATATGAACTGTTTTTGCTTTTTCTGACCGTGTGGGTCGATGTATATATATTTATATCTATTATCATATTGCAAAAGCTCCTCCGTACAAAGGAGACTCTGCCAAAAATTTTTGAAAATTTTGGGAGTTAGAGAATTTTTGTTAGCGGCAAAACGATTACAAATTGAGAATTAAAGTAAACTTGTAAATGGAACTACTATGAATCAGTTATGAATGGAAGATGAAATTCAATATGCAGAATTGAAGACAAATTGAAATCATATGGGAAGTGGAAACTAATTTGAAATGGATATGAAACTTATGTAAGGAAATATATAAAATGATTTGAAAGGTTATGATTGGATATTGTTGCTAAGTGGGATATGCAGGTATTATAAAGGGAAAAAGAAATTGGATTTGATTCCAAAGATAAATTTGAATTGCCCGACAAAAAGGTTAGTGTTTAATTCATGTATGGTATTGGATTGGGTTTTGGATCTAGCCACTTGACTTTTTGTTTTCTTTTTGGAATTTGGGAGCCCGTAGAGGCCTTTTGTAGTTGTACCGAACTAGCCACGCAAAGGAGACGCTTACAAAATTTCTCAGAAATTTAGGGAGTTAGAAATTTTTTAAGAAAGTTGTGATAACTAAATTTGAATTTTAAATTAGATTTGAATAAATGATGTAAATAACGTTGTTTGAAAACTATAGAAGGTTTTGGGAAGTTGGTTAAGGATAGTAGGTCTTTAATAAAAGATTGTTGGTAGGGTGTTGAATTGGGAGTTTTGGGAAAAGGGTAAACGAGTATTGGACCATTTTTCCCAATTAGTAATTTCAGAGACGAAATTCTTTTAAAGGGGGAGGAATGTGACGACCCGAAATTTCTAACAATTTAAGTTGGAATATTTAATCAATTTTAAATATTTAAAAGTAAATTTTAACTTGAATTCCCAATATTAATATTTACTTGATAACTAAATTATTGAATTATTTAATAACTGAAATTGGGTAAGATGTTGAATATGGAATTTTAAGCCAGTTAAAAATAATTTGAAGGCTTATAAAAATTATAATGATGATACTGGAGATAATAGAATGGTTGAAATTTAAAGGTAATTTGTTCAGTTTTAATAATATATCGTTTAAATTGAATTTAAAAATAGTCTTCCGAGGCACAGTCTCGGAATTCAACGAAACCAGTTCCATTAGTTCCGTAATAATTAGTTATTATCGGATTCAATTTTCGTAACAATCGGAGTTGTCATTTGACCCTGGCAGCTCGAAACGCTTAGAAATTATTTTAATCGATTTAATTGAAATTTGATCGTTTTCTTTTGTAACCCTCACATACGATCAAACTAGCCTCCGAAGCACGTTCCATTGTATTCGGAACGCTGTAAAACCTTATAATCACCTGTCGGCATGTCTGTTTCGGGTTTCGAAATTTCGCGTTATGCTTAACGAGACGTTTCGTAAGCCTTATAATATAATAAAAATTAAAAAAAAAAAATCAACATGTCAGAGATATTTATAAAACTAGCGTAATCAGGAAGCTTCCCCAACCTCTAATTTATCACCGCCCCTCTTTAATCGATATTTTATTCTTTGTCCCTCTCTAATCTACTAACAGAAATCAAAGCCGTGCCTCTCCATCATTTTTCAAAATCGAACTCATAAAAAAAGGGAACATCTCGTATTCCTTCCTTTCCTCTTCTCCCACATGATACCGCTTTCTCTTCAAATCTCGCGGCTGTGCAATTAACTGAGTAGTCGAAATCGTGAATACAAGCTTCGTAACCTGGAAGGCGTTGTGCGCTTCCTTGATTAGGGTTCGATAAATGGAAGGGGAAGCGTGCGAATGGGTTCTTAGCCTGGGGGATTATCGATGGTCTCGAGTGTGAGAGGGACGGTGCGGCAAGGTTCCAATCGAGAGCTAGGGTTTTATCATTCATGGTCGTAGGTCAGTTGTAGAGGCAATGGTCGCGATCAAAGCTGGAGGCATGCGAAGCTCAGTCGTGGCAACCTGGGGACGTGACGACTTGGACAGTGGGGGCTTCAAGTGGGGAGTGTTGTAGCTTTGGCGAGGTGGAGGTCACGGCTAGGGGTCGTAGCTTGTTATGGTGAGCAGTTTCTCGTTTTTCCCTTTTGTTGTGTTTTGAATTTTTAAAAAGGTACTCTGTTTTTTTATACTATTTAAATAAAAATAATGATATTAAAATTTTGGTTATAAACTGATAATAACAGGAAGATTTATTTCAGCAAAGTGACATTTTACTTTAACTATTTATTGTAGAGGAAAAAAATAATAAAATAAATAAAATAAATAAATAATAATGACATATATATATATGAAACAGTTGACTCAGGTTGATCAGTACATATTTGAGAAATGAGGATGTATATATATAATTAGTCATGAATGTTAAATAAATTAATTTAAATGGTAATGGGTTGTTCGGTTATTTCAAATTTTAATAATAAACGTGTAATGTTTATACAAGGTTATAACCCGAGAAACCAAGTCGGGAATGAAGTGGATTGCAAATTTAAGGGGCTAAGGTGGGTAAATCTCACGCTTTTGGATTTATATTTAAATTTAAATGGTTAAATTTAAATGATTGGTTGGATTAATAAATTTATTGGATGTGTGCTGATGATGATGTGACTTTGGTTTGGGTTGGATATCGAGTTTATTGTGGGTTGACTCGAAGTATTTGGGTTTTTAAATTTGGTTAGATGTAAAGTTATAAATAAGAGAATGTTGTCATTCTGATGTTGTTGAGAATTAATGCCTTCTGGTTCGTCAAGTTAGTGGGGTAATTAAAATAGGTAATTAATTAATTCAGTTAATTAATGGTTTGGGCCGATAAAATTTAGTAATTATGGGTTTGAATTAAATAAATAAATTAACGAAGATTTAAATCCATTTATCAAGTTTAATGAATGTAGAATGATCAATGGATGGTTCGATAGGTTATTACCTAATGTAATTTATTAAAATATAATCACTTTGTGAAATTAACCAAGAGATTAATTAAGGTAATTAATTAAGCAAGAATTTGATTTATTTAACAAAGTAAATAAATGGATAATTAATTATAGGTTGAGATAATTCGAAGGTGATTAATATTGTGGTTAAATTAAAGTAATTAATTTAGATTGGAACAAATTAAAATATAATTGGGAATATTTAATTAATATAATTAATGATGAAATTGAAGTTTGACTGATTAAGATGAATTAATCAGTAATAAGTGACTTAAGGGAAGTTAATTAGTATAAGTAATTAGGGATCAATTAATTAAATAAGAATAATAAAGATTACTTAATGATCTTGGTTGATACTAAGTAATATTGTGAATTTAATTTAGGATAATTACTTGAATGTAATTGAAAAATAACTAATCCATAGTGATTAATTAGGATAAATAGTGAAGGGTTGGCTAATTAATTGATTTGGAATAATTTAATATGGAATGAAGGAATCTTAATGAATGGTTAGAAATTCAATTAGAATCAATTGAATTAATTTATATGTGATTAAACATTGCTTATTTATGAGTGAATGGTATTGGATGTTTTATCTCTGATATGAAATGTTGTGAAATTCATTTGGATAACTTGGGTTAGGATGACTTGAGACTCGAAGAGACCGGTTCGGGTATTAGGAAAATACTCAAAACCACTTCGAATATTTATTGATTGACATGTGAAATCTATAGGATGAAAGGAAATGACCTTAGTGAATTGGATTATTTTACCTAAGTTTGGTACTTAGAAAGTGATATGGGAAATAAGTGTTGTCTATTGCAAATTGTGAATTGGTTAAATTGATATAAGTTGCCCGGGTTTATATATGTTGTTTGCTTTGGTATTCCATGTTAGTCTAGTTTACTCACGCTGGTTTCCAGCCTGACTCGGGTGTTACTTTGGTGTAATGCTCGGGTCAGACCGAGTATTACAGATTTTCAGGTAGGTACGTTCTGGAGCTCAGGAGGCGAGCTGGATGGCAATAGCGTATAGAGTATTTCTGCTGTATTTATATTATTGATAAACTGACACATGATAATTGTATTTATTCAGTGACTGTATATATGTGAAACTCTTATGTATATTAATGTAATCAACAGATATAGTATTCTTTTGTAAATTATTATTTATTATTATATTTTGTCCGCTGCGAATGTGAGTTGTTGATGTTTCTGTTCTTCTTCTTCTTCTATCTCTTTCTTCTTTTCCATAACTATCTGGAATTTTCAGGATTGAAAATTCCGGGTCGTTACAAGTAGAATGATTTCTATAATCCTATTTTCTCAAAAGATACTCTTTTAAAATGATTTAAGAAATATTCAAAAAGAGGTTTAAATGATTCTGTATTCTCTAAAAGAATATTTTGAAAATATATAGCTCTTGAAGATATTTTGGTAAAGGAAATGAATTAATCAAAAAAATCACTTAATTACATCATTTTTATCGATGATTGGATTTCGAAGGAACCGGGGTCGTATTTGGTTGATTCTTGTCCGAAAACCACTTCGAACTAGTTTACGTGTCCGAAGGATGAAGATGTTAAAAGACAGAGATATTGAGACGAATAATAACGAGGGACTACTTGTTGATTAATTGGGGATAAACTCTTGATTCACTATATTGTACCAGTGGTCTCTTTGTTATGAAAAACCTCAAAACCACAAGGGCTTCTCGCCTAGTAATGGCCAAGGAAAGTGCCTGAGGTTTCGTTCAGTACCAAAATGAACTTGTATGGATGAATGTATGACCTTGCATTCCAAATCATAGTTAGTGGTTTCTATAAAAGTATATCAGTCGGTGGCGGAGAAGACACCTTCTCTTAGCTAACACCCTTTCCCTAGACATACGAGCTCAGGAAATTATACGTTTGTAGAAATCAGTCATGTGAATGTGGAATAGCAATGTGGCATTCAAAGTGAAAGAAGATGTGCTATATGAAAAGGTAATCGTAGCCTCGAGCCTCATCAACCGGAAATGATCGAAACATGGTTAGATGCAGGGCAAGGCTAAGTGGGTCATTTCCAATTAGGGTATGATCATCCCCTTCTAGATATATTTCTTCCAACTACGACCTTTGGGATGTAAATTAATGTGGATTTGTGCGAAGAGAGCTCTCGGATAAAGATCGGTAACGACCGGGGGATGACATATTCGGTACTAACTAGTTACAGAGGTAGGCAGGTCTTGTGTTGGTAGAGGGAAGATGCTTTGTGCCTCGGGGCATCCATCTAGAGGTGTACCCATTGAAAGCTAGTCCCTTCACCTGGTCATTTGTATGGAAAACCATTCTCCAATAAGAACTTGCGGTTTTGTTTGTAGAACCTAGTATGCTGTAATTTAATAATGGTAACAATTTCGGGTAAGATTAATAAGTTTATTTGCAAATGTTTTCAAAGAAAGTCATTAAGAATAATATCCTTGAATTTTACGTAATAAAGAGTTTTGGTTATCATAAAGTAAAAACTCGTTCCGTGTTTATGTGCAACGTGGTCTTATGAGATACCTTTTTATTTTCAAAACATCGTACTTTGAGTTCTCGCACCAGTCCCATGACTGACCCGGAGTTTGTTTTTCCCTTTAAACTCTGGGTGCCCTATTTTTCGGGCAGCCGTGTAGTCAGGATACCTTAAGAGCATTTTGGGGAGCATGCTGGGGAGCATTTCGGAGAAGTCTTTTAGAGCTATGAAGCTAAAGTACCTTTTATGTGGTTATCTACCCATTTTCCACTGTGTTATGTAGTATGTATTTCTAGCATATGTACGGATAGACAGTTATAACTATCCTGCTAGATTTGTATTTGACTATGATTATTATGTATAATTATAAATTTTGAATGCGATGTGAGATTCTATTATTCTGTTATCTTCTATTTTTATTTACACCCCTGATAATCTGCTTCCCCGGCACTTGGATTTACGGCACGTGAATACCGTGAATGTATTAGTGTCGATTTCTAAGGGTCGAGGAGATGGGTCGTCACATTTGGTATCATAGCTTAAGGTTAAGCGAGAGCCTTGGCTTTGTTGGGGTATGACTCATTAGAGATAGGGTTAGTAATGCCCTAGAATGAGTTTAGTCTGAGAGCGCATAATTAAAACCTTTAACTTGGATAAGTATATTCATACTGTATAGCATTCCCTAAGATATCTCGTCTATATATCCTAAAGATCCTTTTCTTACTATATACAGTAGAAAATGAGTGGAAGAAGAGTATAAGGTAGGGAAGGAAGTAATGCCATAAAGGTCAAACCCTCGCAGCTACAGTAATCGAGGAAATAGTAGTTCCGGTACAGCCCCAAATTGACTTAGCAACTTTATGCAAGAACTATACCAGCCTCGATGGTAAACCTTTCAACGGAAAAGAAACCTTCATTGAAGTACAAGCTTGGATCTGCTCGTGTGAAAGAATTTTCAAAGGACTGAATATTAGAGATGAGAAGAAGATATTATTAGCTTCTAGGCAACTACAAGATGGAGCTCTAGTTTGGGGGGAATCTATTACTCAGAATGAGTCCAAAGATGATTTCTCTTGGGAACGATTCAAAGAAGTTCTAGAGGAACAATATATGCCGGAAGTAGGCAAATCCCATCTTTACTGAAATTTTATGGATTTTAAACAGGAGGAGGAGATGTCTTTTGAGGAGTATGCTAATAAGTTTAACGAATTACCTCATTTTGGGCCTGGATTGATAGATACGCCTCTAAAAAGAATGAAAAGTTTATTTCTGGAATGAAGAAGCAATACCATGTCATAATGACTGGGCATGTGAAAGAAACATTTATAGACTTAAAAGACATGGGATACAGATATGAAACTTTGGATAAGATAGATCCACCCAATAGTACAAGAAAGCAACAACAATAACTAAAAGAGGAGGAAGTTCAATGGAAAGAAGCAATGGCAGGGAAAACCCAAAGGAGGATCTTAAGAGAACCGCTTTAAAGACATCACTTGTAACAATTGTAAGAAGAAAGGCCATATTGCGAAAAATTGTTGGGGTCCCAAAGCTCAGAGTGTTGCCTCTACGGTGACTCAGAATTATCTCTGCTATAATTGTCATAAACCAGGGCACCTAATTAAGAATTGTCCCCTAATGAAGAAAGGAGAACAAGCCAAAGTTTAAGCTATCAAGGATGACCTTCAACTGCCAAAGATGTGAAGGGAAAATGAGTGTTAGAAGGTAATATTTTTATTAAAGATGTTTTAGTTAAAGTATTATTTGATACAGAAGCTTCTCATAGTTTTATTGCTAAAACAACTGTAGAAGAATTAGAACTTAAACCTAAAATGTTGATGACCCTATCTGCGTAACAAATCCTATAGGAGAGTCCACTAATCTCTATATGCTCTGTGAAAAAGTCCCAATTTCCTATCATTCCCGTCACTTTCCTTTCGACCTTTTCGCCTTAGATTTTACTGGATTTGAAATTTTACTCGGTGTGGATTGGTTGGCTAAGTACAAAGCTGTGCTCGATTGCAAAAATAGAATGATATCTTTATGGAGCGTCTTTGGGAAAGTCATAGAAATATCTTGTGAAGGTCCTAGTCTAAGAATAGATAATTTTCTTTATGCTTTAGATACATCCCAGATAGGACCAGAAACAATACCCGTTGTTAAGAAATTTGCAGATGTCTTTGAGGAAATAAAAAGTTTGCCCCCACATAGAGAAATCGAATTTCGTGTTTATTTAGTTCCTGGTGCAATGCCAATTAAACAACAAGATAGAAGGACGGCTCCGAAAGAAAGGGATAGTTGAATAACCAAACCCAAGAGCTATTAAAGAAAGGACTGATAAGGCCCCGCCGTTCAAGTTGGGGATCAGCCATAGTTTTTGTTGCTAAGTCATATGGATTTTTGAGATTGTGTGTAGACTTTCGAGATCTAAATAAGCAAACCATTAAGAATAAGTATCCTCTACCCTGAATGACTTGTTTGACCAGTTTCACGGAGCTCGAGTTTTCTCTAAAATGGACCTAGCTACAGGATTCCATCAGTTAAGAATCGCATAATATTGCATCCATTTTACTGCATTCAAAGGTTCGAATACTTTCTATGAGTGGTTGGTTATGTCTTTTGGGCTGACTAATGCTTGCTTTGTCGACCTTATGAATAGAGTGTTTAGAGATGTGCTAAAAAATTTGTGTTACCCTTTATTGATGATATCCTCATCTACTCAAAGATAGAAGAAGAACATGCAAGGCATCTAGAAGCTGTGTTGGAAATATAGCGAAATAACGTGCTTAAAGCCAAATTCTCAAAGTTCCATTTTTGAAAAAAGGAGGTAAGATTCCTTGAACATATGATATCATGGGATGGATGTTCAGTAGATCCAGGGAAAGTTGCAGCTATTCAAGATTGGAAGCAGCCGCAAACTCCTAAAGAGATTCGTAGCTTCTTAGGGTTAGCAGGATATTATAGAAGATTCGTTCAATACTTCTCTAAGATTGCCTATCACCTAACAAAGTTAAAATGAAGGATGCTACATTTATCTGGACTCCTAAGTGTGAAGAAGCATTCCAAGAACTAAAGAAGAGATTGACAACTGCTCCAGTTTTAGCAATTATAAATGGAAATAGTGGATTGACCGTTTATACAAATGCTTGTGGAGAAGGAGTTGGTGCAGTTTTAATGCAAGATGGGAAGCTGATTGCTTACGCAAGTAGATAGCTGAAGAAGCATGAGAAGAATTATGCAACACACGACTTAGAATTATTAGTCGTTGGGTTTGCTATAAAGATATGGAGACATTATTTGTTGGGTAAGAATCTTTCATAGTTTATTTCGATAAAACTTTGACTTGACCTTAGTAAATAATATTCTATCTTTTAGGTGAAAAATTCGAAATCTTCACGGACCATAAATCTTTGAAGTATCTTTTCATCCAGAAGGATTTGAACATGTGACAGCAATGCTGGCTAGAATTTTTCGCATCATATAATCTAGATATTCTATATATACCAGGAAAAGCCAACACAGTAGCTGATGCATTAAGTAGGAAGTTAGCTACTATTTCTTATTTGGTAGTAACTCCAACTCTTCTGGAAAGAATCTCCAGTAAACAGGAAGAAGATAAACGGTTTGATAAATACATTAAAGTAGCTGAAGAAGGAAGAAATTCAAGTTTTAAAATAGATAACCATGGAGTACTACGATTAATTATGTTCCAGATGTTGACAATCTTAGGCAAGAAGTATTAGCTGAGTGCCACGCAGTCAAACTTAGCATTCATCCGGGGATTCATAAGATGTTTAAGGACATGAAGCGTACATTTTGGTGGAAAAGTATAAAGAGGGACATATCCATCTATGTTAGCCGTTGCGAAAATTGCCAAAGAATCAAAAGTGACCAACGGAAGATGGCAGGATTACTTCAACCTTTGGAGATTCCAGCTTGGAAGTGGGATTAAATATCCATGGATTTCATTAATGGCTTACCCCGAACAAGGAAAGGAAATGAAGGCATTTGGGTTATCATAGACCGATTAACCAAAAGTGCACACTTTATTCTAGTTAAGCCAATAAGAACTACAGCAAGCCTTATATATATATATATATATGTATGTATGTATGTATGTATGTATGTATGTATGTATGTATGTATGTATGTATGAAGGAGATTGTTCGATTGCATGTAGTTCTAAGCAGTATGGTAGTTGATCGTGATCCGATCTTCACTAGTCAGTTTTGGAAAGCACAACAGACAGCTTTGGGAACCAAGCTGAGTATGAGTACTGCATATCACCCCCAAACTGATAGACAGATAGAAAGAGTTAATCGTGTTTTGGAAAATCTTTTGAGGGCCTATATTCTAGACTTTGGAGGCTCGTGAGAGAATCATTTACATTTGATAGAGTTCTCATATAATAATAGCTATCAAGCTAGCATCGACATCGCACCATATGAATCTCTACTTGGTCGTCCATGTAAATCGCCGGCATGTTGGATAGAATCTGGAGATCGGTTAGTGCTTGGCCCAGATATGGTACGAGAAGCTTCAAAGAAAGTTGATATAATTAGAAGGAAGCTAAAAGAAACCAAAAGTAGATAGAAGAGTAATGAAGACCGAAGGCGTAGAAATCTAGAATTCTCAGTTGGAGATTCAGTCTTTTTGAAAGTATCTCCAATGAGAGGAATAATAAGATTTGGAAGAGCTGGAAAGTTAGAACCTCGATATATTGGACCTTTTCCCACTCTCGAAAGAATTGGCCTACTAGCTTATCAAGTACAATTACCTGAAATATTTTCAGGTGTACACAATGCTTTTCACGTATTACATTTGCGAAAGAATGTATATGACTTAGAACAAATCATAGAAACGGCTGCTCGGGATGGCTTGGAGATAGAACCAAACTTAGCAGTTATTAGAAAGCCCGTTTGAATCGTGGATCAAGATGAGAAACGATTAAGAAGGAAGGCTCTAAGATTGGTAAAAGTTCAATGGAGCGGAGATGCTGATGATTGCACATGGGAAACAGAAGATAGAATAAGAAAAGCATATCTTGAGTTTAGGATCGATGTATAGAATTTATCTATCATTTGAGTGTACTCACCGCCTATGGTGTAATCACTTATTGTATATACTCCATCTTATTGAATATATATTTCTTTTTGAGCTATTTGCTTCTTATCAAATTTCAAGGACAAAATTCTCTTAAGTCGAGGAGAATGCAACAACCCAAAATTTAACCACTTCAAAATATAACATTTAAAGTGATTTTAAATATAAAATATAAAAGGTTTTATGATTCAAATAATATTAGATAGGATTTGGAAATAGAAATATACATAAAAATAGTAACATTTGCTTATATCGACAAAAGTGACAAAATCCTAATTTCAGAAAAGCCTGTTTAAATGGTTTAATAAATTATTTTAATTTATTTATATGTGTTTATATTTTTAAATGACATTATACAAATTTAATTTAAATTAGGGTTACATAAATAAATAATTTAAGCAAAAAGTCAAAATATGACCGTAAAACATTTTGTCAAAAATCAACGTTTTGTCGATTTAAAGTTGTCGCAATGTTGTTGCACCTTTATGTACACAATTTAATAAATAAGTTAACATATAAAGATGGCTAAAAATTAACTAAACAAGGTTACTTTTAACAATCACACTTAGAAAATTGTAGAAAGTAATTAGCAAAAGTAAACTAAAAAAGACAAAACACATGTCACATCAAATGTGATATAAAGTAAAGAAAAGTGACATAAAGTAAAGTAATCATTCTTATTCTTTACTTAACTCTAAAAAATTTGAATTTTGAAAGTGTGATGTGATGTGGATGGTAATTTTTGAATTAAATAAGTTTACTTAATTTTCAAGAAAGGTTATTTAAGTAAAAACACAAATCTATATTTTGTTCTCAAAAATTTTCTATAAACACATACCACTTTCTCACTTTCTTCCATACTTCTTCTTTTTAAAATTTCAAGCTTCTTCTTACCTCCTTTAATGGCTTCTACCTTAACAAAGTTATGCCAAAATATTCGAAAACATAAAACAAAGAAAAATATCAACAAAACTTCGTCCGAACCACTTCAATACGCCTCCTTCCCTCTCCTATTGCTCATGCCCCCCTCTTCCTCCATTTGACCGAGCACTCCTAGCCTTCTCTAAGCCAGGGCAAGCCATCTAAGTCGAAGCGTTCAAGGGATCATAAGCTAAAAACGTTGAGCAGCGAAGCTATAGCCTATTTTAAGTTCGCCAAAACCAAACAAGGCGAGAACTCCTAATTTATATGTATATATTTGGTTATGATGTTGTGATATGTTGTTTGGATGTTAATAATGATGTATGATAAGTCTTTGAAAATGAAAGCAACGACTTTTAAGTCGTTTGCAAAAGTTAGTAAGCAAATATGTACATGAATGACAATCATGTGCATTATAATAAAAAAGCTATTAAATTGATATACAAGTTCATATGACATGTTAGAGTATGCTAAAATGGTTATAAACTTTGTTTTGAATGTTTAATAGTTGTATATTAAATATATATGTTGAAACAAGTTACGGATTTGCACGACGTATAATCACATGGAAATCCCGTTTCAAAAGAAATAAAATTTGATATGGAATCATTTATACCTTTGAAAAATGTTTGAAAATGCTTTAGAAATGATTCTAAGTGTTTAAACTTGTCTCGGCAAAGTTTGGACATGAATCTTAAAATACGCCTAAAATTTGGCGCGTCGTGTAGCGGTAGTTCGTGTTTTCGCGTCAAAAGTTTAAATGAACATACGAAGTGTAATATAGTTCAGAATTCTTCGAAGTAAGAATTTTTCGAATTCTTATATTCACATCTTTCGTATAAAAAAGGAAATCAAGATTTCATCTTGTATGTTTTGAAATATGGCAAAATCAATTTTCTAGAAAAATCTCATTTTTGCACTAAATGACCAACGTTGAAAATTGATAAAATAATCATTTTAAAAATATGAAATAAATTCTGAAAATCTTTTAAAATGTCTTAAAAGTGATTTCAGTTGAAAAGATGGTTTTATAAACGATATAAAAGTCGTTTTGAAGAATATAGCTTTTAAAGCACTTTTTGTAGCACCATTTGCAACACTTTTCGCAACGCTTTTCAATAGCTTTTGGAATAAAGGTTGAAACTTAACAATTCTTTTTCAAATACTTAGTAAAAGTTTTTAAGTAAATAATAAACCATTTCAAAAGAAATTTGAACAATTTAACATTATTTCAAAGATGGTTAAACAAATTGTTAAGTGATTTAAAAAGGAAAAATGAGTATGCGGAAACGACCGGTACATTTGTCACGTCTGTGAGATCTAAAAGTGGAAACAATGTGTGTAACAAAGGTTAGGGATGGAGCAACCAGTGCTTTGAACTTATCTGGCCTAAGTTTCTCTTTTAGGCGAGGGGTGGAACATATCGAAAGGAAAGCCCGGATGCTCAACTTGGATTTTTATAGAAATAATCTTCTTATACTCATTATTAAAATACGAAGAGGGAACTTGTCCTATTCGTGGAATTTAAAAGGTGATTTCACCGTTATTCCACCCATAGCACTTGTTGAATACGGAAGTTGATTTTGTATAAAAGTAGAATGATTTCTATAATCATATTTTCTCAAAAGATACTCTTTAAAAATGATTTAAGAAATATTCAAAAAGAGGTTTAAATGGTTTTGTATTCATTAAAAGAATATTTTGAAAATATATATCTCTCGAAGATATTTTGGTAAAGGAAATGAATGAATCGAAAAACAATCGCCTAATTACATCATTTTTATTGATGATTGGATTTCGAAAGAACCGGGGTTGGATTTGGTTGATTCCTATCCGAAAACCACTTCGAACTAGTTTACGTGTCCGAAGGATGAAGATGTTTGTAGACAGAGATATTGAGACGAATAATAACGAGTGACTACTTGTTGATTAATTTAGGATAAACTCCTAATTCACTTATTGTAGCAGTAGTCTCTTTGTTATGAAAAACCACAAAACCACAAGGGCTTCTCGCCTAGTAATGGCCGAAGAAAGTGCCTTCGGTTTTGTTCGGTCCCAGAATGAACTTGTATGGATGAATGTCTGACCTTGCATTCCAAATCATAGTGAGTGGTTTCTATAAAAGTATATCAATCGGTGGCGGAGAAAATACCCTCTCTTAGCTTAACACCCTTTCCCAAGACATATGAGCTCAGGAAGTTATACGTTTGTAGAAATCAATCGTGTGAATATGGAATGGCAATGTGGCATTCAAAGCGAAAGAAGATATGCTATGTGAAAACGTAATCGTAGCCTCGAGCCTCATGAACCAGAAATGACCGAAACAGGGTTAGATGCGGCAAGGCTAAGTGGGTCATTCCCAACTAGGGTATGATCATTCCCGTCTAGATATATTTCTTCCCGCTATGACGTTCAGATGTAAATTAATGTGGATGCATGCGAAGAGAGATCTCGGATAAAGATTGGTAACGACCGAGGATGACATATTCGGTACTACATAGTTACAGAGGTAGGCCGGTCTTGTGTTGATGGAGGGCAGATGTTCTGTGCCTTAGGGCATCCATCTAGAGGTGTACCCATTGGAAGGTAGTCTCTTCACTTGGTCGTTTGTATGGAAATCCATTCTTCAATAAGAACTTACGGATTTGTTTGTAGAACCTGGTATGTTGGAATTTAATAATGGTAACAATATCGGCTAAGATTAATAAGTTTATTTGCAAATGTTTTCAAAGAAAGTCATTAAGAATAATATCCTCGATTTTACGCAATAAAGAGTTTTTGTTATCATAAGGTAAAGACTCGTTCCGTGTTAATGTGCGGCGTGGTCTTATGAGATACATTTTTGATTTCAAAACATCGTACTTTGAGTTCTCACACTAGTTCCATGACTGACTCGGAGTTTTTTCCCTTTAAACTCTGGGTGCCCTATTTTTCGGGCAGCCATGTAGTCATGATACCTTATGAGCATTTTGGAGCATGTTGGAAAGCATTTTGAAGAAGTCTTTTGGAGCTATGAAGCTAAAGTACCTTATGTAGTTATCTACCCATTTTCCGCTGTGTTATGTAGTTTGTATTTCTAGCATATCTACGGATAGACAGTTATAACTATCCCGCTAGATTTGTATTTGACTCTGATCATTACATATAATTATAAATGTTGAATGCAATGTGAGATTATATTATTCTATTATCTTCTATTTTTATTTACACCCCTGATAACCTGCCTCCCCAACACTTGGATTTACGACACGTGAATACCGTGGATGTATTGGTGTCGATTTCTGAGGGTTGAGGAGATGGGTCGTCACAAGTATAACATGAATGAACTAACCCAAATGCATGAACACATATATCAGTTTAGAGGCATGAACAACCAAAGTGGACAGAGCAGCCATAGTAATCTAGACTCAACAAAATGTACAAGCCAGTGAGAATACATATGCCACCACGCAATGTAACCAGATAAAGAAACCAGATTACAAGAACTACTCCAAAGACAACATGAAGTACATACACATGTATACATTTATGTGTATATATATACATATGTATAAACATATATCAGTTTAATGAACAAGTCAACAAAGTTAAGGAGCAGTTTCAACAATGAAATGTCAATAAAGAAGCAGTATTTGAAAGGAAGAAAATTAAATGTCAGTAGCAGTTCGAAAATTGCAGTGAAGTCAATCGACGTGAACAAGCAGGATTGGTGAAGAAATAAAAAAATCAAGCCATAGAAAATTATCAGATGCAAGATGAAAGTACATGAATCCAACAAGTCAGGAGTTGAACAAGTCAAAGTCAAGTTTTATCCCCAAGTCAGAAAATTTAAAATGCCAAAGTCATAGGAGCAAAAGAAGGAACTGATTCAAGGAAATTCAGACAACATCAACTAAGAACAAGTCAGCATAATCACCATCATTTAAGCATAAAGCATCGCAAGAGATAAAATCACTAAAGAATTCAAATACAATTATACGAACGAAAATATAGGGTGTTCGATCCTCATAAATTACCCGTTAACATCACCGGCAAAAAGCATCTAAGTTCTATACTAAATTCAGTGAGCAAACTTAGAATAAATCACAAAAAAATTCAAAACTCGAATCAAAGTCGAGAACTAAAAAGGGGAAAATCATGCACCAATCAATCAACATCCAACTCGACTTATTGAAGCAGCCGAAAGCCAATCAAAGCAAGGATACAATTGACGAAGAAAAGCAATTTAATCACTTCAATCGATCGAAAATTAACGGTGGCTTCAATTAAACAAAGCCCTAATTTTTGAAGAGGAACAAAAGTGAACGGGTGAACAACTTACAAAGGAATGCATTCATCTCTTTTGGGACGAACAGAAGGAAAAAATGGAGACGTCTCGTTATCTCCAAATATACTTTGAAGTGGGCCGGCTCTATATAATTATTAGGCTTAAATTAAATAATTTGCTAGGGTTTTGTTTCTATTTGTTTTTTAGTTTATTTTTATTTTGTAACTTTCCTTTTAAAATTGTATGACTTGCTAGTCATGTGACTAAGGACAAACTATGGGGTGTAGTTTTAGAATTTGCAACTCGGTGGCTGAGTTGTGGTAGGGTTTTGAGCATGGAGTTAGGTTAGTCATTAGAGGGTGTCGCAAGTATAAGTGTGTAAGCGTCTGGCTACTTAATTTATAGTAGAAACCTTAGGTGCAGTATGTAGGCAGGTTATTACCGAAGCTAGGTAAATCTTGTTGTTCTATTTCTGCTTTTATTATTATGTTATTATCTGTGTCGCAATTGTTATATATATTTCCACATTAATTCTTAATTATTTTAGTATCACCCTATTCACCCCCTCCCCCACCCTCAAGGGTGAAATCGGTCCTACAAGTGGTATCGGAGCTAGGAACAAAAAACCATTTTTTATTTTAAAAATTTGATCTTTTAAATGGCTTCTTTTAATAATGCTTTTGCTGAGGGTCCGTCCATAGTTAGACCACCCATGTTCAATGGTGAATATCCTTACTGGAAAAATAGAATGAAAATTTTTCTAAAAACCATATATGCATGCAATATTGTTGTGACGGGATATAGGACACCAACTATAGTAGTAAATAATCAAGAAATTGAAAAACTGATGGATCAATGGATATATCTTGAAAATAAACTGCGGAATGCTAATGCTAAAGCTATGAATTATATTATTTGTTCATTAGATCAAATTGAATTTAATCGTATCTCACATTGTCTAACGGCGTAGGAAATTTGACACACACTTGAAGTAACACATGAAGGACCTCCCAAGTCAAAGAGTCTCGCCTTGCCAAGCTCAGTAGCGAATACGAAAACTTCACAACGGAAAAGGATGAAAATGCCAAAGAAATGTATTGACGGCTATCTAATCTCGTATACGAATCAAAATCCCTTGGAAAACCATACACGGAGCTGGAAATAGTTCGAAAAATCCTCAGAATTCTTCCACAAAATTTTGAAGCAAAAGTGACTTCCATTTATGAATCAAAGGATCTAAAACAAATTAATGTCGAAGAATTCATGAGAAATCTCACCACTTATGAGCTAGAAATTAAAGTTAAGGAAGAATGTGATGATACACGAAAGAAGTCGATAGCTCTAAAAGGAACAACGGAAAGTGAAGATTATGATGATGAGGATGGAGCAGCTAGCTGGCACTATTAATAAAGAGATTCAAAAGGTGGAACACAACTCCAGAAATCCAGCTCTAAATCAACAATTAAAAATAAGAATAGTCAAAGTACTAATCAACTCAGAAGAGCAGGAGATCATTTGTCATAAGTGCAATAAACCTGGTCACATCAAGCCCAATTGTCTTTAGAATCAATTCGATCAAGGAAGGAAATAAAAAAAAAAGTTTTGTAGCCACTTGGAATAAAAGTGATGATGATTATAAAAGCACTAGCAGTTGGAGTGAAAAAGCAGATCTATGTCTTCGAGGTGATACAACTGACAGCGACGATGACGAGCCAAGCGAGGTAACAAAACTGACTCACTCACAATTACTTGTATATTTTCATGAAGTAAATGACTATTTTGAACGACTTAGGGAGAAGTACGCTAAATGTAACAAGCCGCATATTTTACGATTTTATATTTAAATATTTTATTTAAATATAGCATCGTTAGTCGGATTTTAGTCCGAAATGCTACTTTTTGCAAACAGTCGAATTAGGACTCGAGACATCTTCCATTGAGTTCAAAATGACGTTTGCGACCTATTTGCGTATAAACATTGATATGTTTGGAGTTAGCTAGAATCTCGACCTTTTCACTTAGGGCTTTGGGTTTGGGTTTGGGTTTCAGCCCACTAACCAACTCATCTTATATCCTAACTCCACCCCCTCTCCTCTTCATTCATTCTAATATTTCCTAACACTTCAAGCTTTAGAAAAATGGGGGAAGAGAAAAGAGATTAGAAAATCCTAAGCCCTAGTTTCTTTGCAAATTCAAGTTCTAGCTCCAAAATCAAAGAGAAGCTTAGGTAAGCATCTCCTTCTTCTTCTCCACCTCAATCTCTTTCCAATTTCAGAAATTTTCTATAACCTAATTTGGGAAATTATTGCTTCTAGACTTAGATTGGAGTTTCTAGAGTTGAAGTTGAAGAGTAGTTGATCTTCGTTTGCTTTCAAGCTTCTCCTTCATTGTTTTTGGGTTTAAAGGTGAGTTTTTGAACTCACATCTATGTCTATATCTTTGATAGTTGTTAGGTAGTGATTCCTAACATCTATTCCTTGTCCTTTTATTTTCGATTGAATTGGTTTTGTGCATATTCTAATTTTTGGTGTTTTGAAGTTAAATCTTTAAAAATCCTAGCTTTTATGTTTGATCATGCTTTTGGTGGCGTATCGAAGAGTCTATAGGGCTGGGTTGCCGATTGGCGTAAACCCCTAGCGCCCATCGCTCGTCCGATCGCAAATTGTTTGGGATTTTGCCCCTTGGGGGCTAGGCTGAAAAACTGGAAATTCCAGTTCAGTCGACTGAACCAAGAAGTCAGTCGACTGAACCAAACCCAGGAAATTTCCCGGGCCAGTATCAAACGACTGACCACTCTGGGTCAGTCGACTGAGCCTGGAAACCGAAAGTTTCCAAGCATGATTCAGTTGACTGACCACCCTAGTTCAGCCGACTGAACCTGGAAACATAAAGTTTCCATGATTTATGTCAGTCAACTAACCACCCTGGTCCAGTCGACTAAATCTACTGCCTCTGCCTATTTGGCCTTTTGTGTTTGAATTTTCAATTTTTAATCAATTTTTGTTTCTCTAATTTGTTGTTATCACCTTTGTTGACTTTGATTTTTTCTTTCTTGGGATTTTTTGGGGAATATCCATTTTGATGGATTTGGTATCGATTTGTTTGAATTTAATTCACGTCTTCGAATGTGAATATTTGGTGATTGATTGTTTTTACAATCAATTTTGTGATTTTTCACTTTAAAGTACAAAGGTTTCTATACTAATAGCGAATATTCAAACTCTTTCTCAAATATGATTTCAACTCTATTTTTAATACAAAGCTTGTTTATAAAACCATTTTCCAATCTATTAGTATACACAAATCTTTACCTTATTCATTTAAGAAATCTAATTAAACGGCTTAGTAAAACTAGTGGTATGAAACGCTTGTGTTTACCTCATCGATTAAATTTTGGAGTTGTTCAATTGAAACTCTTGTGACAACTTTCGAGTGGAGATCTACAATCTGTTCGTAAATATTTAAGTTAAGCCAGTGGTTATGGGACATGAAGCTAAACTCATTTATTTATTAGCTTAGTGTAATTGACACTTCTTGATGATCAATGATGAACATTTTTGTAGTTTAGACTAGCGATGTGTGATGTCTCTTTGTCCATGTGGGGGGACTATACCCCGTTCTAGGGAGCTTCGTCTCATTTTTATGGGCTAACGACCCATGGTCTTTTGACCGTTTGTGGAGTTTCGACTCAAATTTGGTGGGGTAGCGACCCATGGTCTTTCGACCGTTTGTGGAGCCTCGGCTCAAATTGATGGTTAGCAACCATGGAATAGCGTTCCGTTTGTGATACACGTGTTGGTGAGTTTTCATGCTCCCGTTTGTGTTATCCATTCCCCTCTTTTGTGATTTTTGAATTTCTAAATTGATAATTTCTAGAATTTGTGTTTCACCAACTTTAGTGATTTACATTGATAAGCTTTATCAATATTTGTGGCTTGGTATATGGTAAAGAATATGACATTCTTTTTTTGGTGCTTTGAGATTATTGAGATATTGTATGACTTTTGTTGTTGTTAAATGTATACTTTTCATAGTATGGCATTATTGTTATCATACGTTTTTGTCATATCTCTTATTCTATCTCACTTTATCTGATATTTATAGCTAGACTGATCCGTTTATTATTTTCTTATTAAATAATACTCGGGTTAGGCCGAGATGTTACAGGTGCTTCTGCTTAACTCATCTTCTGGGAGCATTATTTGACTTTTGACTAACTACTCTAGTTTAGTAGTTTTTGTTGTTATACATATGAGATAGAGACTCCTCGATGTTTACAGATTCTTTTGTGTAGCACTTGTATCTATTCTTTTGTGATATTGTGGATCTTGTTTGACCACTACTCTGATGTACACTTCTATGTGTTATATTCATATCCGTTTCTGCCTTTGTGATATGGATATCTGTGACTGATTTATGTTATGCTTATTTCTATATTTATTTTCGAAGATCATATAGCCACTGTGTAATAGCTTTGAGTTTGTATCGGTACGTCGGATTTCTTCTTGAAATGAAATTCATGTTATACTATCTGACATATCGGTGCTCGCACAAAGCAATTACATGGATGGTCGCTCCTCAACAGCCTTATTCTTCGTGCTAGTTGACGGCATTACTCCGTAGTGTCTTTGGCTAGCGTGAGTATAGAGGTGGGGCGTCACAGCTTGGTATCAAAGCGTAACTTCGAAACAATGTAGGATAGTCTAGCAAGGATCGTTGTCCTAAGTCCTTCTTAGGAATCGTGCTTTAGGATTTATCCGAGTCATAGGACCCGTTCTATCCTATTTTCTTTTATGATACCTTGTTTTATCAATCGTGAATTGTTTGACATTGATTTTGTGAATAACCTTTTTTCTTCTTCTTTCTTTCTTTCTTAAATAAGAGAAATGGTTAGACTAGGCCGTCCCAGCACTGGTCAATCCAGTGCTACTCCTCAGGATGGAGTACTTATGTCTGCCCAATAGCTTCTAGAACTTGTAAAGAATGCTTAAGCTATCGGACCCATTCCAGAGCCTACTCACCCAAAATCCGGATTTGCACGCCTGTGCAGCGATTATACAAGTTTGGGAGGAAAGCCGTTCAAGGGTTTTGAGGGCGTTATCGAAGTCCAAGCTTGTCTTAGAACATGCAATCACATCTTTTCTCGCATGAATCTTATTGATCTTCATCGAGTCCAAGTAGCTTCTAGTATGCTCCAAGAAAGAGCATTGGACTGGTATGAGCTTTTGATTTCTGAAATTTTTAAAGTGGATCTTACTTGGGAGCAACTCTGGGAAAGATTTGAATCGAAGTTTGTACCAGAAGCTGAAAAAGTGACTTTGGCCCGTCATTTTATTGACCTTGTTCAAGGTTAATCCTCTGTGGCAGATTATGTCGCATCTTTTGAATCCCTCTCTAAATATGGGGTCGAGTATGTAAATACCCCATTAAAGAAAAATCAGAGGTTCGTCTATGGCTTGAATAAGAATCTCAAAAATCCCTTACTTCTAAAACTGGAAGTTTCTTTTGATCAACTTGTTGATGTCGCTCTTCAACTTGAAGCGGCAGATAAAGAGAGTGATGTTGAAGTTGGGAGTGCTAAACCAAACTTCAACAACAACAAGAAGATGCCTAATAAATTCAAAGGTTCTTATCCCAACAAGAAAGGGAAAGAAGTAGCAAAGACTCCTACTTCTAGCCATGGAGAATGCTACAATTGTGGTTCTAAGGACCATTATGCAAATAAGTGTTCAAAGCCCCTCACTTGTCGCTATTGCAAAAGTTCTGGCCATTATTTATCTTCATGTCCCAAACTTCAAAGCAAGGAGGGAAAGCTAAATGTGGTGCAAGCCCCTAGTAACACTTCTCGTGGTCAAGGTATTTCTCATTCTATCCTTGATGGTATTATTATGTTCCGTGATCAACCTATTCGAGCTCTTTTTGAAACGGGTGCATCCCATTCTTTTATATCAAAAGAGCTTGTTAATACTTTTTCTTTGGGATTTAATGGCTTCTTTGAGAATTGCTAATCCGGTTGGTGGATCCACAACAGTCAGTCTGGTTTGTAAAGATGTTGAGATTATTTTATGTGATTTTTCTTTTCCAGCCGATTTGCATGTCATGCGTTACTTAGGCTTCGGAATGATTTTGGGAATGGATTGGCTTAACCGTTATGAAGCCATATCCTTCATTCCAAGCGGACTATTCATCTTCGACATCCCCTATCTGTTAAGTAGATTTCTATTGTTCTTAAGATTCGGATTCCAATTTGGCAGCATCCTTGTATTCTTTAAATCCTCATGATGACGATAATGATGATGATAAAGACGTCATTTCTCTCATTCACATTGTTCATGAATTTTCTAACATATTTGAGCCCATTTTATGATTACCACCTAAGAGAACAATTGAGTTCAGAATTAATCTAATCCCTGGAGCTCTACCTATCACTCGTACTCCTTATCGTATGCCTAATAAGGAAAATGAGGAGATGCGTAAACAATTATCCGAATTGGAGATGAAGCAGTTTATTCGTTCTAGCTCCTCTCCTTGGGGAGCTTCAGCTATTTTTGTGAAGAAATCCGATGGTACACTTAGGCTTTGCGTTGACTACCACAAGCTTAATGATCTTACCATTAAGAATAAATATCCTTTACCTCGGATTGATGATTTATTTGACCAACTTTGTGGTGTTAGAGTCTTTTCACAGTAAGACTTAGCAGCCGGTTTTCCTTAGCTTTGTATTACAGAGGATAGCATTCCTTTGACGTCGTTCCATACTCGTTATGGATCTTATGAATGGCTTGTTATGCCATTTGGTTTAACGAATGCTCTAGCTTATTTCGTTGATCTTATGAATCGAGTTTTCAAAGACTTCCTCGATCGATTTGTTCTCATCTTTATAGATGATATTCTTATTTCTTGGTAATATTATTTCTGAATCCGGAATTTCCGTAGTCCTTCAAAGATGAAGCGATTCAGAATTTCCGTAGTTTGCTCGGATTGGCGGGTTATTACCGTCGTTTCATAAAGACTTTTCAAAAATTTCCGTGCCTCTTACTAGTTTGACAAAGAAAGGAGTTAAATACATTTGGTTGGACAAATATGAAGCTTCTTTTCATATATTAAAAGAACTTTCTGATGCTCCTATTGTTGTGATTCCCAAAGGGAACCAAGATTTTATTATTTATACCGATGCTAGTCGTTTTGGTTTGGGAGCCGTTCTTATGCAAAGGGAATGTGTTATTGCCTATACTTCTAGGCAATTGAAGCCAGTCGAGACTAGATATGCCACTCGTGATTTAGAGCTCATGGCTATTGTCTTCTCCCTTGGAATTTGGCGTCATTATCTTTTAGGAGAGAAATTTGTTCTCTATACCGATCATAAATCTGTGCAATATTTATTTTCTCAAAAGAAACTTAATTTGCGTTAACAATGTTGGCTCGAGTTCCTTACATCTTATGATCTTGATATTCTTTATGCTCCCGGAAAGGGAAATTGTGTTGCCGATGCCTTTAGTCGTAAGCAACAAGCGATTGTTTCTATGATGATATCCGAATGGAATGATCTGGGGATTTTGTCCACTTGTGAGATTCGAGATTGTGAATCTGATTTGTGTTCATCTCTTGTTCTGTGTAGCCTTGAGGCACATCCTTCTCTTTTAGACTGCATTCTTGAAGCCCAAAAGCTAGATCCCGAATTGGCTCTTCTTAGCCAAAGTTATAGGGATAAAATCGATATTGAAGGATTGAAAGACTTTGATATTGATGCTCGTGGTGGTATTCAAAAATTTGGTAGACTCATCGTGCCAAATATTAGTGATCCTCGTAAAGAGATTTTAGAAGATTCTCATTGTTCTAAATTTACCATTCATCCCGGTAGTAGTAAAATGTACACGGATATGAAGTGACTTTATTATTGGGATGGAATGAAATCCGATATTGCTAACTTTGTTAAGCGTTGCATGACTTGCCCACTCGTTAAGGCCGAGCATCAAAGACCCGGTGGGTTATTGCAACCTTTGGACATTCCGATTTGGAAGTGGGACCAAATTTCCATGGACTTTATTGACGGCCTTCCCCATTCTTGTTCGGGTCATGATAGCCTATGGGTGATAGTTAATGGACTTACAAAACCCACCCATTTTATTCCCGTTCGGTCCAATCGGACCGTACCTCTTTTGGCCAAGCTCTTTATTAAAGAAATTGTTAAATTGCATGGAATTCCTACTTCTATTGTTAGCGATCGTGATCCATTATTTACTAGTGGATTTTGGAAGAGTCTTCAAAAAGCATTGGGGGCGAAGCTTAATTTTAGCACCGCTTATCATCCTCGGTCCGATGGACAAACTGAGCGTGTGAATCAAACTCTTAAAGATCTTCTTTGTGCATGTGTTCTTGATTTTGGTGGCAGTTGGGAAGATCACATTTCTCTTGTTGAGTTTTCCTATAATAATAGCTTCCAATTTAGTATTGGTATGGCACCTTTTGAGGCACTCTATGGAAGTCCATGTCGATCTCCTTCTTGTTGGCTTGAGGCCGGTGAGAAGCTGATTTTAGGTACAGATTTTGTTCGTGATTCCACAGAAAAGGTTGACCTTATTCGTCATAGGATGAAAGAAGCTTAGAGTAGACAAAAATCAAATGTCGATAACCGCAAAAGGAAATTAGAATTTTCTGTGGGAGATTTTGTTTTTATCCGTGTTTCACCTATGAAAGGTGTTGTGCATTTCTGTCGATCGGAAAAATTAGCGCCTCGATATATTGGTCCATTTCCCATTACCAAACGTATTGGTTCTATGGCTTATCGCCTTTTATTATCGGCTCAATTTTCTGCTATTCATGATGTTTTCACGTTTCTCAATTACGGAAATGCCTTCGAGATTATGATTCTATTCTTGAGCCCGGTGTTGTGGAAGAAATTGAAGTTTCGCCTAATTTGACTTATGAGCAACATCCTATTCGTATTATTCCTTTGTAGGTAAAATGCCTTTGAAATAAAGATGTCACTCTTGTGAAAGTTCGATGGTCCTCAAATCCTAAGGATTGTTCTTGTGAATCTAGAGAATTCATCAAGCGAACACATCCGGACTTACTCTCTCGTGCTCATTGAGGTGAACTTATTTCAAATTTATTTTGTGTTGATATGCTTTTATGGTTGTTACTTTTTATTTTCTTCTTAAATATTGCGAGGATGCAATTTCTTTAAGGAGGAGAGTCTGTAACAACCCGCATATTTTGCGATTGTATATTTAAATATTTTATTTAAGTATAGCATCGTTAGTCGAATTTTAGTCTGAAGTGCTACTTTTTGCAAACAGTCGAATCAGGACTCGAGACCTCTTCCACTGAGTTCAAAATGACGTTTGCGACCTTTTTGCGTATAAACATTGATATGTTTGGAGTTAGCTAGAATTTCGACCTTTTCACTTAGGGCTTTGGGTTTGGGTTCAGTTTTCAGCCCACTAACCCAACTCATCTTATATCCTAACTCCACCCCCTTTCCTCTTCATTCATTCTAATATTCCTAACACTTCAAGCTTTAGAAAAATGGAGGAAGAGAAAAGAGATTAGAAAATCCTAAGCCCTAGTTTCTTTGCAAATTCAAGTTCTAGCTACAAAATCAAATAGAAGCTTAGGTAACCATCTCCTTCTTCTTATCCATCTCAATCTCTCCCCAATTTTAGAAATTTCCGATAACCTAATTTGGGAAATTGTTGCTTCTAGACTTAGATTGGAGTTTCTAGAGTTGACGTTGAAGAGTAGTTGATCTTCCTTTGCTTTCAAGCTTCTCCTTCGTTGTTTTTGGGTTTAAAGGTGAGTTTTTGAACTCACATCTATGTCTATATCTTTGACAGTTGTTAGGTAGTGACTCCGAACATCTATTCCTTGTTCCTTTGTTTTGGATTGAATTGGTTTTATGAGTATTCCAATTTTTGGTGTTTTGAAGTTAGATCTTTAAAAATCCTAGCTTTTTGTTTGATCATGCTTTTGGTGGCGTATCGAAGAACCTATAGGGCTGGGTTGCCGATTGGCGTAAACCCCTAGTGCCCATCGCTCATCCGATCGCAAATTGTTTGGGATTTTGCCCCTTGGAGACTAGGCTAAAATACTGGAAATTCTAGTTCAGTCGACCAAACCAGGAAGTCAGTAGACTGAACCGAACCTAGGAAATTTCCTGGGCCAGTATCAGTCGACTGACCACTCTGGGTCAGTCGACTGAGCCTGTAAACCGAAAGTTTCCAGGCATGATTCAGTCGACTGACCACCCTGGTTCAGTCAACTGAACCTGGAAACAAAAAGTTTCCAGGATTTGTGTCAGTCGACTGAATCTGCTGTCTCTGCCTATTTGGCCTTTTGTGTTTGAATTTCCAAATTTTAATCGATTATTGTTTCTCCAATTTGTTTTTATCATCTTCGTTGACTTTGATAACATCTTTCTCGGAATTTTCGAGGAATATCCATTTTGATGGATTTGGTATCGATTTCTTTGGATTTAATTCACGTCTTTGAATGTGAATATTTGGTGATTGATTGTTTTTACAATCAATTTTGTGATTTGTCACTTTAAAATACAAAGGTTTCTGTACTATTAGCGAATATTCAAACTCTTTCCCAAATATGATTTCAATTCTATATTTAATACAAAGCCTGTTTATAAAACCATTTTCCTATCAATTAGTATACACAAACCTTTACTTCATTCGTTTGAGAAATCTAATTAAATGGCTTAGTAAAACTAGTGGTATGAAACGCTTATGTTTACTTCGTCGATTAATTTTTGGACTTGTTCTATTGAAAATCTTGTGCCAACTTTCGATTGGAGAACTACAATTTGTTCGTAAATATTTAAGTTAAGCCCGTGGTTATGGGACATGATGCTAAACTCATTTATTTACTAGCTTAGTGTAATTGACACTTCTTGATGATCGATGATGATCAATTTTATGGTTTAGACTAGCGATGTCCGATGTCTCTTTGTCCACCTCGGGGGACTGTACCCCATTCTATGGAGCTTCGTCTCATTTTTATGGGCTAACGACCCATGGTCTTTTGGCCGTTTGTGGAGTTTCTACTCAAATTTGGTGGAGTAGCAACCCATGGTCTTCGGGCCATTTGTGGAGCCTCGGCTCAAATTGATGCTTAGCATCCATGGAATAGCATTCCGTTTGTGATACACGTGTTGGTGAGCTTTCATGCTCCCGTTTGTGATAGGCCTCCCCCTCTTTTGTGATTTTTGGATTTCTAAATTGATGATTTCTAGAATTTAGGTTTCATCAACTTTAGTAATTTACATTGATAAGCTTTATCAATAATTGTGGCTTAGTGAATATGGTAAAGAATATGACATTCTTTTTGGTGCTTTGAGATTATTGAGATATTGTATGACTTTTGTTGTTGTTAAATGTATACTTTTCATAGTATGGCATTATTGTTATCATACGTTTTTGTCATATCTCTTATTCTATCTCACTTTATCTGATATTTATAGCTAGACTGATCCGTTTATTATTTTCTTATTAAATAATACTCGGGTCAGATCGAGATGTTACAGGTGCTTCTGCTTGACTCATCTTCTGGGAGCATTATCTGACTTTTGACTAACTACTCTAGTTTAGTAGTTTTTGTTGTTATACATATGAGATAGAGACTCCTTGATGTTTACAGATTCTTTTGTGCAGCACTTGCAACTATTCTTTTGTGATATTGTGGATCTTGTTTGACCACTACTCTGATGTACACTTCTATATGTTATATTCATATCTGTATCCGCCTTTGTGATATGGCTATCTGTGACTGGTTTATGTTATGCTTATTTCTATATTTGTCTCCAAAGATCATATAGCCACTATGTAGTAGCTTTGAGTTTGTATTGGTATGTCGGATTTCTTCTTGGAATGAAATGCATGTTATACTATCTGACATATTGGTGCTCGCACAAAGTAATTACATGGATGGTCACTCCTCGACGGCCTTATTCTTCGTGCTAGTTGACGACATTACTCCGTAATGTCCACGGCTAGCATGAGTATAGAGGTGGGGCGTCACAATAAACTTGAATCATAAAAAGATAGTTTGATAAAACAAGATAAAAAGCTTGATCAATTTGTTAAAAACTATCGAAACAAGAGCCTTAAGTGTGATAAGGGTCCATCATTTGAAGAAGAAATAAAAAAATTAGAATTAAAATTAAATTGCTTTAAATGAAATTCAGATTTTGAAAGAAAGTGAAAACACTAGGAGAGAAAACTCTATTAAAAAGTGCACTTTGTTATTGAATGAAAATGAATCTCTCAAAACACAAGTCCAATAATTATATACAACTTTAGGGAAATTCTCCAAAGGAGAAAAATCACTAAACATGTTATTAGGGAAACAAAGTTTTAATCCTATTAGACAAGGACTTGAGTATACTTAATCTGAATGTGTCAGAAGTGAAACTTATCCTGTCAACTCCAAGTGCACGATTTGTGGAAAAAAATGGACACAATCGCAATAATTGCAGGTATAGACCCAAACATGTGAAAACCATACCAATTTAGGTTCCAAAGGGCACGAATATAAAATCCCTCAAAGTCAAACAAATCCGGGTGCCAAAAGGAACAAATATAAATTGTCTTGGGTTTACACAAACTTATTTTTCAAAATCATTTGTCGCTAATAATCTTGGACCTATAAAAACAAATAGATCACAAATTTTTTTTACTCGTAAAGGTGTGGTGGCAGGCTAAGGAACAACAATAGTGTTAACTGGATTCTGGCTGTTCCAGGCACAAGTCGGGCAACAAATCAAAGTTTCTTAGCCTAGTACAAAGGTGGCAGAGTCACAATGGGTAACAATGAAAAATTATTAGTAAAGGTAATATAGGTAACGATACATTTATCTTTAACGATATATTACATGTTGAAAATCTGCAGCATAATCTGATTTAAATTCAGCCAGTTATGTGATAAGGAAATGAATGTTGATTTTGATTCTGATTTATGCAAAATTGTTGGCCAATTGTCATTTTATGCCGAGAACACAATAAGTACCCCTAGAGTTTTTGAACTAGTTCATATAGATTTGTTTGGACTAATAACGTTGTTTTATTGGTTGATGATTATTCTATATGCATGTGGATATATTTGACCTGACATTATATTCTGTGTTTGCTTGTATACACTGTTTCAATTCAAATCCAAAAGAATTTCATTTAAAGGCTGTAAAAAGGATTTTAAGGTATTTGTTGCACACTCCACGATTTGGTCTATGATAATGATAACTTTGAGTCAAAGGAGAATTCAGATGCAGATTACACCAGTAGCCTAGTTAATAGAGAAATTACTAGTGGAACGTGTTTTATATTGAGACATTCATCAGTTGCATCATGTTTTCAAAGAAAATATCTACATATTTTTCATTTCAACTGATTTTCAATTAGCAGATATTTTTTATAAAACCGCTTCCAGAAAATAATTTTTGTCGACTTCATTTCATTTAGACATTTTAGAAAATTTATTTTATATTTATTTTTGGATTTGATCTTAAATGAATACATTAACTAATCTGACTCCCTATTGATTATCGAAAAAATAAATCGTGATTTAAAAAGTGATGAGTGTCGATATTAATCATATAATATGACTTGAGACAGTATATGTAGTAAATTTCTTTAAACATTTAAACAAAATTTGTAAAAAGTTTGATTGGTAAAAATTCCATGACCATCTCTATTTCTATCGTATTTCTAACAACCATCACTCATCAAAATCTAATATAGTATGTAAAATGTGGAATTTTAAACAGAATGAAGGTATTATAAATAGGAAATGAGTCATTTTTAAAAAAATAGCAATAAAAACATCCAAAGTATTCACTCTCATTTAAAAGTCCTCACAGTTATGTATGGGTGAATTACTTGGAATATTTGATTATGTGCTTTCATGCTCATTTAAAAGTCCTCACGGTTATGCTATACGGAACACATATCAAAATTGACTATTAAATAGAAGAGTCGATTCTAATCCCATTTAAAAGTCCTTATGGTTATGCGTGGTTAGACGATACCTGAAATTCATTTTTTATAAAATTTAAAGAATAGTGCTAATCTCATTTAAAAGTCCCAATGGTTATGCATGGTTAGTGAGTATTCAAATTCCTGTTATAAATATACCACAAAGATACATAACTATATGGTTTTATATAACGACATCACCTCTATCACTCTAAAGTGAAATATGCGTCTAACAAACTACTTATGATTTTTATTTTATTTTTTATTGAAATTTAGTATTTATACTCGATTAGGTATTAATGTTGTATTAATGTCTATCGCTTTGTTCATATTTTTCTAACATTATTACTCTTTTGCTGATAATGAAAAGGGGAGAGAAAAGTTAAGATTTTGGCAAATAAAGTTCAAATATTTTATTTTTTATTTGTGTATTCCCATCTAGGTTCATTTTCATTTTTTTATTTATTTTCATGCATATATGAAAGGGGAGCATTGTTGTAAGGGGGAGCATTCAAGTAGGAGGAGCTAATGGAATTCACCAAATCTAATACATTTAATAAATTCAAAATCTTAATATATTTTTGTTATCATCAAAAGGGGATGATTGTAGAATATGCTACAATATGATTTTTGTTTGATGATAGTAAACATATATATATTCGTCGTACTATTTTATTTTTCACATAATTAAAAAAAATTGATGGATAAAATAAATAACACATAATTCATATTCAAACAAATATTTTAGTACAAATTCAAATAGTACAAATTTGAGCTCTCACTACATTTTCACATTTTCAATTACATTACAATTTCGATTACATCACAAATTTCAATTTACAATTTTGACCTCACTACATATATTCACTCACACTCGTATTTTTATCTTCAACTCTATTCCAGCCAGAATTCAGCATGTGAGCTATCTGCAAAATAAACATTGATGCGGTAAAATTGAAAAAGAAAATATTTTGCAGTAAAAATTAAAGTGTGTGTTTTTGAAAATGTTATTTGCCTCGGTTATTTAGGTTGTTCGTCATTTATTTCATTTGAATTCATACACAAACAACTTGTGACATGCACAGCGTATCACTGTACATGCCACAAGGCCGTGCACACCGATATATACTTGCGTGTTAAAACTATAGGAACAGGTGTGTGACGAACGAGAAATTCCGCACCATTTCAATCGACAATAAACCACACATGCTTGACCCAAAAAGCACAAACTGACGGAAAGTCAGGAGAAAGAAAAGAAGAGAAAAGAAGAGAAGAGAAGAAAGAGAGAAGAAAAGACAAAACGGAACAATATAGAATCTCACATCACAGTGGAAAACATATAACATCATATCAATGATCTTTACAAAATAGAAACTGTATCTACATACATCAATCAGAGTTCAACAATCAATCAATAGTTATCATCCTGGACAGTTATAATAACATGTCCTCACAATTGCCGATAATATACAACAACTAAGCATAGCGGATAATCAAAACAGATACGTGTATATGAGAATGAAATCTCCAGCTCTCCTGCTGAAGCTCCAAAAGCACCAAATTTAAACTTGTAAATGTACTCGGTCTGACCCGAGCATTGAAAGGGAAGAATGCCTTGATCAATCTGGTGTACCAGCGTGAGAAACACACTCAACTGAATTTATTATATTACCAAACTTTTCCTTTATCAAAACAAAAGTATCTCGTAAGACACGCCCACACACAAACACGGATATGTTTTTACCTCACGATGACTAAAACATTCAAATCCTCTTATATTATACTAATGTCTAGTATACAAATAATATTCAAAATAGTCGAAATTATTACCATTATTAAATTCCAGCATACTAGGCTCTACAAATAAAATGGTAGGTACGTAGTGGAGTTTGGATTTCCATACAAATGACCAGGTGAAGGGACTACCTTCCGATGGATACACCTCTAGATGGATGCCCCGAGGCACAGAACATATGCCCTCTACCAACATAAGACAGGCCCGCCTCTATAACTAGATCGTAGCGAATATGTCATCCTCCGGTCATACCGACCTTTACCGAGGGCCCTTTAGCATACAAACCACAATAATCAGATACATGACATCATAGCGTGTAAAGATATATCTAGAAGAGGATGATCATACCCTACTTACCCACTTAGCCTTGCCGTATCTAACCTTGTTCCAGTCATTTTCGATTGATGAGGCCTGAGGTAACGATTACCTCAAAAATCACAATCATATCACTTTGAATGCCACACAGCCATTTCCGTTGACTACTAATTGCCTCCCATAAAAATACAACCCTTAAGCTCATATGTCTCAAGGAGGGTGTCAAGCTAAGACAAGTATAACATTTCAATTATATTTTATAAAAATCAAAATTTTTATAACATAAAAATTACAACTTTATTTATTTTAAAGTAAATCCATTTACTTAACAGTTCAAAATTTACTAGAACAACTATTTTCAAAATCACTTAAAAATCCTTTTTAATTTGAAAATCATCACTTTAATAACATTAAAATTTCAAAAATAGGCCCAATGTTGCAACAGCACTAAATACATCAATCACGGCATCCAAAACCTCATATATCATATGATAACAGTATATATCACAACATCAGTGATAATATCAATACTGGTGAGCAATCCAGTTGGATACCTCCAACCTATCACCTGCAACAAATATACATATTAGAATATGTGTAAAATGTCCACTTCGAGGCAGACGCGCGTACAAATGGTCATCCGCTCATACACGGGAACGTATAGGGTCTCATCTGCTCCAATAGGTAGGAATATATCCAAAAACCAATCAATATATAGATAATATATCATACATAATCCAAACAATCATCAATCATCATAAAATAAATTTATTATATAAAAATATCAGTGAGTCAGAAAGAGTGAGTCGTACTCGCATTGATCCCAATAGCAGTTGCAATGTTCTATTCCGAATAAAATTAAATAGGCATTTAATTTTATCCAAAATTTACACTAGCTCCAATCAACTTCAAACCAGCTCTAAAATGTAATGCTCGTCAATAAAGACCCAACTAATTTGTTTTATCAAAAATGGACTTTGTATGACAAAGATATGACATTTTAAAGTTTGTATGAATTTTTATATATATATATATATAATTTACAATTTTCTTTTTAATTTTTTAACAACGAATTCATTATGGCCATTCGTTTTCTCCACATCAGATCTGAGTTGCATGGGCATTCTTGTAACGACCCGGAAATTTCGAACTCGAAAATTCCAGATAGTTAGGGAAAGAACTAAAGAGAAAGAAGAAGGAACAGAAAACCAAACTCAGAATCTCACATTTGCAGCAGATAAAATATAATATCAAATAATATTCTTTACACAAGGAAAACTATATCAGTCAATTATATTTTAATACATCACAGTTACAACATTTATATACAAATCACTGGACAGATATAATCAAGATGTCTTATATATAATAATATAATATAATACAACGGAGACACTCCATACGTTCCTGCCATCCAGCTCGTGTCCTGAGCTTCAGAACGTCCTACCAGAAAATCTGTAATACTCGGTCTGACCCGAGCATTACATCAAAGTAACACCCGGGTCAGGCTGGAAACCAGCATGAGTAAATCCAACTAATAAGGAATACCAAAACATAAAACTTATTTAAAACCCGGAGTAACTTGTATCAATTTACAAATTCTCAATTTATTATAGACATCACTTATTTCACACATCAATTTATAAGTACCAAAACTTAGATTAATAGGTCCAATTCACTTAAATCATTCTATTCTAGCCTATTGATTTCACACATCAAATCTGTGTAGAATTATTATAGATTACAAATCGAAGTGGTTTCGGGTATTTACTAATGCCCGACCCCGTCTCTTCGAATTCAATACCATCTTAACCTATGTTATTCAAGTGAAATGCAATTCAACTTTAAATAAAAGATGTCACCTTTTTACCTAGCAATTCATCATTGATAGATAACCACATTATCATTTTCCACCCAAACATATCATATCACAAAACATTTCATATAAGAGATATCAATCAATTCAAGGCATTTAATCATCATCTAGTCATTCATAAGCAAGATGGATCATTTTCGAAAATAATTTAATTTATCCCTAAATAAATTAATTACTTATCTTTTAATCACTTAGATTACCTTTACTTGATCATTACAAATCAATTAATTAATCAACCTTAAATCATCCATATTAATTCATCATCCTTGATTAATTATCTTTAATTACATAAAGTAACTACCCTTAACCATTTACAGTAATTGAGCTTTAATTACTTTCATTAATTACATTAATTAATGATCTTTAATTAATTACTTCCATTAATCAGCATTAATCAATCATAAGCAGTAATTAACCATCCTGTAAATACTTTCCTTAATTAATTAACTCCTTAATTGATTATATTAATCCTTTAATTAATTACATCAAGTAATTAATCCTTAATTACTTTTCCTAAGTAATTAACCTTTAATTACTTCCCATTAAGTAATTTTCCTTGTATTAATTACATCCAGTAATTTATCCATCAATTACTTCACTAAGTAATTACACTTATCAATCTCCTTAAGTAATTATACTTAATCAATTATCAAGTGACTATCTTTAATTAATTAACAAATTAATTAATCACATTCATTTCATTAATTACAGCTCGGTAATTCATCCCTTAATTACCCTATAACCAATTAATTAATCTTTAATTATTAATTAATAAACCTTAATTATCAATTAATCTCTTTCAATACAAAGTAATCAATCCTTAAGTACTTTTAAAATCAATTAATTAACCTTTAATTAACTGATTAATTGTCCATTAACTATTGATTAATAACCCTAATTATCAATCAATGTCTCCTAATACAAATTAATAAATCCATAATTAATTAATCAATCTTTAATTATAGATTAATTATTCTTTAAATATAAATTAATAAACCATAAATTAGTAATTGATTAATCTTAATTAATCCTTACATTAAGTGATTATTCTTTGATTTACTTTCGTCAAACAGTTATTGTTTTTATTAAACAATTACTATCATTTAATTACTTTATTAAGAAATTCAACCTTTCATTAAATTATTCTTCAAAACCCTTTTATCTCCCTTAATTACCACTTGAACATAACCATGATTTCCTTGCCAAAAGAAATCTGGGTTCTGCTTATCATTATCTTAAATATCCTATGCATGCTTATCAAAACTTACGATTCTGGGCATCAAGACTTACCCAAGCTCATACATCAAAATCCCGAGAAACTCACGAGTTTCTCTCATCTTCAATTTCTTCGAGTCAACGCATAAAAACACACGAGCGACGACCCAAGACAAAGCCATCTTCCCCAAACCCAGTTTCTCGTGTCGCTATCGTGCACGTGTACACAAGAGTGTCGCTGATCCAATCACCTCTGACGATGTCCCCTAGTCGCTAATGACCCCCTACCCATGTCCCGACCACCCAGATCGAAAAATCACTACGCCAATTCAAAATGAGCAATTCTAAAAAAACCAGACCCAAACTTCCTTGACCAAGAAGATGTTCGCCACGGCGATCACGGCGACTGGAATTCACGTCCCTTTGACATTAGCTTCGTCATCGACCCACGCAGCTAATCCATCACTCGCGATCAAACTCGACGCCTCGATTTAGACGAGATCACCTCGCCATTACACTCAACAGAACACCCTTCCAAAACCCTAGATCATCACCATTCGACTCCTCCGATGATCCATAACATCTATCACCATTTTTCCCATGCAAATCAACCCCGTGATCACCTTCGATCAAAACCCCGACCCCTAAAAGGTCTTCGATCAACAGAAAAGTGTCGAAATCTAATTTCTGATTATCTTCGAAATTCTCATTCAAAAGTAAACTAAAAATCTAGATTTTCATTTTAAAAATCCTAGATTTTATAGATACATCAGATTATAAACTTGAATCTACAATTTAATCATGTTGAAATTTGGATAAAAACCAAGCTCTCAATGTTTTTTTGTTTTCCAGAAAATTACAAACTTACTTTTATATATATAAATAAAACTTTATGACCTTGATTATGATTATACAAATAAAATTTGTTTAAATTCCTAAGTCTAGCAGAGATTAGATGAAGAGGATTGGAAATTTTATCTATATTTTAACTATGGAACATAATAGAGATGATCACATCCAACATACCAGTATATTTATTTCATATATACATGTATTCATATTTAAACAAGCATGCATCCATATATTTAAACATGCATCACAAAAATTTTGTGATGCCCACACTACGGTGTAATGCCGTCAGCTAGCACGGAGAATAAGGCTGTTGAGGAGCGACCATCCGTGTAATGGTTTTGTGCGAGCACCGATATGCCAGATAAAATATAACTTGCATTCTTTTCAAGAGGAAATCCGACATACCGACACAAACTCAAAGCTACTACACAGTGGCTATAATATCTTCGGAAACAAATATAGAAATAAACATAACACAAATCAGTAACAGATAATTCATATCACAAAGGCGGAAAAAGATATGAATATCATACATAAAAGTGTACATCAGAGTAGTGGTCAAACAACATCCACAATATCACAAAAAAATAGTTACAAGTGCTACACAAGAGAATAAGTATACGTCATAGAGTCTATATCTCAAATGCATAAACAAAATGAACTACTAATCTAAGTAGTTAGGCAAAAGTCAGGCGATAGTCCCTGATAAGAGGTCAAGAGGAGGCACCTGTAACATCTCAGTCTGACCCGAGTATTATTTAATAAGAAAATAATAAACGGATCGGTCTAACTATAAATATCAGATGATATGATATAGAATAAGAGATATGACAAAATCGTATAATAACCAAAATGTCATACTATGATAAGTATGTAATTGAAAATCAACAAGAGATTAATCAATATCACAAGAATCTTCTCAAAGATAAAAAGGAATGTCATACTCTATATTTTTATTCACAAAAAGTTAATGACACACAAATTCACCAACGCACAAATATTGATAAAACTTATCAAATGTAAATCACGAAAATTGGTGAAACACAAATTCTAGAAATCATCAATGGAAATCCAGAAATCACAAAAAGGGGGAGGCCTATCACAAAACGAGAGTATGAAAACTCACCAACACGTGTATCACAAAACGGAACGCTATTCCATGGTTGCTAACCATTAGTTTTGAGCCGAAGCTCCACAAAACGGTCCGAAGGCCATGGGTCGCTATCCCACCAAATTGAGCCGAAGCTCCACAGAAACGGGGTTTAGTCTACCTCGTAGACAAAGAGACATCGCACATTGCTAGTCTAAATCACAAAATGATCATCATCGATCATCAAGAAATGTCAATTACACCAAGCTAGTAAATATATGAGCTTAGCCTCATGTCCCATAACCACTAGCTTAACTTAAATATTTACGAGCAAATTGTAGATCTCCACTAGAAAATTGTCACAAGAGATTCAGTCGAACCAGTCCAAGAATTAACCGACGAAGTAAACGCAAGCGTTTCATACCACTTGTTTTACTAAGTCGTTTAATTAGATTTCTCATACGAGTGAGGTAAAGGTTTGTATATACTAATAGATTGGAAAACGGTTTGGGAAAACGAGCCTTGTAATAAAATAGTGCTGAAATCATTTTGAAGAAAGAGTTTTGATATTTACTACTAGTTTAGGAAACCTTTATATTTTTAAAGTGACAAATCACAGATATGATTGTAGAAAAAATCAATCACTAAAATTCACATACGAAGACATGAATTAATTCCAAAGAAATCGATATCAAATCCATCAAAATGGATATACCCAAAAATTCCAAAAATAGAAGTTATAAAAGTCGATAAAGGTGATAACAACTAATCGGAGAAGAAGAATCGATTAAAGATTGGAAAAGCAGAGCAAAATGAGCATAAATAGGTAAAACAGGGAAATATGGGAATAGGAGCAGGTCGGTTGACCGGACCTCCTGAGTCGGCCGACCGAAATAGCCCAGAAATGTTTCGGGCTCCAGCTCGGTCGACCGACCAGAGAGTTCGGTCGACCGAACCCAATTCCTGCATTTTTCTACCCTATTTTGAGTGCAAACTCTCACAATTCGCAACCAGTCGAGCACGGACGCTAGGGGATTACGCCCATCGGCTACCCGGTCCTATTGGCTCCTCGATGCATCACCAAAAACATGTTCAAACATCAAAGTTAGGATCTTTAAAGATTTGAACCCAAAATACTAAAAATTTGGATATTCACAAAACCAATCCAAATCAAAATCAAATGCACATTAATAAGTGTTAGGAATTCATACCTAACAATCAAAGATAATCATAGACTTAGATGTGAGATAAAAATCTCACATTTTCACAGAAATAAGGAAGGAGAAGCTTGAAAGCAAAGGAAAAATCAACCACACTTCAACACAACCCAAATGAGCTTGAATCTAAGCTCAAAAGAATAAGTTGGAGAATGAGTTGGAGAAGAAGAAGATGATGCTTACCAATAGCTTCTCTTTGGATTTGGAGCTAGAACTTGATTTGCAAATGGAAACTAGGGCTTGGAGTTTTAATTTTCCATTCCTCTCTCCATTGTTGCTAAAGCTTGAGTATTAGGAAATAGAAATGAAGTAATGAAGAAGAGGGGTGAATCTTGGGTCTAATGGGCTGAAACTAAACCAAAGCCCTAAGTGAAAAAGTAGCAAAATTCTACTAACTTCAAACATATCAAAATTTATACTCAAAAAGATCACAAACGTCATTTTGAACTCAATGGGGGTAGTCTCGAGTCCTAATTTGACCATTTGCAAAAAGTAGCTTCTCGGACTAAAATCTGATTAACGATGAAATATTTAAATAAAATATTCAAATACTCAATCGTAAAATATGCGGGTTGTTACAGACTCCCCTCCTTAAAGAAATTGTATCCTCGTAATACTTAAGAAGAAAATATAAAGTAACAACCATAAAAGCATATTCAATACAAAAGAAATTTGAAATAAAAAGTTCACCTCAAAGAGCACGAGAAAGTAAGTCCGGATGTGCTCGTTCGATGAATTCTCTGGATTCCCAAGAACAATCCTTAGGATTTGAGGACCATTGAATTTTCACAAGAGGAACATCTTTATTTCGAAGGCGTTTGACCTCCGAAGCAATAATACGAATAGGACGTTGCTCAAAAGTTAAATTAGGCGAAACTTCAATTTCTTCCACAATACCGAGCTCAAGAATAGAATCGGAATCTCGAAGGCATTTCCGTAATTGAGAAACGTGAAACACGTCATGAATAGCAGAAAGCTGAGCCGGTAATAAGAGGCGATATGCCACAGAACCAATACGTTCGATGATAGGAAATGGACCAATGTAACGAGGTGCTAACTTTCCCGATCGACTGAAACGCACAACACGCTTCATAGGTGAAACGCGAATAAACACAAAATCTCCCAAAGAAAATTCTAACTTACTTCTTCGGTTATCGGCATAAGATTTTTGTCTACTCTGGGCCTCTTTCATCCTATGACGAATAAGATCAATCTTTTCTATGGAATCACGAATAAAATCTGGACCTAAAACCAGCTTCTCACCGGCCTCAAGCCAACAAGAAGGAGAACGGCATGGCCTTCCATAGAGTGCCTCAAAAGGTGCCATACCAATACTAGATTGGAAGCTATTATTATAGGAAAACTCAACAAGAGAAATATGATCTTCCCAACTTCCACAAAAATCAAGAACACATGCACGAAGAAGATCTTCAGGAGTTTGATTCACATGCTCGGTTTGTCCATCGGACTGAGGATGATAAGCGGTGATAAAATTAAGCTTTGTTCCCAAATCTTTTTGAAGACTCTTCCAAAATCCACTAGTAAACAATGGATCACGATCACTAACAATAGAAGTAGGAACTCCATGCAATTTAACAATTTCTTTGATAAAAAGTTTGGCCAAAAGAGGTACGGTTCGATTGGACCGAACGGGAATGAAATGGGTGGATTTAGTAAGTCTATCAACTATCACCCATAAGCTATCATGACCCAAACGAGAACGGGGAAGGCCATCTATAAAATCCATGGAAATTTGGTTCCACTTCCAAATTGGAATTTCTAAAGGTTGCAATAACCCACCGGGCATTTGATGCTCGGCCTTAATGAGTTGGCAAGTCATGCAACACTTAACAAAGTTAGCAATATCAGATTTCATTCCCTCCCAATAATAAATTCGCTTCATATCCGCGTACATTTTACTACTACCGGGATGAATGGTAAATTTAGAACGATGAGAATCTTCTAAAATGTCTTTACGAAGATCACTAATATTTGGCACGATAAGTCTACCAAATTTTCGAATACCACCACGAGAATCAATATCAAAGTCTTTCAAACCTTCAATATCAATTTTATCCCTAAAATTTTGGCCAAGAAGAGCCAATTCGGGATCTAGCATTTGAGCTTCAAGAATGCGGTCAAGAAGAGAAGGATGGGCCTCAAGTCTACATAAAACAAGAGATGAACATAAATCGGATACACGATCTCTGATCTCACAAGTGGATAAAATCCTGAGATCATTCCATTCGGATATCATCATAGTAACAACTGCTTGTTGTTTACGACTAAGTGCATCGGCAACACGATTTCCCTTTCCAGGAGTATAAAGAATATCAAGATCATAAGATGTAAGGAATTCGAGCCAACGTTGTTGACGCAAATTAAGTTCCTTTTGGGAAAATAAATACTTCAAAGATTTATGATCGGTATAGAGAATAAATTTCTTTCCCAAAAGATAACGACGCCAAATTTTAAGAGCGAAAACAATAGCCGCTATTTGCACCAAAATTGGTCACAACACTCTTCGGGAGTCTTTGAAGAGATAATAATGAAGAATGTAAATTCAAAGCAAGTATTATCTAACAAAAACTCCAATCAACAGTAAAGTAAATGCGTAGACAAGCGATTTATAGTGGTTCGGCGTGTTGCCTACGTCCATTGTGAAGTTTTTTGCAGTTTTATTGATTCTCTTTCAATGATTACAAGTTGTTACAGCAATCAACAGCAAGTTGCAACTGGAAATTCGAAATCAACAGCAAAGTTATGATGTAGGATGATGGAGATCTCGATCCGGCAGAGTCTGGGCGCTTGAGAGTCGAAAGGATCCTTTTTCTGTTGGCTCTGGGGCTCTATTTATAGGCGTAGGATGCTGATAATTCGCTGAAAATTCGGGAGACCACTTCTGGCACGTGAGGGGGCCCACGCGCCCGACCTCAGGAAATTTGGGCCCACTTTGGCATCGATTCGAACTCCATTCGAATCAATCAGAAATTCATCCAATCGAGGTGAAATTTGGTATGGACATTCTTCAACATGTATGCAAGCTTCTGTGAAAATTTCGTGGCATTTGGATCAGTAGATTGAGGATATGATGGATACGAGATGACATTCTTCGTGCAGCTGTTTGGTTTGAAACCATCCCTTCGAACCGATGGTTTCGAATCGATGGTGGCACGCGCCTCTGTGATGACATGGAGCGCAAACCTCGAATCGATCCGGTCTTCACTCCGAGTTGACCGCGTCGACTCCATATATCTCGGCGCGTTCGTATCGATGAATGACACGTCACCATGGATAGTTGACTTGGTGGATTCGAGCGAAGCTTCATTGATGGGTTCGAACAAGGCTTCACTGGTGGAGTCGAACAACCAAAGCTTGATGGATACGAACTAGCCTTTCTCTGATGGATACGAGCTTTGTAACTTCTCCATGGATACGAAGTCAATTGATGCGAACTTGAACCCTTCGATGGATTCGAAAGACGATGATCTGATGGATACGAAGCAAACACTGGCTGATGGATTCGAGGTCCATCGATATGAACTCGATGGATTCGAAGTTGATGGAGTCGAATCCGAGGCACTTCGATGGATTCGAAGTTGATCGATACGAAGGTGATCGGTTCGAACCAGTGTTCGGTGATGGATTCGAAATCTAGGCTTTTTCCTTCAAATTGAATCCATCATAACTCGAGCGTATGAACTCGGATTGACTTGAAATTTGAGATGCGGACTTTTATGATCTTTCTTGTCATGTCCTATCAATTGTAGCTCAATCTGAACTCGGACAAAATTCAACGATATCCATAGCGAAACGAAGTATGACCAATCTCTGAGACGAACTGTCCTTCGTTTTCGATCGATCTTTTGGTATCATGGCTTTGCCAAAAGGGGGGATAACATTTTCCCCCAAAGTACGTCTTATGGAAACATGACGTGCTTTGAATGGATGCAATTTCTCTTTGAACAATCATTGCTCTCTTTTGTTGAGATTCGTACCCTGTATTGCTGTAACCTTGCGTTGATATGATTGATTGCTGTATAATAGTGCTTAGCCGTTGGTTGTTGCATTCGTAACAAGATGAGTGTTCGATCCCTGTAAATGTTTAAAATCGAATGTTAGTCCGACATATATGCACATATGTTAGTTTGACCCTTATTAACGTCGTGCGTCCACGAGTCGTTGTCAGTTTTGTTTGCTATTGAATTTCGTACCGATTCTCTCCTGAACCGATTTGGAAATTTGAGTTGAGATAATGCTTGATGGTTGTTTTGAAAAGTCCCTTCGTATCGATCCTCTCCTGAACCGATATAAAAGGTTGAAGGAATCGACTTTGTATTGCGCGAACGTAACATTTCGAATCGAAGTGTATGAGCATCGATGGATTCGAGATCAACATTTGTATTGATGAAGTATGCTTATGCTATGACGGGTACAAAATCGACATTCATATCGATGGCTTGGATGAGTACGAATCACCCATTCGTACCGATGAGAAAGGATGGATACGAAATCGTTGTTTGTACCGATAGGAAATGATGGATAAGATATCTTCGTTCGTATCGATAGGAAATGATGGATACAATTCATTGTTCGTACCAGTAGGAGATGATGGATACGAAATCGTCGTTCGTATCGATAGGAAATGATGGATACGAATTCGTTGTTCGTATCAGTAGGAAATGATGGATACGAATTCGTTGTTCGTATCAGTAGATTGTGGATGGAGTTGCGAATTTGTTGATGTGAACAGGGGCTTCGAGTCGATGCACTCACTATTCGTTACGCATCGATGTGACCCGATGTTTTCAGCATGGCCTTAGTTGTGTGCTTCGTATCAACGAAGCCTCTAGTACATGGATTCGAAGGACGCTTTCGAACCGATCCATGAATTGACCGGTTGTGACCGGTCGAGTTGACTGGGATGTGAAACGGCTCGATCATCTTCCAGGTTTCATATAAATAGCTGAGACTTTGCCATTTTTCACTTTTTACTTTTTACTTTTGCCTTGCGTTTACTGTGCTTTTGCATCGACTCAAAGATTCAGAGAAGCACTGTGTCACGTCTTCGGATCAATCAAGATCCAAATCTTTAATTCCTCGAATTCCACACTCAAATTAGGTAATTAACCTCGAATCCAAACGGCAAAGCTATTTCAAACCTACCTCTTCTTCATCGATTGGCCACTCTGGTGATTGGTAAAACCAGATCTGGTTTTGAGGAGCTTCGAATCGATCTGGGGACTCGTGTTCGAATCGATGAGGGCGGCATCATTTTTCCTTGGATTTCGCATCGATCCCTAGGATGCCCTTTGGAGGGGACGCAGTTCGCACTGATTGACCATTGTGATGGGTCGCATCGATACGAAATGATAGATACGACAAATAGCTATTGGTCGGTTCGAAGTCCTTAACTTTACATCGATACGAATTACATCTTTATGATCGATACGAAAGGTATTGATTCGAACGTGATCGATGTTAAGTTGAGGTTTTCCTGATCGGTACGAACCAGTTAACCAAGGATCGATTCGAAGTCATCCTTCATTGATCGATTCGAACTTGGCGCTTGATCATCGATTCGAAGCGCGCCCCTCTGTATCGATTCGAAGTGGTATTATGATGGGTTCGAACGAGCTTCCTGTAATCGGTTCGAAACCCTCTATGATGGACACGAAAGTTTGACATTTGCTTAGCATAATTCCGATGAGCTTCATTCTTGCATATTTGTACTTGATAATTAAACTGCATACTCGACCACCTTTCGAAGCTCGTCGACGGAACCATAACAACTTCTATCCAAATCAATTTCCATCATATAAATAGTTTAGTGATGATGGTCAGTGATGACGGTCAGTGATGACGGTCATTATAACTGGACTTCGTAGCTTCGTCGTTTGCATATTTTCTTTAACTCTGCGACATTTATTCAAGTAATGCACGGCACTGCACAACATACATTCATACACTTTACATTGGGGAATGCACGGGTCCTTTGTCATCTAACGATGGTTTCTCATGAGTTAGCTAATCATGGAACCTTCAAGTTCGCAGCAGCAGGAGATTCAAAGTACAGTTACTTCGAGACTAGAGGTTCCGGATATTGAACCTGAGATCATTGGTCCAACCCCGGACGAATTTCCCAATGCGTCTTTTATTGCCAACCCATTAGACTCTGTTCAATCCAATATTTCTGAAGATATGTTGGGGAGGATATGCTTAAGGCATGGCCTGTCACTGGACAACGTGTTATTACCGAGACCGAATGACAGACCACACAATCCGTTGGAGGGATACACCGCATCAATCGCCACACGTGCGCGGCCGGGACGCTTCCTCCGTTCAATGAGTACATAAGAGAAGTATTGTCTTTTTTTAGGATCGCCTCATCTCAACTACACCCGAATGGATATGCCTCCATGAACAGCTTGTTTATCGTCTTCATGGAGCACCTTCATAGACCACCGATCCCGACCGAGATCGGATATCTGTTCAATTTCAAAACTCGAAGTGATTACCCCTCCTTCACATTTTTGGAAGCAGTGAGGAATTGTCAAGTGGTCACTGGGTCCTGGACCAGGCTAAGTTATTACAGGACAGAACGGTTTTACGTCAGATGTCCTCCAGGGTTTTCCCGACGATGTTTATTCAGACGTGAGTATAGCTGAGTTCTCAAATAATCACTAAGGCAATTGTAGTCAAAGTGAAACTTTTTTTTTACAGCAACGATTCAGCGACCCAAAGGTGAACACTTTAAGGAGATAGTACGAGTACTCCGAGAAGTCCCGAGCGAAGATAGGGATATCGAATTGCTTTTGACGGATAGGAATCTCCGGATTTTTGGGTTGATCGAACGAGGGCAGAGTATAAAGTTTGACGGGGCACTAAGGACCGTCTTGAAAAAAAGAGTCAAGCACAAGAAGCCTAAAGTTATTATAGCCGAGGAAGCTTATTCTGAAAGAACCCATACTGATGACGAACCGTTGGCCGGGCCTACAGATGTAGTTCAGGATGTCGCTGAGCAGAGAAAAGGCGAGGCAGCCGTTTTTAAGTCGCCTGAAAAGGGAAGACGGAAGTCGGTCGTCATGTCCCGGCTCACCCCCGGAATTAGAATTTCGGAGAGGTCTCCCCCAAGAACAGAAAGTCTCTTTGAAGGGCTTGTCGATCTTCCAATCTCGGATGATGTGTCTTTTCAACATGATGCCGGGTTGGAGGAATCCATCGCATCCTAGAATTGAGCGAGCCTTTTATTACTAGCGTGGTCGACACTTCTGGTTGGTTGGGGGAATGCATATTCATACACGTTTCATGAAACTACATAACCCTTAGTCGTAGGTCATCGGTTTCGAAAAACCACTAACTTTATTCTCATTTCGCTTTGCAGATATTATGACTGGACGCTGTTCAATGCTAAGAAGTCTGCGACATGTCCATAAATCTTCCTCATATTACAAGTCACAACGAAGAGAAGGAGATAGGGATTACGATCGTAGGTACTCCGGGTATTCTAGCCAAGAACGGTATGAAAGAGATAGGGACTACAGACGTCGGTCTCGATCTCGTACTCCTCCTCCCACAGCTCCTATACAACCTCCTGCCTATGTTTCTCGTCCTTACGAATCTTCTCGATACAAGTCAGCTTCTCAATCCTCTAGATCCGAGCCCCAACATCCCAGATCTGAGGCAATGTCCCCAATAGTTGCGGAACAACCTCCGACTGAAATTTCGGGTGAAGGAGCAATCAGGCTTGCGCAATTGAAGAAGGACTTCCCGAATATTTGCTTTGATAACTACATCTTTCCTCTTCACTTGGAAAGAATCCTGCCGGAGGCCGAGCAGGCGGCGCACGATTATGTGCACGATTTTTATGCCCAATACAAGGCGTGGTATAAGGTAGCTGAACGAGCGTCGTCATTAACCTTCGAATGAGCGGCTACCATCGAAAACCTTCATGCTGAGCAGGCTCAAAAAGATTGCATCATACAAGTGCTGAACACAGAAGCTGAATCATCTCGAAAATCAGAGATGGAGGCTCTTACGAAGGTCGATGAAGCTCAAGCGGCCATGGATAGGATGAAAAAAGAGCACTATGTCATGGTGGAAGACATGGGCCACCGGAACAACATCGTCACCGCCGAGCGAGATGCGGCTTTGAACGAGCTTAATGAGCTTAAGGCTAAAGTTTCTGAAATTATGAAGGAAAGGGATACCGCCAATATTTCTGCCCAGGAGGCATGTGATCAGGCGGTAGAATTCCGGACCGAGCGTGATGTTGCGAGGGCTAAAGTAATGGAGATCGAGGCCGATGTTGATAGAAAGATTGAAATCACCGAGTCCAAGCTGGAGGCCGACATTGAAGACCTCCTTATTACTTATAATGCCAACGTGCTAAGGCATAGGAATTTGGCTTGGCTCGAAGATTATCCGGTACATCTTCACAGCGCCTGGAATCGGTTGATTGAGGAGGAGAAAGCGGCGCATCTAGATGAATCAATTGACTAGTTTGAGCTTGAAAACCAGTTGCTGACAGAAGATGAAAAGAAAACCCTTCATGACGCCATGATTTCTTATGAGAAGGAGACGGTCGGCGCCCGTCATTTGGAAGTCGGAGAAGGTTCTGGTGTTGAGCATCGGGCTTCAGTTTTTGAGATCACCGCTCCACTTCCGTCAGAACCCACATCTGCGGTTAACTCACAGTCAGTCCCTGCCTATAATCCAGAGCAACCGCAGCTATCTCCTATCCAGAAGCACGTTTCTGAAGCTGCTCCGTCGTCAGCAGGCCACGTTGAGGAAGGTATTCCTGAACTTATCTCAAGTGTATTCCAAATAGGGAGTTTGTTTTGAAGTAGTTAGTAATAACTTCTTCTTATCTTTGCTTAGTGACTGGAGTTGCGCCGATTGCCGCGACTCAAGAGTCAAGTAAAGGGGAGAAGGCCATCACCACTGAGACTACCGTCGTAACAGCAGTGTCTACTGAGGTGACGCAGGGAAGCGCACTATCTCTCGACGAGCAAATGGTGAGCAAGCTGCTCGGCCAGCATGGTGGCTTCTCCACAGACTTGCCGTTCATCGTTAGTGACCTCCCGCCAACCTCTAGCTCTTCAATGCAGACTGCAGAAGCCCCTAGCCAGGCCCAAGCGATTCGTGATGAAAAATTCTGGCCGAGATTAATGCAGAATTAGAGGCTGCGGGGCAAGGTGGTAGCGCTAGAATTAGGACTACGACGCACGGTCCAGCACCTTTAAATGTGATATCGCTGAGTGGCACTATGGTTAATACCCGGGTGTCTGCCCCGTCTTCTGTTGCAGATCCAGTCCCTCCTATTCCTCCGGTGGGAAGCTTTCATGTAGATTCGAGCTCTGAGGAGGATGTTGACATTATGCCCCCAGCCGAAGAGCAGCCACCGGGAAGGAAGCACTCTAAACGAAGGATCTCTGTTTCTAGCGAGTTCGAGGACGAACCGCTGATAAGGAGATTTAAAAAGAAGAAATAGATGGGCTGTTTAAGCAGATTTTTTGATAGATAGGAACTTGTGTTTGTTTTCCGCTAGTAGGCCGTGTATAGACGCAGGTTCGGCCCCTGCAAGTAGGAATTCTTTTTTGGAAGAACTTATTTGCATGTAAGTCCTTGTCTCTAGTTAGTTGAAATAAAATTCAATTTCTTCGTTTCAATTCTCATTTCTTTTGTGCTTAAGTGTTTGTAGTGTTTGGTTTTCATTCCGGTGTACTTGTGGTGTTTTTACCATCAAGTAGAGTTCGTTTTATTTGCCAAGTCTGAAAATTTTGGTCACAAGTTGTGATCGATGAATAGGTTGAACTTCGGACCAAGGTTTTAAATATCGGATTTCGGTCACGTTTCGTCTCGGAATTTTTATACAAGTTATCTCGTATCGGGAGAGATCTCGGACGAGATGAGTACGTATCGGGTATACATCTCGGATTGACATCTCGGGTCTTATAATGCATCTCGGGAATATCTCGGATGTACTTATGTGTTTAAAATTGATATGTCAAAAATTTATTTAACGATTATAACTTTCTTAGTAAAAATAAAAATGGTAACATACTTGATTTACATGGAAAAAGAAATATTTTTGGAAGAGTAGTAGGTTGATTAGCTTAATTGATTTGGTAAGATTGGATAATATCCTTTTATTTGAACGTAATAAAGAAGTGAAACCTTTCGCTATGACTCATTAAGATAAAAAGTAAAGAATATGTTCAAGAAGTTGGTAAATTATAATTGGATTGAGTAGTTTCTCTTGAATCAATATGAAAATAAAAATTATTATGGAAAATAAGAAAAAATGTATAACTTCGGGTGAGATCTCAGATTGAGATTTTGATCCATATATCGGGTGAGATTTGAATATCTCGGACGAGATGCGTGTCGAGGGAGATATGGAGGAGATTTGATGTCTCGTCTCGTTTAAGTGTGAAAAACAAGATCTCGGGCGAGATCTCGGGCGAGATATAGGAGATTTAAAACCATGCTTCGGACATTGTATCACTTTGGTTAGTGATTAACACTTAGTTTTTTTGCCCTCCAGTTTCGGGGAACAACATTTGTATTTTGGTGGTTGATCGCACTTATTGCAAATCTTAAGCACATGTCCACATTCTGGGGACTTAGGATAATTTGAGATCGATAATCCGGTTTGCACTCTAGGAATTTGAGAGTTATCGATGTTGGTAACACGGTTCGCGCTCCGGGAACCTGGAATTGATGTTTATACTCCACTTCACGCTCTGGGAACTTGGAGTTAGTATCGATATTTCGGTTCGCACTCCGAGAACTTCGACTTGGTATTTGTGCTCCAATTCATATTCTGGGAACTTGGAGATAGCATGTACGTTTGAGTTCGCACTCTGGGAACCTGTAACTTATGTTTATACTCCAATTCATGCTCTGGGAAGTTGGAGTCCGTTCGCACTCTGGGAATGAGTTATTGGATGTTTATACTCCAATTCACACTCTGGGAAGTTGGAGTCTATTCGCACTCTGGGAATGAGTTATTGGATGTTTATACTCCAATTCACACTCTGGGAAGTTGGAGTCCGTTCGCACTCTGGGAACGAGTTATTGAATGTCTATACTCCAATTCGCGCTCTGGGAATTTGGAGTCCGTTCGCACTCTGGGAACGAGTTATTGGATGTTTATACTCCAATTCGCGCTCTGGGAATTTGGAGTCCGTTCGCACTCTGGGAACGAGTTATTGAATGTTTATACTCCAATTCACACTCTGGGAATTTGGAGTCCATTCGCACTCTGGGAACGAGTTATTGGATGTTTATACTCCAATTGGCGCTCAGGGAATTTGGAGTCCGTTCGCACTCTGGGAACGAGTTATTGGATGTTTATACTCCAATTCGCGCTCTGGGAATTTGGAGTCCGTTCGCACTCTGGGAACGAGTTATTGAATGTTCATACTCCAATTCGCACTCTGGAAATTTGGAGTCCGTTCGCACTCTGGGAACGAGTTATTGAATGTTTATACTCCAATTCACGCTCTGGGAATTTGGAGTCTGTTCGCACTCTGGAAACGAGTTATTGGATGTTTATACTCCAATTCACACTCTGGGAAGTTGGAGTTCGTTCGCACTCTGGGAACGAGTTATTGGATGTTTATACTCCAATTCGCACTCTGGGAATTTGGAGTTAGTTGTAGGACTGTCGTGTGTTGGTCCAGTTCAGCCTTTGACATGATGGCTTGCCCCCGAGCTGGGGTTTCACTTAGTGAGTGGCCGGTCGTATCACAGTCACTCGCTATTTGAATAAATTCCATTATTTGATGGAACTTAGCTCTTCGTGTGTCGTGATTGTTGAATGTTGCATTCGGTGAATCACAGCTCTAGCTTGAAGAGATAGTAATTTATTGCTGAAATAAGAAAATACGGCGAAGTCAGTGCCTTATTACAAATTCAAATTCCATAATGTAAAGGAAATTGCAAAGTATTCATAGATTGAACAAAGCCTGTCATGTGTGACAGTGACGAGGATCTTCATCGTTCCAGGCTCCTGAGAAAGTTGGTCCGTCACCGATGGCGTTTATCACCAATCTTCCGCGGGGACAAGTCGAGTCCTCATGTCTCGGTCGATTGGGTTCATTGTTTTGATTTGATGGGCCCGCTTCTCTAGGCTGCGGTGTCCGCACAAACTATTCCAGCTTCCTTTCTCTGATCAGTTTTTCAACTAGATCTTGTAAGTGACGACACTCGTTCGTATTGTGCCCGTAGCTTTCATGGAACCTGCAAAACTTTCCCGTTTGGATTTGTCTCTCCGACGATGGTTTTTTTGCAGGTTTTTGGTACTGAATTGTATTAGAGGTTTGTAAGTACAAGTCCTCTAGCGATGTATTCATAGTAGTGTAACTGTCAAACATTGGATTCTTGCACTGCGGACTATGATTTTGATCTCGTTTTCTAGTTTGATTCACGCTCTCTCTCTGCCGAGCTTGTTTGTTTTTAACGTTCAACTGAACTTTTTCGGAGCTCTCACCGGACTGTTTGATTGCAACATTGCTTTGGATCCCTTCCGTGCTTGGCCCAGGATCGGTTTGCTTCCTAGACTATTTCGTATCTTCCCGTCTCAGGAATTGAGCCGCCTTGACATGGAAACGGTCCAACGATGCAGGCGGTTTTCCAGCTAACCAGTTGCCAAACTCAGAATCGGGGTCGATCCCCTTAGTCAATGCTATAAGGATGGAGTTATCGTTTGGATTGCTGATCTCCGCACATGCAGTGTGGAAAATCTCTAAATAGTGTCTGAGCGTCTCTCCAGGAGCTTGGGTGATGCTGGACAGAGTGTTGACATCTTTCGGCCTTGCGACGTGCATGCGGAATTGTTCAACAAATTTTGTGGCCAATTGGTCGAATGAAGAGATGGATCGAGGTGGCAGTCGAGTGAACCACATGGTAGCGATGCCCCCCCAAGGATATGGGGAAAATACGACACTTCACTGCATTGTCGGCTCTGGCAGCAGTCATCGACCATTCATATTTCAGAATATGTTGGTTGGGGTCGGAATTTCCTTCGTACATGGGTAGAGTTGGCATTCTGAATCGCCGTGGGGGTTCAGCAGTAAGGATGTCGTCCGTAAAAGGAGTGTGACTTCGAGAAACTCCCCAATCATCATTTGTGAATCCCTGGCTCTCACGGATCATCTGACGTATCATAGTTGAAAGATCTGGCATTTGCGTGTTTTATGCGGTTTGCACTGGAGTATGATTACGTTCCATATTTTGGGGTTGAACCCAATGTCGTTGACGGTCCAAGTCTTGCCTTCTTGGCTCATAGTCCTCTGGGACGTATGGTTCAGGAGTAAGTCCGCTATGACGATGGTCCAGGTCCGACTGATCTTGGGCGTCGACCCCTGGTTCAGCCGCAACGTTAGTGGTGCAGTATTTCTGCAGCGTGGTGAGGGACGGCACCTCCTCGGGAGGAGGGTCCGGTTTGGAAACTGGCTGATGGACCAACTCTTAGTTGTCCAACGGTCAGTGTCGGTTGATCTCCAGCGGCTGGCATGTGACTCCCATCTAGCCGGGGTCGTGGAGATCGATTATGATAATCAGAAGATGAAGAACTTTCACTGGAGGAGCGAGAAGCATGGTCTCTCGTGGATCTCTTTCGCTTCTGGCGATCCAGTTTGTTGATCAGCTCAGCGTTAGCACGTAGCTGTTTTGCTAGTTTTTGCCGACTCTGGGTCAGCTCTTGGAGTAGCAACTGTAACTCTTATCGGGTAACCGGACCCGACGGTTCCGAGTGTCCAGTAGCATCTTAATTAGATGGAGGTAGTGGAGCAGGATTCTGTCTATCATGTTCTTCTTGATTGATAGCGTTTGAGGTGGTTCTTGTGCTAACCATCTTGAAAGTTGAATTCCTTTCCTAGACTTTGTGCAAATCTGAATAGAAGGGAAGGAAGTTGGACTTGATGATCTGGATCTCTCTCTTAGATTTATTCAATCCGGCATCGATGACAGATCCAAAGAGCAGGAGAAAATCTGGGTTTTCTCGGTGAAAGCACCAAAGTGTTTGCACCAAAATTGGTCGAAACACTCTTCGGGAGTCGTTGAAGAGATAATAATGAAGAATGTAAATTCAAAGCAAGTATTATCTAACAAAAAATCCAATCAACAGTAAAGTAAATGCGTAGACAAGCGATTTATAGTGGTTCGGCGTGTTGCCTACGTCCACTGTGAAGTTTTATGCAGTTTTATTGATTCTCTTTCAATAATTACAAGTTGTTACAGCAATCAACAGCAAGTTACAACTGGAAATTCGAAATCAACAGCAAAGTTATGATGTAGGATGATGGAGATCTCGATTCGGCAGAGTCTGGGCGCTTGAGAGTCGAAAAGATCCTTTTTCTGTTGGCTCTGGGGCTTTATTTATAGGCGTAGGATGCTGATATTTCGCTGAAAATTCGGGAGACCACTTCTGGCACGTAAGGGGGCCCACGAACCCGGCCTCGGGAAATTTGGACCCACTTTGGCATCGATTCGAATTCCATTCGAATCGATCAGAAATTCATCCAATCGAGGTGAAATTTGGTATGGACATTCTTCAACATGTATGCAAGCTTCTGTGAAAATTTCGTGGCATTTGGATCAGTAGATTGAGAGATATGATGGATACGAGAAGACGTTCTTCGTGCAGCTGTTTGGTTCGAAACCATCCCTTCGAACCGATGGTTTCGAATCGATGGTGGCACGCGCCTCTGTGATGACGTGGAGCGCAAACCTTGAATCGATCCGTTCTTCACTCCGAGTTGACCGCGTCGACTCCATATATCTCGGCGCGTTCGTACCAATGAATGACACGTCACCATGGCTAGTTGACTTGGTGGATTCGAACGAAGCTTCATTGATGGGTTCGAACAAGGCTTCACTGATGGAGTCGAACAACCAAAGCTTGATGGACACGAACTAGCCTTTCTCTGCTGGATATGAGCTTTGTAACTTCTCCATGGATACGAAGTCAATTGATGCGAACTTGAACCCTTCGATGGATTCGAAGGACGATGATCTGATGGATACGAAGTAAACACTGGCTGATGGATTCGAGGTCCATCGATACGAACTCGATGGATTCGAAGTTGATGGAGTCGAATCCGAGGCACTTCGATGGATTCGAAGTTGATCGATACGAAGGTGATCAGTTCGAACCAGTGTTCGGTGATGGATTCGAAATCTAGGCTTTTCCCTTCAAATTGAATCGATCATAACTCGAGCGTATGAACTCGGATTGACTTGAAATTTGAGATGCGGACTTTTATGATCTTTCTTGTCATGTCCTATCAATTGTAGCTCAATCTGGACTCGGAAAAAATTCAGCGATATCCATAGCGAAACGAAGTATGACCAATCTCTGAGACGAACTGTCCTTCGTTTTTGATCGATCTTTTGGTATCACGGCTTTGCCAAAAAGCGGGATAACAGCCGCGAGCTCTAAATCACGAGTGGCGTACCTAGACTCGGCTGGCTTCAATTGCCTAGAAGCATAATCAATAACACGTTCTCTTTGCATAAGAATGGCACCCAAACCAACGCAACTAGCATCGGTATAAACAACAAAATCTTTATTCCCCTCGGGAATAACAAGAATAGGAGCATCAGAAAGGAGTTCTTTTAATTTCTGAAAAGAAGCTTCACATTTGTCCGACCAAAGGTATTTAACACCTTTCTTTGTTAAGCTAGTAAGAGGCACGACAATTTTAGAAAAGTCTTTGATAAAATGACGGTAATAACCTGCCGAGAAAACTACGGATTTCCGTCACACTCTCATGTCTCTTCCAATTTTGAATCGCTTCAATCTTTGAAGGATCCACGGAAATTCCAGATTCGAAAATAATGTGACCAAGAAACTTCACGCGATATTGCCAAAAGTGGCATTTAGAAAACTTTGCTTTCAATTGATTGCTCCTAAGAGTTTCCAACACAATCTGAAGATGCTTTTCATGCTCCTCCTCGGTTTTAGAATACACAAGAATATCATCAATAAAGATGTGAACAAATCGATCTAGGAAGCCTTTGAAAACTCTATTCATACGGTCAACGAAATAAGCCGGAGCATTCATCAAACCAAATGGCATAACAAGCCATTCATAAGATCCATAACGAGTATGGAACGATGTCAAAGGAATGTTATCCTCTGCAATACAAAGCTGATGAAAACCGGTTGCCAAGTCCAATTGTGAAAAGACTCTAGCACCACTAAGTTGATCGAATAGATCATCAATCCGAGGTAGAGGATATTTATTTTTGATAGTAAGATCGTTAAGCTTGCGGTAGTCAACGCAAAGCCTAAGTGTACCATCGGATTTCTTCACGAAAATAGACGAAGCTCCCCAAGGAGAGGAACAAGAGAGAATAAATTGCTTCGTCTCCAATTCGGATAATTGTTTGCGCATCTCCTCATTTTCCTTATTGGACATATGATAAGGAGGACGAGTGATAGGTTGAGCTCCAGGGATAAGATTAATTCTGAACTTAATTGCTCGCTTAGGTGGCAATCCTAAAACGGGCTCAAATATGTCGGAAAATTCTCGAACAACGTGAATAAGAGAAATGACATCTTCCTCATCATCATTATCATCATCATGAGGATTTAAAGAATATAAAGATGCAACCAAGCTGGAATCCGAATCTTTAAGATCAACAGAAATCTGCTTAACAGATTGAGGATGTCGAAGATGAATAGTCCGCTCAGGACATAGGATTTGAGCTTTACAGCGGTTAAGCCAATCCATTCCCAAAATCATTCTGAAGCCAAGGTAACGCATAACATGCAAATCGGCACGGAAAGAGTAATCTCACAAAATAATTTCGACATCTTTACCCAATAAACTGATTATCGGGGATCCACCAACCGGATTCGCAATTCTCAAATAAGTCACTAAAGCAACAATACTTAAAGAAAAAGCATCAACAAGTTCCTTTGCTATAAAAGAATGGGATGCACCCGTATCAAAAAGAACTCGAATAGGTTGACCACGAAATATAATAATGCCATCAAGGATAGAATGAGAAATACCTTGACCACGAGAAGTGTTACTAGTAGTTTGCACCACATTAAGCTTTCCCTCCTTCCTGTTTTGAAGTGTGGGACATGAAGATATATAATGGTCCGGGCTTTTGCAATAGCGACAAGCACGCAGTTTTGAACACTTATTCACATAACGGTCCTTAGAATCACAGTTGTAGCATTGCCCGCCACTTGAGGTAGAAGTCTTAGTTGCCGAAGAGGATTGCTTCCCTTTTTTATTGTTGGGATAAGGACCTTTGAACTTATTAGGCCTTTTCTTGTTGGTGAAGTTCGGTTTAGCACTCCCAACCTCAACATCACTTACTTTATCAGCCTCTTCAAGTCGAAGAGCGATATCAATGAGTTGATCAAAAGAAACTTATAATATTAGAAGTAATGGCTTCTTGAGATTTTTATTCAAGCCATAGACAAATATTTGGTTCTTCTTCAATGGCGTGTTTATAAATTCGATCCCGTATTTAGAAAGTGACTTGAAGGATGCGACATAATCTGCCATGGAAGATTCACCTTGAACAAGGTCTATGAAACGACGAGCCAATGTCACCTTCTCAGCTTCTGGCACAAATTTTAACTCGAATCGTTCCCGGAATTTCTCCCAAGTAAGATCGCTTCATTTATTTCAGAAATCAGAAGCTAGTACTAGTCTAATGCTCTTTCTTGGAACATACTAGAGGCCAACTGGACTCTGTGAAGATCAATAAGATTCATGCGAGAAAAGACTCGATCGCATGTTCTTAGCCAAGCCTAGACTTCAATAATGGTTTCAGAACCTTTGAATGGCTTCCGACCCAAATTGGTATAATCGTTGCACAAACGTGCAAATCCAGACTTAGGGTGGGAAGACTCCGGATTAGAACCGGCTGCTTGAGCATTCTTTACTAGATCAAGAAGCTGCTGGGCAGACATAAATACTCCATCTTGGGGAGTAGCACTAGATTGACCGGCGCTGGGACAGCCAGGTCTAACCATTTCTCCTCATTAAGAAAGAAAGAAGAAGAAGAAAAAGGTTATTCACAAAATGAATATCAAACAATAATGATTAATAAAACAAGAAATCACAAAAGAAAATAGGATAGGACGGTTCGAAGACCCGAATAAAATCCTAAGGCACGACTCCTAAGATGGACTTAGGACGATGATCCTTGTTAAATTATTCTATGTTTTTCCGAAGTTTCGCTCTGATACCAAGCTGTGACGCCCCACCTCTATACTCACACTAGCCAAGGACACTACGGTGTAATGCCGTCAACTAGCATGGAGAATAAGGTTGTTGATGAGCGACCATCTGTGTAATGGCTTTGTGCAAGCACCGATATGCCAGATAAAATATAACTTGCATTCTTTTCAAGATGAATCCGACATACCGACACAAACTCAAAGCTACTACACAGTGGCTATAATATCTTCGGAAACAAATATAGAAATAAACATAACACAAATCAGTCACAGATAATTCATATCACAAAGGCGGAAAAAGATATGAATATTACACATGAAAGTGTACATCAGAGTAGTGGTCAAATAAGATCCACAATATCACAAAAGAATAGTTACAAGTGCTACACAAGAGAATAAGTATACATCATAGAGTCTATATCTCAAATGCATACAACAAAATGAACTACTGATCTAAGTAGTTAGGTAAAAGTCAGGCGATAGTCCCTGATAAGAGGTCAAGAGGAGGCACCTGTAACATCTCGGTCTGACCCGAGTATTATTTAATAAGAAAATAATAAACGGATCAGTCTAACTATAAATATCAGATGATATGATATAGAATAAGAGATATGACAAAATCGTATAATAACCAAAATGTCATACTATGATAAGTATGTAATTGAAAATCAACAAGAGATTAATCAATATCACAAGAATCTTCTCAAAGATAAAAAGGAATGTCATACTCTATATTTTTATTCACAAAAAGTTAATGACACACAAATTCACCAACGCACAAATATTGATAAAACTTATCAAATGTAAATCACGAAAATTGGTGAAACACAAATTCTAGAAATCATCAATGGAAATCCAGAAATCACAAAAAGGGGGAGGCCTATCACAAAATGGGAGTATGAAAACTCACCAACACGTGTATCACAAAACGGAATGCTATTCCATGGTTGCTAACCATTAGTTTTGAGCCGAAGCTCCACAAAACGGTCCGAAGACCATGGGTCGCTACCCCACCAAATTGAGCCGAAGCTCCACAGAAACGGGATTTAGGCTCCCTCGTAGACAAAGAGACATCGCACATTGCTAGTCTAAATCACAAAATGATCATCATCGATCATCAAGAAGTGTCAATTACACCAAGCTAGTAAATATATGAGCTTTTCCTTATGTCCCATAACCACTAGCTTAACTTAAATATTTACGAGCAAATTGTAGATCTCCACTAGAAAATTGTCACAAGAGATTCAGTCGAACCAGTCCAAGAATTAACCGACGAAGTAAACGCAAACGTTTCATACCACTTGTTTTACTAAGCAGTTTAATTAGATTTCTCTTAAAGGTTTGTATATACTAATAGATTGGAAAACGGTTTGAGAAAACGAGCCTTGTAATAAAATAGTGCTGAAATCATTTTGAAGAAAGAGTTTTGATATTTACTACTAGTTTAGGAAACCTTTATATTTTTAAAGTGACAAATCACAGATATGATTGTAGAAAAAATCAATCACTAAAATTCACATACGAAGACGTGAATTAATTCCAAAGAAATCGATATCAAATCCATCAAAATGGATATACCCAAAAATTCCAAAAATAGAAGTTATAAAAGTCGACAAAGGTGATAACAACTAATCGGAGAAGAAGAATCGATTAAAGATTGGAAAAGCAAAGCAAAATGAGCATAAATAGGTAAAACAGGGAAATATGGGAATAGGAGCAGGTTAGTTGACCGGACCTCCTGAGTCGGCCGACAGAAATAGCCTAGAAATGTTTCGGGCTCCAGCTCGGTCGACCGACCAGAGAGTTTGGTCGACCGAACCCAATTCCTGCATTTTTCTACCCTATTTTGAGTGCAAACTCTCACAATTCGCAACCGGTCGAGCACGGACGCTAGGGGATTACGTCCATCGGCTACCCGGTCCTATTGGCTCCTTGATGCATCACCAAAAACATGTTCAAATATCAAAGTTAGGATCTTTAAAGATTTGAACCCAAAACACTAAAAATTTGGATATTCACAAAACCAATCCAAATCAAAATCAAATGCACATGAATAAGTGTTAGGAATTCATACCTAACAATCAAAGATAATCATAGACTTAGATGTGAGATAAAAATCTCATATTTTCACAAAAATAAGGAAGGAGAAGCTTGAAAGCAAAGGAAGAATCAACCACACTTCAACACAACCCAAATGAGCTTGAATCTAAGCTCAAAAGAAGAACATTCCCAAAGTTAGGTTTAGGAATTTCTGAAATTGAAAGGAGAATGGGTTGGAGAAGAAGAAGATGATGCTTACCAATAGCTTCTCTTTGGATTTGGAGCTAGAACTTGATTTGCAAATGGAAACTAGGGCTTGGAGTTTTAATTTCCCATTCCTCTCTCCATTGTTGCTAAAGCTTGAGTATTAGGAAATAGAAATGAAGTAATGAAGAGAAGAGGGGTGAAGCTTGGGTCTAATGGGCTGAAACAAAACCAAAGCCCTAAGTGAAAAAGTAGCAAAATTCCACTAACTCTAAACATATCAAAGTTTATACTCAAAAAGATCGCAAACGTCATTTTGAACTCAATGGGGGTGGTCTCGAGACCTGATTCGACCGTTTGCAAAAAGTAGCTTCTCGGACTAAAATCCAACTAACGATGAAATATTTAAATATAAATACTCAATCGTAAAATATGCAGGTTGTTACAATTTTCATCCATCAATTCCACATACATCAATTTAAAACTGTTTTAAGTTTAAGTTTACTCACCGATTTAAAAAGAAGAGGCTTCAAAACTGGATTGAAAACTGGAAGACTTGAGATTTTGAATTTCTGAAGAGAATACTTGAAACTGAAGCTTTTGATTACTGCAATAATTCAAAGACTTGAAACCATTCTGATAATGCAAGACTTAATACTCCAGGCTTTGCATTTTGAAGGTTTACATGCTTGAAAGAATTGTTTGACATTGTACTTTGAGGTTGCATTTGAATTTTTTTTTAAACAGAGATGGATTTTAAGTTTGATAATGGTTACAAGCTTGAGACTAAACAATTTTACAATATTTTATTTTTTTTGAGAAGGATTTACTGATTTATATGAGTAAGTTTCAGGCTGATTCAAGAAATTTCTGGTTTTGGAAAAATAGTTTTTGCATGGTTTAGTTCCTTTTTCTTTAGAAGTTGAGAAGTAAAAAAAAGAAATGGGAAGATGAAGAAGTATGTTTTATATAATGAAAATTAGGATTTATTTTAGAATTAAAGAAAATAAAATAAAATTTGACACTTGTTTACAATTGCTAACACTTGTCATAATCTATTATTAATTAACTTACATGTGTTTTTATAAGCTTTAATAAATCAACACTTGTAATTATTTCATGTTTATTTATTTAAATGATATTAAAAGCTTTTATATTAATTAATCTAATTAATAAATACATTTGTAAATTAATAAAAAAATTCTTTTTCTAAAATTTATATAAATTAAATCTTTAAAGATAAATAGAATATAAACCAATTATAATTTGAGTTGAACCATATATAATATATTTAATCCCTTTTAAATGTAAATATAAAACTTTTGTGCTTATTTTACTATTTAATAAACATTAACTTAATTTGAATAAATAAATTCTTTTTAAGGAAAACAAATCTTATCTTAAATAAAACTTATTCATATATTTTTAAATCAATTTTTTTAAGATATATATATATATTCATTTAAATTTAAATTTAAATCTAAATTCAAATTCAATTTAAAATCTATTTTAATATTAATTCAAATAAATCCGGGTTATCACATTTCTCTCCCCTTTGAATCTTTTCGCCCTCGAAAAGGAATGAAACCAAAATTAATTCAATCTTAGATAAATTTCTCTTCAAACCCTTTAAAGCACTTTAAATCTATATAATATTATCGAAATAGTTTTATAAAAATACTTTTATAACTCGATGTTTCCACAAGTCCGTCTATGTTCTCATAGAAATTCGGTCATACGTTGATCAGACGTAGGGCTGACGATCTATAAGTACTTAGCAGACCCATTTTCAACACCCAGTGAAAATACTTTAGAAAATAAGTTTATTGAAAATATAGAAAATATTTTTGAAAATAAAGGAAATATTTTTGGTGAGAATGCTCCGGAAATCATCACCTCCATCCATGGTCACAGTTAACCCGATGGTTACGTTGCCATCCCGGTAAAATCCATAGATAATTGTAGGCCTCTGCTCCCCTCGATTACGCCATGGAACCCTCTACAGATCGCGGCTACAACCGGGGTTACGTTGCTGTCACAGCAAAAACCCATATAACTGTAGGCCTTAGCGCCCTCGAATTCCGCTGCCAAAAGAATGAAACTTCTCCACTCCACTTGACCATAGATCGTAGTCTACCGATGTTACATTGCCTTCCTGGCAAAATCAAGCGTAGACCGTTGACACTCACCTCCACACGATTTCCGCTATGGTCCACACAGAAGATCGCAGCGACATCGAGTTACACTGTCATCACAGCATAACCCAAATGCCTCTGTAGGCATCAGCGCCCTCGACTTTCGCTACCCAGTAATCCTCAGGAACTAGTTTGTCCGGACTTCTCACAGGATCAACTTTAGAGTCTCCCCCTCTTAGAGACTCAAGGCAGTACCAACCTATGGTACTCCTGAAAAGTTCATTTCAAGGGAGCGCCTTTTTCTTCAGATACATTTTCAAAACACTTTATACTATACACATATAGTATCTTCCAAATCATACACCTAGTATGAATCCATATAAATCTCTTTTCTCAAAATCGATTATCCCAAAATCGATAATTCTCAATAAGGCTTTCCAAATTCCAAAATTGATTTTTCTCCAATAATCAAAAGCCTTTCCAAATCCATAGGTTCCAAAACCCTTTTCTCAAAATCATTCTCATAAGATCCTTTACATATATACATATATATATAATAGATATATATATAACTTTTAAAAATCTTTGGATCACTTCAAACTTGTATAAATTCCCTTTTTATACTTCAAAAACTTTCAAAACCCTTTTCTTGCAAAAGATTCAATAAGGGAAGTTTTATCTTATATAACAAAGATATATAACTTTGTTAATTCCAAATCAAATATTCAAATTTGATTACTCTATAAAGTCACTTACTTACTTCCATAAAGTAAATTTCTACCATAGAAATATCCAATTTCACTTTTAGTTCATCATATATTTCACAAAATATACCTTTCATTTCAAAAACCATTTCACATTTCTTATCCACAAATTCTCAAATCAGTTTTATTCAACCCGTACGATGTACACATATCATTCGTACACTATATTAGTCTGATCGCTCACTCGATCACATAATTTCATTTCCAAACTAGTATCATCCATCCGACTTCCTATTGCGGACTCAGATCTGGCTTCTTGATCAGAAACCGTCATTCTCCTTGCATAGCCATAACTATGATAGAGAATATTCAGAACCAATCAACAATCCATATCTAGGTTCGCCGTCGAAAGTCGAGTGAGAAATCCCAACTCGGATCGATAAACTATCTCGAAATTATTATCTTGAATCTGGATCAAATCACTATGCGAATAGAATGATACACGTACATCCTACGTATTCATCTTTATTGATTATTAGCCAAATCAATTCTCTTTTCTATTCACATTAACTTATGATTTCTATCCACTTATTCACAAGTGGTTCAATCCTATTTGGATTATCACCTCAATTCTTATCCCAATTAGGTATTTAATCATATACATTTTGAACTCCGACCAGTTTATATTTAGAAAATAGCTTGACAATTTTAAAATAGATAAATAGCTGAAAAATAATAATCAGTTTGCAAAATAGCTGTAAGATAGTTAAGTAATTGTAAAATAGTGGGAGAATAGTCAAATAGTTATAGAAATATATTTTTTAAAATAATTGCAAAATAGTTGTAAAATAGTAATTAGTTATAAAGTAGTTGAAAAACAGTAATTAGTTTATAAAACAGTTGAAAAATTTGTTAAATAGTTCCAAAATAATTGCAAAACAAGTATAAGATAGTTTTAGGTTCAAAAAGAAAAGTTGTAGAGTAAATAGTTTGAAAAGAATAGATTTATATTAAAACAATTTATTTTGAAAATAGTCCAGAGTCAAACTGTTCAGTTTCCAATCTCTAATTCCATCAATTCAATTTAAATTTCCACTTCCATTTAAATTGTCTCAATTCCAATATAAATAACTTCAATTTCCATTGAAATTGATTTATCCCCAATTCAAGTTAAATTAATCTCAATTTCTTTCCAAATTCAAATCAAATTCCATTTGATTTTAAACCTATTCAACTTAATTACAATTCCAAATTATTCAAATCAATTTGGACTAACTTCAAATTGAACCCACTTCAATTTCAAATCATCTAAATTCCTATTTGAATAAATCCCAATTCCCATTTGAATTTGAACTTATTCAACTTCAATTTCATTTCAATTAATCCAATTCAATTTTCCATTTGAATTTTTAACTTATCATCTTCAATCACAATTCCAATTAATTTAAATCAAATTCAATTTGAACTAATTCAATTCAAATTCCAAATTTAAACCATCCCAAATTATATAAATTCGAGTTAAATTTTTAAATGTTGATTTAATCCTTTAAATCAAATCAACTTATATCTTTAAACCATTTAATTCTAAATCCAAATTCCATTTTTAACCTATTTCAAAGTTCAAATAATAATTCAAATCCTTTTTAAACAACTAAATCTTCGAAATTCAATTTATCATCAAATTTTAATTTTGAAACCAAACCTTTGAAGTTTTATCTTAAACATTCAAATCTTAAGTCCAAAATGATTCCATTTTATCTTAATAATGGATATATTACCACACCTCATTTCTTTATTCATTTAAACAAATCAAATTCACAATTTTAAAGATTATTAATAACAGTAGGATGATATCATTCAAATTATTTTAAAACATCCATCCATTTCCAATTTCCAAATCTCAAATCCATTTTGAGATCACACAAACTCCAAATTCAAATTAACCATTTAATTTCCCAAATTAAATCCTAATTTCTTCTTGAAATTTCCAAATCAGTTTGTTCATTCAAACTTATTTAACCTTTTCTAAGCTAAATTTAATTTAAATCCCGTTAACCTTACTCAAATTTGAATTCCCACTTCAAATCTCAAAATTCTTTCCCACTTATAAGTTCAAAACTTATATCATTTGGGTTTTATATCACACTTCATGGAAAATCAAAACTCATCACTTTAGAGTTTATTTCAAAATATTATGTATATCCACAAATATATATACATATTTACTTATTGGCCTACCAAACCAAATTTTAAAATTTAAACCACCTTTGGTTTTAAGTCAAAACAAATTTCTTTAAATTTCAAACAACTCTTGTTTGAAATAGGACCCTTTCATTCAAATACATTAAATAATATTATTAATTATTTCTTTATCACTTTGAAACAATTTTCAAATTTCTAGATCTAGATTTAAAACTTCACAATTTAGATCATCTTCAGTCCCAATTTATAAGTCATACTTACCTAAATGTCTTACTCCCTTAAAACATTTCATTTTGCTTCCTCATTAATACACATTTTACTATTAAATACAACAATCATTTATGATAATAACAAAAGTTATTACAACTGGAAATCAATTCACTGTTACCTTATTCTTAAAATTCTTCTTCAAATTTAATTTCATCTTAAATCCATTTCAAACTTATCTTTATTTAATTTCAATTTGGTTGTATTTCTATTACCACTTAATTTAATTCTAATAATTTAACAACCAATTATCTTAATTTTTATTAGAAAGAAATATTGCTTTATATATCAAAATATATTATTATATAAAATCATTTAAAATCTTTATATAAGAAAATAACAAGTACGCTCTCATATATATATTCACTCAACTCATTCTAGGGTACCATTGACCCTATTCTTAATGAATCCCACTAGAGCCAAGGTTCTCGCTTAACCTTCAGCTCTGATACCAAATGTAACGACCCGGAAATTTCGAACCCGTAAATTCTAGATAGTTAGGGAAAGAAGTAAAGAGATAGAAGAAGGAACAGAAAACCAAATCAGAATCTCACATTCGCAGCGGATAAAATATAATATCAAATAATATTCTTTACACAAGGAAAACTATATCAGTCAATTACATTTCAATACATCACAGTTACAACATTTATATACAAATCACTGGACAGATATAATCAACATGTCTCATATATAATAATATAATATAATACAACAGAGACACTCTATACGTTCCTGCCATCCAGCTCGTCTCCTGAGCTCCAGAACGTCCTTACTCAAAAATCTGTAATACTCGGTCTGACCCGAGCATTACATCAAAGTAACACCCGGGTCAGGCTGGAAACCAGTGTGAGTAAACCCAACTAACAAGGAATACCAAAACATAAAACTTATTTAAAACCTGGGGTAACTCGTATAAATTTACAAATTCTCAATTTGTTATAGACATCACTAATTTCACACATCAATTTCTAAGTACCAAAACATAGATTAATAGGTCCAATTCACTTAAATCACTCCATTCTAGCCTATTGATTTCACACATCAAATCTATGTAGAATTATTATAGATTACAAATCGAAGTGGTTTCGGGTATTTACTAATGCCCGACTCCGGTCTCTTCAAATTCAATACCATTGTGATGTCCCGGAAATTTAAGCAATATTTATTTAATAATTTCACTAATAATTATTTTAAAATATCAAATATTGATATAATAATTTAATTCAAATAGGAATTATCTTTTCAAGATTAGTTATTATTTAATTTGATAAATGATATTTATAATGATGATAATAATAATAACTTTTGGGAATTTTATTCTTTTCAAATGTTAAAAATATTTAAGTAATAAAATTATCTTTCTAAACTGATTTAAAGATATTTGCTTATAATGTATATATATACATTGTAAATATGAGTTTTGATTTTAATTTAAATTTTATAAAGAATATTTTCCAATTTATTTTATATATACGATGTATAATTTATGAATTGATTAAATTGATTTAGAATCAGTATTGAAAACTTTTCAAAAGTTGTTTTAAAAGTTTATCTCATATTTTCATAAAAAAATATAAGTAAATATTTATTTGTTTATAAATATATAATAGTTGTTTAAAAATAAAATAGTTTAAGTTTGTATTTTTAATAAGAGTTTGTTTTGTTTTGTTTTAAGAATTGCTTTTCTTTTGAAATAAGATTTAGTTTATTATATTAAGGTATAATATTTTGATTTGGAAAGTTTTGAATAAAATTGAAAATAACATTTCTTTTCTTTTTAAAATTTGCTCTTCTAAAAGTTTAGCTTTAAAAAGTATTATTTTGAAGACATTCAAATAAACATTAAAATTTTGTAATTTTATAAAGGTTTGTATGTAAGCATGTAGAAAACTAAATGTAATTTAGCATTTGAAAACATGATTAATTAAGTAAGAAATGAACTTAAAAACCTTTTTAAAATTTAGAAATTTCTTTTTATCATTAAATGAATATGTGTCAAACACTTAACACATTATAAAGACACTTGTAAACTTATCTATATCATAACATAACAAGTGGCTGTAGTTTATTTTCTTGAAAATAATTAATATAGATAAGATAACATAGCAAATATATATTTTGTTAAAATCATTCTCTTCAAAAAGGAAACTAAAATCAGATTTTAGAAAGGAAACTCAAACCCAAATACAATCTGAATCTACAACCCAAATTCAATTTAAAATCTGCAAAATAAAACCTGCTCCTTTCTTCAACATAAATTAGCAACTTCAACTTCAATTCAAGCATATGAAGATGGATGTGCATGCAGTTTCAAATTTCAGCAACAACAAGTTAATTCAATGATCATAGGGAAGCTAAAACACAGATTCATCAAACAATTTAAATCAACTGCATCATGCAAAACAAGTTTCTGGATATGGGAAAATACTTCTCTAAGTGCTTCTCTGTTTCTTCAATATAAGGTGAGTAAACTTTTTTTTTTTAAAACAGTTTTCTCTTTTTAAATCAAAGTTAAACAAAATATATAGAACACAAGTTATAATTCACATAAATCAGAAACTGCTCTGTTCTTTTGTTTAAAACTGTTTAACCTCAAAATGTTAGAATTAATGTTAGCTGTGCATGTGATTGAACTTCTATGTTTAAAAACAGTTTCCTTGTAAAAATCATAGCTAACTTATTGAACTCAAGTTTCAAAAACAAACTGTTATATAAATAGAAATCAATCAACTGCTATTGATAAAAAGAAAATAATGCTCTGTCTTCTTTTAAGTAAGTAACCTCTCATATGCAAAAGCTTGAGCCATCTGTTGCATTGCTTATTGATATAGTTAATCATGTTTGTATGACTGTATTGTGATTCTGTGTATATATATAGATATATATGTGTGTGTGTTTCAGAATTTTATATATCTGTTCTTGGCTTTGTACTAAGTTTTAATAAGAAAGCCATTATCAACTAGTTTGATCTCAGTTTGGATTTTGTTATGTAAATAGAAAATTGTTTGTTTAGTTTGAAATTAAGTTTATAAATTAAACTTAAGCTAAATTGAAAAAAAACCTGTAGCCTCTGAAACAAGTACAACAGTCAATAAATTCAATAAGCAAGAATGACAAACTCCTTAAATTATTATAACAAGTTATAACTTGAATGCATGATTGAATCATGAACTTTTAAAACAAAATTCACATTTTATAATTAATGGATGAATGTGCATTTCTGGGTGAAGCAAATTGGGAATTTTTGGGATTATCTGTTGTCTAGAGATTTAGGGAGGTTATGGTGTTTCCTGGAAGTGGGGGACTGGTGGATGAATGAAGGAAGATTGGGAGGTAGATGGCCAGAGGATGGTGGCGACGGCAATTGCTGTTTACAGGTTTCAAGCCCTAGTTTTTGAACGGTTGAAGTCTCTGTTGTGTTGTCAGGTTGGGAATAATGCAGTGTGAAGTTTCCAGGTTTCTGGGTTAGCTTGATTTTGATTTAAGTGGCAGTGGGAAGATTGTTGATCGGGATCGTGCTTGGGGTTTGTCAATGATGTGGAGGAGTTGGTCAGGGTGGCTGTAGATGGCCGGAGTGCCAGTGCATATGCACTATGCACAATTTTCTCCGGTAACATTTTCTTGGTTGTGCAGGCAGAATGACTCGGGTTCTTCTCGGGTGAAGTAGGTTGTTGACTCGGGGATTGGGCTGTGAGAACTCGAAGCAGATTTTTGAGTGCTCGGGTTAGTGTTGGTTTCAGGTTGTAAAAACCTGAGAATTTGCAGTTTTTAAATTTTAAGATGAAATTCAAATGTTAGATTAGAATTTCAATTTGGGATTTTCCTTAAATGCAAAGTTTAAAAATCTTAATACAGATGAACTTTTGAATTTCAAAGTTTTAAATTGAAATTTTGAATGCTTTCAGAACATCGTCAGGTGGACGATGAGCATTCTAAGATTTGATGTCCTATAAAGGTAATCGCAGCCTCAAGCCTCATCAACCGGGAATGGCTAAAACAAGGGAGGTGCAGCAAGGCTTCGTGGGTAGCTCCCACTGGGAGCAAGATACATCCCTGTCTAGATGTCCCTTTATTTTCGGCTGTGTGGGGCGATTACTAGCTAGAATCGCCGGGGTGGTCTTGTTCGGAACTATTCAGTAAGGAATGGGTCCGGCCTTGTGTTGCAGGGGAGTGGAAGTACTCCTCGGTACGGTGATCTAGGCCACGTACTGTGACGGGCGGTACCTCAGTAGCCCTGCCATTGATGGAATCCAAAATCCAATAAGTGCCTGTACGGTTTTGATTGTGCCCAACTATGTTGGAAGGTGAGATGTAAGCATTCCAGCTATTTCTGTATTTTATTTTGAAAACCCTAGACACTATTATAATATCACTGGATTTCCTATCAAATGTTTTGGTTAGCGTAAGGTAAAAACTTTTCCATGTTTATGTGTGGGAAGTCTTACGTGATACCTTTTGTTTCAAAGGATTTTCTAAAAGTTAAGCAATTTTAACCCCGTTTACTCACACCAGACCCCTATCTGACCCGAGTGTTTATTTTCTGTTTTATTAAACTCTTGGGTACTCATATTACGTATGAGTAGTCAAGTGTTTTAGGATTGCTTTGACGAGTTCTGGAGGAGATAATGGAGCAGGAGGCTTCAGCGCGTAAATATATATGGTGATTCCGCTGTGTTTGAGTTGTATCTGTTTTCTCTGATGTACTTGAATTGTAATTGCTAGACAGGAGTTTATAACTGTCTAGTTTGTGTTGTATTAGCTGTAAAACTCTGATGTATATGATACTATGTAAAGTTTTATGTGATATAATATAATTTATTCGTTCCGCTGTGAGATTCCGATGTTGTCTGTTTCTTTTTTTTCTTTCTTTTCTCTTTTCTATCCCTTTCTTTCTTCTTAGCGATGCGACTTCCTGGAGTATGGAAGGCGGGTCGTTACATTGTGGTATCAGAGCTCTAGGTTGAGCGAATACCTAGACTCTGGAGTGGCGTCTATCTTGAGAGAGCGTATTTGTAATTTTGAATATATATATATATATATATATATATATATATATATATATATATATTTCTACCTATTAGATTGGGTTACCCGTTCAGGTTTTCCAATATAAGTAATAAAGGTAGATAGGGTAGTGGTGTGTGTAACACAACTACCAGTGGTTGGAGTTCTAGTGTTTGAGATTGGTAGTGAATCTGCTAAGGTAGCATTGGGCATCTTGAGTAGTTCTGCAGTTTGGTGTGAAGGATTTTATTGATCTATGATGAAAATCTTTCCAATATTCGGAGTTTATCTTTGTATTTTAAGCTTGGTTGCACTCGTATGAGTGGATTTTCTTGAGTTTGGATCAGTTGGGAATTCTGAAGCCCGCATTGGTATCTTGGCAATTTTGGGAAGGAGTTCTGTCTATATTTGAGATGAGACTCAGTTTGACAGAGTGTTTGTGCTTGGTTTGAAGTCAAGTTTCTTGAGGGATATCTGTCTATCTGGAAGGAAGAAGCCGGTGTAGCTTTGGGATTTGATGAGCTTTTAGATAAGATATTATTGGCAGCGTAGCAGCAGTGAGTGGCATGTTTCTTTGTTGGTTCAGAAGTCTCTGTGCTTCTTCTGTCAGTAGTCCGGGCAGATGGTGGAGCTTGTCCATTTCTTTTGGAAGCTCAGTTGGATGTGAAGTTTGTGGTTGGAGGTTGACCACTAGTTCTTCTTTCGGATAGAAGGCTTTAGCTGTTTTGATTTTTGAAGAGAGAACGTTTTCTTGGGATCTGAACTGTGAAGGATCGCAAAAGTGACTTGCGATGGTTTGGAAGTTCTCTGAGCAATCTTTGTTTGGACTGAAGCATCTCTAGAGGATATTTGAGTTATCGAAGGGATATTTTCTGGATGTCTTCAAAGTAATTAAGATTTGCATCCGCATCGAGAGTTTGAGTTCTGTTTCGACTTGGCTCTTGAAGCTTTTCAGGTGGATCAGCATAGTAGAAAGTTCTTTGAGAGGAGATCTGTTTCAGTTGGCAGGATTTATTGGATCTAGTTTTCTGGTTGAATTTTTGTTGTGGTGTTTGTGTCTGAATCGGATAGGTCACTGAAATTTTATGGAATTTGATGAACAATGTTCTGAGATTAATTGATCAAGTTTATACTTGTGTTCATCAATAGCATTTTCAAATCAGAGTTGCGCAGTGGAAGCATGGTGGCAGCTATTCTAGAATTGAAGCAACGCTTGATTCTTTGGGAATTTGTGTTTTAACTTGGATCAGAAGATTTCTACAGGAAATATATTTTGGAGTCTTATGATGTTGTGTAGTAAAGTCTGTGTGGTGGATTTTGATGGATCTTGGGAGAACCATTTTGTTGAGTAGGATCTGGAGATCGATTATTTCTTTGTCCAGATTTGTTCTATGTAGCATATGCGAAGATTGGATTGATCTAGAAGGTTGGAGGTAGTCCAGGATTGTCGAGAGAGATTTGAGAATAGAGTATTGGATCTTTCTATATTCTCTTAAGGATTAAGTGTTTGGTCTACAGGATTGAATTGCCAGTCTGGATGGCTGGTCTTGGAATCAGTAGTTCTGAGAGATTTGGAAGTTGATCAAGACTTGTCTGTGGTTCTGTATCCTGTTTAGATTTGTAGATCTAGATATATAGGAGCTCTAGATCTGTGTGGTGTAGTTAGTTTATATTCTGTAGAGCGAGTATCCCGGTATATATATATATATATATATATATATGCTTGGGGAAACTCGATGGAATTTTATTCAGAATATGTCTGGATAATTAGATTTGTTTAATTGGTTGAATTGGCTGTTATGGTTGCTAGTATCTGATTGATATCATATGTTTGCTATTTTTAATTTAAATCTGTATGGGATTATTAAATTACCTTTGCTTTAAATTTCGGGGACGAAATTCTTTTAAGGGGGGAGGAATGTGATGTCTCGGAAATTTAAGCAATATTTATTTAATAATTTCACTAATAATTATTTTAAAATATCAAATATTGATATAATAATTTAATTCAAACAGGAATTATCTTTTCAAGATTAGTTATTATTTAATTTGATAAATGATATTTGTAATGATGATGATAATAATAACTTTTGGGAATTTTATTCTTTTCAAATGTTAAAAATATTTAAGTAATAAAATTATCTTTCTAAACTGATTTAAAGATATTTGTTTATAATGTATATATATGTATACATTGTAAATATGAGTTTTGATTTTAATTTAAATTTTACAAAGAATATTTTCCAATTTATTTTATGTATAAGATGTATAATTTATGAATTGATTAAATTGATTTAAAATCGGTATTGAAAACTTTTCAAAAGTTGTTTTAAAAGTTTATCTTATATTTTCATAAAAAAATATAAGTAAATATTTATTTGTTTATAAATATATAATAGTTGTTTAAAAATAAAATAGTTTAAGTTTGTATTTTATAATAAGAGTTTGTTTTGTTTTATTTTAAGAATTGCTTTTCTTTTGAAATAAGATTTAGTTTATTATATTAAGGTATAATATTTTGATTTGGAAACTTTTGAATAAAATTGAAAATAACATTTCTTTTCTTTTTAAAATTTTCTCTTCTAAAAGTTTAGCTTTAAAAAGTATTATTTTGAAGACATTCAAATAAACATTAAAATTTTGTAATTTTATAAAGGTTTGTATGTAAGCATGTAGAAAACTAAATGTAATTAAACATTTGAAAACATGATTAATTAAGTAAGAAATGAACTTAAAAACCTTTTTAAAATTTAGAAATTTCTTTTTATCATTAAATGAATATGTGTCAAACACTTAACACATTATAAAGACACTTGTAAACTTAACTATATCATAACATAACAAGTGGTTGTAGTTTATTTTCTTGAAAATAATTAATATAGATAAGATAACATAGCAAATATATATTTTGTTAAAATCATTCTCTTCAAAAAGGAAACTAAAATCAGATTTTAGAAAGGAAACTCAAACCCAAATACAATCTGAATCTACAACCCAAATTCAATTTAAAATCTGCAAAATAAAACCTGCTCCTATCTTCAACATAAATTAGCAACTTCAACTTCAATTCAAGCATATGAAGATGGATGTGCATGCAGTTTCAAATTTCAGCAACAACAAGTAAATTCAATGATCAAAGGGAAGCTAAAACACAGATTCATCAAGCAATTTAAATCAACTGCATCATGCAAAACAAGTTTCTGGATATGGGAAAATACTTCTCTAAGTGCTTCTCTGTTTCTTCAATATAAGGTGAGTAAACTTTTTTTTTTAAAACAGTTTTCTCTTTTTAAATCAAAGTTAAACAAAATATATAGAACACAAGTTATAATTCACATAAATCAGAAACTGCTCTGTTCTTTTGTTTAAAACTGTTTAACCTCAAAATGTTAGAATTAATGTTAGCTGTGCATGTGATTGAACTTCTATGTTTAAAAACAGTTTCCTTGTAAAAATCATAGCTAACTTATTGAACTCAAGTTTCAAAAAAAAACTGTTATATAAATAGAAATCAATCAACTGCTATTGATAAAAAGAAAATAATGCTCTGTCTTCTTTTAAGTAAGTAACCTCTCATATGCAAAAGCTTGAGCCATCTGTTGCATTGCTTATTGATATAGTTAATCATGTTTGTATGACTGTATTGTGATTCTGTGTATATATATAGATATATATGTGTGTGTGTTTCAGAATTTTATATATCTGTTCTTGGCTTTGTACTAAGTTTTAATAAGAAAGCCATTATCAACTAGTTTGATCTCAGTTTGGATTTTGTTATGTAAATAGAAAATTGTTTGTTTAGTTTGAAATTAAGTTTATAAATTAAACTTAAGCTAAATTGAAAAAAAAACCTGTAGCCTCTGAAACAAGTACAACAGTCAATAAATTCAATAAGCAAGAATGACAAACTCCTTAAATTATTATAACAAGTTATAACTTGAATGCATGATTGAATCATGAACTTTTAAAACAAAATTCACATTTTATAATTAATGGATGAATGTGCATTTCTGGGTGAAGCAAATTGGGAATTTTTGGGATTATCTGTTGTCTAGAGATTTAGGGAGGTTATGGTGTTTCCTGGAAGTGGGGGGCTGGTGGATGAATGAAGGAAGATTGGGAGGTAGATGGCCAGAGGATGGTGGCGACGGCAATTGCTGTTTACAGGTTTCAAGCCCTAGTTTTTGAACGGTTGAAGTCTCTGTTGTGTTGTCAGGTTGGGAATAATGCAGTGTGTAGTTTCCAGGTTTCTGGGTTAGCTTGATTTTGATTTAAGTGGCAGTGGGAAGATTGTTGATCGGGATCGTGCTTGGGGTTTGTCAATGATGTGGAGGAGTTGGTCAGGGTGGCTGTAGATGGCCGGAGTGCCAGTGCATATGCACTATGCACAATTTTCTCTGGTAACATTTTCTTGGTTGTGCAGGCAGAATGACTCGGGTTCTTCTCGGGTGAAGTAGGTTGTTGACTCGGGGATTGGGCTGTGAGAACTCGAAGCAGATTTTTGAGTGCTCGGGTTAGTGTTGGTTTCAGGTTGTAAAAACCTGAGAATTTGCAGTTTTTAAATTTTAAGATGAAATTCAAATGTTAGAGTAGAATTTCAATTTGGGATTTTTCTTAAATGCAAAGTTTAAAATCTTAATACAGATGAACTTTTGAATTTCAAAGTTTTAAATTGAAATTTTAAATTTTTAAGCAAAATTTACACTAAGTATTGGTTCAGATTGTAAAACCTGCAAGTGTTCATTTTTTATAATTTGATGAATTTAATTTTTAAAAATCAGGATTTTGACAAGATTTAAATACCAAGTTAGGATCAATTTGAATTCAGATGAACTTTTTAAATTCAAAGTTTAAAATGAAAATATTTAAATTTAAACAAGATTTACATTAAGTTTAAGTCAGGTTTAATTACTGTTTTTAGGTTATTTAAATCCAGTTTAAATTTATACAGTTTTGTAAATTTTTAAAATATTGATCAAATTCAATGTTTAAAGTAAATTTTAAAGATGAATTTGATTTCAGAGAAATGTTTAAACTTGAAGACTTCTTTCTTTAATATTTGAAAATTTTGAAATGTTTAACTTGAAAACTTGAGAAGTTTAAATAATCAGTTTATTTTAAAAAAAATTGATTTCTTTAATAAACTTAATTAAATTTGGATTCAAAATGTGTCTACTTAAGTAATGAATGTTTACACTTTCATTTCAAAGCTATAATTTTATTTAAATTTTGAATAATGCTTAAATAGTAAAACATTTTGAAATCTTAAAGTTTAAAATGGAATTTGAATTTAATTTAGAGTTGTATTATTTAAAATACATTTTGAATGTTAATGAAATCATTTATAATTAAATTACCTTAAGATAATTAAGATAATTAAGGAATTTATTTATTTGATTTTAAGTAATGATTTAGAATTAATTTAATTAGAAATGATTAATGATGATTAATTAAAGAAAATTTTCTTAAGGAAATAATTTAAGGAAATATTATTAATTAATAATGATAATTATCTAAGGATAATTAAGTATTAATTAATATGATTAAAATTTTGAGAATTAATTAGATTAATTAGTTAAGGTAATTAGTTTTAAATTGTTAAGTCTAATTACTTGATAAAAGTAATTAAAGAATTAATTACATATTGTAATTAATTTTGATAATGTGATTTGTTAAGTTAATTAATTTAGTTTAAATAATTTAAGGAATCATTTAATGATTTAATATGTAAGGTAATTAATGGAGTAGGATTACTTAAAGAAGTAATAAGTGATAATTACTGGAATGTAAATAATAAAAATGATTTTAATTAAGTAATTTTGGTAATTACTTTTGAAATTAATCAAGGGATTAATTAATGGAGATAATTAATTATGGAGATAATCAATTTGTTAATGTGTAATTAAGGGCAGTTAGTTACTAGTTTAATATTAGTCAAAGGTGATTAATAATTGTATTTTAATTTTAGATTAATTACTAAATGTAATTAATAAAGTTTTTAATTTGAATTATAAATCATTAATTAATATAATTGATGATGTAATTAAGGATTGTTTAATTAAGAAATAACTAATTATTAAGTAATTAATTAATGTAATTAATTAAGGATAAATGTAATTAATTATAGTTAATTAATGAAGTAATTAAATATTAATTACTTATGATTAAGGTTAATTAATTTTGTAAAATTAATTAAGGACTAATTACTTGTTGTAATTAGTGAATGACTAATCAAAAGTTATTTAATCAAGTTAAATACTTAGTGAATAATTAATTAACTGGGTTAATTAATTAATGGATGTTAAGCAGGATTTAAATGAGTAATTAATTTAATTTAATTTAAATTAATTAGAGATGGTTGTAATTAATTTAATTCATTTTAAATTAATTATAATTAATGGTTGATAAATCATTGCTTATAGATGTTAGTGATTGAATGGTTGTGATCTCAGTAATGAGATGAGTTGTATTTGTATGATATGGATGTTTGGTTAACGTATGATGGTTTGTGATGGATTATCTGAGTGTGATGATTATCTGTTGTGATGTTGATAGAGATTATCTGTTTATGATAAGGATATGATTATCTATGGTGATATATAGTTTATCTATCTTGTGAAATAGATAATAATGAAATGAGTTAATTATTTAAAACCCTTAAGTACAACTTGGACATTTAAAATGGCGTTTGGTTTCGGTGAGACCGGGATCGGATTTGCATATTTGGATATCCGAAAACCACATCGACTCCAATTAAACGTTAGGTCGTTAATCCAAGTGGAGCAAGTGAAGACTCGAGGTGTAAGGGCTATACGTCAGTATAACTTTGTGGGTGATTCCGTAATGAGTTTGACGGAATAGTACTTATAGGTTCGAGATGGTGAATCGGAGTGCAGGGTCTATGGTCGTTGACTCTGAGGGTCATTCCTAAAATGAGTGCAACGAGATAGTGCCTTCGGTTTCGTTCGAACCCGGAACGAACTTGTATGGATTGAATGCTTTCAGAACATCATCAGGTGGACGATGAGCATTCTAAGATTTGATGTCCTATAAAGGTAATCGCAGCCTCAAGCCTCATCAACCGGGAATGGCTAAAACGGGGAGGTGCAGCAAGGCTTCGTGGGTAGCTCCCACTGGAGAGCAAGATACATCCCTGTCTAGATGTCCCTTTATATTTCGGCTGTGTGGGGCGATTACTAGCTAGAATCGCCGGGGTGGTCTTGTTCGGAACTATTCAGTAAGGAATGGGTCCGGCCTTGTGTTGCAGGGGAGTGGGAGTACTCCTCGGTACGTTGATCTAGGCCACGTACTGTGACGGGCGGTACCCCAGTAGCCCTGCCATTGATGGAATCCAAAATCCAATAAGTGCATGTACGGTTTTGATTGTGCCCAACTATGTTGGAACGTGAGATGTAAGCATTCCAGCTATTTCTGTATTTTATTTTGAAAACCCTAGACACTATTATAATATCACTGGATTTCCTATCAAATGTTTTGGTTAGCGTAAGTTAAAAACTTTTCCATGTTTATGTGTGGGAAGTCTTACGTGATACCTTTTGTTTCAAAGGATTTTCTAAAAGTTAAGCAATTTTAACCCCGTTTACTCACACCAGACCCCTGTCTGACCCGAGTGTTTATTTTCTGTTTTATTAAACTCTTGGGTACTTATATTACGTATGAGTAGTCAAGTGTTTTAGGATTGCTTTGACGAGTTCTGGAGGAGATAATGGAGCAGGAGGCTTCAGCGCGTAAATATATATGGTGATTCCGCTGTGTTTGAGTTGTATCTGTTTTCTCTGATGTACTTGAATTGTAATTGCTAGACAGGAGTTTATAACTGTCTAGTTTGTGTTGTATTAGCTGTAAAACTCTGATGTATATGATACTATGTAAAGTTTTATGTGATATAATATAATTTATTCGTTCCGCTGTGAGGTTCTGATGTTGTCTGTTTCTTCCTTTTCTTTCTTTTCTCATTTCTATCCCTTTCTTTCTTCTTAGCGATGCGACTTCCTGGAGTATGGAAGGCGGGTCGTTACAACCATCTTAACCCATGTTATTCAAGTGAAATGCAATTCAACTTTAAATAAAAGATGTCACCTTTTTACCTAGCAATTCATCATTGATAGATAACCACATTATCATTTTCCACCCAAACATATCATATCACAAAACATTTCATATAAGAGATATCAATCAATTCAAGGCATTTAATCATCATTTAGTCATTCATAAGCAAGATGGATCATTTTCGAAATTAATTTAATTTATCCCTAATTAAATTAATTACTAATCTTTTAATCACTTAGATTACCTTTACTTAATCATTACAAATCAATTAATTAATCAACCTTAAATCATCCATCTTAATTCATCATCCTTGATTAATTATCTTTAATTACATAAAGTAATTACCCTTAACCATTTACAGTAATTAAGCTTTAATTACTTTCATTAATTACATTAATTAATGATCTTTAATTAATTACTTCCATTAATCAGCATTAATCAGCATTAATCAATCATAAGCAGTAATTAACCATCCTGTAAGTACTTTCCTTAATTAATTATATTAATCCTTTAATTAATTACACCAAGTAATTAATCCTTAATTACTTCTCCTAAGTAATTAACCTTTAATTACTTCCCATTAAGTAATTTTCCTTATATTAGTTACATCTAGTAATTTATCCATCAATTACTTCACTAAGTAATTACACTTATCAATCTCCTTAAGTAATTATACTTAATCAATTATCAAGTAACTATCTTTAATTAATTAACAAATCAATTAAATCACATTCATTTCATTAATTACAGCTGGATAATTCATCCCTTAATTACCCTATAAACCAATTAATTAATCTTTAATTATTAATTAATAACCTTAATTATCAATTAATCTCTTTCAATACAAAGTAATCAATCCTTAAGTACTTTAAAATCAATTAATTAACCTTTAATTAACTGATTAATTGTCCATTAACTATTGATTAATAACCCTAATTATTAATCAATATCTCCTAATACAAATTAATAAATCCATAATTAATTAATCAATCTTTAATTATAGATTAATTATTCTTTATCTATAAATTAATAAACCGTAAGTTAGTAATTGATTAATCTTAATTAATCCTTACATTAAGTGATTATTCTTTGATTTACTTCTGTCAAACAATTATTATTTAATTACTTTTATTAAACAATTACTATCATTTAATTACTTTATTAAGAAATTCAACCTTTCATTAAATTATTCTTCAAAACCCTTTTATCTCCCTTAATTACCACTTGAACATAACCATGATTTCCTTGACAAAAGAAATCCGGGTTCTGCTTATCTTTAACTTAAATATCCTATGCATGCTTATCTAAATTTACGATTCTGGGCATCAAGACTTACCCGAGTTCATACATCAAAATCCCGAGAAACTCACGAGTTTCTCTCGCCTTCAATTTCTTCGAGTCAACGCATAAAAACACATGAGCATGATCCGAGACAAAGCCATCTTCCCCAAACCCAGTTTCTCGTGTCACCATCGTGCACGTGTGCACACGAGTGCCGCTGATCCAATCACCTCTGACGATGTCCCCTAGTCGCTAACGACCCCTACCCACATCCCGACCACCCAGATCGAAAAATCACTACGCCAATTCAAAACGAGCAATTCTGAACAAACCAGACCCAAACTTCCTCGACCAAGAAGATGTTCGCCACAGCGATCACGGCGACTGGAATCCACGTCCCTCTGACATCAGCTTCGTCATCGACCCACGTAGCAAATCCATCACTCGCGATCGAACTCGACGCCTCGATTTAGACGAGATCACCTCGCCATTACACTCAACAGAACACCCTTCCAAAACCCTAGATCATCGCCATTCGACTCCTCCGATGATCCATAACATTTATCACCATTTTTCCCATGCAAACCAACCCCGTGGTCACCTTCAACCAAAACCCCGACCCCTAAAAGTTCTTCGATCAACAGAAAAGGGTCGAAATCAGTTTCTGATTATCTTCGGAATTCTCATTCAAAAATCAATTAAAAATCAAGATTTTCATTTTAAAAATCCTAGATTTTATAGATACATCATATTATAAACTTGAATCTACAATTTAATCATGTTGAAATTTGGACAAAAACCAAGTTCTCACTGTTTTTTTTTTTCAAGAAAATTACAAACTTACTTTATATAAATAAAATTTTATAACCTTGATTATGATTATACAAACAAAATTTGTTTAAATTCCTAAGTCTAAAAGAGATTAGATGAAGAGGATTGGAAAATTTATCTATATTTTAACTGTGAAACATAACAGAGATGGTTACATCCAACATACCAGTATATTTATTTCATATATACATGTATTCATATTTAAACAAGCATGCACCCATATATTTAAACATGCATCACAAAATTTTCATCCATCAATTCCACATACACCAATTTAAAACTGTTTTAAGTTTAAGTTTACTCACCGATTTAAAAAGCAGAGGCTTCAAAACTGGATTGAAAACTGGAAGACTTGAGATTTTGAATTTTTGAGGAGAATACTTAAAACTAAAGCCTTTTGATTACTGCAATAATTCAAACACTTGAAACCATTCTGATAATGCAAGACTTGATCGTCCAAGCTTTGCATTTTGAAGGTTTACAGGCTTGAAAGAATTATTTGACATTGTACATTCAGGCTGCATTTGAAATTTTTTTTTAAACAGAGGTGGATTTTAAGTTTGAGAATGGTTACAAGCTTGAGACTAAACAATTTAACAAGCTTTGATTTTGTTTGAGAAGGATATACTAATTTGTATGAGTAAGTTTCAGGCTGATTCAAGAAATTTCTAGTTTTGGAAAAATAGTTTTTGCATGGTTTAGTTCCTTTTTCTTTAGAAGTTGAGAAGTAAAAAAAGAAATGGGAAGATGAAGAAGTATGTTTTATATAATGAAAATTATGATTTATTTTAGAATTAAATAAAATAAAAATAAAGTTTGACACTTGTTTACAATTGCTAACACTTGTCATAATCTATTATTAATTAACTTATATGTGTTTTTATAAGCTTTAATAAATCAACACTTGTAATTATTTCATGTTTATTTATTTAAATGACATTAAAAGCTTTTATATTAATTAATCTAATTAATAAATACATTTGTAAATTAATATTAAAAAAATCTTTTTCCAAAATTTATATAAATTAAATCTTTAAAGATAAATAGAATATAAACCAATTATAATTTGAGTTAAACCATATATAATGTATTTAATCCCTTTTAAATGTAAATATAAAACTTTTGTGCTTATTTTACTATTTAATAAACATTAACTTAATTTGAATAAATAAATTCTTTTCAAGGAAAACAAATCTTATCTTAAATAAAACTTATTCATATATTTTTAAATCCAAATTTTTTTAAGATATATATATTCATTTAAATTCAAATTTAAATCTAAATTCAAATTCAATTTAAAATATATTTTAATATTAATTCAAATAAATCCGGGTTATCACAATTCTTCTCCTCCCCTAAGTTCATTTCACGTCCAAATGAAAACCCATAGCCGCCATAAATCAACGAGTTATTGCTCCTCCTCATGACCACTAGACGACGATCGGCCACCATCATCGCGAAGCTCGCCATGACCTCCGCCATCGGCCAAGGACCGGTCAAACTCGGTGGACTAGGCTTCTTGAAAAAACGTGTTTGAACGATGGCCTTCAAACCCCTATTACCGTCGATCGGCTTCATTAAAGATGATCTCCACCATTGGAATCGAAGCTCTCATCGTCCTCTACGTTTTTGTAGTTGGGAGTTTCTTATGAAAGTTGATAGATTACAAGATAATGGAGGAGAAAGATTTGAAGATATAGGCCATTGGTTTGTAAAAGGTAGCCTGCCCAAGTGAAGAATTGAGGTCCTTTTATAGAAAATTTCGCGACACTATTCATCCGAAAAATTTTCGAACTCGAAATAAAGCTGCTGCCTAGCATTTATAATATTTTACTCTTATTCTGAACATAATGGAATATATATATCGAGAGCTAATTCGATCGTATTTGGAAGAAAGGTTTTCGAATCGACCTATTTAATTTAAAATTCACTTAAATGAATTTCTACGCGTTTCAGCTTGCCACGACTAAACCGTAAATCCGACTGACACGAAATTTGGAACTCTACAATAATATAATATTACGGATCCGAAGAAACTTGTTTCATCGAAATCCGAGACTGTTTGAAAAATGGCTATTTTCATTCATTGATTAAATATTAAAATATCCAATTTCTGTAATTTAACTTTTAGTTCAATTTTAAAAGTTCTCTAACATCATTTTAATTCAAATAGAATTTATATCAACTTTATAATTCATTTTTATTCACGTTAAATCCAAATTCCAATTATTTACATAATTTCAAATATTAAATTAATAATTTAATTATCCAGTTAAATCCAAATATTCAAAATATAAGTTATCCGACTTATAAAATTAACTTTTAAATATTTACAATCAATCAAATATACGAATTTCAAATGACTGAAATTCTGGGTCGTTACATTCTCCCCTACTTAAAAGAATTTCGTCCTCGAAATTACCAAGTAAGAAAAAGTTACAAAATCCATTGACTTTTCAAAGCAATTCGTTCAAATTAGATATCAACATCACTTAAACATTTTAACATTTCGAAAATCCATTCGTTAAACTTTTTATAAAAACTTTTCTAAGTTTTCAAATCCATTTAGTTATTTTTTTAAAACCAACTAATATCGTTTCGAATTATAACTCAAAATCAAAATCTTTAGTTATCAAAAAATTTCTAATATTCTCAAAAAAATTCTAACGCCTCAAATTTTCAAATAATTTTGCCAGCGTCTCTTTTGCGCTGTTCGATCATAGTAGGATTATGACATATATATATATATCACAAATATACATCTCATCTTCGAGGGTGAGGCATCCCGTAGGAAAAAAAGTGTAAAAGTACGATATGTAATCCGAGATATGTAACTTATATATTATTAGCAAGCGTATACGGCTAATATAGCGTGAAAGCGAGCTCCAAATGCGAAACACGCTACATTCGAACCTACTAAACACTCAACAAACAAATGAGAAACATGTAGATATGAAAGTAATATCAATATACAACACATACCAATAAAACATCTATACATGCCAATATAATAAATGTAATCAGAAGCAACAAACCCAACCATCAAACAACTATCATCCAACTAACATCCAACAAATCAATATCTATCCAACTAATCCACAAACAAATCAATATAAATTCATTTCTTATTAATATTCATTGAATTAATTTTTCAATTTATTCATGATTGATTAATTAACATTGGATTTTTCTAACATTCATTCATTCATATTCAATTAATTTACATTCATTAATTTACATTCAAGTTAGTTCACTTTCAGTTCAAATCAAATTAAATTTCATTCTATTTTGATTCACTTACTTCCAATTTGGATTCAATTATTTATCTTTCAATTCCATTAACTCAATTTCATATGAATTTCTATACAATCAACAAACATCCATTTAATAACCAATGCATATCCAACATAACCAAATTAATTTAATTTACTTTCAACATTCATTTTTTTCTTTATTTACATTCAATTTGGTTTAACATATTTAATTTCAATTGGTTTAATATCTAATTGATTTTCATTCAATTCCCAATTTCACTAGCTTTTTAATGAATCACTTACATCCATTATTCTATCTTAGTTCATTTACATTTGATTGACTAACATTCAATTCATTCATTAATTCAATTGCTAATTCATTTTACATTTCAAGTTTAATTTCATTTTATAATTCAAGTTCTTATTCATCGCTTCACTTTATTAATTTGTTTTATTAATCAAAATTAACTTCATACCACATTACTTAAGTTATATTTCGTTTCAAATTTATTTACATTTACTCACACCACACAACTTAAGTCCACTACTAATTTATTTGAAATTCTATTTTGTTTAACTTTTACTTAAGACAAATTTCCTATCACTTATTCAAATTCAGATGTTGTTATGCTTACAAAAATTGTTTAGCCATTTTGACAATTCGTTTTACTTACATTTTCTCACTTTATAAGTTATACAGCTTATTTATTCAAACTTCCAAATTCATATTATATAATCACCTAACAATTAAGTTTAAATTTCCATTTCAATAACTTATCTAATCCGGTCAAATTATTTAACCTTCCTTTAGTTAAATTTAAAATCATATATTTATTATGCTAACTCAAATTTATTTAATTTTACCAAGTTACATTTTTTTTCTCATATTATAAGTCCAAAACTCATTTTACTTATATTTATCAATTAAAACTTGGATTTTAAATCAAATTTGTTTATCACAATAAAATTTCAATTTCAATTTACTATTGGTAGCATATCAATCACACATAAACTCGAAAATTATACTTATGATGTTGCAGAGTTCACCCTTATTATTTCTCAGCAACAGTAGTGAATTCAGTGCTTTATATTCTTTTAATAAAAATCCTTTTATATTTATAAATCACATTTATAAATTCTTACTTATATCATTTTACCATTTCACTTTATCTATATAAGATTCATTCCAAATTCACTTATCTTATTTAAATTTACAACAATATAACATCTTTTTACTTTGAAAAATAACTTTCAAAATAAACAAAATTCAAATTTTCAAATTCTTGATTTAAATCCATTTTTATTTATAACTCATATTCATAAATATATTCATATAGTGTCTAATCTTATATATAAGATTATTTCACAATTGTAAATCATATTAATTATAATTCCATATTTATAATTTATTTTCTTATTCAATTTATTCTTTTACAATTGTTGTTTTTATTTAGATTACTAAACAGCTTTTATTAACTTATATATATTTACATTTTCAACAACCAAACAATCAATTTATATACACTTTAATAATTTTTGGAAAATTATTTCTTTATATATAAAATATAATAGAGGTAAAATTATTTCATTTACCCAATTTAAAATGATACTATGTCGACTTGCCTCGTTTAAGTGTTTGGAAATTCCTATCGATAATATGGCGTCCCACGTACCGACCAGAATTCACAAACAGCTCAACGGTAAGTAAACACAATATAAAACATTTTATATCACTAACAAATACGTGCTCATATATATATAATACACTCAAACTCAATCTAGGGTGTTAATGTCCCTATTTATACTGAGTACACATCAAAGCTTAGAATATAAAAAATCTAAGCTCTGATACCAAATGTGACGAACGGGCAATTTCGTACCCTTTGAACCGACAATAAACCACACTTGTCCGACCCAAAAAGCACAGACTAACGAAAATTCGGGAGAAAGAAAGAAGAGAGAAGAAGAGAAGCAAAGAAAGAGAGAAGAAAAGACAAAACAGAACAATACAGAATTTCACATCGCAGCGGAAAACATATAATATCATATCAATGATCTTTATAAAATAGAAACTGTATATAGATACATCAATCAGTGTTCAACAATCAATCAATGGTTATCAGCCCTGACAGTTATAATAACATGTCCTCACAATTGCCGGTAACATACAAAAACTAAGCACAGCGGATAATCAAAACAGATACGTGTATACAATAATGAAGATCTCCAGCTCTCCTGCTGAAGATCCAAAAGCACCAAATATGAACCAGTAAATATACTCGGTCTGACTCAAGCATTGAAAGGGAAGAACTCCTGGATCAGTCTAGTAAACCAGCGTGAGAAACACACTCAACTAAATTTATTAAATTACCAAACTTCCCTTTTATCAAAAGAAAAATACCTCATAAGACACACCCACACATAAACACGGACATGTTTTTACCTTACGGTAACTAAAACATTCAAATCCTCTCATATTATACTACTGTCAAGTATACAAATAATATTCAAAATAGCCAAAATTGTTACCATTATTAAATTCCAGCATACTAGGCTCTACAAATAAAATGCTAGGTATGTAGTGGAGTTTGAATTTTCATTCGAATGACCAGGTTAAGAGACTACCTTCCAATGGGTACACCTCTAGATGGATGTCCTGAGGTATAGAACATCTGCCCTCTACCAACATAAGACCGACCCACCTCTATAACTAGATGGTACCAAATATGTCATCCTTCGGTCCTTGCCGAACTTTACCGTGGGCCCTCAAGCATGCAAACCACAATAATCAGATACACGACGTCATAACATATAAAGATATATCTAGAAGAGGATGATCATACCCTACTCGGGAGCGACGCACTTAGCCTTGCCGCATCTAACCATGTATCGGTCATTTTCGGTTGATGAGGCCTGAGGTAACGATTACCTTTCACAAATCACAATCACATCACTTTTAATGCCACACGGCCATTTCCGTTGACTACTAATTGCCTTCCACAAAAATACAACCCTTAAGCACATACTTCTTAAGGAGGGTATTAAGCTAAGAGAAGTTGCCTTCTCCGCCACCGCCGATGTACAATTGTAAAAACCATTGTACGTAATCTATAGAAATGCAATGTCAGACAAACATCCATACAAGTTGTCCAGGAACAGGACAAACTGTAGGTACTTTCCTACCACATCCTGTCGAGAAATCTCTAAGATTAGTAGCCAATAGTCCTTGCATTGGATATTTCATAATGAAGAGACCACTACTACTATATGTATATTGGGATTTTAACCCCAAATGATCAACAATCAATCCCTTACTATGAAAATCCTGAATATCAGTATCATCGATAACCTGCACAATCGAACGCATATACGTTGGTCCGAAGTGGTTTTCAGATAAATCTGATCCCGATCTCTTTGCACCAACAACGCAGAAGCATTTCTCAACCTCACACAGAAACTGTGTTTCATATACTTATCACGTCTCCAACTTTCAACTCGCCATCCTTCGGGCCAAGAAGGAAGCTTGATAGATTGGAGTAAAACTCCACACTATATGAATCATCATCCTCAACACAAACGATAATCAAGCCTACACAGAAGGCTACATACTAAGTGTACGACTAAATAGTTCCCACATCAGTCAAGAAACTAAAATAGTTAAATTTGATAGTTGGTTATTTAACTATCAAAGCAACAACCAAATATTTAGCACCATAAGCAATCATTAGGCTCTTTTAATTAATCTTTTATTAATTAAATCACTTGCCAAATATTCACTTTAAACTATCTATAAAAAAATATAATCTCAAACCATTTCAATATTGGAAAACATTACCATATACTTATTTAATAATAAGTAATTCATAAATCAATTTATTTTCAACATTTATAAAATATTCCATATACTTAAATCACGATTAAGTACATATTCTATTCTGTAAGGAAAAGATTCTCTTGAACATATTTATTTGGGTCAAAATGAATGTTGCGTAAAACATCGTTACGATAACCCAAAATCACCAGTATAGGGATTTGAAAATAAGGTAGATATATAAATCCCATACACTATACAAAATATTTCCTTTCGAAAATCATTTACTATACCAACAGTGTTGTAGTCCGTCATTTCCTATCTCTCGAAAACGTCTATTTCAATAATGAATGTTGGAATGTATGGTTTCGATACTTAACACACTTTAAAACATCTTCAAACAGTTTAACTCACTTTAAAATATCACCTTCCAAAAATATCCATTTTATTTAAATTATTATTCACAGTCCAAAATCGTGAATATAGTTCATTTACCAAATCCAACATTTCTATACATTTATTAAAGGACAATTCACTGTCCAAAATGTGAATATATATCCTTTGCCAAATTCATCACTTCTACATATTTATTAAAGGATTATCGACTGTCCAAAATCGTAGATATAATACCTTTAATAAACATTTATATTTAACTTATCAAATTCAATTGATTTCACACTTGTAAAACAATGTTTTCTATTTTACAAAAGCTTTCACTTTTTACATTCCTTCATTAAAAATTCCATGTATATCTCATTTATATTCAAAAATCCAATTATAAGTTAATTTAATTATAAATCATTTATTTTATAAATTCATTCTTTTTATAACATCATCAATTATAAATCTTATTTACTCATAAGTTTCAATTGTCACTTTATTTTAACACTTATAAAACTTCTTTATAATTCCATCACTTTTGATTTATAAAATATCAATTTTATAAATCTTATATATAAACCATTTAAAATAAATCAAAAATCTCAATTTAACTTATTTTACCTTTCATATTTCAAAAATCACATTTCAATTATATTTCAAGAAAATCATAATTTTTATAACATAAAAATTATAACATTTGTTTATTTTGAAATAAATCATTTACTTAATGGTTCAAAATTTAATAGAACATCTATTTTCAAAATCACTTAAAAATCCTTTTTAATTTGAAAATCATCACTTTAAAAACTTTAAAATTCCAAAAATAGGCCCAATGCTGCAACAGCACTAAATACATCAATCACGACATCCAAAACCTCGTATATCATATGATAACAACATATATCACAATATCTTTAATAAAACCAATACTGGTGAGGAATCCAATTAGATCCCTCCAACCTGTCACCTACAACAAATATACATATTAGAATATGTGTACAATGTCCGCTTCGAGGCAGGCGCGCGTACAAATTGTCATCCGCTCATACACGGGAACGTATAGTGTCTCATCTGCTCTAATAGGCAGGAATATATCCAAATACCAAACAATATATAGATAATATATCATATATCATCCAAACAATCATCAATTATCATAAAATAAATTTATTCTCACTTACATAAAAATATCAATGAGTCAGAAAGAGTGAGTTGTACTCGTATTGATTCTAATAGCAGTTGTAGTGTTTTATTCTGAATAAAATTAAACAAACGTTTAATTTTACCTAGAATTTACAAGCTCTAATCAACTTCAAACCAGGTCTAAAATTTAGTGCTCGTCAGTACGGACCCAACGCAATTTGCTTCGTCAAAAACGGACCTCGTATGACAAAGATATGGCATTTTAAAGTTTGTACGAATTTATATATATAATTTACAATTTTCTTTTTAATTTTTTAACCTAGAATTGATCGCGGCCATTCATTTTCTCCACAACAGATCCGAGACATGCGTGCATTCTTCTCCTCCCCTAGGTTCATTTCACATTCAAATGGAAACCCATAGACACCATAATCAACAAATTATTGCTCCTCCTCACGACCACTAGACGACGATCGGCCACCATCGTCACGAAGCTCGCCATGACCTTGACCGTCAGCCAAGGACCGGTCGAACTCGGTGGCCTAGGCTTCTCGAAAAAACATGTTCGAACGTTGGCCTTCAAATCCTATTGTCGTTGATCGACTTCATTAAAGATGATCTCCACCGTTGGAATCGAAGCTCTCATCGTCCTTTACATTTTTGTAGTTGGGAGTTTCTTGTGAAAATTGATAGATTGGAAGATAATAGCGGAGAAATATTTAAAGATATCGGCCATTGTTTTGTAAGCGGCAGCCTGCCCTAGTTTGGATTAGGGTTTTTGCAAATGTGAAGAATTGATGTCCTTTTATAGAAAATTTCATGACACTACTCATCCAAAAAAAAATCAGACTCGAAATGAAGCATGCCGTCTGGCATTTACCCTTATTCCGAACACAATGGAATGTACATTGAGAGCCAATTCGATCGTATTTGGAAGATAGGTTTTCGAATCGACTTATTTAAATTTAAAATTTACATAAACAAAGTTCCACGCGTTTCAGTTTGCCACGACTAAACCATAAATCCGATTGACACGAAATTTGGATCCCGACAATTATATAACATTTTGGATCAAATGAAACTAGTCTCATCGAAATCCGAGACTGTTTGAGAAATGGCTATTTTCACTCGTTAATTAAATATTAAAATATTTATTTTCTGTAATTTAACTTTTAATTCAATTTTAAAAGTTCTCCAACATCATTTTAATTCAAATAGAATTTATATCAGCTTTATAATTCATTTTTATTCACATTAAATCTAAATATTAATTATTACACAATTTCAAATATTAAATTAATAATTTAATTGTCCAATTAAATCCAGATACTATACAAACATCTTCTTTCGAAAATCATTTACTATAACAGCAGTGTTATAGTCCATCATTTCCTATCTCTCGAAAACGTCTATTTTAACAATGAATGTTGGAATCTATGGTTTCGATACTTAACACACTTTAAAACATCTTCAAATCGTTTAACTCACTTTAAAATATCACCTTTCAAAAATATCCATTTTATTTAAATTATTATTCACTGTTCAAAATCGTGAATATAGTTCATTTACCAAATCCAACATTTCTACATATTTATTAAAGGATAATCCACTGTCTAAAATCGTGAATATATCTCATTTGCCAAATTCACCACTTCTACATATTTATTAAAGGATTATCCACTGTCCAAAATCATAGATATAATACCTTTAATAAACTTTTATATTTAACTTATCAAATTCAATTGATTTCACATTTATAAAACAATGTTTGTAAATTCACATTTTTATTTTAATAAAGCTTCCACTTTTTAAATTCCTTTACTAACAAATTCCATTTATATCTCATTTATATTCCAAAATCTAATTATAAGTTAATTTACTTATAAATCATTTATTTTATAAATTCATTCTTTTTATAACATCATCAATTATAAATCTTATTTACTCATAAGATTCAATTATCACTTCATTTTAACACTTTTAAATCATTCTTAATAATTCCATCACTTTTGATAAATATCAATTTTATAAATCTTATATACAAACTGTTTAAAATAAATCAAAAATCTTAGTTTAACTTATTTTACCATTCATATTTCAAAAATGTCATTTCAATTATATTTCACAAAAATCATAATTTTTATAACATAAAAATTATAATATATATTTATTTTAAAATAAATTTGTTTACTTAACAGTTCAAAATTTAATAGAACATCTATTTTCAAAATCACTTAAAATTCCTTGTTGATTTGAAAATCATCACTTTAACAACTTTAAAATTCCAAAAATAGGCCCAATGCTGCAACAGTACTAAATACATCAATCACGACATCCAAAACCTCATATAACACATGATAACAACATATATCACAATATCTGTAATAAAACCAATACTAGTGAGGAATCCAGTTGGATCCCTCCAACCTGTCACCTGCAACAAATATACATATTAGAATATGTGTACAATGTCTTCTTCAAGGCAGACGCGCGTACAAATTGTCATCCGCTCATACACGGGAACATATAGTGTCTCATCTACTCTAATAGGCAGGAATATATCCAAATACCAATCAATATATAGGTGATATATCATATATCATCCAAAAAATCATCAATCATCATAAAATAAATTTATTCTCACTTATATAAAAATATCAGTGAGTTAGAAAGTGTGAGTTGTACTCATATTGATTTCAATAGCAGTTGCAGTATTTTATTCCAAATAAAATTAAACAGACGTTTAATTTTACCTAGAATTTACAAGCTCCAATCAACTTCAGACCAGCTCTAAAATGTAGCGCTCGTCAGTACAGACCCAACGCAATTTGTTTCGTCAAAAACGGACCTCGTATGACAAAGATATGACATTTTAAAGTTTGTATGAATTTATATATAAAAAATTTACAATTTTCTTTTTAATTTTTTAACCTAGAATTCATCACTGCTATTCATTTTCACCCCATCAGATCCGAGCCACCCGTGCATTCTTCTCCTCCCCTAGGTTCATTTCACGTTCAAATGGAAACCAAAAGCCACCATAAATCAACAAATTATTGCTCCTCCTCACGACCACTAGACGACGATCGACCACCACCGTCGCGAAGCTCGCCATGACCTCGACCATCGACCAAGGACCGGTCGAACTCGGTGGTCTAGGCTTCTCGAAAAAAAATGTACACTGGCCTTCAAACCCCTATTGTCGTCGATCTGCTTCGTTAAAGACAATCTCCACCGTTGGAATCGAAGCTCTCATCGTCCTTTATGTTTTTGTGGTTGGGAATTTCTTTGAAAGTTGATAGATTGGAAGATAACGGAGGAGAAATATTTAAAGATATAGGCCATTGGTATGTAAGCGGCGGCCTGCCCTAGTTTGGATTAGGGATTTTGCAAATGTGAAGAATTGAGGTCCTTTTATAGAAAATTTCGCGACACTACTCATCCAAAAAAAATCAAACTCGAAACGAAGCATGCCGCTTGGCAATTATAATGTTTTACCCTTATTCCGAACATAATGGAATATATATTGAGAGCCAATTCAATTGTATTTGGAACATAGGTTTTCGAAATGATTTATTTAAATTTAAAATTTACTTTAACGAATTTCTACGCGTTTTAGCTTGCCATGACTAAACCATAAATCTGATTGACACGAAATTTGGATGCCTACATTAATATAACCTTACTGATCAAATGAAACTAGTTTCATCAAAATCTGAGACTGTTTGAAAAATGGCTATTTTCACCCGTTAATTAAATATTAAAATATTCAATTTCTGTAATTTAAATTTTAATTCAATTTTAAAAGTTCACTAACATCATTTTAATTCAAATAGAATTTATATCATCTTTATAAGTCATTTTTATTCATATTAAATCCAAATTCTAATTATTTACACAATTTCAAATATTAAATTAATAATTTAATTGTCCAATTAAATCCAGATATTCGAAATATGAGTTATCTGACTTATAAAATTAACTTTTAAATATTTAAAATCAATTAAATATACAAATTTCAAGTAGCTAAAATTCTAGGTCGTTACAAGGTGAGCACAAGGTCAAAGCCGAGGCGAGGCTGGATTCAAGACAAGTGCAAAAACACATGTACAAATCGATCATAAATAGGATACGGCACATGTATTACATAATTACACAGATGTACCTACATATGTATGAATGTATATACATGAGTATGTATGCGACCGGAGAAAATTAACATGACTGCATACAAGTTCAAGTACACCCAAACTAGTTCCATAAACAGGACTCAAGCTCAACAACTCAATGCAACCAAATAGTCCAGGCAACCTCATATACAAAGTTTAGGGCTGCACACATATGTACAAAGAGGATGACATATATGGCAACACAAGCATATTGAGATGATCAACAGAATACAAGTTCAGTGTGAAGGCAACACAGAGAAACCCAAAGTGGATACCAGTTCAGATCACATGAAATTGAGACAAGACATCAGGTACAAGCAAAAAAATGGTAACTAAAGCAATGCAATGGCTAGACTCACAACAACTAGAAGTTCACAAAGCACAAACTAGATTCAACATGCATTTAGACATCAAAATCAAACATGCAACAGAAGTGAACCAAGACTGCAACAACACAGACATGTTCACATGTAGACTACAATAAAACAGAGACTCGAGTACACAAGTATTCAAATGGAAGTATTCAAAAGTGCAGACTTATATATGAATGACCATAGCAGTTCAAAAGCTCAACAACAAAGCCTCAACATCAAAGCAGCAAGTTCATATGCATGTAACATGACCCACAAATTGATATAAGTGCAATCAAGTCAATCACACACATATATACATACATATATTTATGTATATATATATGGAGACAATCAACCAAAGAAGTATAACATGAATGAATTAACTCAAATGCATGAACACATATATCAGTTCAGAGGCATGAACAACCAAAGTGGATAGAGCAGCCATAGTAAGACTCAATAAAATGTACAAGCCAGTGGGAATACATATGCCCCCACATGATGTAACCAGATAAAGAAACCAGATTACAAGAACTACTCCAGAGACAACATGAAGTACATACGCATGTATACATATATGTATATATATGTATACACATATATCAGTTCAATGAACCAGTCAACAAAGTCATTGAGCAGATTTAAAAATGAAATGTCAGTAAAGCAGCAGTGTTTAAAGGATGAAAATTAAATATGTCAGTAGCAGTTGAAAATTGCAATGAAGTCAATCGACATGAACAAGTAGGATTGGTCAAGAAACAAAGAAAATCAAGCCATAAAAAATTATCCGATGCAAGGTGAAGGTACATGAATCCAATAAGTCAGGAGTTGAACAAGTCAAAGTCAAGTTTTAGCTCAAAATCAGAAAATTCAAAATGCCAAAGTCATAGGAGCAAAAGAAGGAACTGATTCAAGGAAATTTAAGCACCATCAACTAAGAACCAGTCAGTATAATCACCATCGTTCAATCACAAAGCAATGCAAGAGATAAAATCACTAAAGAATTCAAACATAATTATACGAACGAAAATATAGGGTGTTCGATCCCTATACCGTTAACATCATCGGCAAAAAGCATTCGAGTTCGAGACTAATCAGTGAGTATACTTAGAATAAATCATGAACAAATTCATAACTCGAATCAAAGTCGAGAACTAAAAAGGGAAAAATCATGTACCAATCAATCGACATCAAACTCGACTTAATTGAAGCAACCAAAAGCCAATCAAAGTTAGGATACAATTGACGAAGCAATGCAATTTAATCACTTCAATCGATCGAAAATCAACCGACGAGTTCAATCGAATGAAGCCCTGATTTTTGAAGAGGAATGAAAGGGATTGGCCGAACAACTTACAAAGGAACGCATTCATCTCTTTTAGGCTGAACAGAAGGAAAAAAGGGAGATCTCCAATTATACTTTGAAGTGGGTCGGCTCTATATAATTATTAGGCTTAAATGAAATAATTAGGGTTTTTTTCTATTTGCTTTTTAGTTTATTCTTATTTTGTAATTTTCCTTTTAAAATTGTATAACTTTCTAGTCGTGTGACTAGGAACAAACTATGGAGCGTAGTTTGAGAATTCATAACTCAGTGGTAGAGTTTTGACCGTAGAGTTTGGTTAGTCATTAGCGGGTGTCGCAAGTTTACGTGTGTAAGTGTCTGACTACTAATTTCTAGTAGAAACCTTAGCGACTGCGGGTAGGCAGGTTATTGCCGAAGCCGGGTAAATCTGCGTTGTTTTATTTCTGCTTTTATTATGCTGTTATTATTTATGCTGCAATTATTATATATATTTCCGCATTAATTTTTAATTATTTTTAGTATCACCCTTTTCATCCCTCTCTAGGGTGAAATCAATCCTACAGAATTTTCATAGGATTGTAGTCATCAATGGACGATTGGTTTGGCAGCCTTGAAGAATTTTCTTTTGGAAGGCCGTGCAAATCGCCAAATTATGGGTGGGAAACCACCAACATATTCTACTCGGACCATATTTTTATGGCGAAACTTTAGAAAGTCAGAATTGATCAGGAAGCATGTGAAGGTCATACGATTTGGGTAGTAGGAAAGTAGGCATAGATTTATTAGGCCTTTTCCCAATATAGGGAAAACCAAGAAACTTTTATATTGGCTGGAGTACATGACGTTTTTTTCATTTGAGGAAATACCTTCGTAGCATAGCAATTGTTGTAGAGCCTAATCAATTAGAGAATCTTAGGACGGATCCTATATCATCCTGTGGCACTACATGCATTGTAGAGCACTGAACTCGGAAGCTCCGCAACAAAGAATTAGATTGGTCCTTGTACAATAGGGAGAAAATCCGATGGAAGGCATAAAGACTCCTTGCCCTAAGCCTTTCTCTAGAAAATTTTCTTTCCAAAATTAGGATTTTGGTTGCACCGTGGTTGGTATACTGGATGGTACAAAATGGTTGCTACACTTTTTCACAACCACCTTACACTCGTGTAGAAATTTTTATGCATGTTTAGGGTATTTGCATACATATTTTCACGACACAATTACACACTAATGCTAGGATTGAGCTCATTTTAGTAAGTCTATAGCACATAATCACAATGCACTATTGGTTGAGTAGATGGTTATGTAGATAACTTGGTTGTATAACATGGATATTATTACGTGTTATGTTGTTTGCCCCTTGAAAGATTACGGGATGAAATTATTTAAAGGGGGAGAATGTAACACCCCGCAAAATGAACCTAAATAAATGAAATAAACTTTAATAAAATATAATAAGGTAGAATATGGAAATTTTGGAAAAGTTGGCATTTGACCACGAAAGTTGTTCCATTGCGTTCATGGTGAAATTCTGATCTATTTTCATAATATGCTGAAAATAGAGCTCAGACGAAGAAGTTATGAACGTTTGAAGTTTTTAGATTTAAATTAATTTAGTTTGAATTCAAATTAAAATGAGAATTTAAAGTTTGGGTTTGAATTTCAAAATTTAGCTTGGGGTTAAGTAAATGTTTAATTAACCTTTAATGTTAAAATTAATTAGGTTAAGAAATTAATTAAAAAGTAGCAGAATCAATAATTACCCAAAATTACATATCGGTCGGCCCCTAGCAATCAGCCGACCTATGGGGGGCGGTCGATCGGTTTATCATGAAAATTTGCAGTGGTGGCTAGAGTTTGATAGGAGGAATGCTCCAGATTTCTCCGTTTTAAACTATTTTCATCCAATGGTTCTAGTGCATTTCAACCCCTAGAAATAGAACCGCATCATCTTCACTTTTTATTCAATTATTTTGGAATTCAATGAAACTCTACGATTATTATCTCTTCAAATTAGATTTAGAAACTCCACAGAGAATTCAGATAAGAATTCAATCTATTTTCTATTTGTTTCTCCTTCCTCTAACCTATTATTATTATTCTATCATCCGTCAACTATTCTGAATCTAATAAAAATATACACATCCTCCATACATACATACATACATACATACATACATACATATATATATATATCAAAAGAGAAAGATTCTGAAAGAGATTATAAGGCATGCAAATCCAAAGAAGGCGAAGATAAGGCTATTCCGTGAGTGGAAAACTTAGTATTTCTTTTTCAGGAATTGTTTAGTGTATCTCTACAGATTTGAATATGCCTTAGGGATTTTGGGATTGCAAAAATACGATAGATAAAATCCCTTAGAATTCCTTTTTATTTCGAAATGTCAATTTACATGGAGATTCTCAATTATTTATGTTAATCTAATGGAATTTGTTTATTTATTCAATTTATGATAATTTCTTAGTCTGTTCCACTTCTCCTTCCTTTTTGGTTCAAATTGTGATTCTTTAATGAAATAAGGGGTTTAGATTATGGTTTTATTCGTAGTTTGCACCACTTATTCCACACAAAATTTTCTTTATATAAGAGGAGTTGGATACAATATGGAGTTTAGATTGCAATTCCTATTGTTTAGAATATTACAATGAATTGGTGTAATAAATTGAGTTTCTATTTTATCTACAAGTCTGTTATAGCAGTTTTGGTTATGAATATTTATTCCATGTTTTAGATATTAGAATCACTTATTTTGGTATGTTGAAATCTTAGGAATTTGAAGAAAAAGGACTTGTAATAGTATTTGGTTACGGAATTGACATTTAACGCTAGTTTACGGCGTAAAATCGGTGCATTTAGAATTTATTAGGTGCGAATATTTATTTATCTCTATAGCGTAATTAACATATAATTATTGCATGTATGTCGTAGTTAATTAGGTATTTATTTTTATTTATTCCTCCATTAGGAATGTAATTGATTGTTAGGCAAAAATAAGCGAAAACTCTTATATATCCTAGTTATTATTTGAAACATTCACCGTTTGGAGGCCCAAAACTAATCGCTACAGATGTTGCAGTTATCTATAGTTGTTGTTTTATGATAACCAAATGTGGTAATGTAAGATATATTGATATACCAAGAACATATGGATATGAAATTTTTTTAACTCAATTTTAAAACAGATTTCTCATCCCATTTCAAATCGCATTTCATATTCATTACATAGTCCCAATTCATAAACCACGTTCTGAGAAATATAATTACTACAAATTACGCAAAGAGCGACATATGAAGATGCCTCCTTAGTTGATTAGTCTAAATATAGCATTAAATATTTTTGTCATTACATCCAATTACACAATGGAATCAAACAGAAAGAACTCCTAATAGCTAGCTTGCCTCTTGCACGTCTTTGGATGTTTGTTCGTCTAAGGAGAACCTAAATACCTTAACTCTCAAACTACACAAAATCAGTTAAAAACCCAAGAGTTTAAGTGGAAAAAATAAATTTCAAGTCCGACAAAAAGTTTGATGTGAATAATAACCTACCATCTCGAACTATATAGGTATCTAGTAAGACCACGCTGCTTAACAGAACAGATTTTCCCTTCACTAGTATTTTAAGTCAATTTATGATAACCATATACTGTGCGCCTGCATCCATAGTGGATAAAACATAACATAATAAAATGTATCATGATGATGTGAAAACATGCAATATGCTCTAGATTTCTCATCCTCATTCACATAACTATCTGTCTCAATTTATAGTTTCTAGGGTCACGTTAACCATCAGTTTTCATGGGCTGACTAATAAACTGTTCCAAGCTTATGGACTATCTGTCTAGTTTCATAGTTTTCATAGGAACTAAGAACCTATTGGTGTCTTCCAGCAACATCATCTAATCATAGTTTTCATGGGGTCACTATGAACCTATTGGATTCTCCAATAACATCTCTCATGTCATAGTTTTCATTGGTTGACTATGATCCTATTGATCTCTATCAACAACCTGTTACGGGCATAGTTTTCATAAGATCACTAAGAACCTGTTGGCCACTGCCAATAACAATTTCCATAACATATTTTTTATGGGATTACTAAGAACCTGTCTAAACCAATAATCTTTTGATCAGTCTCAGGCATCCTATATTATGGCCTGTCTGACCCCGTGAATGCAGTTCTACTCACACGGAAGTTAATTCAATGTACATTCACTACTGGGTCAACCTAGCCTTTTGTTCTGCCCTTAACACCCCAAAATGCAGCTATGGGTTAATAATGAAGTGAATATGATTACACAAGCATACATGATAGCTGATCAAATAACACAACAATATAAACATCCATGGTTTAATTCCTTGTAATCATTTATGGTTAATACTTTTAACCCACTATCTTTAGCAAGGAAAGCTTCCTCAAAAATTTCAAGTCAAATGCCACTACAAAACTCTTTTATATCATTATGTGTTTAATTTAAAAATGATATTGGGTTCTCTAATTTAAACTAAAGCTTTCGACTATATCCTTCGGATCATTATGACATTATGAGATACGCTTCGTCGATCTCCCTTTCGACATCATAGAGCAACCAAGCTCTCCGTCCCCTTCCATTTAACTAATATTTTTGAAACAAGCGACTATGCCCCTTTCGCCACTTTACTCGGGTGATGGGACCTTTCGAAATCATTGCTTATATGTAGAAGGCCCTTCCACTACTTCTTTGAAACCATGAGGAAGGAGAGCCTGTCGACACCATTGATTGGATGCGGCACTACCCTTCAACCTATGTAGTTAAACATGCATGCAGAAGGAACCTTTTGACACTATCAACTAGTGCGGAAGGTACCCTCCGTAATGGTTGGACTTACTTAAGTAGAAAGGTACGGAAGGTATGTTGTTGGCACCATTGATTGGTGCAACACACCCCTTCCATCTTCATTGATTAACATACTTGGGGAGCATATAAGAGCGGAAGGAACCCCTTCTACACTATCTACTAGTGCGAAAGGTCTTTTCCATGATAATTGGATTAACTAATGCGACAGTGCACACTTATTAAAGTGTATGTATGCGAAGGGACCCCTTCGACACTATTGATTAGTGCGGAAGGACTCTTCCGCCTTCGTTCTAGCATATGTTATCTACAGCGACACTCATATCCCCATAGTGTTAAAAAAGAAGCGGAATCAATGCTTTTGAAGGCATCCACGCTTTCGAAGGTACCAAGTAAAGCAATTTCTTTTTACCTAACCCCTTATGTTGTAAATTTTCTGTTGGATAACAAAACCTTTATAAAATTCTTTTCAGAATTTACTGCCGCATGTAATCCCTCAATGCTTCGATACTTAATTAAAATTATTAATTAACCTTTGCATTTAATTAATCATTAAATAGTAATCTTTCTAATTAAATCCAAAACTCCCTCAAATCTCTTGAGAACAATCTTAGAAATTCACATAATTCCAAAATATAATATCTTTATCATATAAAATTTTCAGCCCAAAAATAATTAATTAATTCTTTAAATTAATTAAAACTTGAAATATCATTTCTTTCACTCGAAAATTCATAATAAATTATCCATGGCTTGCATTATGAAAATTTAAACCCATCTCCAAAATAATGTTTTACACAACTTCAAAAGTCATGGCATTTGGAACTCATTTTGCACGATTTTATCCTTAAAACCAAATTACGTTATTCACAAAGTCCTTGTTTAAATTACAACACGACATTTAAATCAAAACATATCATCATTCATCTAATCATACGATCTTAAATCTCAAACCTGAATTAAACATTCAAGATGACTTATATGAGATGGTTTAGATCATTACTCACCTTGTTTGGATAAGGAACTTGAGATTTGTTCTACACTTTAATCTTCCTAGCTTGAATCTTATCCTCTGATTGATTTTTGAGCTTCTCTTCTCTTAGGGTTATGATCGGCCTTGTTTTTCTTTCATTTATGTTTTTTTTTGTAAGAATGTAAATGAGAATGAGAATGTGTTAAGGAGTTATGGGGGTTTGGCTATTCCCATATTGCCCTTGCCTTATTCTCTTAGGTTTTTAAGTCATAACTCTTTCTCATTAATTAATTTAGTTAAGGCACGACCTTTGTTAGTTTTCAATTCTCAATTCCTTTATCAATCTAGTCTCTACACTATTCTATATAATTTATCTAATTAAATATCCTGAATAATGCTATTTAAAATTAGGGGAGTTACATTATTCTAAGGCGTAATAAGAAAGATTCCTTATAAGACCTTAATTATGAAATAGTGAGATGAGTATTATTATACATATATATTGAGAGTATTTAATTTATGGCTAAGCCATAAGGATGCGAGGTCAATAGAATTACATGACGGAAGTCTGACCTTCACTTTGAGGCTACCAACAATTGTGCATACTTTATATTGATGTGGGATATCGTTATGATAAATATTTATAATGATGCGAGGTTGGTCCCAAATTATGTAGGGAAAATCTACCCAGTTAATCTAGCTACCAGTTCTTACAAATACTCAGAATAATGTGAGACATCATTATGAGTATGGGCCATAGTACAAGGGGCCTGCTTCAGGGTATTGAGGTATTAAGTGGTTATTTGAGGGTCTGCCTCTTTTTCCTAAATAAAGTATTAAATAGGCATAGGGGATACGTTATATGGTATTTCTATAGGGGTCCACTTTTGGATGAGGTATTAAGTGATTGACTGAGAGTCCGCCTTTCTAAATAAAGAAGTTTTAAGTGACTTGAGATTACATGTGATGTTAGCTAGATAGTACCATTGAGGAGCACGCCTTAGGAATGTGTATTAAATGATCGAGTCTACCATTATTAAGAATGATCGGAGTCTGTATATTCTCTAATAAATGGTATTAAGTGACTTGGGTACTATCTCTTGCATCGCTAGTTAATTATAACATGGGATTCGGGTTATGGGATTTTGGAGAGCTGCTTCTTTCCTTTGCTTCTTTCCTTAAAAGAAGTATTAAATGATTTTAATGGTTTTTTGTTCGTAGACATATTTTTATTTTGAAGTATACTGCCCAAGTACCAAGGTAAGACATAAGGTTTTATTCATCGGACACTTGTTCTTCTGACTCCCTCCTCATTACAACACAGACTAAAGGACATTGATGGCGAAGATGATGCTTGGAGACGAAGGGGTTTGCTTGTGGTAATGTTTATCATGTTCACTCGCTTTTATGTGTACCTATGGATCTGGACTATTGTTGTAATAGATTTATGATATGATATAATGGTACTTTATATTTTGACATATTTATGATTCTGAAATAAATGGATGCACTCCGCTATTATATTTTGTTCCATCCGCTGTGAGTTTCGAAAGTTTAGTCATGGCTCCATACTGTTATTTTCTTCTACCAACAGCTTATCTTAGAATGGATCTAAGTTTCAATATGTCTTTTTTGAATCGAAAATTAGGCCTATTCTGGGGTGGGTTATTACAATTCTAGTGAGGGGAAAACCAGTTCTTCATATGGCGGCATGGTCTCACTACATATTATGTTTTGGATAAGGTATTATTCACACTAGACTTTATATCTGATCTGTATTTTAATTAATGTTTTCTCTATAAACTCACGGGTACTCATTCTAGTAAGTTGAGTTTATGGGTTTGGGTAGGTTACTTTAAAGCCAAAGGATGAAGATCGAAGATGAAGAAGGAGACTTCGTTAGCAGTAGATAATAATTGTTTCTATTGTTTTAAGAGTTTAAGGCAGCATCATCATATGTTGACCTGACTCTACCGTATTATTTTCTATTGTATATGTGGGTACAACTTTGGGGCTAATTTGGAAAAAGGGGCATTTCACTAGAAGGACAAACTTTGCAGTCCAATTAGTTTCTAGGACACACATCCACAGAAATTACATTCAAGGCTAAAGTCAGCAGAATAATTACTTTTAAGGACAAAGTCAGTAGTCCAATTACTTTCAATGACATAATTTCATACGTTTTTAGGCCGTAGAACTAATTATTTTGCATTTTGTCCTTAAAAGTAATTATTTTAGTTGTGTGTCCTAGAAACTAATTGCACTTTCTAAAGAGGCCTTGTGGCTAATTTCCACTTGGAAAAATGTGCGTAATGTATATTACGGCAAATTATTATGTATTATGAATATTTCAGCTGCTCTGTTTACTTAGATTTTTATTCTTGTTGAATAGGGCCAGCCAGCACATAGTTGGGTAAATGGGTTAATTTCGAAAAATTATTCCATTTTGGATCTTATTCGGCATATGAAGTTTAAATTTATTTAGATCCGGTCTAATTTTTCTAAATAAAATCAGTATTTTATTTAAATTGTAAATTAAGTTTCATTTTATTGTTATGATTATATATTTATAACTTGTGTATAATACACATGTGCCTTTACATGCATGTGCAATAAACAATGTACATGTTTTAGCATGCCCATGTATAAGTGCAGAGATTTACACTACAACGGCATATTAGCCCCTTCATATGCATATGTGTTATGTCATATACATGTGTATCTATAATTTTAAACATTATAAAATAATATTCGAAGCATACACGTGTTTACATGTGCGTGTGCATAACTAACATTATAATTTAGAGTAATTGTAAATATCAATGTTAATAACTTTGACTTTAAATTCTATATTAAAATTAAAATTTCAAATTTGGATCTTGATCTATATAACAAAATATCTAGAGATTTCAAATTCATATCAGTATATTAATTTTAAACAAATATATATATTATTTATATTTTGAAAATAATAATTTTTTAAATATCATATGTACATATTCTTATATATATGTATGTGTAATAAATTATTTTGAATGTATATATATGTACATATAAACTATATGTATATGTTTTAGTGTGAATAAATAATTAAATAAATAAACGTATATACATATGTATATCAACATATGTTCGACCTTAATAATATTAATCAAAATAATTTTTCTTTGTTTAAAAGCTTATGGTTTTTAAAAAAAAAATATTTTTTTGTTTAAAGATTTCTATACATAAATCTTAATGAAAATTCGATTATTTTATGTAAAAGCTATTCGAAAACATATGCATAATTCTATTAAATATTTATAAATACAAATTTAATTGAATATACATAAAAATACTAAAAACTATAATGTGTATGTATATTAACAAAATATAAATATATATTTTATCAAAATATAAATTGGGTGGTACTTAGAGTATTTGACGTTTCGATTGTGTAGGTCTTAGGAGTAAATTCGATCAACGATTAATATCTAACAATTCGAATTAACATTCACATATCACCTTAGCTAGTCGTGTGACATCTGGCCAAATTTACCACTAAAATAGCTTTGGTAAAATCTAATTTTACTTATTTAAGCTTTTCCCTGTAGTGACAATTATTCACACAAATTCTCTTCGTCGAAACTAAATCGCATTAGGACGTATGGAATTTGGTAATGGTCAAAATCTCAATATCGTCCGTATTCAACTTTATATTTCAAACACAAAGTCCTTAGTTCAATAATAATAATTATTGTTAACCAAACTAACTTTGGCGAAAGATTTTGACTTTCGGTTGACTTTAGTTAACCGTGATACCAGCCTCATATAACCAAGGACACGAATCCTCTATTGAACAGTGTTTTACTTTTAATGCTTCTATTCGACCTAACTATAGCCGTTCGATAGAAGTCTTGTCATGATTTAACTATAATCAAAGCAAAGTTTCCACACTGAAGCTCAAAAGTATTCTCAAGTTTGTTGAATTGTGTAATATTGTCATATCGATATTTTCTATTTGACCTCAATTATATTGACCTACAAAAAACTATCAGATGAGTCATTCAATAGTTATCTAATAACTATAGTTACATAATCACTTGGTGCCCCTTTTAGTCGTGAATAATACACCGTCCGACCTTTGGAAAGAATTACTCTAGTCTCAACAGATGCGTCGATATCTAGTTTCGGCATGTCTTGATTGGGAATATTTAAAACAATGTATTTATTATAAACATTGTGATAAAATACTCATGATTATAACAATTGTAATTACTATCACCAACACAACATTCATAAACTTTTTGTTAAACATACTTGAATTAAATAATTAATTAATTATAGCACATTACATTGAGTATATAACAGAAAGAAACCACCTTTTATTTCGAACAAGAGATTATTATAGAGTTAAGAATTTACAAAAAATTACAAATTTTTATAGAATTTTTGGGATATCCTATAAAATTACACAAGCCTGATCTTGCCTCAAGCTTATTGGGACCGACATTCCTAATGTAGGCTGGATAACCTCACACCTTCTTTTACTACCAATATCGACATCAAGAAGATCCTACATGATATTCAACCTCGATGTCGTTAGAAACAGCGAGGTAGATGATGTGACAAAGGTTGTTGCTATTATTGTCATCATCAAGGAAGCCTTACACATCAACTAGCATTGATATCATTAACATGATGATGACGACATCAATAAGCATAGTCAGAAGAGCAACATCAAAAGTACTAGACTTAACGAGGAACACCAAGCCTTCATCTCAACATCACCCCCAATCTATAAACAGTTGCAGTTGGGACCCGTCGAGGATCAACATTGCCAAGTCATCAAGCCAAATGGGGAGCAATACATATCTACACATGCGATATCGATATCCATTAATGTCAATGTCCATAGATGACGTCAACATCACATTCTATCAACAAAGAGGAGCCGATGTTGAGTATTGAGACTACAAAGGCAATGTTGTGGAAGATGAAATTGTGCAGACTTCGATGCACAAAGATGCTGATCATGTCAAGGCCGAAAAAGCATTTGTCTTTAACACTCGACGAAGCTAAAGATGCCGAGATTCGTGAATGCTGAAGTTGGCCGCCTGCCAAAATCTATAAATAGGGGCCGAGGGTCTTCATTGTGGGGCCGAATTTTTTCCTTCCTCGCTTCTTACTCGTTTAAAATCCTAAACTGAATTTGAGATTCGGCTCAATGTAAAAACATGAGTGTTGTATCTAGAGCAATTTTTTCAATTAATAAAGATGGTCTGATTAGCTCGATTTGAATTGCGATCTACACATTTACATTCTACTTTGATTTCATTTCAGAACTCATAATCTCGACATAATTGTGCACGTTGTAATAAACCTCACCAAGCCTCGTAGTTTCTTGTAACCTTGATGACCTCCATATTAATTGTCCATTGAATAACTTTAGACTCGATAACGTCATAAACCTCGATATGAAAGTTGAAACTCGACATGTATAAATATGCCTAACCTCGACGACTCTGGTGATTTCATGCCTAACGTCGATGAATACAATGGCATCATGCTCAACCTCAATGACTCCTATTGACCTCAACAAGACTCTCCTCTACAACAATTCTTTATTTTTATACTTTGGGGTGTTGACGAATTTATTTGTTAGCATATTTGGCACTAGAAGGAGGACCCAAACCTTCGATCTATTGCCATTCTCTCTACAAACTAATTGCATGATGGCTCTTTTGTTACTTAAAGAAAATGGTAAGGGCCAAAAGTAATAATGACATATCAAATGAAGAAGTTGCAGCAAGCAACTTTAGAAGACAATGTTGTCGTGAACTTCAATTTGGAAAGTATGGAAATTGGGTAACCTTCAACTATAACAAGAGTCGCAAGCAATAAGACCAAAATTAAAAATTTACTACAACACGCAATAGCTATGCGAGTTCTCTTTAAAGGAGCTCCATCTCAAGAATCTTTAAAGGCAACATAACTTATGAAAGGAGAAGATGAAGCACAATCTCTAAGTAAGGACCAAAATGAAAAACAAAAAGGAAACCAAGAAAGTCAAGCTAAAAGTCCCCTTATGCAGCCAAATAGTTCAACCCAAAGAGACTATAGTGATTACTATGATGAATAAACTAACCAAAAGGATATTATCAACCAAATAACAAAGCATGTACTCCTTGACCTAGGGAAAAATCATATCCTTCGAAAGACTCCTTTCTAAGAAGAAATAATAACTGTTATAATTCCATCTCGCATTGGAATCCCTCCCCTAAAGTATGATAGAACCACTGATCCAGATGATCACCTAGTAGCTTTTGAAACTCGAATGAATCTATATAATGCCTCTAGAGTGATCTGTTGCAAGATCTTTCATGTAACTTTTCATGCAACAGCTATCAAATAGTACAAGAATTACCAAGGGAAAACTATCCATTCTTGGGAACAAATCTCTTATGAATTCATGATATAATTTTACATATTCAAAGACCAAACTATGGATATTAGCCTGTTAGCTACCATCAAGCAAAGACCAGGAGAATCATTTGGTGAGTACTTGAAGAGATTTAATACATTAGCATTAAAAATAGAAAATGTGACTGGCAGAGAAAAGGTTATGGCAATTCATTTAGGATTGATTGAGCAAACTTCTTTCTGGGAGGAACTTTATATTCATGGATGTAAAGATCTATGGTACTTCTGTTCTCAAGCTGAAAATTTTATTCAGATGCAGGAGAGGCATCCTGCTACATGGGAATCTTAATAGAATCAAAGAGAAGGAAGGTTTAACTTCGAACATCCTAGTAAAAGGTCAAAGGATAGTGAAGATATAAAAAGGGCTTGGAAAAGGATTTCAAATTTTGACCATGCGAACTTAGGCGAGCCTCTTTCTCGCATTTTCACCATAGCAAAAGACGACGAAAATTTCTCAGTTACTCTTAAAATACAGAGCCATTCTGAGCCTAACAAAGGAGAAGATTATTACAACTATCACAAAGTAAATGGAAATAAGACCGATGATTATCATATATTGGTAGGAATAATTCAGAACATGATTAAGTCAGGGCTTTAAAGGAATTCATTAGAGAAGCTTAAAGGACTCTTACTCCAAAAGAATAGTCCAAACACTTGAAATCTAACTTGTTATACAAGAAGAAAGCAACTTAGCAACTTCAAATATAAACTTCTATCAGGCCATGAAGCCTTGTTGTAATCACCCGCTATGGATTATCTTTACTCATAGAACTTTTTAAATTTGATTTGTACTTGAAGTCAATCATGTATTAACATAAAATTTGAGTGCATTTATAATTAAAAACAAAACCAATCCACTACGTTCAAAAGATTCTAGGATTCCTCATTAAAGCATGATAGATTTCTAGCCATCTCTAAAGGGAGATAACTCAAATGTCTAGAATAAAGTGGTTCTTTATCTCAAAGTTTGAATCAGTGCAGCATAAAGAATTTCTTTCATGGAACTTCAAAGTATCACCAATCCTCTATCAAAAACCGGTTTCTAGTGAAATATTCACAAACAAGACATTCCTTTTTTGTTAAGCAAGACCTTCGGAGGTAAAACTATATACATACATACATACATACATATACATACATACATACATATACATACATACATACATACATACATATACATATATATATATATATTATAAAAGGGTAAAAGTAAATGCACCGACCTTATTTTCATCAAGTTATTTTATTACCAAAAACAGATCTTCTAAACATATTATCAAGAGAAATTACTTTCAAAAATTAAGAAAGAATATTTTTAATCACCCTACATATCAGGAAAGACAAATGCTTATCTGTTTCAAGAAATGATTTATACAATCTTTGAAAAATGTTACATAGCATTAGTAAATGCACGAGATATATTTTAGCTGATCATGTTTTGACAAAAACATTTTCAAAGCTTTCTAAGACTATTGACAAGGAAAATCTATTCATATTGTCTTAACAAAAGTTTTTAGAACTATCAAAAGCTCATTGGCAATAAATTTAATTGGAGAATCCTATTCTCAACTATAAGGTTGGTGGTTCATGAATCATGACCACCCATTCTTCTACTTGAGATTCATGTTTCTGCTATCAGAATAATTTAAACACCCTTATTAGAGACAACATCAAGAAAGGATTCCTTTATAAAAAATTCAAATGTTCAAATCCTTTCTAAAAATACAATTTATCAAAGGACCTTTTACAAAAACTCTTTCTCTCTAAAGAAGTTCCATGACAAAAGAATTGATGTTCAAAAAGGATTTTCACAAACATTATAGTTGGCCAAAAGTTATTTAAGCCCTTACCAAAGGCACCTTTTAGAGGGAGGGTTAAAACCTTTAAAGCCCAGGGAGGGTTAAAATATCTAAATCCCTTACCAAAGGCACCTCCTAGAGGGAGGGTCAAAACCTCTAAAAGGCTTCTCCGGAAGCACCTCCTAGAGGAAGTGTCAAAACCTCTAATGTCCAGTCCAAAGTACCTCCTAAAGGGAGGGTCTAGTCTAGCATCCACAAGCAATCTTTAGAGGAAGGTCGATCAAACATGAACCGCAACACTTCAAGGCGGAGTCAAAGCTCAAAAGAAGCACAGATAAAAGAAAGGGCTGAAGATGTCCCCGACTTAAAATAAAATTAAAAGGCCTGAAAATGGGGGCATAAACAAGCAAAAAGGACGAAAGTGTCCAAAGCCCAAGATGAAAGAAAAACTCAAAATAAGCAAGGACCTCAAAAGGGACAAAGGTGCCAAAAGTTATAAAGCAAATAAGTAAATGGACGAAGATGTCTACAATTCAGAACAGAAACAGAACTCTAGAAAGAGGCAAAAAATGAAGGAAAGACAATTTGTGAAAAATCCAAAAAGATGCAAAGATAAGTGACATAAAGAAATTTGAAAACTAATAGAACGATGAAAGGAATAAAACAATGAGCCCATTCTTACCTAAAGGATAAAGGTACCCAAGGGCTTTAGAATTAGCATCGGATAGAACTAAGAATCTTGTGCTTTAATTCTGTCCAGGGTACCATTATTAGCTAGTTGTCTGATTTTATACCACTATTGGATGGATTTTTAAGTCATCTATTTGTCAGATGAGATCCTGACAAGTTTTTTGATTGAGTTTTCAATTTTATGAATTCTTAATTTCCTCATTGATTTTCAAGATGATTTACAAACTTCCTATCGAATTTCGGTTTTATAGATTCCAATCTTCTTACTAGTTCTCATAATTATTTTTGGATTTTTTCATTGATTTCGTGGTTTTCTTAGGAATTCGATGTTTTCATGCTATTGTTAGATAGGAATTACAAATAGGGACACTAAATGGATTTTTGCTCTTCTTATTATTAGAAGATGGCGATGGATGAAAATGGTAGCCTTATGATCTTCTTATTACCTGACAGAGCTTTGGATTAATACCGAACCATTTAATAGTTTATTGTTTAACGAACATCTAATTTCTTAAAATCACTAACATGTCATCAAAATAAAGTGCAAGATTGAGAATAAAAATTGAAATTAGAAGACGAGCTAAGGGTTATACATTGTCTTGCACCAAACTAGAGTTTTAAAGGAGCAAAGCTTAAATAAGAAGAAAATCTGATGTAAAAGTTCAACAAGTAACCTAATGATGAAAACTAATTTCCGATAGCCAAAGAAAAATTGATTCAAAAAGGATGTTTTGAAACTTACATTAACCTTTTAAGGGGGTCATGGAAGGACCCTACATTCCTCAACCAGGCAACATTGTTCTATGTTTCCATTAACGGTGCCAAAAAGGCCTTATCGTCTTCCTTTCTGAAGAAGGTTATGGATGCTCTATCCAATAACGTTTCCAAAATAATACTTTGTATTTCTATTTTAAAAATTTACAATTTGAACTTTTGTTTTAAAATTTACTTTTATTTATTAGTCTCTTGTACCAAAATTATCATCTTAACAAAAGCTATTGTTCGTTTCGTGTTTTGGAGGGAAGGAAGATTACTAAGAAAAGCTCACTGAACATGAAGTAATACAAAAGAATTCTAGGGTTTTGTCCTAAAGAACAAAAGCTTTTCTTACACTAAGGGGCTAATATTACTACCACTATCGACATCAAGAAGGTCTTGCATGACATTCAACCTCGATGTCGTTAGAAACAGCAATATCGATGATGCAACAAATATTGCTGCTATCATTGTCATCGTTAAGGAAGCTTTATACATCAGCTAGTCTCAACATCATTAACACGATGATGTCAACATCAATAAGCATAATCAAAAGAGCAGCGTCGAAGCTATTAGACTCGTCGAGAAACACCAAGCCTCCATCTCAACATCACTGCCAATCTAGAAACACTTGCAATTAGGACTCACGAGGATCAATACTACCAAGTCATCAAGCCAAATGGGGAGAACTACATATCTATACACACAATGTCAATATCCATCAATTTTAATGTCTATAGATGATGTCAATGCCACGTTTTATCAATAATGAGAAGCCGATGACGACTATTAAGATTTTGCAAAGGCTGTGCCAAGGAAGATTCAATTGTGCAGACTTCGATGTGCAACGATGATGATCACGTCGAGGTCGAAAAAATCTTTGACACTCAATGAAGCTAAAGATACCGAGATTAATGGATGTCGAAGTTGGTCGCCCGCCAAACTTTATAAATAGGGACCAAGGGTCTTCATTTTGAGGCTGAATTTTTTCCTTTCTCACTTCTTACTCATTTAAAACCCATCGAATGGGGATTTAGCTCTTTGAAAAACCAAGAGTGTTGTATCTACAACAATTTTTTCAATTAATAAAGAGATAGTCTGATTAGCTTGATTTAAGTTGTGGTCATACACATTTACATTCTACTTCGAGTTTATTCAAAACTCGTAATCTCGACATCATTGTGCATGTTGTAATATGTAAACCTCACCGAGCCTCGTAGTTGCTTACAACCTCAACGACCTCCATATTAACTTCCCATTGAATAACTTCATACTCGATAACGTCATAGATCTTGATATCAAAGATGAAACTCAACATGTATAAATATACCTAACCATGATGACTCCAGTGATTTCATGCTTGACCTTAATGACTTCAATGACATCATATCGAACTTCGACGACTCCTATTGACCTCGATAAGACTCTCCTCTACAACAATTTTTTACTTTTATACATTGGGGTGTTGACGAATTATTCATTAACACATTCAAATAATTAAAGTGGATTTCTTCCAGTGCTATATCTCATATGACATCTTAGGAATAGGTTTAGTAGGTAATAAATTCAACATATGCGCTGTAGTTTCTAACGCGTTCCCTAATAAGATAAAGGTAACCCAGCCTTACTCATCATGGAATAAACCATGTCTAATAAGGTTCCATTCCTTTGCTTCGAAACATCATTGTATTATGGAGTATATGATGGAGTAACTTGAGGTAATTCCAACACATTTTAAGCACTGTTGGAGTTCTTGTCCAACGCAGTCATCTCCTTAATCGGATCGAAGTATTTTAATCTTTTGTTCATTTGATTTTCAACCTCATTCTTATATTCAAATTTCTCATAGACATCGGATTTATTCTTCGTAAGATACACATATTCTAATCTTGATAAATTTTCGGTAAAGGTTACGAAATAAGAACAATTATCTTTACTAATCATAGGCATCGGGCCACATACATCACTACGTGCGAGATCCAAGAGTTCATCAACTCTTTAATTGCTCCCCCAAAAAGGGTGCTTAGTCATCTTACCTCCGATAAATGACTCACGGTGTCAAATGATTCAGAATCAAGTGACGGTAGAACACCTTCGATTTTCAATTTGTGCAGTTGTTTCTTACTTATATGACCTAAACTATAGCGACAAAGATAATTTTTATCTATATCATTCAAAGAACTACTTACAGAACAAACATAATCTGTACCGATGACATAAATGTCATTATCTAAAATATCATCACAGACTTTATTACCATCTAAAATAACGTTTAGAACTTTATCAACATGGTGAAATATATAATTAGTCTCATACAATCTAGACACAAAAATAATTCCACAAATAAAGTATTTTATATAATAGCAGTTCTTTAATGTCAAAAAAAATCCATGTGGCAAACTTAAATGAAAATCTCCAATTGTATTGTATCTACAATAGATCCATTAGCAATTTGAAGCCTTATTTCTCTCTTTTCCACATGATGCCAGTTTTTAAGCACTTTAACGAATTGCAGATGTGAATTCTGGATCTAGTATCTAAAACCCAAGTTAATCTATTGGTTGCAAAACAATTCTAAATTATAAATATACCTCATGGAGCAACAAAACCATTCTATCTTTTCTCTTTAACAATCTTTAGTACTTCGAATAATTCCTTTTCCAATGACCACTCTTATGGCAATGATGACATTTACTCTTGTCAATAGCAGTCTTCTTATTTTCCTCGTTAACCTTATTCTGCTTCTTTGAACCTTTCGAAGATGACGTGTTCCCATTAACATCAAGTGTAGTTCCTTAATCCTTAGACAAAAACTCAGCCAATCTCAACATATTGAGAAGCTCTATGAGGCTTACATTCAATGTTATAGCTTAATATGAATGGCTCATACAGGAGAGTAAGAGATCCAATGATCAAGTTTACTTGCATCTTGTTGCTTATCATTACATCCAGCTATGCAAGTCTATCAATATAGCCTTTCATCGTTATAACATAATCGTCCACTTTTTGTCCTTTGTCATTTTGGTATTGAACGGTTTCTTCATAAGTTCGTACCTCGCGAAACAGGATTGTTCACCAAATAGAGATTTAAGACTATTAAAATTTCATGGCCAGGCATATTTTCATGCTTACTTTACAACAACTTGTCTAACATTTACAACATGATAACCTAGGCAATTTCTAGGTATAAAACCAATTTATCATAAGCAAGTCTCAGTTCGAGGTCAGTATCATCAATGGATTGTTCTTTTGGAGGTGTAGTTATCGACGACCAAAGACGTTCATAAGTTAATGCTATCTTTATTTCTCTTAAAAACATAGTTAGGTCTGGTAAGTTTGTCATTTTTAGGAAACCACTTGGGTGTGGACATTTTCTGCAAATTCTAAATTGGTAGATTTGGACAATTTCATAGTAGAAGTTCTTATAATATTAGTAAGGTTAGATTTTATGTTTCATTTTACCAATAATCCCACTAGTCTTTTATGTACTCTAAACTCTAAGATAAAACATATAAGTCTTTAAACTTCAGTAATAGGTGACAGGACTCGTATACTTTGGAATTCTGACATTGAGGAAAGCTTAACAAGTCATACTCCCGCATATGATGGATAATTCTTTATTGGTTCTATCGTTTACAACTCCTAACCCATGGTTCCTTGTCCTAATCTTATCTTCACATTGAGGAAAGCTCAGAAAATAAAGCGAGATTATTCATTTGTACCTACCATTTCACAATGACCTAAGTATAATGCACACACCTCGACGAAAGCTCAACAAATATATGCAGTTATCTTACCTCGTCTATTCTATATATTAATATAACAACGTATTACATCCCTAGCTTGAGGAAAGTTCAACAACTAAGGAGTATGTAAGCAATCTATTAACGTATAAATGGTAGAGGATAACTACATTAAAGATACATAATCTTTAATACATTATATTGAATGATATCGACTAATGAAATAATGTATCTCTTACGAAATACCTTCACGATTCAAGTGTCGGACATATCAGAAATTACGGTATACGTACCATATGTATGTATGCATTCCTTAAGTCTATTTAGGGTTTCTTAATGTTCCACCTTTAATTTATACATTCATGTTATATAAGTTTTAATTATATCACTTTTACTTGTATAATATTCTTATGTATAATATTATATTAATTAGACCTTATTTAATTAACATTTTAATTAATCTTATATCTTTATTAATATTTGGAATAGAAATATAATTTTTTGATCCAATCTTTAACTACCCAAAATACCCTTATAACATATAGCCGAAGTCAAAAGTTCGACTCCCACATGCAACAAAAGTTTATCTCTATTCCAAATTTTAGCAGAATTCTCTTTGTTTTGTTTTCCTACATAGCTTTAATGTACTTTGTGAAAAAAAAAGCTTTTTAAAGCGTGAAAAAAGGGTTTCATCTTGATGTAAATAAAAATAAATTAAAAACACATTTGTATGATAATCAAATTTTTTTTTTGCTATTTAAAAATAAAATCACAACTAAGATTAAGATTACATATATGTTTGTGTATATATATGTTTTACGGTTTTTTTTATACTCTTCATTTAATGCTTTATTAATGCACTCTTATTAAATGAAAGTAACCAATACTTCATGCATACAATACATATATACACTTACATCATCTTAAATAATTTAAGGTAATGTAACGTATATCGTTATATATTATATATATACACTTTAATTAATTAACTATTTAATTAATTTATTTAATTTATAAATCTAATTAATATTTTCAAATTTTCAAATATATAAATTTATTATATATTTAAACACTTTTGAAACTTATATTATAACATTTATAATATCTTTCTTATTTTAAATTTAACTTTTAAATTTTATTTTAATTTCAAAATAGTTTTGAAAATTAGCCCAACAACTAATTCAAATTGGGCATTTTATGGGAAAAATCAAGGCTCATTTCACCTTTCGAACTAGGACAATCACCAAATAAGATAGGGTACTTGATCACCCAAACCCAGCATAGAATACTTTTCTAGACACCTTATTAAATTAGTAAGCTTAATTAGTTAATCTTAACATGACTTGAATAGACCGCATAAGCTATTAGGCTCTGATACTATTGTTGGAACTGGGCCAGTACGTAGTGGAGCAAACGAGCCAATTTCAAAAAATATATTCCATTTTGGATCTTATTAGGCATATGAAGTCTAAATTTATCTAGATCTGATCAAAATTTATTCTAAATAAAATTAATATTTTATTTAAGTTTTAAATAAATTTTTGTTTTATTATTATGTTTATATTATATAATATATAACATGCATATCATATTCACATGTGTGTATGCATGCAACATAAATAGTGTGCATGGTTTAACATGCTAGTATAAGTGTTGAGATTTACACCGCAATGGACATGTTAGCCCCTTTATATACATATATATTATCTAATATACACATGTCTATAGTTTACACAAACATAACTAACATTATAACATAGAGTAATTGTAAATATTAATGTAAATAACTTTGACTTCAAATTCTAAATTGAAATTTGAATTTTAAATATGGATCTGTATAATATATTATCTTGAGATTTCAAATACAAAACAATATATTAATTTTAACCAAATATATATTAGGTATATCTCGAAACTAATATATTTTTTTAAATTGTGTACGTACATATTCTTAAATATATATACATTAAATTGATATTTTGAATGTATATATTATAAATATATATAAATATTATTTTACTGCAAATAGATGACTATATATATAAACATAAATTTGTCCTTAATAATATTAATTAGACTTAAAGTGTATGATTTTAAAACATTGGCTTTTTTAGTTAAAGATTTCTACACTGAAATCTTAGTAAAAACTTAATTTTTTCTACGAAAGCTATTCCAAAACATATGCATAATTTTTATTAAATATATTTATAAGTGTATTTATAATACACACACACACACACTCTTTATATGAAATTAGGTATAATAGTAAAATATATTATATAAATATAATAAGTATGGATTTAATCATATTAATGCATAATATTTTTATTTTTGAAAATTATAACGTGTGTGTATATATATTAACAAAATATAAAGATATATTTTATATAATTATGTTAGTATTTTAAAATCTATTTTGTTTTAAAAAATCATTTTGAAATATTATTTATATTCGAAAATTAATTTTTTATTATTATAGATAGACGTGAGCTATATATATATATATAATTTTTTAATAATACATACATATATATTTTCATTTGATGTAGACAGCACAAACATATGTGGATTCGTGATAATTTGTATACTATTTAAAGTAGATATAATGGACAATTATATATAAACACACATATACATATATAATAGACATATATATAATATATATGTATGTATGTATGTATGTATGTATATGTATAATAGATTTACCTTCACCAAAGCCTGGCCGTGATATGTTGAATCAACGAACTCATTTAATTCGTATCCAAACATACAGAACGATCTACTAGACTAAAAACAGCAGCTACTGATCTACTATTTGTATTTAATTTGTGTTCTAATATATTTGAAATGATGGAAGATAGTGGAGGGGGAGCTAGACCAGAAATATGATAGTGGAGGCTAAAAATTAGAAGCAGAAAAATGGGGTTTGAGATGTTTAAATAGGGGATATAAAGGGGCAAAAAGTGGATCCAAATCCCCATTTCCCTCTTGCTGTTTCACACATTTTGAATCGATATTCAACTTAAACTGACCCCCCATGGCCAGTCATACATACCGATATCTAGTCCTCCAAATTTCTTTAAGCCCAATCAAATAAATGTGCATTTAAATCTAATTCAAGACACACATCGATATCATATATCAATACATGTGTTTGTAGCTTTTATATACAGACTATATTAATACCGATCGATACAAACTAAATAAAATTTTATAAATATTAATCGATTTATACAATTATAATTAACTAAATCAGGTGGTAGTTAAAGTATTCAAGGTTTTGGTTGTGTGACTCAGTGTAAATTCGGTTAGCGATTAACATCGAACAATTCGAATATTAATGTTCACACGTCACCTTAGTTGGTGATGTGATATTATGGCCAAATTTATCGCTTACATAGATTCGATAAAATCAAATTTTACTTGTTTAAGCATTGCTCTATAGTGATAAGTATTTATACAAATTCCCTTTATCAAAACTATATCACACCAGGACTTATGGAATTTGGTAATGGTCAAAATTCTAATATCATCCATATCCAACTTTATAATCCAAACATAAAGTGCTTGGTTCAATAATAACAATCATTATTAAACGAACTACTCTGATCAGAGATTTTAACTTTAAGTTGACTTCAGTTGACCATAATACTATCTCATATAACCGAGGAGACGAATCCTACATTGAATAGTATTTCACTTCCAATGCTTCCACTTGACCCAACAAAAGTCGTTTAATGAACGTCGTACCATTAACTATAACCAAAGCAGAGTTTCCACAATGAAGCTCAATAGTAATCTCAAGTTGGGAGAATTGTGTAATACTGTCACATCGATATTCTCCGTTTGACCTTAGTTATATTAACAACATAAAACTATCGAATGAGTCATTCCACAGTTATTTGGTAACTATCAGTACATAATCCCTTGGTGCCCCAGTAGTAATGAGCAATACACCGCCTAACCTTTGGAGAGCGTTATGTATTCCAGTCTCAACGAATGCATCAGTATATAGTCTCGATATGTCTTGACTAGGAATATTTAAAATGATGTGTTTATTATATACATTGTGATGAAATACTCTTAATTACAATAATGTAATTATTATCACAAACGTCCATTTATGGATTTTCTGTTAAATATACTTAAATTAAATAAAATAGTTTATAACAAAAAGTAAACACCTTTTATTTCAATGAGATTTTATTTCAAAGTTAATAATTCACAGTAAGTTGCAGAATTTCCCAAAGGACATGCCCCTAACTCTAATAATTCTTATATATACTGGGCTCACGTATATCGTTTGGAAATAATTTTGATGATGACTCCAACATCATCGACATTCATTTTTGGATCTTAGAGTAAAGCATGTTACACTATCCATTAATTATTTCATTTACCCTCATAATCTTTACAGTAATAAACCTAAGAGGATACATTAAAATACCTCTTTCAAATGCCCCTTCACAGCATAGTTACACATTCTCCATTTTTTAAACAAATTTCCTTCATTCACATTTAAAATGCATTTTTTCCCATGCCCCTTTCGTTCATACAAAACACACACTTATTTTAAATGTACGTCTAATTGAAATTCTAAGAGAATACACAATACTTCAGATTATGTATCTGTATGATATATATTAAAATTGTACACCTAACTGAAATTGAGCTTATATATTGTAAGATATATATAATGTTTATATTTTAATTTTGAGAATTAAGAAAAGCATGTTACTGTTGGTACTTAGAAAAACGCTTCCAACTACCATTAAATTTTTGTTGCCCATCGATTTTTTTCATATACCGATGACCATCATAATCTATTTTCTCATTTAGTCCTAAACAACCGTATCCTCTTCATCTTCCTCAGAAAAACTAATATACGCTATTTTAAAATATCATCGGAAAACAAAATTTTCAAACCCTACGATGAAAAAAAAATCTTCCTTTTTATCTAGATAAAGTCAAGTGAAGATTTAGTGAATGATCCTAATTTTGATAAATGCAAAGCAAGTTGGTTTACTTTTTATTTCTTAAAGTCTATTTTGTTTTTACGTATTAATCTTATAATTGTTGTTCAGGGTTTTTTTTAATTGTTATTTTAAGATGAGTTTAGTGATTGTATGATTGTGTGGCTAACACAAATTTGAAGGATATAAAGTTTGATGATGTCGTAACTGAAAACCTCCATGTAAGTTATTGAATTGTCATGTTTTATTATACAACGTTCATGTCATTTTTTCCTTTATATTTTTTTCGTTATTGGATAAAGGATACCAGTTATAATAAAATTGACAATGAATTTGTTGTTCTGAATGAAAAAGTGTTTGATAATGAAAACATCAATCGGATGCTTCAAAAGACATACAAATTCATTGGATAAACCATTTTTTAACCAACCAAGCAAGTAGTTATTCAAAATTTCATCATCCTAAATACGTTCGGAGAAACAAATTTTATCATTCTAGTTTTGAATTTTTGTGTATGTTAGGTAATTTCTGCTATGATATGAAAATTGTCAAATCGACTATCAGTGAACTTTGTCTATTGTTAAATCAAATTGTGTAAAGTCAAAAAATAAAAAACATGTTTAGAACATGTCTCGTTAAATCTCTTCGATATTATTTAGTTTATTCTTCTACTATTGTTTCCTTATATCTCTTCTCTTTTAAATTTTTTCCATGTATTATCGATTGATGTTTAACTATAATTAATGAAAAACCAGACTAAATATTTTTTAAGTCATGTAATATAACAATTGGTACTCACCGCAGCGGTAATGCTAGTTGAATTTGGTTTAGAGAACATATCTCTGTGTTTTGAAATATCCTGATGCCTATTCAGCAAATAACTGATGTTGAGAAGGAGCGCACTAGTGCCGTGGGCTTTTACTCTGTGTCGTGGGCTTTAGTTATAAGAGCATTTGTGGCTATCACAATTAAGAAAATTTCTACTAAACTACGCATTCTTCCAACTTAGCTGCAGGGGACAAAAGGAGAGAGAGGAAAAAAGATTTTCAAGCCCCTTTCGTTCGTACAATAACAAAAATAATTGGAGAAGGTCTTAGCCATGACGGAGAAGAAGCTGTTCAAAATCTACAACTCTATGTCGAAAATAGAGGAGATTTTCAAGCCCAAAGAAGAAGGCAAGGTTGGAATGTATGTCTGCGGAGTCACTCCATACGATTACAGTCATGTTGGACATGCTCGTGCTTATGTTGCCTTCGATGTGCTTCATAGGTCTGACTTTTCATTTCTTTCTTTCGTATTTGTCAGGGAAAACGTGTTGTTTTGATTAGTGTTGTTTTTTAAAGTTTGGATTTTTGGCATGTTAGGGATTGATTTGTATGAACTTATCAGATGAATCTGGTTCGGGTAATTGTTATCTGGGGAATTTTTGCTGCTGCTTCTGGTGCTGTGATTGTTGTTGTTAGGATTGCAAGTCTAATGTTTTGGGGAAAGTGAACTAATTAAGATATCTGGGATTGGGAGCGATTAAAAGTTTACATGGTTAGGATAATTTATATTTCTGAATAGGTGATTGCTATGATTTTTTTTAATTGATGGCAATTTTCATAGCACCATGTTTGGCTCTGATAAACAGTTCATTTGAATCCTAAGATTATTACAACAAAATGTGTGCTATTACTGTAAAAATACAAAACTTCTGTCATAATTATCCGATAAAAATCATTTGACACATAATGTCAGTATTGCAAGAACAATTCAGTAGTTGTAGATTTCTGAGAATATCTCAGTATTGCAAGAACAATTTAATAGTTGTAGATTTCTGAAAAATGCCTTGTTCTAATTTCATTGGTAGTTCTAAAGATTTAATTGCGTTTTTATATTTCATCCTTGATTGATACAGCATTTTTAACTTCTAAAATTGACAGTTGACATCCATTATCTTACGTGTAGCATCTCCATACGTTGGGTATTCGCTAATTTTGATATGCATGTCAACCTCAGTTTTGACACTATAAAACCGTGTCATCATGACATATCAACTTTCAAGAAAATAATATCAACATTTTTGAATTAACCTATCACCAGTACCTTCATTTAAAATTCAGCATTTTCAAGTAAGTTTCCCAATACAGAAAACATGATATGGGTTTTAAACCATATATGATTGACAGGTAGGTTGAATTTTCAACTACCACTTACTAATAGCAATTCAGGACATACCATTACTGTGCATTACATGAATACAAGTTTACAAAGTGAATAACATAATCACATCAACTGACTCAATTCCAAATAAACTAACAAGTAGAAGGTCATACTTTGCATTAATATTTAAGTGAATATTTTGTTATTACTTGTAACAGATGATTAAGCTAACTACTTATCTGAATTGAAGACTAATGACATATGCTAATAGAATAAAAAAGTTCATCTTACGTAAATTGCCATTGAACAGGTTTCTGAAGTATTTAAATTATGAAGTTACATATGTGCGCAACTTCACAGACATTGATGACAAGGTAACATGACCTTTAAAGCTTCTTCAGTTCTGGATGTATTCTTACTGTAATCTTTTTACAAAACATTTCCGAATATTATTTAAATTAAAGCAATGCAACTGGCCAGATAATTTGCTGCTTTCAAGCAATGTCTAAAATCTGTTGCGATTAAAAATCTTAAAATTATTTATAACAACATTACAGTTGCCACTTCTGAACCATCATGCATGTTTACCATACTTCCGTAGAAAGCAGTGCTGACAATCCGTCTATTATATTTTGTATGCACTGACACTTTTAAATAGGGTACATGGCATATCTTTTGTTATTGTTTTCGCGACATGTTACAGACTGAATGTCATGCTTTCACCATGCATTAAGGCAAAAAGTTCTTATTAATTTCATCATGGATGTGATAATTGTACACCATGCAGGACTACGCCACATTATCTGCAGTGAATTTGTTACATTTGAAGCACAGGTGTTTTATCACTTTGATAGCAAATATCGTTTTATAACACCTCTTACATTCCAACATTCAGGCTTCTTTCATTTTATTCCAACTCCTTGAAAATATAATTCACAATTCCTCATTGATAAGTTAATATATTTTATTTCGTAGGCTCTTTTATTTATAATTCCTGTTGATTGGTCTGAAGTGTTTGATCGATCACATCATTTTTGCTGTCATATAACCAACGGTGGGAGTGCACCTTATTTGCATTAGAAAATTTTAAGCTTAGAACATATGCTGGACTATCTAATAATATCTGTGCGATACAATCTATACATCATGAAAGTGAGACCATTTTATAATTATTATATATTGGTATTCAACCCTTTGAACATCATTGAATTGCGAATCATATATTCAACATATTTTATTGTAACACTCTTAATAATTGGAAGTGGATGTTATTTTGTAGATCATAAAGAGAGCAAATGAAGCAGGCAAAAATCCATTAGATTTGAGTGATGAGTTCTCTAAGGAATTCCTGAAAGATATGGCCGAACTCCAATGCCTTCCTCCAACTCATGAACCTCGCGTCTCCGATCACATGGTCCAAATTATTGACATGATAAAAATGGTGAGGTTATGCTTCATGTACTTATTGACATTAATACAATTAAATGATTTTGGATGCTGAACCTCCTGAAGTTGTTTTCTGAATTTCTTACAAAAATTGTATTAGATAAATTTTGTTTTCTCATTGTATTTTACCTCCTAAGCAGAGCATATCATCATCTTAGTTTTTCTGATCAGACTTTTAATTCTCCTTCATCTCCCCTAGATCTCTCCCGAGATCCAATTTTTGCACTTGGACGAGACGAGATTTCAAGCATAATTTTTAGTTGTTTGACACCCATCTTTCTCGAGATCTTAAGATCTCAACCTGATATGTCGACCGAGATGTCGGTCTGATATGGTCAGAAATCCGAGATTTGAAAGCGTTTCCTATCAAATGTATGTGCACATTAAGGATCATATCATCTACTAGCCATGATTTTAAATCTTCTATTTCTCGCCCTAGATCTTCTCCGAGATCTCCTTTTCACACTTAGACGAGACGAGACATCAGATCGCATACATATCTCATTCGACACTCATCTCATCTGAAATATTCAAATCTCACTGGAAATATGGATCGAAATCTCAATCCGAGATGTTAACTGAAATTATTATCTCTTCTTCTTTTACATAATTTTTTTCCCATTTTCATATAGGTTCAATAGAAACTACTCAATCCAATTACTATTTACCAATTTTCTGTATATACATATGTGTGTGTATGTATTGACGAGTCACAACAAAAGACTTCATTTCTTTTTTATATTCAAATAATAAGGTATTATTTAATCATTATCAAATCATTTAAGCTAATCAAGCTACCACTCTTCTTCAAAATATTAATTTCAACTCTTTTTTTATGTGAAAATTAAGCATGTTACAATTTTATTTTTTACTTTGAAAATTCGAATTGTTAAAATAATCATTAAAGCATCAATTTTAGACATATAAATAGTTCAAGATATTTTGGAGATGTACATTAAGACCTGAGATGCGAATTTGAGATGTACACCCAAGATACACCCATCTCATTTGAGATCTCTTCTGATACGGGATGGTTTAGTGAAAATTTCAAGATGAGACGTGATGGAAATCCGGGATTTCAACCTTGCAACTAGCAAAGATCGTATTTGCATTCTGGTACAAAGGTTTATTGTAAAGTGATATTCAAGAGAATTTTCAATTGGTTTCAGTCATAGTTCTTCTTAGGGCTTACGATCTAATAAATTTTTAGCTATTTGCTACAAGTTTAGTAACTACTATCTTAACCCTTTAAATGCTTAGTGCTGCATCAATGACAATAGATTGAAGCTAACCCACCATTACCATTTATTTGGATTGTAATATAGTAGTTCAATCCAGTTTCATTCTTATATTCCATTAGCACTCTTGCATAAGATTTTCAAAACGGAATTCAAATCGTAAATTAGAAAGTTCGAATTTTAGCTCGAATATGGATTTAAATCGTGGATAGTAGATTGGAAAGTATTCAAGTTGTAATTTGTGTATGTATACTTGTGTGCCAAAATTGTATTTTATGTAGGTCGCCAAACGGCATTTAAGTATGTGAAAGGATAAATTTTATTTCAACCTGTTTTTGGAACTGACCTTTAATGTTTTGCATCTCTATATTTAAAACTTTGTCTGCCCTTTTTTGAAAGATTTTCTTTCCAAATAAAAAAAACCTTGGCTATGATATACGCTTAGAAAGTTCTTACTCAAGAGACCAAGGCATTTGGTTAACTGGATGCGTTATCACTATGAGATTTGGATCATACATTTTTGATTGAAACACGATGTTTGTTTCATAACTTTTCTGTATGCTTTAAGTCATGAAGGTATACTGTCCCTTAGCCATTCTTTTTTATTATTATTTTTGCCGTGAAAATATTATTTTTATCATAAAAAATGATGACTTGCAGGTTTCAAACTGTATGCGTGTAAACTAGGGGTATTATTGTGTTGTGAATCGGTAGTTACTGACATTTTGATCCATAACAAGGCCTCGTCTAATTTTGCATTCTGCATATAAGTGCTCATCTAATTATTGTTTCCAACCAGCCTTATCATTTTCCATGCATCTTATTTCGACAGATTATTGATAATGGCCATGCTTATACTATTGACGGGGATGTTTATTTCTCTGTCGAAAGCTTCCCAGATTACTGCTGTTTATCTCGTCGAAAACTGGATGATAATCGTGCTGGTGGAGGTGGACGAGTGACTGTTGATGAAAGAAAGAAAAATCCTGCTGACTTTGCTTTATGGAAGGTAAAAAAATTATTAGAACTACCTGTCTACCACATTCAATCCTAAAGTTTCCCCTTTTTCCCTAAGAGAGAGCCTATCACAAAAACTGCCCTTGATAACAAAAAATGCTAAAGAAATCATAAAAAAAAAAAGAAAAAAGTAGAAAATTCTTTGTTCTACTCTTATTCTATATTTGTAACAAAGACCTTCAATACAAACAAGTACACTGTTGGTTTATTGGCTGGTATATAATTTGTGTAGTCAACTTAATAGGACTTGCTTTTTTTTGGGTCTTCTACAGAAACAGTTCATTCATTGTTTGTAGTTATATTTTTATAGTCAGCAAAGCCTGGCGAACCTAGTTGGGAGAGTCCATGGGGTCCAGGAAGACCAGGATGGCATATAGAGTGCAGTGCTATGAGTTCACACTATTTGGGTCATCATTTTGATATCCATGGTGGAGGGTTGGATCTGATATTTCCACACCATGAAAATGAAATTGCACAAAGTCGGGCAGCCAACCCTGAATTCAAAGTAAGTTACTGGATGCATAATGGTTTTGTTAACAAGGACAACCAGAAGATGTCCAAATCAGACAACAACTTTTTCACGATCCGTGATGTAAGGAATGCTTCAGTTGTTTTCACTTTGCACTTTATTCTATTCTCACTCTATAATTCATACAAACTTGCATCTTATTCTGAGATGTTTGTTGCAGATAATTCGAAGTTTTCATCCATTGGCTTTAAGATATTTCTTGATGCGTACCCATTATCGAACAGATGTTAATTATTCAGACAAACAGTTGGATGCTGCATCGGATCGTGTGTTCTATTTATATCAGGTATCATACTTCCGTGAAACAATTACACACACATACGTATGTATGCACGTATAGATCAAATGTGCTACAGTACATCTCTTCTACAATGTTTCTGCACCCCACAATTTAAAATCAAACGAAAATTTGGAGATGTTCAAGTTGTACAATGAACATCATCTTTATAAAAAATGAGATTGTTTTGAAACTTTCAGCATGTTCATATGAGCCGCTAAAACAATTATTTAACCATCACATAATTTTGTATTTTTTGTTTTTTTTACGGAGTATCCAGATTAACCAGAATTTTGTGAATATGGTATTGAGTGAAGTAAGAACATATATCAACATAATTTCATTTGATTCCAAATTGTGTTTATTTGTATCTAGCATCTATGCTTATAAGTGTTTGTAACAAGTTATGTTTGGTATGTAGACTCTCAATGATTGTGAAGTAGCGGTTTCTTCATCCATTGATGACAATTCTAAAAGCAAGCCTTCTGCGCAAGCTCAAAAATCAGCTAAGGCATTCCGTGAAGAATTTCTGGAATCTATGTGTGATGATTTACATACGACTATGGCCCTAGACAAGCTCGATAATCTCTTGAAAACAACAAACAACACTTTGGGAACACTTGTGAAGGCACAGGCAAGATTCTAACACGTACCCTGGAGTGTCTTCCTTTTTTGGTCCTCTCTATATTAACTGGTAAATCTGTGTAATATATGCAGGACAAAATCCAACAGCTGCAACAGCAGGACAAAAACCAACAGTTGCAGAAGCAGTTGCAACAGTTGCTGCAGCAGCAGCAAAGTCATTTGCAAGACCTTGTCATATATGAAAAAGAAATCAAAGACGCCATTGGTGTTCTTGGTCTTATCCCTTCTTCCACTTGGTCTGAGGTAATTTTGGGAAATATGCTTATACTCAATCTTTCTGTTACTCGGTTGAGCAATAGTCAAGCAGAACCATTTGCTTTGCTTTTCTTAATTCTCTCACTACATTTTCATTCAAGTCTTGTAATTCACATTCTCAGTTGCTTTCTTATAATCCATCATCAATATTTTCACATAACTTCTCCACATTTTCAAACCTCTCATTGTTCTATAAAATTTAATATTATTACCAATATTTTAACTTGAGCCCTTCGAAAAATTTAAAATTATCGTCTATTTAAATTAAATATATACTTTTTAGTTGAATAATTTACTTTACCTAAATCATCATTCAATTAAATATGATTTTTTTTAGTTTTGAATCCACTATTCATTTATCTAAGCAATTTTTTTTACATCTGAATTTTTCGATATTTATCTTACATAAATACATTATCAACAATATCTTTTATAGATTAATAAAGTAAATAGTCATAAATAACTACTCATTAACTCATTTAACAAATATCAATTATTAAACAAATGAAAATAAGCTATAACTCTTTCATCTTAACAAAAAGTAAAAAATCTAATTTATTTTTGCACATAAAAGCATATAAATCTTCATTGTTATAAGAAATCTTTAAATCATATTATTTGAATTATGTTTTATATTGAATCTCCGATTATGATTTGATCTTCAAAATACTGTCCAAAGCTCAATTAAAATCACATTTGGAGAAGATTATATAATCCATGCTGAAAAAAGAAGAAGACAATTAATAAAGGATAAACAAAATAGATAAGAAGGGGAAAAATAAAATAAATTTTGTTAGGCAGAAAATTATACTTTTTACTAAGTTATTAATATTTACACAGGATCAACTATCCTTACTTCTTTCCTGTAACCATTATTCTTCTTCAAATTCATTTTCACTCCTCTTCCTGAATCCCTTATAGGTAACAATGCTTTTAAAAAAAAAAAAAATCAAATTATTGACCAAAACTTCTTTGATTTAGTACAATGCTTTCCTTTTTCAGTTTTAAAATATTATATCAAGTTAGAAAGTCAATAAATTGAAAATCAAGAAATCAATGGTAGTGGTTATCCTCGACAGAAGTTATGCTTGAATAATGATCAACCCAATCAGGTTTAAAATTTTATTGCATAACTTGCTAATTTTATACTATATTCAAATACCAAAAATGGGAGAAAAATGGCACATACCTTTTTTTTGAACTCTGTATCAAAGCTGCAAGGACCTAAGGCTTCATCATAATCATTATTTTAATCTTGAATTGCTGTCACATAGTCAAATTTCATGTTATTAGATACTTGTTATGATTACAATGGAATATTTCAGTCAAATTGACTATTTGATTTTTTAACGAGCGCATATAATTTTTAAAACTTGGATTTTGATGAAAATAGAAAGCAGAAGAAAATTGGTGGCAATTACCTTAAACATGCATTTTGCAAAAGGATACATGAGTAAAATTATTGTAATATCAAGAGGGGAAGTATTCCCTTGTCTTCTTCCTTTAGCATCTTTTTAATTGTATAATATACAACTATATTCTTCCCCTGTATTCATTTTGTTTCTCCTCGCGGTAATGATCAATAAAAAAACATCAAGATACTTGTTTGAATTTACAATTCAAACTTCATTGTTTTGTGTAGACAAATAAGGAAAATTGTTTTATAGGTTCGTCTCTAGAAGCTTGGAGGTTAAAATAAATTTCAAAATTACAATGAAAAATCAATGCTTTACATACTTAAAAGTAATGTGATAACTTACGTAAAACAATAAATTTGAACACTAAAGCACTTGTAATTGTTAAAATATATATGAATATATCGAATCTATGATTCACGATTTAAGTTAATTGTTGATTTAGAGTTTAAACTTTACAATTTACCGTTTAAATCCCATTTTGAAAATATTGTACAAAACATTGAAAAATAAAAATCAAATTACAGAAAATGTGTACAATTTTTTGTTTAGAACATTGTTCTGTCAATGCATGAGTTATACACTAATATATATAATGGAAAAAAAATTGCTTAATAAATTGTTCATAGTCAAGAATCGCAATATTGTATCTAACAGTGCAACGTAGACTATTATAGTCAAGGTATAAGCTAAGCAGTTAATGTCGGTATCAGGTACGTATTGGTCAAGTACCGATATGAGATATATTTAAATATCATGATAATATCGGTTAAATATCGGATATGTGTAGAACATGTTGCAAATGATATTATACTATTTTACAATATTATAATGAGGTTATGTTTATAAATATTTGGATCAACATTGCCAAATTACTATTAAAGAGTGACTGCATATAATTTATAGATTACAATCTGTTTACGGGGTATTTTATTAAATACAAGTCACATAATAGGCTCTTAAAAATCAAGATATTCATATAATGTGCATCTTTATTATTTTGTTTAAATTTATGCTATATTAATTGTTCCTTTAGTCATTCAGTCATCCATATTACTTCGCACCTGTTTTCATATTTATAGCTTCTTCGATTTCATTTTCGCTTGAGTTATCGAATAAATAATATTGATTTGATATTAATTAAAACATCTAGCCTTTTCTTTTAGCCTTTTTTTTTTATCGATATGTCAAATATATAATTTTACTACTCATCAAGTTTTAGTTCTTGGTACGTAATAATAACTAATAAAATCAATAATCATGAGCCAACTTACAAATTAGAAATGGTAAAAATAATAATTAAAAAGAGATGTATCTCTTACATGATTTAGTTTTTACATGTAAAGCATTGTAGTTAAAACTAAATTTTTACTGCATTGAGATTTCTATTATGATCTATATATTGTCATTCACTATATACTAAAACGAATACTGAGAATGTGAAGATATCTATTTCTAAATTTATTTTGTATATCCAAGACATGATAATGATCGATATTCTTAAAAAATATTGGGGATTTTACACGAAATATCGAAGTGATATCGGCAAATGACGATATATCGGTACTTGAGCAAATTTTTTGAAAAAATATCGGTTAAGGAGCGAATATCGGCGATATATCAACAATATTATCCAATATTAACCATATGGGGTATAATGTATCAAGTTTTAGTTCTTGGTGCGTAATAATAACTAATAAAATCAATATTTATACGCCAACTACAAATTAGAAATGTTAAAAATAATAATTAAAAAGAGACGTATCTCTTACATGATTTAGTTTTTACATGTAAAATATTGTAGTTAAACTAAATTTTTACTGTATTGAGATTTCTATAATGATCTATATATTGACATTCATCATATACTAAAACAAATACTGAGAATGTGAAGTTATCTATTCCTAAATTTGCTTAAGGTTGGTTATGGAGATAAGTCACTCAAATGTGCCCTATGTTTCGGGTCAAGATGCTTCGGATTACCAATGCCGACCAGCACACTCACTCCCTCTCTCTAGACCGAACGACCCTCGCTCCCTCTTTCTAGACCGAACGACCCTCACTTCCTCTCTCTCCCTAGCACTACTCCCATAAGAGGTCTACCAAAATAACGGCCCGAAGTTGTCATTCAGCCTATGCCGTATAAACTTACAATTTCCTACCTCATCGGCCTCAAAACATGTAATTCCCTGCCTCACCGGCCTCAAAATTTATTAAAGCCATACCAAGCTCCTAGCTTAAGGCATGTTCGTATCTCCAATTCGTCCTCCCTCATCTGCAAGAACTCCTACAGATCATAATCTGAAGAAAACTCGTGAAGTCGAGCTCCGTGCAAAACCCCTAATTTGGGAAGATGGATCAGATGAGAGATTCATACCTATATGAATGAATTGAAGATTGTAGGAGTCGTGGATTTGGGGTCGAAATTCGTTTAGGTTTATTAACAGAAAGAATTGCGGTGGAAACATCCTAGAGTCGGAAGGAGGAGGGAAAGTTGGAGTAGTAGCTGAGGTTCGAGGGAAGGTAAGTTAGAGAGTCTCGTAGGAATAAAGTAAAGGTGGAGGGAAGAAGAAAGAAAGAGCTTTTATATATGGGAGAGGGGAGGTGAGCATGTTATTTCCCGTAGAACCGGTCATTGTACTTTGAAAAGTCAGCTACTAAACGTGCTTACTCCTATTCAAGTAAACGATCATGTGGCCTGACCTCCGTATATGACCTGCCCAATGTAAAAAATAAAATAATAATAAAAGTAAATATAATAGTAAAATAAAAGAAAAAAGAAAGAGAAGAAAATAAAATAAAATCAAAAATGTACAAGATGTTAGGAAGGTCCGTCATGTTTCGGCCTTCGTGAGGTTATATACGTTCAGCTTTTGAAAGTAGGAATTGATTACCAATTCAAAGCGTGTTGTGTCGTTTCACACGACGCACATTGGGGGGCAAATGTTACCCGACACCTTGGCCTGGCTACAGGATGATAGTTGCAGATGTGATAGTTGGCACCATATAAGATTCTGACCAAGGAAAAGCTGGAGGGTTAAAGGGTTTGGTGCATTCGATGTATTGCGGCATTTCTGTATGGCTCGGTCAAAGGAGAGAATGCCTCGTTCGGTCATGATGATTCGACATTTCTCGTTTAGTCTCGGGAAGTTCTGTACAGAAATCGTTCGACCAGTTTGAGGAGAGACATGTGTCACATGGTCTTGTGAGATAACGTATATCACTCGGCTTAGATGAGAAGTTCGTCGCTCGGCTGAGGGAGATATTGTTTCGTTCGGTCCAGATCCTTCGGCACGCACCGCTCGGTCAAGAGAGTGAAGTCACACATGGCTCGATCAGATTGGGTTGGAACGTATGGCTCGGTCAACGACGTAAGTCACATGTGGCTCGGCCTAGACGGATTAGCAGGTATTGTTCGTAAAAGGAGAGTTGTTGCCGTTCGGTCAGAAGTGGTTCGGCGTACGTGGTCGGTGTATCTGGTTTGGTACACGATGAGGAAGTTAGCCTGTCCGTGAAACTAACAGTGAAGTGAGAAAGCCGACACTGCTTTACTTCGAGATCCACCACGAGTTACTTCGAGTCCTTTAAGAGTTCGCTTGGAGTCAATTACCCGATGATCACCGTTCAGCCATCCTGGATCGGCATTAGTCGTTCGGTGTATCTTGCTCGGCTTGTCTGGGTCGGTCGATTTGAGGTTCCCATATATGGGCTAAGATACTTTGCTCCTAGACGTGAGAATGAAGTCCAGCCTATCTTCGTCTATAAATAGAAGGGCACGAGTGCAGTGAAAATGGACCTTTTTTCGAGAACTCCGAGGACACTGTCATTTTTCTACACTAGCTTTCTTTCAGTTAAAACTTGTATTCGAGCTATTTGTTTACGGATTGTATCTGTATTCAAGTCTTAGAGGAATGCAATAAAGATCATATTAACAGTGGACGTAGGCAGTTACGTCGAACCACCATAATTCTGGGGTTCTTGTTTTTTACAGTTAGTTTTGCATACATCCCTCAGTTTTAATTTATTTTCTTCATTAATCTCTCTACGTAATTCTATTTAAGGTCAGTGACCAATTTTGATGCTAACATATATATAAGCAGAGAAGGAGATGGACAGTGGAGACATTGAGAAGGCTTGGGCTTTAATTTCATGGATGACCACTTGATGTTTTATATTTAACGATGTACATCAACATATATTTGAATCTTGGCTTAAATTGAAATACCAACCAACCTAAAATGCAAAATTACCTCTACTGTCTACTAGGAAAATATTTGTGTGCATGTGCATATCTATTACCTGACATTATTAAATTTAACTAGCCAAAATGTTTTAATGAAAGATATACATTAATTTACAAACTTATTTTGTTTTAGATTCAAAACCTATTGGCGCACATCATATATTTTGGATGGAAAAAATGGAAGGGAAAAAAAAAATCTGCATTGTTGTGATGTACATGATATTCTTTGTAATTAATCAAGAATATTGCTGCTGAAAATTGATATAAAATTTGTAACATTCTGTTGCAATAATGGTCACAAGAAATTAAATATTAGAGTAGCCGCCTGTTGCAGCTAGTGCCAGAAGGGAGTATGATCCCTTCATAATCAACTATCGTGTTAACAAAGAAAAACAAGTTTGTGTTTAAATATTGAAAAGTTGCCAAAAAAAAGGTGGTTCAGCAAATATGGAACATGAATTTTGCAAGAGTTGTATATATAAACAGCATAATGTCAGCATCACAGATCTGTGTAGGCTTTCAGGAGAATTGTTGATGATTATAGGATGATGGATTCAAAGGTTGACTTAAATGCTCTTTGTACTTCACAGGTTTTGAAGCAATTAAAAGAGAAGGCGGTAGAAAGAGCTGGACTTACAGAGGAGAAGATTCAGGAAATGATTGCAGACAGAACATCATTTAGGCAGAACAAAGAGTACCAGAAATCCGACGATGTCCGACTCTACTTGTCTAAAAAAGGTATAGCCCTGATGGATGAAATTAGAGGCCCACTTAAAGGAACAACAACATGGAGACCTGTTGTATATGATCCCACCAAACCCGAATCTTACAAGTTAAGCGATGATCTTAGGCGATACTTATCGACTAAAGGTCTTCCCCCGCTTGAAGAACCTTAACGGATCATTGTTTTTTTTACTTATTTGGACAACTAGGGAATTATATGGTGCGAGTTCATTCATATCGTTCCCAATTATTGTAGGTATATCATAGGATGAGGCGTGAAGTTATTTTTGTTAGACAACTTATTTATCGAGCCGGTCAAACTTATTTAGTTAGACCTCCTATTTCATTCTTGAATGGACTGGCATAACCATAATGGTTTTTTTTTGCTGGTTTGATCGCAGCTGGAAGTTGGATTTATTTATCTATTTTTGTTAACATTCTGATACACATGGCCTGTCAAACTAAGGATGGTTGGTTAAAGAATCGGCACATAAGGTTATTTTTCAATTTTCTAAGTTTACCGTTATTAGGATTTCATATGTTTACAAGATCTATGTATTTTTCTTTGGATTTTATATGTTTACAACATCAAACAAGGTTCCTGAATAAGTCTAAAGAAAAATTCGTTTACTGAAATTGCTGTATGGTTTCAGGATAGTTTTAATTTATATGGAAGTGATGTCTTACCAAGTGAATGCACTGTGATAGGTTTCACCTAATTTTATTTAATGGAACATAGAGTAGCTTAAGCGTTTATTGGTTCGTGTCAAATAAATCGAACCGAGTATGTAAGATTTGTTTGGTTGGGTTTAGTTATACATATATGTATGTATATGGAAAATTATCGACTATAGCTCATTTGTGTGTGTGTGGGGACAAGAATAGGCTACACCTTATTTTTCTACTACTCAAATCCCGTCGATTTTCAGCCGTATATTCTCAATTAAATAATAGAATGAAGTGATAAAAGAGAGTATAATTATTGACTTTTCGAGCAGTTTCATAAAACAGAATCAACCAATTAAACTGAATACAAAATTTCGAATTAATATAATTGTTGATGCTAATATTATTATCTTAACCATGTCACTTGTCATTCAATTCATCTTGATATTTTTAGAAGACAGATTGATGTTTTTAGAAGAGGGGTTCGTATGTAAAATCTATGGCATCATTACACATTAACATAAATATGCACTCAATTAAGTGTTTAATGTAACACTTACCATTTTGGAGTGTTGTTATCCGAGAAGTTTTTCCCTAGCAACATTTCAATAGAATTAAACTACGAAATGATGAAATAATGAATTTTATACTTGAATATGATCACCTACAAGGAGTAAAGGATGAAAGGGAAAAAAATTGGCAAGTCCATGGATCGATATCAATCCATCTCAAGACTCAAGTGCAATGGATCTCTAGACGAAGTGAAGAAAAAGAAAATTTTACGGCCAAAGGTGATGGACAAGACCATTTTGCCCCCACAGACTCAAAAGCAATGAAAACTAAATCGTATTGGAGCAAATCAAAATTTTTTGGATCAAGGCATGAATCGACATCGATCCGTGGATGTATCAGCACCGATCCATAGAGCCCCAGGACTTGGTCAGTCTTTAACCTTACCTCTTTCCTATTCTACTGGATTTGATCGACCGTCGAATTTAAATGAGATCCGACAAATATACAACTGCCAAACGTTCCAAATTGGCTATAAATAGGAGGTTACCTCCAACAAGAAAAGGAATTTTGATCCTTGCTTATTCTAACTAGGGGAAACTCTGTCATTTTTACTACTCGAGATTGAACTTCGAGATTTCTGTAACGACCTTAATTTTGATTAACATTATTTAGGACGTTTAATTAGCTAAATTAAATGAAATAATGTAACTGGTTAAAGAATTGATTTGTGTGATTAGAGGTAGCCGTGCCTAGTTAAACAATGAATTAGAATGGAATTAAAATGAAATAGCAAGGGAAATTAGATAAGGGCAAAATAGGAATAAGTCATATTCTTATACCCTAAACCCTCATACCACTCACATTTTACACGTTCACAAACTAAAACTAAATCAAGGAGAGGCCGACCACTATTAGAAGAAGTAAGAGAAGATAAGCAAGAACCAAGAGGAAAAGCTTAATCAAATTCATTCAAGATCAAATCTCAACTCTTTAACAAACAAGCTAAAGGTGAATAATAGATTACATCTCATATTTTATGTTTTTCGGTTACTAGGTTGAGATCCGAATTTATTTTGCAAATGTTTTGTCATATTTTGATTGTTTAAATGGATATATGTGTTTGTTGATGATTTAGGCTATTTCATATAGATTTTATGATAATAATTGATTTGAAAAACCTATCAAATGACATCCAAATGACTTGCGTTTTTGATATGAGGTCAGAAATATTATTTTAGAGACGAGTTTCAAGTTTCATAATCTTCTGAATTATTGTGAATTTATTATGAATTTTCTAGTGAAGAAAATGGTTATTTTGGGTTTAAATCAACTACGACTATTATATATTAGCTTTGGGTCAGAAATTTAAATATGTTAGAAAACATATTAAAAGTGATTATTTGGAATTTTTGGAGAACTTTTCTAAGTGTTTTATTAAGTATATAAAATTATTTAAGATATGAGACTTAAATGTTTTATATGTTTAAAATAGGAGAAGGGGCAATTTGCTAAATGTTTTAAATAAATAATTACTGAATGCGACATCACTTTTAGAAAAGATTTTGAAAAAGAAATTGGCAACCAATTATATTGACAAATAGACAAGTTAGTTGGAAAGAAATTACTTAAAAAACAGTTTTTATAAGTGTTTGTTGTTTCGCCACTATTGGCAGCAAGTTTTCGACTTCATGCTTCTGCCTTCAACCAAGTCGAAACTTATTCACATGGTATGGTTGAAACAGTGCTTTCGAAGGTGTTGAGACCTCGTTTTGCTTTCAAAAGGAAATGCCGCCTGCTTGCTTTTAAAAGAATTCTTTCGAAAGGGTTTAAAGATAACTTTCGACAAAGGTTGTCGTCTTTTGTTTTAAACTAGTTTTCGACAGGGTCGAAACATACGTTGCCACAATTCTAACTTTTGACCCAGTTGAGGCCGTTGCCTTTAAACATGATTTCGAAGGGGTGCTTTCGCTTTTAAAATAAGAGCCGCTTCTCTAATGCTTTCGAAAGGGTTGATGTCGAAACCTTCCACTTTCTTTTACATGGGAAATCGCTTTCGAAAGAGTGCTTTTGACTTAGTTGATTTAGGACCCTTTGTTCTATTGAAAGATAAACCCATAGGTTTCGAAAAGAATGGTTTTAATGGTTTCGAAACTATGTTACATAAGCTTTTACTTGAACCTAATGCTTTCGAAAGGTTTATTTTTAGTAAGGAACTTTGATGCTTCCAAAAGGTTTAAATGAAGGTTTCAGAGGGGAGGTTCCCCAATGGTTTCGAAAGATAGTTAAAGTGTTTTAAATGGAAGGTTTCCAATTGCTTTCGAAAGGCAAGTTTTATAGTGTTTTGAAAAGGGGATATCTAAGGTTTAAAAAGGTTTTGAAGGGATACCTTCAATGATTTCAAAAGGTTGTTATAAAGGTTTCGAAATGTATGTTTTGGCCTTTTGGCATAGTGTTTCAAGGTATTGTGGTTAATATGTTTCGAAAGGGGTACTTTCAATGGTTTCGAAAGAATTGTTTACAATTTTTAAACAAAGGTTTCGAAAGGTTCACCTTAGCTTTATGGCCTAAGAGTTTTTAAGTTAAAAAGGGTTTTAACTTAGTTTGGAGGGATAAGTAACCCTCAATATATTCCATCAACGTTGTTTTGAGTAAAGTATATATATAACATTGAAAATAGCTTTTAGTAAAGATTTTTTTTTTGTTTAAGTATGATTTAAAGGATTAAATCAATTTGAAAGGTTTTCAAGAAAAATTTAATGGGTAGTTGACCATAAGTAAATGACTCAGATATTTGAATACCAGATGAGACTGATGTATGGTCTCGCCCTATACATTAGCTATAGCCCTTAGCTAATTTAGTCCAAAATTCCAATGTGTAGGGCTTAGTCACATGTAAAACTTAAATGATGGTTACACACAGAAAAGGATATATACAGAGAAGGAGGATATGTTATTGGTGAGCCCGCAAAACCATTAGGATCAGGTTACCCTGGAAGAAGTAAGTTAAGGATAGACCGTCCAAAAGTTTATCTAACAAGTGTTAGATTCTTTATTTTGTTTGGTAGGCCTGAGTCAGCCAATGGTTAGTAGTTAGCCAAATAAAACTATATTGTCCAGACAGATGGTCCATTTATTACCTGTTTTATGAGCATATGACATTGCTATTATTATTTTAGTCAATTTGATTGCAAGATTCTAATTTGCAAAAAGATACGTTTTAAAGGGATATTAGTGAAGGGAAACTCGTTCCACTAAGTGATGTGGTCTCACTTAATATCAATAAACCAAGATGTAGTAGTATTATTCACACCAGGCTTTATGTTTGACTCGAAGTTTATGTTTTCCCCTTAAACTCTCTGGTGCTTGAAATTAATTTGAGTAGATTGAGAGTCAGGGTTTTATAGATTTAGTAGATGGACGAATAAAGCTTTCGAAGACGTGTAGGAGGCAAAGTTAACTATTTAGGAATTGTTAGTTTTATTTCCGCTGTGATGTATCAAGGCTTATGTGTCTATTTAGTACCCTGATCATCCAAGTGGACATCTTCATATGTCGCTCTTGGCATATTTTGTAATAATTATATTTGATTAAAACCTGAGAATTGTTTTGGGATTATGTCTGAATATTAAATATTGATTTGAAATGTAATCAGAAAAGTTGTTTTATCTGTGTTGATTTTATTTCATGTTCTCGTGCTTCTGATATTATGGATATCATTAACATTACCGTATTTTGTCATCAGAAGTTAATACTATAGATGACTGCAGCATCCGTAGCAGTTAGCTTCGGGCCTCAAGATAGGGGATGTTACAACTTGGTATCTGTAACGTCCGGCCTTTTCGCACGGTTTAAATCGACACACGTGCCAGTTCAAACCATACGGAATGACGGATTGTTATGGGGTAAATAAGAAAAACAAGAAAGAAATAAAAAGAAAACAGAATCTCACAGCGGAAGGATAAAATATAATAATCAAATATACAGTTTATAAATCTGTTTACAAAAACATTGATTATAATTATATAATACATATCAGAGTTACACATACCAATAACAATGCAGCGGAACAATACGAGTGCAGTGGAATATAATAAATAATAATAATAGAAATCTCCGTCTTCGTCCTCCAGAGCTAAAGTTTTCGATCCTGAAACGCTCGGACTGACCCGAGCGAATTTGAAAAGACAAAAACACTCGAGTCAGAACTAAAAGATCTTATGTAAGGTAATCAACATAAATAAATATGAGTTGTAACGACCTAGAATTTCTATTAATTAAAATTTGTATATTTTAATTAATTTAAAATATTAATAAGTGAAATTTATAAGTCGAATAAATTTTATTTCGAATAATTGGATTTAATTGAATAATTAAATCGATAATTTAATAGTTGGAAATACAGAAATAATTGAAATTTGGGTTAGATATGATTGAAAATGATTTCTAAAATTTTATTTAATCATGTTGGAGTTAGAACGATATTTTAGAACTTTTAAAATCGAATTTAAAGTTTATTTGTGAAAATTGAATATTTTAATATTTAATCGACTAATGAAATTAGCCATTTTTCAAACAGTCTCAGAATTGGACGAAACTAGTTACATTGGATCCGTAATAGTTTGTTATTACCGGATTTCAATTTTCGTAGCAATCGGAGTTATCGTTTGATCGTAGCAGCTCGAAACGCATCGAAATTGTTTTTAATATTAATTTGGCGAGTTAAAATAGCCATTTTTCGAACAGTGTCGGATTTCGACGAAACCAGTTTCATCGGATCCGTAATGTGATATTATTGTATGGTTTCAAATTTCGTGTCAATCGGATTTACCATTTGTCCGGTGCAAGCTAAAACGCCTAGAAAATCGTTTAATCGGTTTAATTTTAAATTTGACGTTTATTGCCATAACTCGCACAGATGACCGAATTAGCTCTCGAAACACGTTCCATTGTGTTCGGAACGCGGGGTAAACCTTAGGAACGCCAACCGGCATGCTTCGTTTGGAGTTCGGAAATTCCGGGTGAATAGTAAATTGGAATATTTTTCTATATAAGCCCTTGACATTCATTTTTTTGCAAAGAATAAAAATTAGGGTTCCAACTTTCTTCAGCCGCCGGCCCTATGATCAATGGCTGAAATTCTCGTTTCTTTTTCCCTCATTTTCTTCAAATCCGTTCATCAATTCAAGAAACTTTCTAAATGAAAGTTGTAGAGCGTCTCGAGCTCTACGTATTCAACGGTTAAGATCGTGAATGGAGCAGTGTAGTGGTCGAAATCGTAGCTCAAAGGCCTGCCGTTCGTTCGCGTTTTTCTGGTGGTAGGGAGGCCGAGCTTGGCCAAACTACAGCCGAAGGAGGCTCTTGCTTTGGGCTTCAATATGGAGGTGGTTGATCAACTCAGAAAGCATCGTGGTGGTCGCGAAATTTGGAGAGGGGGAGGCGGCGATGGGTTCTCTTGTAACGACCCGGTGTTTTCAACCATTCGCATCCGCACATGTCGGACTTGAATTGTTCAAAATACCGCGTTGTAAAAATAAATTTGGCAGAACTCAGAATATGCAGTAAATAATTAATCACAGAATCACAGACACAGAATCAGAATACTCGCAGCGGAATTTAAAAATACTTAGTGGTTCATGAAGCCACTATAAATATTCTTACTCAAGTAAAATTTACATAGTCTTAAATGCAAATATAGTTTTAACTTATCAGTAAACAGTCCAAATGCCCACTAGTCTTGATTTCAAAATTTTAGATAAAGAACTGGAAAGGAAGTTTGCCAGCAGCTTGAAAGTGATCTACAGAAATCCTAGCTCCGGGATGAAAACTGAACTGCAACTCAGGCTGACCCGAGAGTAACATAAAACATAAACACTCGAGTCAGGACATACATACTTATATAGTGTAAGCTAATTCAAGTGTACTGTAATATAGAGCAAGTAACTTAAAGGATGCTTGGGACCGCCCATCCTCTAAGGATCCGTTAAACTATTTACTATGTAGTATATTGCGCTATTATAATAGTGTCTAATTGTAAAATAAACTTACTTTTTAATAGCGTTAAGGGGTTACCCATATAGCCCTTAACACAAATAATGCCAATAGTCTATACAGTACCGTAATACCTCCTGATCGGGAAGCTACCAGAGGATACTCCATAGGTACGACACAAATAGAAACTCGTAGGAGGCTCGCTATGGTAGGTGACACGGCACAACTAGGCAATGCCAGGGTAGATATACCAATTGCTATCCGGACCGGTGGAAACGCGTAGCCGCAGTTACCGCCCACCTCGAACAACACTCCCAAATCAAAGGTGCGCACCAAAACAATCACAGGAGTAATAGAATGGCATACGAAGAAGTGCGTTCGATCAGAGGTGCTACCTCATTAATCCGAGAATCGCTCCTGTTTTAGCCACCTTATGCCAACTCACGGGAGTCGGGTCCACGTATTTACCTTAAAGGAACCGTCACCACCATCCTACTTCATTCTGGGATCTCCACCGCGTACACGGTTAGTCAAAGTGGTTTTCGGTATCGACAGAGAGTATGTCCATATCCGATCCCGGTCTCTTTGCCAACCAAGCGTTATTATAACCCGTGGTTACAGTTTAAAATGGTATTCGTACTTTAAAATCAAAATATATTCCTTCAATATCAAATATTGATTTAAACTTTCCACTTTATACATACTTTTTAAATTTATTCAATTTATTTGGAATTTATTGCCTTTACCAAATTTTAAAGTTAAATTCTTCCTCTAAATCCATCAAAAAATCAATTTCTTAAAATTTTTCTAATTACATATTAAATTCCAAAATTTACACCTTTTTCCCAAAATTAATTTCCATACATTTTTAAAACAATCAAATTCCAGTTTCTGCAGCACTTATGAAATGCTACCTAAAGTTTATGGGTTAAACAGTCCAATTTTAAAAGACAGCATTTAAATGCTATAATAGGTTATTAATTTATCAATTTAGTTTAAATTCCAAATACAACTTATTATCAATTATTTCTTAACTGAAATCTCATCTTAACAAAAATCCAGAATTTTTCCAAATAAGTTATATTTATTTATTTAAAATCTTAACTCATTCAAAAATCATTTTTAAATCTTTATAAAAATCCTTTAAATACATTAAACCACAATATTATAAACTTCCATTTAAAAATAATTTTAAAATATTTCAGAAAAATATTATAGGAACCACGGGTCTGTATAAAATTTTCTAGCCTAGGTCAAGTGATACGGATTTATATCATTTCAATCCGCAATTTTACAAACCCCGGGTTCTATCATTTCAAACCCGCAATCCCAAGTTAAAATTAAACAGTTAACTGAATAAGTGCATAATAATCATCGTTTTAGGCCTATCATTTCAGCCTTAACGATTTAAATTTATAGGGAACTTGCAGTGATGATTTAAATCAGTAAATAAACATTTAACAATATAACTGCAGAAATATTACAACAGATAAATAACTGATGAGGTGTCAATTTAAATGGAGTTTAACATCCTACGTTATATTACAGACAGATAACAGTTAAATAATAATTTACACATACACTTGCGATAATTCACAGAAATATAGGCATGTTTGTCTGGTGAGAAAAACTCACCTGAAGGCTGCAGAAAAAATTTGATTCAAAACGAAAATCCACCGGAAAAGAAACGAACAGAGAGTAACGATCAAATATCCCGGATGTCACGCCTAGATTCAAATCTATAACAAGATCCAAATACCGGATACGTGACTTTAGAAATTTACGGTCAAAGCAAAAATTAAAAATAGGACGAGAATTAGTTCGACTTGCTCGACCACTCCACTGGGTATACTATCAAAACATAACGAAACTTTTCCTACCCATTACTGAACCATGCCATTTCAAAAATCAAGGTAAAATTTACCTAAAGGCCATCTAAAACAAAATGGTGAAGTTTTTCTCCTATAGGCCGTGATATATGCATGTACAAGTGCATCCAATACTCTACTACCTACAGGCTTATGCACTGTCCCACGCAACTATAAAGCATATTGCAGTTATATGCTTTTATATGCAACTAAACATTTCCACCTAACATCTTCTCTGTTATCTGAAGTATTACAGGCTTTCTCCCTTTTTTTTCAACCGAATCTTATATATATATATATATATATATATATATTTATAAAACATGCACGGATACATCATTTCTTCTTTAAAATTTTTACTATCATCAACGAATAACTACCCAAGTCAGTTACCTAAAACACGGTCAAGATTTCACTAAAAGCCTGCCTATATGATATGCCTATATGCAACTGAAGGCTCACTCACTATGTCAACATGTTATATTCTGATGAACCCTGAAAACTCTCTTTCTCTCCCTCTGTTATATTCTTCTTTACTCTCGTTTTATATTTATTTATTTATTTATTTTTCTTTATTTTTTTTTTAAACATGTCGAACATCCTATGCAAAACTAAACTCACGCAACTCTCTGCCTACAACTTGCGTCTCTCTGATATCTACTGTTACAAGATGGTAAAACATGCACAGATCATTAGTGATAAGTACATCCAGAATAACACTTACTACATCATAACTACACTAATTCCATAACCTAGCTTCCTACAGGTTATTGACCTGACTTGAATGAATTTGCAAGGTAATGCATTTCTCTTAAGACCTCATCATCAACACACATATCCACTGCTAGTAGAAACAAGGTTTTTTTTTCAAAATATATGTCTCGTAGGAAACTTGGCTGAGCACTAGAGTGGTAGCCAGGGTTGGAGTGGCCGAGCCAAAAGATGGAAAAGCAAAGGAAAAAAAAACTGAAGAAGGAAAACGGAGAGGATGCAAAAGAAGAAGAGGAATAGTAATATTACCTGATAGAAGCTTTTCTCCTTGTGGATGATGTTATGCAAGATGAGGAGATAAAATACGAACCAGGCTAATATATTTATAGAGGGGAGAGTTTGCTTTAGATGCAAGAAAACATATATACGTGAAGAAAATCAAAAGGGCTCGGTTTAAAAATGGCAACATATCTTGGCATGCCTAAACAATTGATTGATAAAGCAAAATTTCGTACGTTCAAAAGTTTGAATGTGAATACCTTGGCAAGAGATTGAAAAAAAAACGGCAGCATTGATAGAAGATTGAACGTTTTGCAGATAAAGAATTGATTTGAGGCGAAATCAATGGAAAAAGAAAAAGCAAGCAGAGCTCAGTGATTTATTTCCAGTTTTTATCTTGTTTGAATGGATAAGGCTCGTGTGATTTTAGGGACCACAGTTAGCAATTATATTTGATTTTATATGCGTGATATTCATTGCCAGTTTATGAGTTTTGATTTCAACATTTTTTTTTATTTGATAGTTGCGTGATTGTAGATTGAAGAAACGGCATTTGGAAGAACTGATATTAGGCAAGAGATTGATTTTAGGCAAAAGATATTTGGATGAAAAGGTATATACAAAAGTTTAAAAAAAAAATTGACAGTTAAAACAAAAGTAACGTTTATTATAAAAATCACTAACTGATATTTTAATCGATAAGTATATTTAAATATGATTTTTACTTTATATGCGTGATTATAGGAACGAAAATTTTTATCTTGCAAAATAAAGGCAGTGGAAACAGAGAGATATAAATAGGAATGTGAGAATTTGAAAAGATAGGCAAGGTTAAATTTGAATGCATGAGTTGATTTTAGGCAATCAAATATATTGGTCCATTTAGGTTGCGTGAATAAATGAATACAGTGACATGCTCAAGAAACAAAAAGGTAAGAGGCAAATGCCAAAAATGTTAAAAGAATAAAATTTTGTGTCACGCGCAAAGGAATGCAAAATTGATTTTCTCTCAAATGATATATGCGTGATTTAAGAAGAAATATATGGTATGTTTAAATCAAAAAATGGAAGAGTTGATTATTATCATTATATTTTAAAGAACAGTTACAAACAGATTTGAACGTTTCTTTTTTTTTTTAAATTCAGATTTGCGTGCTTTTTTTTTTCTTTGATGCCTGGATATGCACGTTATTCCTCTGGATTTGAGATAAGGTTTGCGAAAATATTAGTTGCCAGTTATACAAAGCTTTGGATTCTATACTTTATATGCGTGATTAAAGCAAGCGTTGATTTTGTATACAGACCATTGATACGATATTTTAAATACATATGAATGTTGAAATATGATTTTTATAATACGCCAAACTGACGTAATATAAAACACCCAAGATTTATATAAAATAACGTTTTAAATTTATACGTTTATTACGTTACTTGTACCATAAATTTTACGCGTCCTATAAACGCGAAATCCAACAGTTCATTAATACACTAAATTCTTCAAAATTATTACTTAACAAACTTAATTGGTTTTCACATATTATATATATATACAAAATTCCTTTTATTAAAATTCAAATGGAGTTGTCTTTTAACAAATTTAACCGTTTCACACTTTAAATTTCCATATTTTGTATTTTAAGGAAATGATTTAAATCAAATTATATATGTATATAAATTGGGAAGTAAATTTTACTGGAAAGAGAAAAATAACGGATTAAAGTTCTATACGTTTTCTTACATATAATCTTATATATATATATATATATATATACACACACACGGTATTTATTCCCTAAATTTAGGCGCCCTTTTTAAGGCGTAATTACCCAGTTCATTTATATACTAAAAAAATTAGAAATTCTGACCATGCCGAGACTTGAACTCGTGACCTGTCGTGAATAGCCCAGATGTCTTAACCACCTAAGCTATTAATGTTTTCTTAATTAAAACTTGATTTTGCTAGACATTAAGTTATTTACCATCTTCGACAAAACCCCAAATTTCCAAATTAAAGTTAATTCTTAACCATGTCAAAATTTCAGAGATCTTATTATTTAATTAAAAATTTGGTCAATTGTTTTTTTTTATATTTTTAATCACTTTAAATAAACCCCAAAGTTTTTTTTTTTTAAAATACAAGTGAAAAATGCTTGTAAAAAAAATTGGGCCGTTACACTCTCCCCCACTCAGAACTTTTCGTCCTCGAAAAGGAAGAAGGTAGGGGAATAGAAACAACCTGAAATAAAACTAAATTGAAACTTAAATTAGAATCGTTAATCTAAACAATAAAAATTCAATTTTAAATTAATCATTGATTTCATCTATTTATACTTAAAATTTTAACATTTATTTATTTACATATTTACTTGTATAATATCCCTACACTTAAAAAAAATCATTCAATTTTTTTTTTATCCAAATTTTACCCAAGGTATTATAACATTCTAATTTAAAATGTTTAATTTTAATCCAAATTTGAAATGGTAATTTAACTTAATTGTTAAAGTAAATTTACCATTTCCCAAAATAAACTAAATTCCCCATTTAGTTTCTTCTTTATTCCAAACTATAATTAAATTTATTTTTCTCAATATTTTTCTCATCTATGTCAAATAATTTTCTCAATATCTAAACCATATAAATTCAATTAATTAATATTCAATAATTGATTTAATTCATTTGATTTTTACAGAAGTTAAATCAATCTTAACTATTTCCAAATTAATTATCTTATTATCCAATTATTTTCTAAAATCTGAAATTTGTATAGTCATTTATCATAATCATCTTTATTCAACAAATTTAATTCTTCTTTATTCCAGATTATTATTAAATATATTCTACTTAATATATCTTATCGCACATATTAAGTAGATTATATTTAATATAACTATTCCAATATATTTCTAAATTTCCTTTAACACCATTTGATATTGTATATTATTCAATTATTATTTTATTTCTATTTACCTCTATTTGTCTTGTTGTAACTGAAACTTTAAATGTATAACATTTATTATAACCACTCAAATTTTTATTTATAAAATCCTTTTATATTATACATTATCCCATTACATAGTTAATTTCTGAATGATTTAGGTAAGTTATATTGGCATGCAATTTATACAAGTAAAATTTTCCAACTATATTATTCAAGTTTAAATATTCATTCCAAATTTGACTTTATTTTATCATTAGAATCATCTTTTAACATAAATTTATGAATTAAATTTCCAATTAACTTCAAACCCTTTAGAGATAAATAAATACATACATACATATAGTATATGTCAAATCAAATTTAAATCATATATCTATATATATTATAAATTAAGTCATATTTTAGAAATTCAAATTAATTAAATTTTTGAAGCAAAACTACATCGTGGTCTCTTTACTTCGATACTCGAAAATGAATGTCGATGATGTTGTAGTCATCACCGAAATTATTTTCCAGCAACAAAGAGAAGAGCACTAATTTTTAAAACTTTAAAATTCTTTGGAAACAAATTTATATTCGAAAATTATTTAAATAATAATATATCCTTTTAAGACTTTAAACACAAGGTTTGAAACTATCGAAAATTGAATTCTTAAATTCTTGTTTTAAATTCATTTATGTTTCCAAATAAATTTATAACCATGTTTATATTCAATTATTTATATAAGACAAAACCAATGGTTTACAAAACAATAAATAAAACCAAACACTATTATCTCTAAACAACTAGTTAAATTTTGAAAATTATACTTATATATATAATATTAGATTTTTTCCAAATAGGAATAATTTTTTTTTCAAACAAGGATAGAGATTCAAATTTTGAAGGACTCAAATTGAAGAGAATTTTGATTTAAAGATAAGTTGGAATCAGAAGATCCGATGGTTAAATAACAGAATAAGAAACCAGATAAGTTTATATAAATCGCGGGCAACCTTAACCTGGTCAACCGTGACTTAAAGAGTCAGATCGATGTGGATTTTCTGGGGTAAATCTACATTCGATCTGAAGAGATAGAGTTCAGAATAACCAAAGATACTAGTATCTAAACCGAGGATAAATATAAATCTCCGGTGAATCAATGCTAGTTGTAAAGGAGTTTCACCGCTATATTCGAATATTGGCGAAACCGCCAATTCACTATAAAGATCATCCTAAGTGGAGTTATGGGATACTCCCGAATCGAAAGAAAAATAAATAGTGAGGGACACGAATGAACTTCGGAACCGTAGGGAACGTTCCAAAATTCAAAAAGGAAGAGATTCAAGCTCGAATGAAAGTGATTCTGTAAATCAAATTTACCATACATTCTAAGTTTTGCCTAGAGCCAAAGCTCTGATACCAGATGTAACGACCCGGTGTTTTCAACCATTCGCATCCGCACATGTCGGACTTGAATTGTTCAAAATACCGCGTTGTAAAAATAAATTTGGCAGAACTCAGAATATGCAGTAAATAATTAATCACAGAATCACAGACACAGAATCAGAATACTCGCAGCGGAATTTAAAAATACTTAGTGGTTCATGAAGCCACTATAAATATTCTTACTCAAGTAAAATTTACATAGTCTTAAATGCAAATATAGTTTTAACTTATCAGTAAACAGTCCAAATGCCCACTAGTCTTGATTTCAAAATTTTAGATAAAGAACTGGAAAGGAAGTTTGCCAGCAGCTTGAAAGTGATCTACAGAAATCCTAGCTCCGGGATGAAAACTGAACTGCAACTCAGGCTGACCCGAGAGTAACATAAAACATAAACACTCGAGTCAGGACATACATACTTATATAGTGTAAGCTAATTCAAGTGTACTGTAATATAGAGCAAGTAACTTAAAGGATGCTTGGGACCGCCCATCCTCTAAGGATCCGTTAAACTATTTACTATGTAGTATATTGCGCTATTATAATAGTGTCTAATTGTAAAATAAACTTACTTTTTAATAGCGTTAAGGGGTTACCCATATAGCCCTTAACACAAATAATGCCAATAGTCTATACAGTACCGTAATACCTCCTGATCGGGAAGCTACCAGAGGATACTCCATAGGTACGACACAAATAGAAACTCGTAGGAGGCTCGCTATGGTAGGTGACACGGCACAACTAGGCAATGCCAGGGTAGATATACCAATTGCTATCCGGACCGGTGGAAACGCGTAGCCGCAGTTACCGCCCACCTCGAACAACACTCCCAAATCAAAGGTGCGCACCAAAACAATCACAGGAGTAATAGAATGGCATACGAAGAAGTGCGTTCGATCAGAGGTGCTACCTCATTAATCCGAGAATCGCTCCTGTTTTAGCCACCTTATGCCAACTCACGGGAGTCGGGTCCACGTATTTACCTTAAAGGAACCGTCACCACCATCCTACTTCATTCTGGGATCTCCACCGCGTACACGGTTAGTCAAAGTGGTTTTCGGTATCGACAGAGAGTATGTCCATATCCGATCCCGGTCTCTTTGCCAACCAAGCGTTATTATAACCCGTGGTTACAGTTTAAAATGGTATTCGTACTTTAAAATCAAAATATATTCCTTCAATATCAAATATTGATTTAAACTTTCCACTTTATACATACTTTTTAAATTTATTCAATTTATTGCCTTTACCAAATTTTAAAGTTAAATTCTTCCTTTAAATCCATCAAAAAATCAATTTCTTAAAATTTTTCTAATTACATATTAAATTCCAAAATTTACACATTTTTCCCAAAATTAATTTCCATACATTTTTAAAACAATCAAATTCCAGTTTCTGCAGCACTTATGAAATGCTACCTAAAGTTTATGGGTTAAACAGTCCAATTTTAAAAGACAGCATTTAAATGCTGTAATAGGTTATTAACTTATCAATTTAGTTTAAATTCCAAATACAACTTATTATCAATTATTTCTTAACTGAAATCTCATCTTAACAAAAATCCAGAATTTTTCCAAATAAGTTATATTTATTTATTTAAAATCTTAACTCATTCAAAAATCATTTTTAAATCTTTATAAAAATCCTTTAAATACATTAAACCACAATATTATAAACTTCCATTTAAAAATAATTTTAAAATATTTCAGAAAAATATTATAGGAACCACGGGTCTGTATAAAATTTTCTAGCCTAGGTCAAGTGATACGGATTTATATCATTTCAATCCGCAATTTTACAAACCCCGGGTTCTATCATTTCAAACCCGCAATCCCAAGTTAAAATTAAACAGTTAACTGAATAAATGCATAATAATCATCGTTTTAGGCCTATCATTTCAGCCTTAACGATTTAAATTTATAGGGAACTTGCAGTGATGATTTAAATCAGTAAATAAACATTTAACAATATAACTGCAGAAATATTACAACAGATAAATAACTGATGAGGTGTCAATTTAAATGGAGTTTAACATCCTACGTTATATTACAGACAGATAACAGTTAAATAATAATTTACACATACACTTGCGATAATTCACAGAAATATAGGCATGTTTGTCTGGTGAGAAAAACTCACCTGAAGGCTGCAGAAAAAATTTGATTCAAAACGAAAATCCACCGGAAAAGAAACGAACAGAGAGTAACGATCAAATATCCCGGATGTCACGCCTAGATTCAAATCTATAACAAGATCCAAATACCGGATACGTGACTTTAGAAATTTACGGTCAAAGCAAAAATTAAAAATAGGACGAGAATTAGTTCGACTTGCTCGACCACTCCACTGGGTATACTATCAAAACATAACGAAACTTTTCCTACCCATTACTGAACCATGCCATTTCAAAAATCAAGGTAAAATTTACCTAAAGGCCATCTAAAACAAAATGGTGAAGTTTTTCTCCTATAGGCCGTGATATATGCATGTACAAGTGCATCCAATACTCTACTACCTACAGGCTTATGCACTGTCCCACGCAACTATAAAGCATATTGCAGTTATATGCTTTTATATGCAACTAAACATTTCCACCTAACATCTTCTCTGTTATCTGAAGTATTACAGGCTTTCTCCCTTTTTTTTCAACCGAATCTTATATATATATATATATATTTTTATAAAACATGCACGGATACATCATTTCTTCTTTAAAATTTTTTACTATCATCAACGAATAACTACCCAAGTCAGTTACCTAAAACACGGTCAAGATTTCACTAAAAGCCTGCCTATATGATATGCCTATATGCAACTGAAGGCTCACTCGCTATGTCAACATGTTATATTCTGATGAACCCTGAAAACTCTCTTTCTCTCTCTCTGTTATATTCTTCTTTACTCTCGTTTTATATTTATTTATTTATTTTTTTTCTTTATTTTTTTTAAACATGTCTAACATCCTATGCAAAACAAAACTCACGCAACTCTCTGCCTATAACTTGCGTCTCTCTGATATCTACTGTTACAAGATGGTAAAACATGCACAGATCATTAGTGATAAGTACATCCAGAATAACACTTACTACATCATAACTACACTAATTCCATAACCTAGCTTCCTACAGGTTATTGACCTGACTTGAATGAATTTGCAAGGTAATGCATTTCTCTTAAGACCTCATCATCAACACACATATCCACTGCTACTAGAAACAAGGTTTTTTTTTCAAAATATATGTCTCGTAGGAAACTTGGCTGAGCACTAGAGTGGTAGTTAGGGTTGGAGTGGCCGAGCCAAAAGATGGGAAAGCAAAGGAAAAAAAAACTGAAGAAGGAAAACGGAGAGGATGCAAAAGAAGAAGAGGAATAGTAATATTACCTGATAGAAGCTTTTCTCCTTGTGGATGATGTTATGCAAGATGAGGAGATAAAATACGAACCAGGCTAATATATTTATAGAGGGGAGAGTTTGCTTTAGATGCAAGAAAACATATATACGTGAAGAAAATCAAAAGGGCTCGGTACAAAAATGGCAACATATCTTGGCATGCCTAAACAATTGATTGATAAAGCAAAATTTCGTACGTTCAAAAGTTTGAATGTGAATACCTTGGCAAGAGATTGAAAAAAAAGGCAGCATTGATAGAAGATTGAACGTTTTGCAGATAAAGAATTGATTTGAGGCGAAATCAATGGAAAAAGAAAACGCAAGCAGAGCTCAGTGATTTATTTCCAGTTTTTATCTTGTTTGAATGGATAAGGCTCGTGTGATTTTAGGGACCACAGTTAGCAATTAGATTTGATTTTATATGCGTGATATTCATTGCCAGTTTATGAGTTTTGATTTCAACATTTTTTTTTATTTGATAGTTGCGTGATTGTAGATTGAAGAAACGGCATTTGGAAGAACTGATATTAGGCAAGAGATTGATTTTAGGCAAAAGATATTTGGATGAAAAGGTATATACAAAAGTTTAAAAAAAAAAAAAATTGACAGTTAAAACAAAAGTAACGTTTATTATAAAAATCACTAACTGATATTTTAATCGATAAGTATATTTAAATATGATTTTTACTTTATATGCGTGATTATAGGAACGAAAAATTTTATCTTGCAAAATAAAAGCAGTGGAAGCAGAGAGATATAAATAGGAATGTGAGAATTTGAAAAAAGGTTAAATTTGAATGCATGAGTTGATTTTAGGCAATCAAATATATTGGTCCATTTAGGTTGCGTGAATAAATGAATACAGTGACATGCTCAAGAAACAAAAAGGTAAGAGGCAAATGCCAAAAATGTTAAAAGAATAAAATTTTGTGTCACGCGCAAAGGAATGCAAAATTGATTTTCTCTCAAATGATATATGCGTGATTTAAGAAGAAATATATGGTATGTTTAAATCAAAAAATGGAAGAGTTGATTATTATCATTATATTTTAAAGAACAGTTACAAACAGATTTGAACGTTTCTTTTTTTTTTTAATTCAGATTTGTGTGCTTTTTTTTTTTGATGCCTGGATATGCACGTTATTCCTCTGGATTTGAGATAAGGCTTGCGAAAATATTAGTTGCCAGTTATACAAAGCTTTGGATTCTATACTTTATATGCGTGATTAAAGCAAGCGTTGATTTTGTATACAGACCATTGATACGATATTTTAAATACATATGAATGTTGAAATATGATTTTTATAATACGCCAAACTGACGTAATATAAAACACCCAAGATTTATATAAAAATAACGTTTTAAATTTATACGTTTATTACGTTACTTGTACCATAAATTTTACGCGTCCTATAAACGCGAAATCCAACAGTTCATTAATACACTAAATTCTTCAAAATTATTACTTAACAAACTTAATTGGTTTTCACATATTATATATATATACAAAATTCCTTTTATTAAAATTCAAATGGAGTTGTCTTTTAACAAATTTAACCGTTTCACACTTTAAATTTCCATATTTAGTATTTTAAGGAAATGATTTAAATCAAATTATATATGTATATAAATTGGGAAGTAAATTTTACTGGAAAGAGAAAAATAACGGATTAAAGTTCTATACGTTTTCTTATATATAATCTTATATATATATATATATATATATATATATATATATATATATATATATATATATGGTATTTATTCCCTAAATTTAGGCGCCCTTTTAAGGCGTAATTACCCAGTTCATTTATATACTAAAAAAATTAGAAATTCTGACCATGCCGAGACTCGAACTCATGACCTGTCGTGAATAGCCCAGATGTCTTAACCACCTAAACTATTAATGTTTTCTTAATTAAAACTTGATTTTGCTAGACATTAAGTTATTTACCATCTTCGACAAAACCCCAAATTTCCAAATTAAAGTTAATTCTTAACCATGTCAAAATTTCAGAGATCTTATTATTTAATTAAAAATTTGGTCAATTGTTTTTTTTTTATATTTTTAATCACTTTAAATAAACCCCAAAGTTTTTTTTTTTAAAAAAATACAAGTGAAAAATACTTGTAAAAAAAATTGGGCCGTTACATCTCTGTTACGTGAAAAAGAACGTGAGAGGGAGAAGGAAAGGGGACGGCCTGGATGAAGGGGTTGGGGATCAACGGCCAAAATTGAATAGGTTTAAAAAAAAAAAATGTTGTAAATTATGTATTAAAAATTCGTGAAACTTTAAAAATTCATATCTTTTTCATACGAGGTCGAAAACGCGCGAAACCAGTTGCGTTGGGATCGTATGGACGAGCACTACGCTATGAAATTGGATTGGAGTTGTTTGGAGTTAGTGAGAATTTTGGGTAAAATTAAACGTCCGTTTAATTTTATTCGAAATAAAAGCTGAAAACGAAATTGAAATCAAGGTGAGAACTTCTCACTCAATCGAATCGGTTTCGATTTTATTTTAAATAGTTAGATTTAAAATTCTTGAATGTATGTTTGAATGATGATTGTTATCTATTGATTGTTAAAATAGACATTATGCGCCCTTAGTAAGCGAATGTTATTTATTAAAAACATATACCGCGAATATTTCATAAACAGTGAAATTGGTATTATTTATGTACTTGGAGTTGATTTCCCGCATTATATAGCGGATGAGACCCTATTGCGCTGCCTATTAAGCAGATAATATTTTAAATCCTATATACCGCGATAATTTCGTACTCGAACGGAATTGGTATTGTGCTAACATCTTTGGATGTAGGAAAACAGGTTGGAGGGATCCAACTGGATTCCTCGACTGTATTTATTTGATTTTGGATATTTTGATATTCGTTGATTATCATATCGATATATGATGTCATTGTAGTCGTGATTGACTATTTGGTGTGTAGCATCATTGGGCCAAATTTTGGAATTTTAAAAGGATTTTAAAGTGATTTTTGAAAGTATACGTTTTATAAATTTTTTTGGAATTGATTCATTTTAAATAAATAAACGTATAATTTTTAATGTTATAAAAATTATGATTTTTGAGAAATATAGTTAAAGGTTGATTTTTGAAAATAAGAGGTAAATGATTTTATAAAATAGTTTAAATTGGGATTTTTGAATTTATTATAAAAAGTTTAAATATAGGATTTATGAAATTTGATTATTTTATAAATCAAAATGGTGAAATTATAAAGGAGATTAAAGATGTTTTAAAATAATAGTATAAATTGATTTATATAAGAGATTTATAAATTGATATTTATAAATTAAAAATATTGGAATTATAAAACGAGTTTTTATAAGTGTTAGAATGAATTGTAAATGAATTTCATAAATGAATGAAATTTATAGGATTATAAACGGTGAAGTTATAAATGGAATTTTATAAGCAGTAGGTTTATAAAATTTATAAGGTTATTTGAAGAATAGATATGGATAAATAAATGAATCTTATAAGTTATAGGATTTATAATTATGAAGTTTAAAGGCACGATTTTGTAAATAAATAAATTATAAGCATTTAACTTATAATAAGAACTTTTAGTTTATAATTGAGTTATAAATTGAATAGGTTAATAAAGGAGGTTTATAAAAGGAAGTTATTATAAAATAAATAGAAATGGAATTTATAAACGTTGTTTTATAAATCCGCAAACGACTTATTTTGATAAGTAAATTGTATAACTTATTAATGGAGTTATATTCACGTTTTAGACTGTGAATAATCCTTTAAAATATAATGTATAGAAATGATGAAATTGGTTAACGAAGTATATTTGTAATGACCCAAAATTTTTAACAATTTAAATTGAAAATATTTAATTAATTTTAAATACTTAAATGATGGTTTGAATTGAATTTCAAATTATCAGAATTAAATTGGCGATTAAATTATAAAATTTAATCTATTGAAAGTTGAATAAAAATTTGAATCTTCAATTTTAAGCTGATTAAAAATATTTCAAAGGATTGTAAAATCCATATTGATAATATTGAAGATTATAGAAGCTTCAGAATTTAATTTGAAAGTGAATTGTTCAGTTTTGAAATTATATCGTTTGAATCAATATTTAAAAATAGACATCCGAGGCACAGTCTCGGAATTCGACGAAACCAGTTCCATTGGGTCCGTAATATTAAATTATTATCGGATTTTAAATTTCGTATTTTTCGGAGATGTTATGTGAGCACACGACGTGTAAACGCATTGAATTTTTATCGAGATTCAATTTAAATTTAAAATTTAAATTGGTCAACAACACACCACGTTCTTTCTTAAAACACGCCTAGTATCACGCCAGAGATCGTGAAAGCATACCTCCTCTCGATTTTAAATATCCCTCTCCTTTATCGTTCAAAACAAACAAGAAAGAAATATGCCGAGCAAATAGTTAGAAAATGGTGGCCGATGTTTTCTATCTCCCTCCCAGATAAAAATCAAAATCGCGTCTCTCTCCAAAAGATTTGCAGAACGATTCAAATGAAATGGCTGCTTCTTTATGGTCAGATCCAACAATCGGCTCATTTAAAAAAAAAATCTCGATCAAAATTCACGAAATCAAATGGTATTCGAGAAGAAGGGGAGATGGCATCGCACGCGAGGTCGGGATTTTGGACCTGGAAATGGCGAAAGGAGGTTGGGTTAGCTCGATTGTTGCGGTGCCGATCGATGGAGTCTCGTGCTCGATAAAGAGGAGAAGTCACGATTTCCAATGACTCGCGTACGCATGCGTTGTACTCAGGCGATGTGGATTGGGTCGTGTGCTCGAGTAGGTCAGAGGTTGAGGTTGTGCGCGAGGCGTCGAGGCTGGGTCGAACATATTAGGGTTCGTCTCGAGGACGTGGTGGCAGGGGCAAGCCGATGTCGCGATGAACTCTACGTGGTAGGGGGTAGCATTTGTTTATAATACAGGAAGGCTGATGTCATTCGAAAACGTGGTAAGGTATTTCGATTTTTCTGTTATTTGGTTTTGAGTTTTACAGATTTGAATAAATGAAATATGGATCTTTAATTTTAATTTAGGGTAGGTTATTCTAAAATACAGTAAGTTAAAACAATTTAATTTCTTGAATTTTCTAGAAAACTGTAGATATATATATATATAAATATTTTTATACAGTAAAAGAAAATTTGTTTACAATTCAAATTATTAGTTCAAAAATGAAACCCTTGGTTAATTTAAATAAATTTTAAAAGGAAAATTTGTTAGGTAAAATGATTTATTAAAGGAAATTTATCAAAGGAAAAATTGATTTAAATGATAAGTTAAAATTTAATCCTTGGATAATTAAATTACCAAACGAAAATTTGTTATTCGATTATTTCGAATTTTAATGAATTGTATAATTGTTTATACAAGGTTAAAATTGTGAAGAAACAATCTGGATTGGAAAATGGATTGCAAATAATAGCTAAGGTGAGATCTTCTCACTCAAATTAAAGTTGGATTTGCAGTTATTGATTGATTGCTATTTGGATGTGATATATTATATATTATATATATATAATATAGCAATATATATATATATATTGGCATATGTATATATTGCAGTTGATTGATTTCCCGCATTATATAGCGGATGAGACCCTATTGCGCCGCCTATTAAGCGGATAATATATCATAAATCCCATATACCGTGATATTCCGTCTTGAAGCGGAATTGGTATTGTGCTAACATCTGTGGATGCAGGGAAACAGGTTGGATGGATCCAACTGGATTCCTCACCAATATTTATTTGATTATAGATATTGTAATGTTTGTTGATTATCATATCGATATACGATATTTGTTGTCGTGATTGACTATTTGGTGCTGTGGCATCATCGGATCCATTTTTGAAGTTTAAAAATAACGATTTTGATTTTAATGGGATTTTTAAAGTGATTTTTCAAAGTATACGTTTTATTAAACTTTTGAATTGATTCATTTTAAATAAATAAACATTAAGATTTTAAAGTTATAAAAATTACTATTTTTGTGGAATATAACCAACGAGAGATTTTTGAAATAAATAGTTAAGTAATTTAAAATTTGGATTTTTGAATTTTTATAAAGGATGAATATAAAAGACTTATAAAATTGATATTTTATAAATTAAAAATATTGGAATATTAAAACGAGTTTTTATAAGTGTTAAAAATGAAATAAAAATGGATTTCATAAGTGAACGTATAGATTTATAAATTGTGAAGTTATAGAATGAATAGATTTTGTGTAATAGAAGATTTATAAGTAATTATCTTATGAATCGGATTTCGGCATTTAAATGAGAGATAAATGGAATTTGTTGATAATGAGATTTATAAATCGAAACTTATAAATAGAAAAGGAATTTATAAACATTGTTTATAAATTCGAAATCAATTGAATTTGATAAATTGAATATAGAAGTTTATGAAAGGTAATTTATTCGCGATTTTGGATAGCGAATAAATTCTTGAAAATAAAACGTGTTGTAAATATTGAAATGGGGTTAGTGAAGTACATTCACGATTTTGGACAGTGAATATATTATTAAGTAAAATGGATATGTTTTGGGAAAGCGATATTATTAAAATAAGTTGATTATTTTAACGACGTTTTAAAATGTGTTAAATATTGAAATCATAGATTTCAACATTCATTGTTGAAATAAACGTTTCGAGAAATAGAAGGAAATGGTGGACTATAACACTGTTGTTATAGTAAATAATTTCCGAAAGGAAATGTTTTTGTATAGTATTGGGATTTATATATCTATTTTAAATTTCGAATCCCTATACTAGTGATTTTGGGTCGTCGTAACGATGTTTTACGCATTAGCCCAAACAAATGTGTTTAAGTGAATGTTTTCCTTAAAGAATAAAATATATACTTAATTTCGATATTAAGTATATTGAAGATTTTCCAAGTGTTGAAAATGAATGGATTTGTGAATTACTTATTATTTAATAAGTATGGAAATGTTTTCCAATATGAACTGAATATTTTGGGACTTTATCTTTTAAAAGATAAATTGAAAATGAATATTAGAAATCGATTGGGAAATTATATATTCATAGATATTTTGGAATTGTAAATTCACTAGGGAATTTATAAAAGAAAGGGGAATTTGTTTAAAAATAAATGTTGATTTATTTTTGAAGTATGGGAGTAAATTTAAGGATTAGGAACGTAAATATAAAGTAAATCGGTAAGGATTTATTTGATTGGTTTAAATGAACCATTTTGAAATGAAAGTATTTCCGAGTAAGGAAATGATTGAAATTTGTTTTCAAAAGGGATAAAGGATGGATAAGTGATTTGAAAAAAATTGTTTTCAAATGGTTAAAGTGTGGAAATTATATATCTAGTAAAGATATTTGGAAAGTAAATAATTTGGGAAATTATTTGGAATCTGGTGATGTTGAGCATACCTATTGATAGTTAAATATCCGACTATCAATATTTACCTTTAAATAGGTATTTGTTGTGAATTGCTTGAATTGGATGCCACACTTATTTTCAAATAAGCACTCACTATTCGGGTTAGCTGGAAAAGGACCTTTGGGTCGTATAACCCATTCTAAATATGTGATACGTCGTTATGGATTGCATTTGAAGACCGGTGTTGAAGACCGGGTATTTGTGAAAACGATAGAATGACCTATCGATTGTCTCCGCACCGTTAGCTACGGTATGGAGATTTCCTTTGTGATGGGAAATTCGATCGGGTTTGTGAATACCTGGATTGCAAGGACTTCTTTGGAAGTGCCTTCGGTTACGTTCGATCCCGGAACGTACTTGTATGGATGTGTGTCTTACATTACAAATTGAGATGTAAAGCTGGTTTCTATCAAATATATTTCTGTTGGTGGCGGAGAATTTATTCTCTTAGCTTAACACCCTTCTCTGAGACGTACGAGCTCAAAGGTTATGTAGTTGATGGTTACTAGTGATACATTACCAAGTTGGTAATGTGGCATATAAGTGCCATTGAGCATTTGTGAATTAAAGCACAGCTTTTATATAAAACATTGCTTTGTGAACGAGACTTCGTCAAGCCTCACAGATCGGTTGTGGTCGAAACATGAATCGTGGCAGCAAGGTTATTTGGGGGTCGCTCCTCCATAGGGTATGTCATTTCCTATCTGGATTATAAGTGGTATCATGGTATGGAGCCCAGATACTTACTTTGTGGACACACTATATTTATTACTGTGTGATGTTGATTACGAGCGCTCGGACAAAGGTCCTAAAGGACCGGGGGATGGCATACTCGTGTCAGTTGTTACCTAGTTTGAAAGGTAACCCGGCCTTGTGTAGCAGAGATCTAACCGCAACGTTAGATCCGGGAACGTTTCTCCAAAGGCGTTCTATTTTACTTGGGAAGTTCCTTTGCCCGACCATTTATTGGAAATCCAAAACAAAACAATACATGCCTTGTACGGTTTTAGTTGTAGAACCTGCCATTTAATATGGTAGCTATAGTAGGCATACCATCATGGTACGTATGCTGGCTAAGATTTATATCTTTATTTTCAAAATAATTTTTCTACACTATGCACTAGCAATAATATCAAATGTTTCTTTTTAATGTGTATCAAGCATCTTTGACTATCATAAGGAGAAATCTCCTCCGATTCTACGTTTGCATTGTGTGTGTGTGTGCGGGAGGCCTTATGGTAGTCTCATTTTTAAAAGCATGGCGAATTGACTTTAAAAGTATTCCTCTATTTTGATTTTAAAGAAAAATAAACTGTTTTAGTTCTCACACCAGTCACATGACTGACTCGGAGTTTATTGTTTTCCTTCCTAAACTCTGGGTGCCCACCAATTTCCACACGGGCAGTCAGGAGTAAGGTTTATCAGGATATTCTGGAATTCAGGAGAGGATGGAGGCAAGCTGGATGGCTTGGCGTATTACTAGTATATAGTATTTCTTTTCAGCTGTTATGTTGTTGTACACTCTGATGATGAAATGTAATGTGATGTAATGTAATAACTGATATAGTTCTTTGTTTAAAGATTATTCATTATCTATTATATGTTGTTCCGCTGCGAATTGTGAGATTCTGATGTTGTTCTGTTATTTCTTTCTGTTCTGTTCTATCTTTTTCTTTCTTCTTATACCTCTTTCTTCTTCTTAAAACCCTAAGGGTTCATATTTCCGTTCATCTTGAGTTAATCACTGGAGATTAGTGTCTATTCAAGGAGTACGGATTTGCGGGTCTTTACATTTGGTATCAGAGCATATGGTTAAGCGACAACCATGGCTCTGTTGGGTGTTACTCATTAGAAATAGAGTCAGTAGTACTCTAGAATGAGTTTGAGTGTAATAATAGATATGAGCGCGTATTTGTTAGTGAATATAAATTGTTTTGTATTGTGTTGACTTATCGGTTGATTGTTTATAGATTCTGGTCGGTGCAGTCTAGCTAACTGTGTTGATAGGAGTTTCTAAACTCTTGAACAAGATAAACCGACACAGTATTGTTTTAAAATTGGGTAAACGAAATAATTTTGCCCAAAACTATTTTTGTATATAAAAGAAATGATTTTCTGTAAATTATTATAGTATATGGTTGCTTGGTTGTTAGGAAGTAATAATATTAAATTATTACCACTGATTATTGAAAATAAGAAATTGGAATCATAATCAAAAGTTAAGAAATAAATCCATATACCAATGAAATTGGAGAGTATAAATTATAAATGTGACTTATAATTGGAAATAGAATTCCAGGGAAGTTTTTGGAAATGTTTTTGAAAAAGTTTGGAAATTTTAGGAATTAAATTCTTTTTTTTTGTTTGAAAATATTTCAAAGGATTTGGAAAAAATGTTTTGAAGGAATGAAAAGCTCTAAACTCTTTAGGTCGCTGGAAAATAATTCCGGTGATGATCGCGACATCATCGGTGTTCATTTTCGGGTTTCCAAAAGAGGAATTGCTGCCAAATTGTTTCAAATGAAAGTTGTTTGGAAAATTTGGGTTTGGTTTTCAAATTCAAAGGATAATTTGAATTGTTTTCAATAATGGTTTTGAAAGGTTGAAAAGACTCTGGAATACTATACAAAAATATGTATGGAATATTATTAAGTTCAAAATAAATTTGGAGTAATCGAAATGAATTGGAATTGAGTATTGAATTATGGAAATAAATTGAGAATGAATGAATTTACAATTGCAAGTAAATGAAGTAAATTGAATTCATATGGAATTTGAAATCCAGTTTAAATATGCGTGGTTATAAACTGAAATTGAAAAACTGAATATTGACAACCAATTTGAATTGTGCAAGATGAAATGAATTAGAACTTGTAATGAATTAGTGGTTGGAACCAATTAAAAATTGTGCAGTTATGAATAAAAGATAGTTGATAAAAATTCAATATTCAGAAGGTAAATTGAATCCAAATAGAGTTGAAATTGTGAATTGAATTCAAATGAAATTTGGAATGCAAAATTGAATGAAAATGAATATATAACTTCAATTGTAAACTAAAAATGATATAAGAAGCATATATTGAAAATTTTGTAATGAAATGTGCAAAATGGTTTGAATATTGTTATTGGATATTATGGATACTACTGTTAGTAGGTATATACAGATGTACAAAGGAATTGGGATTTTGATTTCAAAGATAAAATTGAATTGCTTGACAAAAAGGTACGTATTTCAATTTCAGTATGAAATTTGATGATTTTCTTCTCCAGCCACTTGGCTTTCTCTTTTCTTTTTGATTCTGAGGGGCCGTAGTGCCATTTTGTAGTCGTACCGAGCTAGCCGCGCAAAGGAGACGCTTGCGAAATTTTTCGAAAATTTAGGGTGTTAGAAATTTTTTTGAGAAAATTTGAAAGTTTAAAATTTGAATTTAAATTTAAAATTGAATTTTGAAGTAAACAATGTTGTTTGGAACTTATAAGTGAAGTAGGAAAGCTAGTTGAAATGATAATGAATCCCTATTAAAAAGATTTAGGTTAGTAAGTTGATAAAACTATTGGATTGTGAAAAAAATAGTAGACGAGTTAAGGACCATTCTTCCTAACTTGTAATTTCGGGACGAAATTCTTTTAAGGGGGAAAGATTGTAACGACCCAGAATTTTTAACAATTTAAATTGAAAATATTTAATTAATTTTAAATATTTAAATGATGGTTTGAATTGAATTTCAAATTATCAGAATGAAATTGGCGATTAAATTATAAAATTTAATCTATTGAAAGTTGAATAAAAATTTGAATCTTCAATTTTAAGCTGATTAAAAATATTTCAAAGGATTGTAAAATCCATATTGATAATATTGAAGATTATAGAAGCTTCAGAATTTAATTTCAAAGTGAATTGTTCAGTTTTGAAATTATATCGTTTGAATCAATATCTAAAAATAGACATCCGAGGCACAGTCTCGGAATTCGACGAAACCAGTTCCATTGGGTCCGTAATATTGAATTATTATCGGATTTCAAATTTCGTATTTTTTGGAGATGTTATGTGAGCACACGACGTGTAAACGCATTGAATTCTTATCGAGATTCAATTTAAATTTAAAATTTAAATTGGTCAACAACACACCACGTTCTTCCTTAAAACACGCCTAGTATCACGCCATAGATCGTGAAAGCATACCTCCTCTCGATTTTAAATATCACTCTCCTTTATCGTTCAAAACAAACAAGAAAGAAATATGCCGAGAAAATAGTTAGAAAATGGTGGCCGATGTTTTCTATCTCCCTCCCAGATAAAAATCAGAATCGCGTCTCTCTCGAAAAGATTTGCAGAACGATTCAAATGAAATGGCTGCTTCTTTCTGGTCAGATCCAACAATCGGCTCATTTAAAAAAAAAACTCGATTAAAATTCACGAAATCAAATCGTATTCGAGAAGAAGGGGAGATGGCATTGCACGCGAGGTCGGGATTTTGGACCTGGAAACGGCAAAAGGAGGTTGGGTTAGCTCGATTGTTGCGGTGCCGATCGATGGAGTCTCGTGCTCGATAAAGAGGAGAAGTCACGATTTCCAATGACTCGCGTACGCATGCATTGTACTTAGGCGATGTGGATTGGGTCGCGTGCTCGAGTAGGTCAGAGTTGGTGTTGTGCGCGAGGCGTCGAGGCTGGGTCGAACATATTAGGGTTCGTCTCGAGGACGTGGTGGCAGGGGCAAGCTGATGTCGCGATGAACTCTACGTGGTAGGGGGTAGCATTTGTTTATAATACAGGAAGGCTGATGTCATTCGAAAACGTGGTAAGGTATTTCGATTTTTCTGTTATTTGGTTTTGAATTTTACAGATTTGAATAAATGAAATATGGATCTTTAATTTTAATTTAGGGTAGGTTATTCTAAAATACAGTAAGTTAAAACAATTTAATTTCTTGAATTTTCTAGAAAACTGTAGATATATATATATATATATATATATAAATAGTTTTATACAGTAAAAGAAAATTTGTTTACAATTCAAATTATTAGTTCAAAAATGAAACCATTGGTTAATTTAAATAAATTTTAAAAGGAAAATTTGTTAGGTAAAATGATTTATTAAAGGAAATTTATCAAAGGAAAAATTGATTTAAATGATAAGTTAAAATTTAATCCTTGGGTAATTAAATTACCAAATGAAAATTTGTTATTCGATTATTTCGAATTTTAATGAATTGTATAATTGTTTATACAAGGTTAAAATTGTGAAGAAACAATCTGGATTGGAAAATGGATTGCAAATAATAGCTAAGGTGAGATCTTCTCACTCAAATTAAAGTTGGATTTGCAGTTATTGATTGATTGCTATTTGGATGTGATATATTATATATATATAGTATATAGCAATATATATATTGGCATATGTATATATTGCAGTTGATTGATTTCCCGCATTATATAGCGGATGAGACCCTATTGCGTCGTCTATTAAGCGGATAATATATCATAAATCCCATATACCGCGATATTCCGTCTTGAAGCGGAATTGATATTGTGCTAACATCTGTGGATGCAGGGAAACAGGCTGGAGGGATCCAACTGGATTCCTCACCAATATTTATTTGATTATAGATATTGTAATGTTTGTTGATTATTATATCGATATATGATATTTGTTGTCGTGATTGACTATTTGGTGCTGTGGCATCATCGAATCCATTTTTGAAGTTTAAAAATAACGATTTTGATTTTAATGGGATTTTTAAAGTGATTTTTCAAAGTATACGTTTTATTAAACTTTTGAATTGATTCATTTTAAATAAATAAACGTTAAGATTTTAAAGTTATAAAAATTACTATTTTTGTGGAATATAACCAAAGAGAGATTTTTGAAATAAATAGTTAAGTAATTTATTAAATGGTATAAATTTGGATTTTTGAATTTTTATAAAGGATGAATATAAAAGACTTATAAAATTGATATTTTATTAATTAAAAATATTGGAATATTAAAACGAGTTTTTATAAGTGTTAAAAATGAAATAAAAATGGATTTCATAAGTGAACGGAATTTATAAATTTATAAATTGTGAAGTTATAAAATGAATAGATTTTGTGAAATAGAAGATTTATAAGTAATTATCTTATGAATCGGATTTTGGCATTTAAATGAGAGATAAATGGAATTTGTTGATAATGAGATTTATAAATCGAAGCTTATAAATAGAAAAGTAATTTATAAACATTGTTTATAAATTCGAAATCAATTGAATTTGATAAATTGAATATAGAAGTTTATGAAAGGTAATTTATTCGCGATTTTGGATAGCGAATAAATTCTTGAAAATAAAACGTGTTGTAAATATTGAAATGGGGTTAGTGAAGTACATTCACGATTTTGGACAGTGAATATATTATTAAGTAAAATGGATATGTTTTGGGAAAGCGATATTATTAAAAGAAGTTGATTATTTTAACGACGTTTTAAAATGTGTTAAATATCGAAATCATAGATTTCAACATTCATTGTTGAAATAGACGTTTCGAGAAATAGAAGGAAATGGTGGACTATAACACTGTTGTTATAGTAAATGATTTCCGAAAGGAAATGTTTTTGTATAGTATTGGGATTTATATATCTATTTTAAATTTCGAATGCCTATACTAGTGATTTTGGGTCGTCGTAACGATGTTTTACGCAACATTCGTTTTAGCCCAAACAAATGTGTTTAAGTGAATGTTTTCCATAAAGAATAAAATATATACTTAATTTCGATATTAAGTATATTGAAGATTTTCCAAGTGTTGAAAATGAATGGATTTGTGAATTACTTATTATTTAATAAGTATGGAAATGTTTTCCAATATGAACTGAATATTTTGGGACTTTATCTTTTAAAAGATAAATTGAAAATGAATATTAGAAATCGATTGGGAAATTATATATTCATAGATATTTTGGAATTGTAAATTCACTAGGGAATTTATAAAAGAAAGGGGAATTTGTTTAAAAATAAACGTTGATTTATTTTTGAAGTATGGGAGTAAATTTACGGAATAGGAACGTAAATATAAAGTAAATCGGTAAGGATTTATTTGATTGGTTTAAGTGAACCATTTTGAAATGAAAGTATTTCCGAGTAAGGAAATGATTGAAATTTGTTTTCAAAAGGGATAAAGGATGGATAAGTGATTTGAAAAAAAATTGTTTTCAAATGGTTAAAGTGTGGAAATTATATATCTAGTAAAGATATTTGGAAAGTAAATAATTTGGGAAATTATTTGGAATCTGGTGATGTTGAGCATACCTATTGATAGTTAAATATCCGACTATCAATATTTACCTTTAAATAGGTATTTGTTGTGAATTGCTTGAATTGGATGCCACACTTATTTTCAAATAAGCGCTCACTATTTGGGTTAGCCGGGAAAGGACCTTTGGGTCATATAACCCATTCCGAATATGTGATACATCGTTATGGATTGCATTTGAAGACCGGTGTTGAAGATCGGGTATTTGTGAAAACGATAGAATGACCTATCGATTGTCTCCGCACCGTTAGCTACGGTATGGAGATTTCCTTTGTGATGGGAAATTCGATCGGGTTTGTGAATACCCGGATTGCAAGGACTTCTTTGGAAGTGCCTTCGGTTACTTTCGATCCCGGAACGTACTTGTATGGATGTGTGTCTTACATTACAAATTGAGATGTAAAGCTGGTTTCTATCAAATATATTTCTTTTGGTGGCGGAGAATTTATTCTCTTAGCTTAACACCCTTCTCTGAGACGTACGAGCTCAGAGGTTATGTAGTTGATGGTTACTAGTGATACATTCCCAAGTTGGTAATGTGGCATATAAGTGCTATTGAGCATTTGTGAATTAAAGCACAGCTTTTATATAAAGCATTGCTTTGTGAACGAGACTTCGTCAAGCCTCACAGACCGGTTGTGGTCGAAACAGGAATCGTGGCAGTAAGGTTATTTGGGGGTCGCTCCTCCATAAGGTATGTCATTTCCTATCTGGATTATAAGTGGTATCATGGTATGGAGCCCAGATACTTACTTTGTGGACACACTATATTTATTACTGTGTGATGTTGATTACGAGCGCTCGGACAAAGGTCCTAAAGGACCGGGGGATGGCATACTCGTGTCAGTTGTTACCTAGTTTGAAAGGTAACCCGGCCTTGTGTAGCAGAGATCTAACCGTAACGTTAGATCCGGGAACGTTTCTCCAGAGGCGTTCTATTTTACTTAGGAAGTTCCTTTGCCCGACCATTTGTTGGAAATCCAAAACAAAACAATACGTGCCTTGTACGGTTTTAGTTGTAGAACCTGCCATTTAATATGGTAGCTATAGTAGGCATACCATCATGGTACGTATGCTGGCTAAGATTTATATCTTTATTTTCAAAATAATTTTTCTACACTATGCACTAGTAATAATATCAAATGTTTCTTTTTAATGCGTATCAAGCATCTTTGACTATCATAAGGAGAAATCTCCTCCGATTCTGCGTTTGCATTGTGTGTGCGTGCGGGAGGCTTTATGGTAGTCTCATTTTTAAAAGCATGGCGAATTGACTTTAAAAATATTCCTCTATTTTGATTTTAAAGAAAAATAAACTATTTTAGCTCTCACACCAGTCACATGACTGACTCGGAGTTTATTGTTTTCCTTCCTAAACTCTGCGTGCCCACCAATTTCCACACGGGCAGTCAGGAGTAAGGTTTATCAGGATATTCTGGAATTTAGGAGAGGCTGGAGGCAAGCTGGATGGCTTGGCGTATTACTAGTATATAGTATTTCTTTTCAGCTGTTATGTTGTTGTACACTCTGATGATGAAATGTAATGTGATGTAATGTAATAACTGATATAGTTCTTTGTTTAAAGATTATTCATTATCTATTATATGTTGTTCCGCTGCGAATTGTGAGATTCTGATGTTGTTCTGTTATTTCTTTCTGTTCTGTTCTATCTTTTTCTTTCTTCTTATACCTCTTTCTTCTTCTTAAAACCCTAAGGGTTCGTATTTCCGTTCATCTTGAGTTAATCACTGGAGATTAGTGTCTATTCAAGGAGTACGAATTTGCGGGTCTTTACAATATTCACGTTTTTGAATAGTGAATAATATGTTAAAGAAAATGTTTTGGATGTGATGTTTTAAATAAAATTAAAACGATCTAACGATGTTTTCAAAATATGTTAAGATTCGAAACCATAGATTTCAACATTCATTGTTGAAATAGACGTTTTCGAGAAATAGAAGGAAATGGTGGACTATAACACTGTTGTTATAGTAAATGATTTCCGAAAGGAAATGTTTTGTATAGTATTGGGATTTATATATCTATCTTAAATTCGAATCCCTATACTAGTGATTTTGGATTGTCGTAACGATGTTTTATGCAACATTCGTTTTGGCCCAAATAAATATGTTTAAGAGAATGATTTCCTTAAAGAATGAAATATATACTCAATTTCGATTTAAGTATATTGAATATTTTCCAAAGGTTGAAAATAAATAGATTTGTGAATTACTTATTAATAAGTAAGTATGGACATGTTTTTTATTTCAATGTGTAATGAAACGTTTTGAGAATTTATCTTTTTGAAGATAAATTGAAAATGAATAATTGAAATCGTATATTCATAGATATTTTGGAATATAAATTCATTATGGAATTTATAAATGAAAAGGGGAATTTGTTCAAAAATAAACGTTGATTAGTTTTTGAAGTATGGGAATTAATTTACGGATTTGGAACGTAAATATAAAGTAAATTGTTAAGGATTTATTTAAATTGGTTTAAATGAACCATGTTGAAATGAAAGTATTTCCGCATAAGGAAATGTTTGAAATTTGTTTTCAAAAGTGGTAAGGTGAAAAGTGATTTTGAAAATTGTTTTCAAAATGGTTGAAGCGTGAAAATTATTTATCTTGTAAAGATATTTTTGGGAAATAAATAATTTGAAAAATTATTTGGAATCTGGTGATGTTGTGCATATCCATTGATAGTTCAATAACCGACTATCAATATTTACCTTTGAATGGGTATTTGTTGTGATTTGTTTGAATTTGAATGCCACACTTATTTTTAAATAAGCGCTCACTATTCGGGTTAGCCGGGAAAGGACCTTAGGGTCGTATTACCCATTCCGAATACGTAATACGTCGTTATGAATTGCATTTGATGACCGGTGTTGAAGACCGGATATTTTTGAAAGCGAAAGGACAACTCGCCGAATGTCTTTGCATCGACTGGTCCCCGGTATAGAGACTCCATATGTGATGGGAAGTCCGGCCGTGATTAGTGAATATCCGGATTGCAAGGACTTCTTTGTAAGTGCCTTCGGTTCTATTCGATCCCGGAACAGACTTGTATGGATTATATGTCTGACATTACAAATTGAGATATAAAGCTGATTTCTTTCAAATATATTTCTGTTGGTGGCGGAGAATTTATTCTCTTAGCTTAACACCCTTCTCTGAGACGTACGAGCTCTGATGTTATGTAGTTGAAGGTTATCAGCGATATATTCCCAATTTGGTAATGTGACGTGCTGAGTGTTGCTGTGAAATGATCATTGTTTGATCATTTGTGATAAGATCATTTGTTTGATCATTTATCTTTGTGATCATTTCTATGATCATTTGTTGACCCAAAGCATGACTTTGTATAAAGCGTGGCTTTGTGGACGAAACTTCGTCGAACCTCACACCCCGAAATGGTCAAAACAGGAAAGATGCAGCAAGGTTATGAGGGGTAGCTCCCTTTAGGGTATGTGCATTTCCTTCTGGAAAAGGGTGGTATCATGGTATGGAGCCCAGATACTTACTCATGTTGAAACACTTTATTATTTTGGTGTGATGTTGGTTACGAGCGCTCGGATAAAGGTCCCAAAGGACCGGGGGATGACATACTCGTGTCAGTAGTTACCTAGTTAGGGGTAACCCGACCTTGTGTTGGCAGAGATCCGGTTAGGTTCTCGAGGACGTCCTTCCAGAGGCGTTCTCATGTGGCAATGGGAAGTTCCTTGGCCTGACCATTTGTTGAAAATCCAAAGAAACAATACGAGACTTGTACGGTTTTAGTTGTAGAACCTGCCATCTAATATGGTAGCTATAGTAGGCATAATATAATGGTACATATGCTGGCTAAGATTTATATTCTACTTTCGAAATGTTTTCTACACTATGCACTAATAATAATATCAAAATTTATTTGATTTTGCGTAGTAAGCATCTTTGACTATCATAAGGAGAAATCTCCTCCAAGTCTGCGTTTGCATTGTGTGTGTGGTGGGAGGTCTTATGGTAGTCTCATTTTAAAAAGCATTGCGAATTTACTTTAAAAATATTCCTCTATTTTGTTTTGAAGATAAAATAAACTGTTTTGAGTTCTCACACCAGTCACATGACTGACTCGGAGTTTATTGTTTTCCTCCCTAAACTCTGGGTGCCCACCAATTTCCACACGGGCAGTCAAGAGTTAAGGTTTATCAGGATATTCTGGAATTCAGGAGTTGCTGGAGGCAAGATGGATGACATGGCGTATTACTAGTATATAGTATTTCTTTTCCGCTGTTTGTTCTATTTATTGTTGTTTGTTGTTGTACACTCTGATGATGTAATGTAATGTATAAAATGTAATAACTGATATAGTTCTTTGTTTAAAGATTATTCATTTATCTATTATATGTTGTTCCGCTGCGATTGTGAGATTCTGATGTTGTTCTGTTATTTCTTTTTGTTCTGTTCTATCTTTTTCTCTCTTTTTCTATCTTCTTCTTCTTCTTTAACCATAACGGTACGGTTTTCCGGCCTTCGATTGCTCGACAGTTGATACAGTGGACGTATTGATGTCGGCATTCGTGGACGAAAAATCGCCAATCGTTACATTTGGTATCAGAGCATATGGTTAAGCGACAACCATGGCTCTGTTGGGTATTACTCATTAGAGATAGAGTCAGTAGTATTATAGAATGAGTTGAGTGTAATAATAGATATGAGAGCGTATTTGTTAGTGAATATAAAATTGTTTTATATTGTGATGATTGGTTTATTGAGTGACATATGAACCTTCGTCAGCACGGTATGCACAACTATGCCGAAGGGGTTTATAAACACTTGAATAGAACAGTTCGACACAGTATTGTTTTAAAATTGGGAAAATGAAATAATTTTACCTTGATTATATTTTATATATAAAGGAATAATTTTTCAAAATTATTAAAGTGTATATAAGTTGATTGTTGGTTGTTGAATAAGATGTTTGAATAATCTAAATAAAAGAATAATTGTATAAGTAAAATGAATTATAATTAATGTGATTTACAATTGTGAAATAAACTTATATATATAAGAAGTGAAACTATATGAAGATATTTATGAATATGAGTTGTAAATAAAAATGAGTTTGAATAAGTAATGAAATTTGACTTTGGTTAAAGTTAAATAAAAATTTACTTTAGAATTAGAATCTGAATTGATTTATAAGTGGGAATTTAAGTTAAGTAAAACCAAGTGATGTTTGTAAAATGGAATATAACTTAAGAGATGTTGAATGTTGATTTTGATATCAAAGTAAATTAATAAAGTTAAGTGATAAATGTGAACTTGAGTTATGTAAATGAATTGTAAATTGAATTGAATGAATGGATTAAATGTTAATCAATTGAATGTAAATTAAGTTGATATGAAATAATGAATGTAAGTGTTAATTCATTAAAATCTAATGTTATTGAAAAAAAATTGAATAATTGAATGGAAATCAATTTAATTGAACCAATTGAAAGTGATGGTGTTAAACCAGATTGAATAAATATAAGCAAATAAATTTGGTTATAATTAATATACATTGGTTGTTATATGGTTGTTAGTTGATTGTATGTAATTCATTAAGTGTTAATGAAATTGAATTAGCGAAATTGGAAGCTATGTAATTGAATTCAAATGGATAATATGTAAACTTGAATAGAATTGAATTTGATTTGGAAGTGAACTAAGTTGAATATAAATTAGTGGATGCAAACTAATTGAAATTGAATATGAATGAATTTTAGTAAAATTCCAATGTTAATGAATCAAATGTGATTTAAATTGAAAACCCATTTCATTGAATATTAATGAGAATATGAATGAATATTTATTGGTTATGGACATTAGTTGAATGTTAGTTGGATGATAGTTGGTTGATGGTTGAATATATTGCTTTTACTGCATTTGCTATGTTGGCATATATAGTTATTATGTTGCTATATGTTGTATATCGATACTATTGTCTATATACATGTTTCTCATCTGTTTTTTGAGTGTTTAGTAGGTGTGGATCGCGTTTGCTTCGCATTTGGAGCTCGCTTTCGCGCTATATTAGCCGTATATGCTCGCTAATAAAATATAAGGTACATATCTCGGATTAAATATCGTACTTTTACACTTTTTTTCCTGCGGGATGCCTCATCACTTGATGAGATGTATATTTGTGATATATATACTGTCATTTTTTTTCGAATCGAGCCGCGCAAAGGAGACTCTGGCGAAATTTTCCGAAAATTTAAGGCGTTAGAATATTTTTGGGAAAAATTGGAAATTTTTTGTAAAAACTATAACTTTGATTTGGAATTGAAAGTTAAACAATAGTAGTTTTTTTTGAAAAAATAACTAAGTATGATTTGAAAACTTAGTAAAGTATTGTAAGAAGTTTAACTATGAATTTTGGGAAAGTTAATAGATTCTGTAACTTTTCTTACTTGGTAATTTCGAGGACGAAATTCTTTTAAGGGGGGAAGTTTGTAACGACCCAGAATTTCTATTAATTAAAATTTGTATATTTAATTAATTTAAAGTATTAATATGTGAAATTTATAAGTTGAATAAATTTTATTTCGAATAATTGGATTTAATTGAATAATTAAATCGATAATTTAATAGTTGGAAATACAGAAATAATTGAAATTTGGGTTAGATATGACTGAAAATGATTTGTAAAATTTTATTTAATCATGTTGGAGTTAGAACGATATTTTAGAACTTTTAAAATCGAATTTAAAGTTTATTTGTGAAAATTGAATATTTTAATGTTTAATCGACTAGTGAAATTAGCCATTTTTCAAACAGTCTTAGAATTGGACGAAACTAGTTCCATTGGATCCGTAATAGTTTGTTATTACCGGATTTCAATTTTCGTAGCAATCGGAGTTATCGTTTGATCGTAGCAGCTCGAAACGCATCGAAATTGTTTTTAATATTAATTTGGCGAGTTAAAATAGCCATTTTTCGAACAGTGTCGGATTTCGATGAAACCAGTTTCATCGGATCCGTAATGTGATATTGCTGTATGGTTTCAAATTTCGTGTCAATCGGATTTACCGTTTGTCCGGTGCAAGCTAAAACGCCTAGAAAATCGTTTAATCGGTTTAATTTTAAATTTGACGTTTATTGCCATAACTCGCACAGATGACCGAATTAGCTACCGAAACACGTTCCATTGTGTTTGGAACGTGGGGTAAACCTTAGGAACGCCAACCAGCACGCTTCGTTTGGAGTTCGGAAATTCCGGGTGAATAGTAAATTGGAATATTTTTCTATATAAGCCCTTGACATTCATTTTTTTGCAAAAGAATAAAAATTAGGGTTCCAACTTTCTTCAGCCGCCGGCCCTATGATCAATGGCCGAAATTCTCGTTTCTTTTCCCCTCATTTTCTTCAAATCCGTTCATCAATTCAAGAAACTTTCTAAATAAAAGTTGTAGAGCGTCTCGAGCTCTACGTATTCAACGGTTAAGATTGTGAATGGAGCAGTGTAGTGGTCGAAATCGTGGCTCAAAGGCCTGCCGTTCGTTCGCTTTTTTCTGGTGGTAGGGGGGGCTGAGCTTGGCCAAACTACAGCCGAAGGAGGCTCTTGCTTTGGGCTTCAATATGGAGGTGGTTGATCAACTCAAAAAGCATCGTGGTGGTCGTGAAATTTGGAGAGGGGGAGGCGGCGATGGGTTCTCTGTTACGTGAAAAAGAACGTGAGAGGGAGAAGGAAAGGGGACGGCCTGGATGAAGGGGTTGGGGATCAACGGCCAAAATTGAATAGGTTTAAAAAAAATAAAAATATGTTGTAAATTATGTAATAAAAATTCGTGAAACTTTAAAAATTCATATCCTTTTCATATGAGGTCGAAAACGCGCGAAACCAGTTGCGTTGGGATCGTATGGATGAGCACTACGCTATGAAATTGGATTGGAGTCATTTGGAGTTAGTGAGAATTTTGGGTAAAATTAAACGTCCGTTTAATTTTATTCGAAATAAAAGCTGAAAACGAAATTGAAATCAGGTGAGAACTTCTCACTCAATCGAATCGGTTTTGATTTTATTTTAAATAGTTAGATTTAAAATTCTTGAATGTATGTTTGAATGATGATTGTTATCTATTGATTGTTAAAATAGACATTATGCGCCGTTAGTAAGCGGATGTTATTTATTAAAAACATATACCGTGAATATTTCATAAACAGTGAAATTGGTATTATTTATGTACTTGGAGTTGATTTCCCGCATTATATAGCGGATGAGACCCTATTGCGCCGCCTATTAAGCGGATAATATTTTAAATCCTATATACCACGATAATCTCGTACTGGAACGGAATTGGTATTGTGCTAACATCTTTGGATGCAGGAAAACAAGTTGGAGGGATCCAACTGGATTCCTCAACAGTATTTATTTGATTTTGGATATTTTGATATTCGTTGATTATCATATCGATATATGATGTCATTGTAGTCGTGATTGACTATTTGGTGTGTAGCATCATTGGGCCAAATTTTGGAATTTTAAAAGGATTTTAAAGTAATTTTTGAAAGTATACGTTTTATAAAATTTTTTTGGAATTGATTCATTTTAAATAAATAAACGTATAATTTTTAATGTTATAAAAATTATGATTTTTGAGAAATATAGTTAAAGGTTGATTTTTGAAAATAAGAGGTAAATGATTTTATAAAATAGTTTAAATTGGGATTTTTGAATTTATTATAAAAAGTTTAAATATAGGATTTATGAAATTTGATTATTTTATAAACCAAATGGTGAAATTATTAAGGAGATTAAAGATGTTTTAAAATAATAGTATAAATTGATTTATATAAGAGATTTATAAATCGATATTTATAAATTAAAAATATTGGAATTATGAAACGAGTTTTTATAAGTGTTAGAATGAATTGTAAATGAATTTCGTAAATGAATGAAATTTATAGGATTATAAACGGTGAAGTTATAAATGGAATTTTATAAGCAGTAGGTTTATAAAATTTATAAGGTTATTTGAAGAATAGATATGGATAAATAAATGAATCTTATAAGTTATAGGATTTATAATTATGAAGTTTAAAGGAACGATTTTGTAAATAAATAAATTATAAGCATTTAACTTATAATATGAACTTTTAGTTTATAATTGAGTTATAAATTGAATAGGTTAATAAAGGAGGTTTATAAAAGGAAGTTGTTATAAAATAAATAGAAATGGAATTTATAAACGTTGTTTTATAAATCCGCAAACGACTTTTTTTGATAAGTAAACTGTATAACTTATTAATGGAGTTATATTCACGTTTTAGACTGTGAATAATCCTTTAAAATAAAATGTATAGAAATGATGAAATTGGTTAACAAAGTATATTCACGTTTTGAATAGTGAATAAAATGTTAAAGAAAATGTTTTGGATGTGATGTTTTAAATAAAATTAAAACGATCTAACGATGTTTTCAAAATATGTTAAGATTCGAAACCATAGATTTCAACATTCATTGTTGAAATAGACGTTTTCGAGAAATAGAAGGAAATTGTGGACTATAACACTGTTGTTATAGTAAATGATTTCCGAAAGGAAATGTTTTGTATAGTATTGGGATTTATATATCTATCTTAAATTCGAATCCCTATACTAGTGATTTTGGGTTGTCGTAACGATGTTTTACGCAACATTCGTTTTGGCCCAAATAAATATGTTTAAGAGAATGATTTCCTTAAAGAATGAAATATATACTCAATTTCGATTTAAGTATATTGAATATTTTCCAAAGGTTGAAAATAAATAGATTTGTGAATTACTTATTAATAAGTAAGTATGGAAATGTTTTTTTTTCAATGTGTAATGAAACGTTTTGAGAATTTATCTTTTTGAAGATAAATTGAAAATGAATAATTGAAATCGTATATTCATAGATATTTTGGAATATAAATTCATTATGGAATTTATAAATGAAAAGGGGAATTTGTTAAGAAATAAACGTTGATTAGTTTTTGAAGTATGGGAATTAATTCACGGATTTGGAACGTAAATATAAAGTAAATCGTTAAGGATTTATTTAAATTGGTTTAAATGAACCATGTTGAAATGAAAGTATTTCCGCATAAGGAAATGTTTGAAATTTGTTTTCAAAAGTGGTAAAGGTGAAAAGTGATTTTGAAAATTGTTTTCAAAATGGTTGAAGTGTGAAAATTATTTATCTTGTAAAGATATTTTTGGGAAATAAATAATTTGAAAAATTATTTGAAATCTGGTGATGTTGTGCATATCCATTGATAGTTCAATAACCGACTATCAATATTTACCTTTGAATGGGTATTTGTTGTGATTTGTTTGAATTTGAATGCCACACTTATTTTTAAATAAGCGCTCACTATTCGGGTTAGCCGGGAAAGGACCTTGGGGTCATATAACCCATTCCGAATACGTGATACGTCGTTATGAATTGCATTTGATGACCGGTGTTGAAGACCGGATATTTTTGAAAGCGAAAGGACAACTCGTCGAATGTCTTTGCATCGACTGGTCCCCGGTATAGAGACTCCATATGTGATGGAAAGTCCGGTCGTGATTAGTGAATATCCGGATTGCAAGGACTTCTTTGTAAGTGCCTTTGGTTCTGTTCGATCCCGGAACAGACTTGTATGAAATCTCCACTGCGTACACGGTTGTTAAAGTGGTTTTCAGAGTTGGCAGAGAGTATGACAACTTCCGATCTCGGTCTCTTTAACAACCAAACGTTATTATAACACCGCGGTCTTTTCATAATAATTTATACTTAAAACTAGAATATAATATCCCTTTTTAAAACCATATAAATACGATATCATTTTCCTCTTTAAAAATCAAATCAATAATGATATCATTTCAAATATATCTTTTTCTAAAACCATACCACTTTAAATTTTATAATATCTCGAAACCATACATTTAAAATATAACTCTTCAAAACATAATACTTCGAATCCATAGCTTTAAAACCATAACTTCCAACTTAAATGGTTTGGATACTCAACAATATATAAATAAAATGGTTTGAATTTAAAATTTACTTTATAAAGTAAATAATTTCCACCGACTTTAGAATTTTATTTTCTTTAAATTAAGTCTAAATCCATAAATTTTAAATTCACTCCCAGTTTCAATAAACCACTTCAGTTCAATATATTTCAAACTTTGAATATTAAACAATTGGAACTAAGGTTGGAAATTTCTATTCAACAATTTAATGTCCTATTATTTAGTTTGAAATATTTGCAAAATAAATCCATAATCCTTTAAATAAAACTCAAATTACTTATAACTAAATATTTCCTTCAATTTTATTTATACTAGAAATATTCATTTAATCCATCTTGAATAAAAATTCAGTTATAAATATCATACCTTTTAAAATTTCAAGTTAATAAATTCTACATCAACCTATGAAGTTAAATTCTTAATTAAGCTCAATTCCAAATAAATTTTCAATTTAACTCCCAATCTTAATTGATTTAAATTATTTAAAACTCTATATATATTCAATATCGTAACATGTACTTAACCATATAATATAAAATAATCAAACTCCATTATTCCACTTATTTATTTTATTTAACAAATTTATACATAGCTTAAATTCAATAATTTAACTATATATGTATATATAAAATATCATTCATATAATATCAAAATTTAATATTTATTTAACCATATCCTATCCAAACCATAGAAATCATTTTTAAAAAAAATATTTCTATATATAGACCGCGGTGCCTGTATAAAATTTTCTATCCTATGGTCAAGTGATACAGATATTAATCATTTCAATCCGCAATTTAAAAATAAAATTGCGGTTATATCATTTCAAACCGCAATCCCAAATGCAATAAAATGCATAATAACTTGCAATTTATACAATATAAAATATATCATCCATTTATCCAAACATCAATCATCAACCATTTATTACAATCATCATCCAATTTAAACAAACATCAATATAGAGCATATAAAATATAACAGGTATCAACGAACAGTTTATATTCAAATAAATAAATAAATAAATAACTGTTTAACAAGCAGTTTATAAGCAAAATAAATAAATCTTAGCTGTCAATTTTTATGCAATAATAAAATTGATTAACAGTTAAATTAAATAAATGCGATTTAACTGAGATGATGAATAAAATATGCAAAACAGTCATAAATAAATTTCTACTCATATCTTAAATCAATTTAACAAACATAAGAAAACTTAGAAGTTGTGAGTGGTTAAAACACTCACCTTTTGAATTTAAATCGAATTTAAATCCGATTTAAACCCAAAAATTGAACATTCTCCAAATCCGTTCAAATTAGCGGCAAAATGTACAGAATTTTATTACGATCCTAACAAAAAAATAACATGTGAATTCGAGCTCGTATGAAAAAGTTAGGAAAATTAGAAGATTGGAAATTTCTGGTCCTGAGTCGGCTTCGGGTTCAACTTCAGTCCACCGCCTCAATTCCCCGGTGCTTGCTTGGAGTTTTTGCCAAAACGACCCGGAGCGGCCCGAGTAACTTTCTTCCTAACCCGAAGTAGATGCAGAGTTTTTGCCTATGAAACTCGTAGTGCGACCAGAAGTTGCTGCAGATCCGCAATTTTTTTTTTTGAAATTAAAATTGGATTTGGAAGATTAGGGTTTGCGGTGGACTGAGGAAGAGCATACGTTCAGAATGAGGAATAAACAATGACCTAGGGTTTATAACCACATATATATAGGCAAACAAAATAGAAAGAATGAGCTAGGTTGGATTTGTGTTTTGAACGATAATTGACCCGAAAAGCCCGTTTCGATTCCAGAACGGAAAAGGGTCAACCCATATATCAAAATATATGTTTAAAAATATTTTAAACGCGATGGAAAAAGTTCCACGTCCAAATTCCATCGTATGAAGATGTTATGCTAAATTCAAATTTTCCAAATTGATTTCAATTGATTTAAATTGCATAAATTTCAAGGCGTTTCGAGTCCGTACGATCAAACGGCAAGTCCGATCGCTACGAAACTTGAAACGCTATTATAATTCACTGTTACGGATCCAATGAAACTGGTTTCGTCGAAATCCGAGTCAGCGGCCAAAATATCTATTTTTATATTAATTAAATAAATGTATAATTAATTGATTAAATCAAATTTTTAAATTTCAATTCTAAAATTGACAATTTTATCACCTTATATTTCTCAAACATTTTTAATGATTTAAAATTTTTTAAATGTTTATTTAGAGAAGATAAATTTATAAATTTCAATATAAACCTTCAATTTCATTAGTTTCAAAATTATAAATAAAATTTCCAACAATTCTATTAAATTCACTATTCATTCTATTATTAAATTCATCGTTATCAAAAGGATACAATTTACATTGGTTCACGATTGTTTACATTTATTTTCTTAGGTTTCATCTACATTTCTATTTATGCAATATTTCAAATATTAAGTTTTCATTTAATTGCAATAAATCATATTATCGTAATTTAAATTCAAATAAATGGAAAAAATGTTGATTCCCATTATTATTATTCAAACAAACATTATCCTCTAAACATATTGAACATTTGTTTACGTTACATTACATTGATACTTCCAATTTCATCTTTATTCGTATTAACTATTTTAATTCCACTTATTGTGTAATAACTACTATATTGAAATTTGTCAATTTCACTCATAAATTTGGATTTTAAAACCAATTAACTAATTTACCTTGGTGCCATCTTTTATTACATTAATCGTTACTTTAAATTACATTAATAAAACATTAAATTTAGATATAGTTACTAATTATTTACATAGTTTATTTATCGCCTTATATAACAAGCCACATATATTACTTGCATTTAAGTTCGTTACTCATCAAACCAGATTTATAATTCCATATTCAACGCTAATTTATTTCATTGCAATTAATATACGCCTATTTACACGCCTTCATACTTTAATTATCAATCAACAATTTATTATGCATTATTTCATCAATTAATATCAATTTTGAATTTATTTCCCAATTTACCGATTTCATTCAATTATACCCTTACGAATTGGTTTCCCTCAATTGGTATTGCATTTCCTTCGCTTTATTAATACTTACCTTAGTTACCTTAACGTAGTATTAGACTAAAATTTCATTGGTTACATCCTATTGAATTAACATTCTCCGATTACCAAATTAATCTACATCAAATTGCACTAATTAAGTGAATTAACTGCAATTGATTTCAAACTAACTTTTACAAACTAAATAAATATGTAACTTATAACCATTGTTACCCTTAACTCTTAATTACCTTTAAAAGTTCATTAATTACAACAAATGTTCCAATCAGCTATATAATTCAAATTTCATCTTTTATTTGTGTTCAATATTTTATTTCATTATGCTGAAATGTAGGCGCTTATACCCATTTAATATCCCAATTCATTGTTTTATCTTGGTTTCAAATTTTTAATTAAATCAATTGCCATCTATGCATAAAATTATCATTTCTATTAAACTTCCATTCACACTTCCATTATTATTTTAACAATTATTAAACATTATGATCAGTTAAAACTTCATAATGGTTTAAATCAATTGGGATTACACTACACATTTAATATTTATCAACTTGTTCTAACCTTATTACCTAAATTTACGTTCAGTTGCTATTCAATATATATATATATATATATATATAAATTCATAAATTCAATATTTAAGTTCATTTCTTATATTAAATTTATTAATAAGTATTCCTTTTCCCGTATTACAACAAATTGGAAATTTCATTAGATCCATTAATTAAAAATTTTAATTAGCATTGTTACATTTTTAATTCACTTATCATTTCATAAATAAGTTACCCAAATTTTATTCTCCAAATATTAAATCACAAAGTCTTACGTGATTTACCATTTACATTACCCTTTTTTTCACATTTAGTTCATTATAAATTACCAAATTTTGTTTCCTTCAAAATTAAATTACTCAGTTTTAATTAAAATAACCCACTTAATTATTAAAATTTTACGGGTCGTTACACTCTCCCCCACTCAAAACTTTTCGTCCCCGAAAAGGAAAAAGAAGGGAGAAGAAAGAATTAAGAAATCAATATATCATACTAAAATATTAAATTCATAAACAAATGAACTTACAAAATTTATTATTTTAAATAAAATATACCCATTTTATAACCATTAAATCTTTTTATACTTAAATAAATAAAGTTTAGAAAATATTTTCAAAATTTTCTAAGTCGAAAATCTTACGGAAAATTTCGGCAGAGTCTCCTTTGTACGGGGAGGCTCGGGAGAAATTATAATAATATACAATATATTTTCTCCAAAATAATATAAAATCCCAACACGGGAAAAATAATATAATAGCGCTATACCGTAATTCGAAAACGTACCTATTTATCGGGCAATATACGCTTAATTATGTAACCAAATGCAGTAGCAATTTCCTGTATTTCACTCATATAATCTAAAAGGGTTAACAATTATATAGAGTGAAATATTTAAAGTGGTTTCAATTATAAATAACCAAATCAGTACAACAACAATCAATTGCAACAACAGCATACAACCATCACACAAACATCAACACAAAGCAATCATTCATTCATATCAAACAAAACAAATAGTTGTTCGGGTTCAAACTTCAAATTGTATAGAATGAAAAATAAACTACTAAGCGCATCAATTACTCAACAGTCTTAGATGAAACTAAATAGATTATTTATACATCCAAACAATCTTAAAGTATCTTCACCCAAACAACCATAAACCAAACAACAACAATTCCAAACGACAAATCACATTTATTTATTTATTTGCATTACATTCATTTATCAAATTTCATTTACTTATTTAGCGCTTACATTTCTATTATATTAAATTTTAGAAATACTTCAATTTCAACTTAAGTTTATAACTCTATGACATCAATTTTTTATTTATTAAGGTGCTTCATTTTTTTCCACTCTTAATATTATTTATTTATCGTATTCATCTTTCCATTTATTTTATTGTAAATAACTTCAATTCTTTTTAAACTTATTTTATTTCTTTATAACTGTTCTATTATATTTAATTAGTGGCCTTTCAGTCATAACCTAGATTTATAACAATTATAACATTATATTCTTATTAATAAAAGCAATTTATTGAACACTTCATTACATACTTTTACTTGTACCACATCCATTACATTTTCTTATTACACATTTCAACTTTTAATATTTCGGTAAGTTATATATATGTCTATAAGGATGTAGTTGAAAGTTATACAAGTTTCTTCTATTCCTTTTATTTCATTTATTGTTCAATAATAATCCTTTGTTTTATATGTTACAAATTTCAAATTTCCTTTAATTTCATTTGTAACCAGGCATTTAATCTCTTATTTATTTAAAGATTCCAATTATTACTTAACTACCATTTCACTATCCTAATTAAAACTATTAATTATCGAAAATTCAAGAATTAAATACCAGGTTTAGATTTCAATTAATTTTAAAATAATAGATAAATATAAACTTATAATTTATATATCCAAGTAGATTTAAAAAAAAATTAAAAATTCACCTTTGTTTATCAAAATCATACGGTAGTCGAACTGCTATAGTGGCCTTCCCACTTCCAAACTCGAAAATGAAAGTCGATGATGCGTGCACTCATCACCGAAATTATTTTCCAGCAATAGAGAGGGGAGTATAACTTATTTCTTTCCAGAATTTCTTTAAAACCATCCTTTCAAATTATATAGTAATATTTATATCAGAAAATACTTCTAAATACTATTATTATATTTTCAAAATCCTTTGAAAGCAATTTTTCAAAATCCCGGACTTAAGTTCTAAATTCCAAATTTCCATTGATTTTATTTTCAATCTTAATTTACCTATTATTTATAAATTTTAATCCTAACAACCAATATATTGCAACCAAATGTAATCTTTGTAAAATTTATTTTATATATATAGAAAATATAATAGGCAAAATTATTTCATTCACCTATATTAAAACAAATATTGTGTCGGTCTGTCCTATTAAGTGTTTAGAAATCCCTATTGATGTCATAGCGTCCCATGCACCAACCAGAATTTATAAACACAAAACGGAACAGATTAACACAATATTAAAACCTTTTATAACACTAACAAATATGCTCTCTCATATATATACACTCAGCGACTCCCATAGGGTATTACTACCCTATTAGTAAAGAGTCAAACCCCACAAAGCTAAGGTTTATCGCTAAACCTCGCTCTGATACCAGATGTAACGTCCGGCCTTTTCATACGGTTTAAATCGACACACGTGCCGGTTCAAACCACACGGAATGACGGATTGTTATGGGGTAAATAAGAAAAACAAGAAAGAAATAAAAAGAAAACAGAATCTCACAGCGGAAGGATAAAATATAATAATCAAATATACAGTTTATAAATCTGTTTACAAAAACATTGATTATATTTATATAATACATGTCAAAGTTACACATACCAATAACAATGCAGCGGAACAATATGAGTGTAGTGGAATATAATAAATAATAATAATAGAAATCTCCGTCTTCGTCCTCCAGAGCTAAAGTCTTCGATCCTGAAACGCTCGGACTGACCCGAGCGAATTTGAAAAGGCAAAAACACTCGAGTCAGAACTAAAAGATCTTATGTAAGTTAATCAACGGAAATAAATATGAGTGCAGTAACTCAAGAGATGCTCGGGATTTACATCTCCTAAGGATCCGTTAAACTATTTACTATGTAGTATATTTCGCTATTATAATAGTGTCTATAGTAAAATAAACATACTTTTAAATAGCGTTAAGGCTTAACATTTTCCACCTTAACACGTAATAGTCCCAGTAGTCCATCCAATATCATAGTCCCTCCTGATCGGGAAGCCACCAGAGGATACCACACGGGCTACGGGAGAAATCCAAACTCGTACAAGGCGCGATAGGGTAGGTGACACGACACAACTAGGCAATGCCAGGATAGATATACCAATTACGCATCCGGGATGGTGGTAACGCGTAGCTGCTACTACCGCCCACCTCGGACAAACTCCCCCTAAAATTAAATAAATCAAAAGTGGCCACCGAAACAATCCAAAGTCAGAGTATAATATCGAAGAGGAGTTTCCGATCAGAGGAATGACCTCATTGGCCCGAGAATCGCTCCTGTTTTAGCCACCTTATGCCAACTCACGGGAGTCGGGTCTACGTAATTACCTCGAAGGAAAACGCCGCCACCATCCTACTTCATTCTGGAATCTCCACCGCGTACACGATTGTTAAAGTGGTTTTCGAAGTTGGCAGAGAGTATGACAACTTCCGATCCCGGTCTTTTTAACAACCAAACGTTATTATAACACCGCGGTCTTTTCAAAATAATTTATACTTAAAACCAGAATATAATATCCCTTTTTAAAACCATATAAATACGATATCATTTTCGTCTTTAAAAATCAAATCAATATTGATATCATTTCAAATATATCTTTTCCTAAAACCATACCACTTTAAAATTTATAATATCTTGAAACCATACATTTAAATTATAACTCTTCAAAACATAATACTTCGAATCCATAGCTTTAAAACCATAACTTCCAACTTAAATGGTTTGGATATTCAACAGTATATAAATAAAATGGTTTGAATTTAAATTTACTTTATAAAGTAAATAATTTCCACGACTTTAGAATTTTATTTTCTTTAAATTAAGTCTAAATCCATAAATTTTAAATTCACTCCCAGTTTCAATAAACCACTTCAGTTCAATATATTTCAAACTTTGAATATTAAACAATTGGAACTAAGGTTGGAAATTTCTATTCAACAATTTAATGTCCTATTATTTAGTTTGAAATATTTGCAAAATAAATCCATAATCCTTAAAAATCAAATTACTTATAACTAAATATTTCCTTCAATTTTATTTATACTAGAAATATTCATTTAATTCATCTTGAATAAAAATTCAGTTATAAATATCATACCTTTTAAAATTTCAAGTTAATAAATTCTACATCAACCTATGAAGTTAAATTCTTAATTAAGCTCAATTCCAAATAAAATTTCAATTTAACTCCCAATCTTAATTGATTTAAATTATTTAAAACTCTATATATATTCAATATCTTAACATGTACTTAACCATATAATATAAAATAATCAAACTCCATTATTCCACTTATTTATTTTATTTAACAAATTTATACATAGCTTAAATTCAATAATTTAACTATATATGTATATATAAAATAACATTCATATAATATCAATATTTAGTATTTATTTAACCGTATCCTATCCAAACCATAGAAATCATTTTTTTTAAAATATTTCTATATATAGACCGCGGTGCCTGTATAAAATTTTCTATCCTATGGTCAAGTGATGCAGATATTAATAATTTCAATCCGCAATTTAAAAATAAAATTGCGGTTATATATCATTTCAAACCGCAATCCCGAATGCAATAAAATGCATAATAACTTGCAGTTTATACAATATAAAATATGTCATCCATTCATCCAAATACCAATCATCAACCATTTATTACAATCGTCATCCAATTTAAACAAACATCAATGTAGAGCATATAAAATATAATAGGTATCAACGAACAGTTTATATTCAAATAAATAAATAAATAACTGTTTAACAAGCAGTTTATATGCAAAATAAATAAATCTTAACTGTCAATTTTTATGCAATAATAAAATTAGTTAACAGTTAAATTAAATAAATGCGATTTAACTGAGATGATGAATAAAATATGCAAAACAGTCATAAACAAATTTCTACTCATATCTTAAATCAATTTAACAAACATAAGAAAACTTAGAAGTTGTGAGTGGGTTAAAACACTCACCTTTTGATTTTAAATCGAATTTAAATCCGATTTAAATCCAAAAATTAAACAGTCTCCAAATCCATCCAAATTAGCGCCACGGAATTTTATTACGATCCTAACAATAAAAATCGCGTGTGAATCCGAGCTCGTATGAAAAAGTTAGGAAAATTAGAAGATTGGAAATTTCTGGTCTTGAGTCGACTTCGGGTTCAACTTTGGTCCATCGCCTCAATTCCCCGATGCTTGCTTGGAGTTTTTGCCAAAACGACCCGGAGCAACCCGAGTAACTTTCTTCCTAACCCGAAGTAGATGCAACGTTTTTGCCTCTGAAACTCGAAGCGCGACCAGAAGTTGCTGCAGATCCGCAATTTTGTTTTTTTTTCGTTTTTTTTTTGAAATTGAAATTAGATTGGGAAGATTAGGGTTTGCAGTGGAATGAGAAAGAGCATACGTTCAGAATGAGGAATAAGCAATGACTTAGGGTTTATAACCACATATATATAGGCAAACAGAATAGAAAGAATGGGCTAGGTTGGATTTGGGTTTTGAACGATAATTGATCCGAAACGCCCGTTTCGATTCCGGAATGGAAAAGAGTCAACCCATATATCAAAATATATGTTTAAAAATATTTTAAACGCGATGGAAAAAGTTTCACGTCCAAATTCCATCGTATGAAGAAGTTATGCTAAATTCAAAATTTCCAAATTGATTTCAATTGATTTAAATTGCATAAATTTCAAGGCGTTTCGAGTCCGTACGATCAAATGACAAGTCCGATCGCTACGAAACTTGAAACACTATTATAATTCACCGTTACGGATCCGATGAAACTAGTTTCGTCGAAATCCGAGTCAATGGCCAAAATGGCTATTTTTATATTAATTAAATAAATGTATAATTTATTGATTAAATCAAAATTTTAAATTTCAATTCTAAACTTGACAATTTTATCACCTTATATTTCTCAAATATTTTTAATGATTTAAAAAAAATTTAAATGTCTATTTAGAGAAGATAAATTTATAAATTTCAATATAAACCTTCAATTTCATTAGTTTCAAAATTATAAATAAAATTTCCAACAATTCTATTAAATTCACTATTCATTCTATTATTAAAATCATCATTATCAAAAGGATGCAATTTACATTGGTTCACGACTGTTTACATTTATTTTCTTAGGTTTCATCTACATTTCCATTTATGCAATATTTCAAATATTAAGTTTCTATTTAATTGCAATAAATCATATTATCGTAATTTAAATTCAAATAAATGGAAAAAATGTTGATTCCCATTCTTATTATTCAAACAAACATTATCCTCTAAACATATTGAACATTTGTTTACGTTACATTACATTCATACTTCCAATTTCATCTTTATTCGTATTAACTATTTTAATTCCACTTATTGTGTAATAACTACTATATTGAAATTTGTCAACTTCACTCATAAATTTGGATTTTAAAACCAATTAACTAATTTACCTTGGTGCCATCCTTTATTACATTAATCGTTACTTTAAATTACATTAATAAAATATTAAATTTAGATATAGTTACTAATTATTTACATAGTTTATTTATCGCCTTATATAACAAGCCTCATATATTACTTGCATTTAAGTTCGTTACTCATCAAACCAGATTTATAATTCCATATTCAACGTTTATTTCATTGCAATTAATATACGCCTATTTACATACCTCATACTTTAATTATCAACCAACAATTTATTATGCATTATTTCATCAATTAATATCAATTTTGAATTTATTTCCCAATTTACCGATTTCATTCAATTATACCCTTATGAATTGGTTTCCCTCAATTGGTATTGCATTTCATTCGCTTTATTAATACTTACCTTTGTTAGCCTTAACGTAGTATTAGATTAAAATTTCATTAGTTACATCCTATTGAATTAACATTCTCCAATTACCAAATTAATCTACATCAAATTGCATTAATTAAGTGAATTAACTGCAATTGATTTCAAACTAACTTTTACGAACTAAATAAATATGTAACTTATAACCATTGTTACCCTTAACTCTTAATTACCTTTAAAAGTTCATTAATTACAACAAATGTTCCAATCAGCTATATAATTCAAATTTCATCTTTTATTTGTGTTCAATATTTTATTTCATTATGCTGAAATATAGGCACTTATACCCATGTAATATCCCAATTCATTGTTTTATCTTGGTTTCAAATTTTTAATTAAATCAATTGCCATCTATGCATAAAATTAACATTTCTATTAAACTTCCATTCACACTTCCATTATTATTTTAACTATTATTAAACATTATGATCAGTTAAAACTTCACAATGGTTTAAATCAATTGGGATTACACTACACGTTTAATATTTATCAATTTGTTCTAACCTTATTACCTAAATTTACGTTCAGTTGCTATTCAATATATATATATATATATATATAAATTCATAAATTCAATATTTAAGTTCGTTTCTTATATTAAATTTATTAATAAGTATTGCTTTTCCCGTATTACAACAAATTGGAAATTTCATTAGATCCATTAATTAAAATTTTTAATTAGCATTGTTACGTTTTTAATTCACTTATTATTTCATAAATAAGTTACCCTAATTTTATTCTCCAAATATTAAATCACAAAGTCTTATGTGATTTACCATTCACATTACCCTTTTTTTCACGTTTGCTTTAGTTTAAATTACCAAATTTTGTTTCCTTCAAAATTAAATTACTCAATTTTAATTAAAATAACCAACTTAATTATTAAAATTTTACGGGTTGTTACAGTATCAGAGCATAGGTTTATAAAAATTTTAAACTTAAAATGATTTTGAAAACATAATCCTAAGGAAAGAGATAAAAGATTGGGGTATGGGATAACGCTATAGTAACGTACTTGTATTTGCTATATATAGGTATATGCTTTATCTCTATTCTCTTATCTCTCTTAGGCTATTCTTCTATATTTTACAAAGACTCTAATGCAGATATGGATGCTAGAAGTGGAAGAGTTAACCTTGGTAGGAGAAGCACCACAACCAATGAAAATGCCAGACCAAATACCAAGAGAAATCAAGGTTAGGCCCAAATGTGGGTGCCGGAGTCCCGCAAGTTGTTATGGAAGCAATGCATCAGTTCTTTGTAATATGATGCAAGCAGGAGTTGCTGGTGGAGTTGTTGAAGGAAATGATGGAGGAGGAAATCAAGAAGCTCTGGTGGTCAATAACTAAAGCTATTTTGAGTAGAGATTATGCTCGACTGAGAGGAAAGCCATTTATTAGTACTGAAGATGCAATTGAAGTGGAAAATTGGTTACTTCATCGTGAGAGGATTTTATTGATTTGGGACTCAACGACGACCATAAAAGAAGACTCGCTTCTAGACAGCTACAAAGAGTGGCACTGTATTGGTGGAATAGTGTGACTGTTGGAGTCAATGAGGAGACCTTGACTTGGGTTGAGTTTAGGAGAAGGTTCGAAGAAAGGTTTATGTCAGAAATTGCTAAGTCCACTCTACGCAGGAAGTTTGCTGAGTTGGAGCGGTGGATATGGCTGTACTTGAGTATGCAGAAAGATTTAAGGAACTAGCGAGATATGGCTATGCTACGATTGATACAATTATTGAGAGGAATGAAAAGTTCATTCGGGGGTTGAAGCTTTAATTATTAAGGCCATATTATCGCATATTAGAGATCCATGTGATATTATTGTGGAGATGGCCTTGAGGCATGAAGAGATGCTTGCTTTTCTTGAAGGAAATAAGGCAAAGGAAGCTCAAGGAGGGCAGAGTCTGAAAAAGAAGTTTTTCCATAAGGAAGGAGCTCAAAAGGGTGTAGCCGCTAAGAAAGGGAAGGTAGAGGTTATCTGTTGCAAGTGTGATAAGAAAGGACACTATGCCCATGAATGCCGGACATGCAAAGGAAAGAAAGTTGGTGAGAAGAAAGGAGTGAGATTTTTCAACTGTGATCAGACTAGACACTATAAGAACCAGTGCAAGGAGCCAGCCAAGGATGGGAAAGACAAAGTGTTTGCATTGGAGCCAGCTACCTCGAGACCAGCATCAGAGGAAAGGGGAAAAGCTGTGTTGGGAGGTATGCTTTTGATTTATGGTGTATTAGTTGAGTTCTATACGATACCGGTGCATCGCATTCTTTTATATCTCATTTTTTGTTAGATAAGCTTAACCTAGAACCCTCGTATCTTATTACTTTCTTAAGGGTTACAAATCCGATAGGAGGTTATGCGACTCTTGGGATGAGATGTGACTACTTAGAGTTTGAATTGTTAGGTCATATGTTTGCTTTCAGTTTGCATGTATTTGATTTCGTAGGGTTCAGAATTATTTTGGGTATGAATTGGTTAAGTAAACATGATGCTAGGATATTTTTCCATGATAAAAAAATATCGCTTAGACACCCTGTTTATAGTGATCGGATTATATATATCGTAGAGAACCCTAGTTTTGAGGTTGACGCTTTGTTGGTTGTTATGGAGGTAGAAAACGAGTTGAGTTGAGTTTTCATTGTTAGCGAATTCGCAGATGTTTTTGAACCTGTGGTAGGATTTCCACCAAAACGAGCTATTGATTTTCAGATAGATTTGGTACTAGGAGCAGAACGGTGAGTAGACTGCTAAGCAGAATGACACCTACCAAGATGAGGGAGCTCAAGGTGTAGTTGGTGGATTTGAAAGGCAAGAATTTTATCAGACCAAGCAGTTCGCTTTGTGGAGCAGCCGCAGTATTTGTTAAGAAGCCGGACGGATCATTAAGGTTATGTATTGGTTATCGTAAGTTTAATGAGAAGACAATAAATAATCGATATCCGTTACTAGAATTAACGATTTGTTCGACCAGTTGAGTGGAGCCTGAGTGGCAGAGGATAGTATTCCTTTGACGGCCTTTAGAACAAGATATGGATCATACAAATGGTTAGTAATGCAGTTCGGACTAACTAATGCGTGAGCATTCCTTGTAGATTTGATGAACCGAATTTTCTGAGAGTACTTGGATAGGTTCGTGTTGGTATTCATAATATTTTGATATACTCTAAGGATGAGAGAGAGCATGAAGTTCATCTTAGGGTGGTGCTTGGGACCTGAGGCAGCATCAACTAAAAGCGAAGTTTTTGGAGTGTCATTTGTGAAAGAAAAAAATGAAGTTTCTTGGTTATGTAGTGTGACAACCCAAAATTCCGACTTTCGAGAATTGACATTAACATAACCATGTCACAAATTCGAGTGCCAGAAAATTGAACAATCATGATTTAAAGAAATAAAGATAGACAATAGAAACAACATATTCTCACATACGCATGGATCAAATATAATTATACATCAAATTTAACTTAAATAGTGTTCCACATGAAATAAGATAGATACTAACCCAGCCAGGGACAGTTATAACTACCTAACCCCACATGTGCCGGTATAAAATACATAAATCAATAACACATAAACACTGCAGCGGAAATAATGGTAGAGAATATCTTCTAACGATCCAGATCCAACCTCCATTTGCCATGGCTTTTCCCTCATAGCTCCAGAGTACAAAATGCTCCATACTAATCTAAATACTAGGCAATCCGAAAAAATAGGGCACCTAGAGTTTAAGGAAAGGGAAAATACTCCGGGTCAGTCATGGGATTGGTATGAGAAAATCACAATAAGATTTTGAAAACAAAGAGTATCTCATAAGACCACATCGGATAAAAACACGGAATGGGTTTTTTCCTTATGATAACCAAAAGTGATTATGCCAAAATAACGTGATATTATTTTTATTGACATTGTGCTTTTTGAAAATGCTTTTCAAGTTTAGCTGAAATTGTTACATTCATTAAATTCCAGCATCTTGGTATACGATCAAACTCTTATGGGTTCTTATTGGATATTGGCTTCCATACTAGCAACCAAGGTAAGGGACTACCTTCCGTACAGTACACCTCTAGTGGGATGCACCTGGGTGTGAGTTCCCCACCCAATGCCTAAATAAGAATTTCTACCAACCGATAGACCGAATACGCCATCTCCCCCGGTCGTTTTCGACCTTCTGAGAGTGCTCTCATCACAACCTTCAGCTGAAAATATAGTGGAAGATCAGTTATATCTATATAGGAAAATGCAGGCATTCTCATGGGTGCTAAACCAAGACTCATCTTGCTACACGCCTTATTTCAGACACTCCCTATTTGACGAGGCTCGAGGTAACGCATTACCTTTTCATTCTAGCTCATTCACTTTGAATGCTACATTGCCAGATCCGCCAATTAATAATTGACTCCCACAAAAATACAACCTCCGAGCTCGTACGTCTCAGAGAAGGGTGTTAAGCTAAGAGAAGTTTCCTTCTTCGCCACCAAACAGATGTACGTTTGTAAAAGTCAACGTTCGTAATCATTGGAAATGCTTTGTCAGAAATTCTCCCTTACAAGTCATCCGGGTAAAGGATGAACCGAAGGCACCACCCTACTACATCCCTAATCGCAGTAGCCGTAGCCCTTGCATCATCACAGATCCTACAACAAGGAATCAATGCTATTCATTTAACTCGGGAGAAACTTCAAGGTTATCAACAAGAAACCCGCTTGCCATAGAAGATCTCCGGTCTTCAACGTCTAGAGATTTTCCATCTCGGTTTCTTCAATCATTTGTCCATTTTTGGAACGCCGTTCATTGATTCAAAGTGGTATTTGGATCGGGACTTTACCCTAAATCCGACCCCAATTCATTCGATATCAATTATCGAAATAAAATGTGTATATGTGTATACAGAATCGTTAAGCCTCATTTAATTTAATTTAATTTAATTTCGTAACCCCTTTTCCCAATTAGAATCAGTTCTGATTGTAAAACATTAAGAGAATAATTTCCCAAGTGCAAACCTCGAAGGCCTAAACCAACATCAGATCGACACACAGAAAACTACCCAACTTAACATCACAACAATCGAGTTCCAATTCATTTTCGCTTATCCAGTTCCCTTTTCTTTATCTTGTCAAAACTTTTACATGATCTTTGACAAGTACCCAGATGTACCTTTCGATCTGTTTCACTCCTCGTTTAAGAAATAAACAAGGTCAGATGGATTTCCCATCCTGTTAACTACCTTCTTTTCTTTCTCAGATCTCACAGGTGGGACAAGATGTACTCTTAGGTATTACCGCGTACCCTTTTCTGTTATTAACTTTAATTCTCACAGAGATAATACCTCATTCATAACTTAAGTCTTCGATTTCAAACTCAGTTATTTATCAGCAAACAACGAGGCCTTCCAAGGTGGGGAACTATTTCTTCTCAGACCTTGGTTCGATCACATTCTTTATCCTTTAAATAACAGTAGCTTCCATACCTCGAAGTCTAATGCCACTTCCGAGCTTATTTCCAAATATTGTTTATTATTAAACAATTCATTTGACTATAGAATTTGACCATTTTCTAAGTCTTTAGAAAATTTCCAAATAAATATTAAAAATCATAATTAATTATTATGAAATAATTCATAAAAGATTTGGGTCAAAAACTCTTTTCGGTTCCTAAATTTCAAAATCCAATTCCTTACTCGCTAGTGAGTAGTGATTAACTAGGTCATTTTCCATAATTATACTTTTGATTAAGTATAAACTCATTTTTATCCTCCAAAACCTCATTATTATATTAATAATGAATTTATAAATTTACTTCATAATTTTCAAAATAATAAAACTCTACTTATAAAAATCTAGATTTAACCACACTTATAGCGACCTTTATGAAAACTGTTTTACTCATAACTTAAGATTTTCAAATGGAAAACTTTTTCCAATCCATGTGAAAGCTGTTAACTTTATGAACAAAACTTTTACCATTCAAGTCATTTCAACTTGAAATGCATTTTACACTTCTGTTCGAAATTACATGTCGCATAACCGCGAATTGTCACTCCGAAAAATACCCAAATTTGACCATTTGGAAAATAGTTTCGGACTTTTCTTGGAATACTTCCAAAACACTTATAAGCGAATACAAGTTATTATAAACACTTATCAAAATTTTCATAACTTTTAGTTACTATTTCCCCATCGATTTCTTTTATACGAGACTTAACTTTTATGTATACCCATGTAAGGGTAAGTGTGTCGTGACTTCTCAATATACTTTTATAACACATCATCACATCCAAACAAGTCATTCAAGCATATCATATATCATTAACCATTATTAACTAACTTGTAAATGAATATGAACCTATATATACTCGTTTACTAACTTTTTCTTAACTAACTTTTCATGTATGTTAATTAACTATCCAAATCATTAAGCAATCATCATACTCAACCATCTAAACATGTTTTTAACTTAATAATACATGTCTAACATTCATTAGCATACAAAGCTATTTAAAGTTAAACTTCATGGAGTTTTCTCACCAAAAGCTTTCCTAACTTTCACCGGATGTTCCTACGGTCGAAGCTCCACTGTCCCACGTCTTGAAACAAGTGAAATGACCTTCCTAACTCCCAAATAGTTTGGCCCGGGGTGGTATTTAGGGCTAGAGTGAGTTTGAGTGATGATTCTTCGATGGTTGTTCTTAGAATGAAGAGAGGAGAAAGATTGATGTATATATCGAAGAGTTTTGAGTTGTTTAGCTATGGTTTCCCACCATGGAAGCCATTAATGGTTTCTTTAGCCTGAGAGGATTTATGAAGAAGAAGATGAAAACATGATAAAGGAGAGAAGAGAATGAGAGGGAGGGTTTATATAGGATTAGTCTTAGGTATAAACTATAGGTATATGTCACTTCTTATCATCAGGTCAACACCATACCACATCACTTCACTCCATACCCTCATGTACCCGCCAAAACCCCCTTTGTCGTGCGTGTAGCCTCCTCCACCCACCATTCCATGCGTGTATACTCCCTCCTTGTCCTTTCCATGCTTTCATTAAATAAGAGGGTGAGTTGATGTGATGTTTTCCATACTCTTTTGTTTATTCTTTTCCTATGTATATATAATATATATATGTATTCATATGCATCTATACTCTACATTATACACATATGTATACATATTTTATTATATGTTTATTTGTGTGTGACTACATACATATGTCTCATGTATGTATACCGATTACACATAACGTTTCAATGACATTCAACAACTTCTACGCGATTTTCTGTAGTGTATTTAATTTTCAAAAATCAGTCATATTTCTTATTATATTTTTCTCAATATAATTATGTAACCTGAGTTTATAAATTGTATTTCCATTATTTTATATTAATTAAACATCTATTTAATTTACTATGAAATTAACTAATTAACATATTCCAATAAATTCAATAATTGAATATTCTATTCAATTATATCTCTAGTTTATATTTATAAATTTATGGGTTGTTACATTCTCCTCTTCTTTAAAGAATTTCGTCCTTAAAATCTCCACACGAAAATAACTTCAAATAAAGATATATATATATATATATATATATATATATATATATTCATACTGGTTTGAATACAAAAGGATACATAACTAGTGACTACACCACAGATGGTGATTACACTTACAATTGTTCCAGTACTCATGGATCTATTACCCTTCTAGTCTAAATTCCAGATATGCCTTCCGCACCCAGTCTTCAGTTTCCCATGTGCAATCTACAGGATCTTCACTCCACTGAACCAAAACAAGTTTCACAATCTTCCTTCTTAACCATTTCTCATCTTTATCAATGATTCGAAGAGGTTCACTGACAACCGTCAAGTTTGGATCTACCTCCAAATCTTCTTGTGCCGCTTCTTCAATCATAGATCCCAGGTAGGGTACATAATTCCTCAATTAAGATACGTGGAATACATCATGCACACCCGCCAATAATTTTGGCAACTTAACTTTGTATGCCAATGGGCCAATTCTCCCGAGAACATGGAAAGGTCCATTATACCTTGGCGCCAACTTGCCGATTTTACCGAATTAGACTACTCCCCTCATAGGAGATGCTTTCAGGAATACATGATCCCCCACATCATATTCCAAATTCCTTCATCTTTGATACGCATAGCTCTTTTGCCTGCTCTGCGCTACTTTTAATTTCTTTTGGATCATAGCAACTTTCACTATTGCTTCTCTTGTCATGTCAGGGCCAAGTATCAACCGATCACCAGTTTTTATCCAACACGCTGGAGATCTACACGGGGGACCATATAGTGCTTGGTACGGTGTCATCCCTATACTTGCCTGATAACTGTTGTTGTATGAAAATTCAACTAGGTGAAAATAGTATTCCCAAGATCCTCTGAAGTTTAGAACACAAGCTCTCAAAATATCCTCTAATACTCGGTTCACTCTTTCTGTTTTCCCATCCATCTAGGGATGATATATACAGTGCTTATGTTCATCTTCGTTCCCAAAGATGCTTGCAAATATACCTAGAAATGACTGGTAAACAATGGGTCTTGATCACTTACGATGCTAGTTGGGACTCCATGCAGTCCGACAATTTCCTTCATAAAAATTTATGCTAGAGTTGCAGCTGTTCTTGTGGGCTTAACTGGGATGAAATGTGCGTTTTTGGTTAAGCAGTCTATAACAACCCAAATCCCTTCATTGCCTCTCCTTGATCTTGGTATTCCATCTATGGAGTCCATGGATACCTGATCCCATTTCCAACATGGAATTTCTAGTGACCTAAGTAATCTAGCAACCTCCCGTTGATCGCTTTTAACCTATTGACAATTAGTGCATCTGCTTACAAAAATAAATACGTCTCATTTCATACCTTTCCACTCGAACATGTGTTTCATGTCCTTGTACGTCTTGTGGATTTCGGGATGGATAGTAAGCTTAGCCTGATGGCATTCGATTAATACTTCCCGTCTTAAGTCATCGGCTTTCGGAACACATAATCTTCCGTTCGTCCTTAATATTCCATGCTTGTCTACCCTGAAGCTTCTATTTTCTCCATTTTCTACCCCTTTAGTAAGTCTTAACAAAAATGGATCATTCTTCTGCTCATTGGCTATCCTCTCTAAGAGAGTCGAAGTTATAACTAGGCATGCTATTACAGCATGCTTCCTTCTCAATGCATCTGCCACTACATTGACCATTCTTGGCGTATATAAAATTTCCAGATCATACGATGCCAAAAGTTCCAGCCAACACTGTTGCCTCATGTTCAGATCTTTAAGTAAAAAAGATATTTCAGAGATTTATGATCCGTGTAAAGGTCAAAATTTTCTCCTATGAGATAGTGTCTCCACATCTTCAATACGAACACTAGGGCTAATAGTTCCAAGTCATAGGTTGCATAATTTCTCTCGTGGGTCTTCGATTTCCTGCTTGCATAGGCGATTACCTTACCATGTTGCATAAGTTCCGCTACTATGCCTTCTATACAAGCATCAATGTATACTATCATGCTACCGTTATTACATAGTATCGTCAATAATGGAGATGTTGTCAACTTTTCTTTCATCTTGAATGCTTCCTCGCACTTCGACGTCCACTCGAATTTCACATCCTTTCTGGTCTTCTTTGTTAGGTGTGAGGCAATCTTTGAGAAGTCTTATATGAATCTCCTATAATATCATGCCAAACCTAATCCCTTAAAGATCTTTTCGCATATTTTCAGCCAGGCTTGTACTTCTGATATCGACTCAATCCCTTGGAAAGTTTTACCCCTTGGTCCAGTATACTTCTTGTAAAGCATATCAAAGTTGACTACCAGTTGAACTGCAGCCACTACCTCTTGTACAGCTGCTTCTTCTTGAACTTGATCATTAACATTTGGTGCCCCACATTTGCATTCGGAGCTCGAACGTTTGCATTTCGGACTCCCCCATTTGTCTAATCACTACCACTACCTACCATGGTTTGTCTGGTTCTTCTAGTATCCATACCTGCCACCTGAATATAGCAAGATCTGTTTAGAATACATAAAAGCGAGATTACCTTTGGGAAAACAATAAGAAGGATTTAATCCAAGTATTATCATTATTTGAATAAAATTTACAAATATACACTTGTATATACACTAATACCCGTTCAAGGGTGTTACTAACCCTATCTCTAGCGAGATACTCATCCAAGGATATTATCGCTCCTATCTCTGATGATTTTAACCCAGCTACGCTTTTAGGTATTCGCTAACCTAAGCTCTGATACCAAGCCACGACGACCCAAAATTCTGACTTTCGAGAATTGGCATTGACACAACCATGTCACAAATTCAAGTGCCAGAAAATTGGATAATCATGGTCTAAAGAAATAAAGATAAACAATATAAACAACAGATTCTCACATACGCATGGATCAAATACAATTATACATCAGAGTTATCTTAAATAGTGTTCCATATGAAATAAGATAGATACTAACCCAGCCAGGGACAAATATAACTACCTGCCCCCACATGTGCCGGTATAAAATACATAAATCAATAACACATAAACACTACAGTGGAAATAACGGTAGGTAATATCTTCCAACGATCCAGCTCCAACCTCCATTTTCCATAGCTTCTGCTTCATAGCTCCAGCTTCCAAAATGCTCCATACTAATCTAAATACTAGGTTGCCCGAAAAAACAGGGCACCCAAAATTTAAGAAAAGGGAAAACACTCCAGTTCAGTCATGGGACTGGTGTGAGAAACTCAAAATACGCTTTTGAAAACAAAGGGTATCTCATAAGACCAAGTCGGATAAAAATACGGAACGAGTTTTTACCTTATGATAACCAAAAGCGATTACGCCAAAATAATAGGATATTATTTTTAATGACATTGTGTGTTTTGAAAATGCTTTTCAAGAAAACTTATGAATCTTAGCCGAAAATTTTACATTAATTAAATTCTAGCATCTTAGTCTACAATCAAACTGTCACGGTTCTTATTGGATACTGGATTCCATATTTGTAACCAAGGTAAGAGACTACCTTCCTAGAGTACACCTCTAAAGGGATGCACCTGGGCGTGAGTTCCCCACTCAATGCATAAACAAGACCGTCTACCCAACCGATAGACCAAATACGCCATTTCCCCTGGTCGTTTCCGACCTTCCGAGAGTGCTCTCATCACAACCTTCAGACCCGAAATATAGTGAGAGATAAGTTATATCCAGAAAGGAAAATGCAAGCTTTCTCATGGGTGCTAAACCATGACTCATTTTCCCGCACGCCCTGTTTCAGTCACTCCCCATTTGATGAGGCTCGAGGTAACGCATGACCTTTTCATTCCAGCTCATTCACACTGAATGCCACATTGCCAGATCCACTAATTACCAATCGACTCCCCCAAAAATACAACCACCGAGCTTGTACATCTTAGAGAAGGGTGTTAAGCTAAGAGAAGTTGCCTTCTCCACCACCAAACAGATGCACGTTTGTAAAAGTCAACGTTCGTAATTATTGGAAATGCTTTGTCAGAAATTCTGCCATGCAATTCATCTAGGTAAAGGATGAACTGAAGGCACCACCCTACCGCATCCCTAATCGCAGTAGCCACAGCCCTTGCATCATCGCAGATCCTACAACAAGGAATCGCTGCTATTCGTTTACCTCAGGAACAACTCCGAGGTTATCAACAAGCAACCCACTTGCCATAGAAGACCTCTAGTCTTCAACGTCATAGATATTTTTTTCATCTCGGTTTCTTTAATCATTTGTCTATTTCAGGAATGTCGTTCATTGATTCGAAGTGGTCTTCGGTTCGGGGCTTTACCCTAAATCCGACCCTGGTTCCTTCGATATCAATTATCGAAATAAAATGTGTATATGTTTATAAAGAATCGTTAAGCCTCATTTAATTTAATCGCTTAACCCCTTTTTCCTAATTAGAATCAGTTCTTGATTGTAAAACATTAAGAGAATAATTTCCCAAGTGTAGACCCCGAAGGCCTAAACCAACATGAGATCGACACCCAAAAAACTACCCAACTTAACATCACAACAATCGTGTTCCAATTCCTTTTCGCTTATCCAATTCCCTTTTCTTTATCTTGTCAAAAAATTTACATGATCTTTGACAAGTACTCGGATATACCTTTCTATCCATTCTACCCCTTGTCTAAGAAATAAAAATGTTCAGATGGATTTCCCATCCTGTTAAATATCTTGTTTGCTTTCTCAGATCTCACATGCGGGACAAGAGGTACTCTTAGGTATTACCGCATACCCCTTTCTGTTATTTACTTTAATTCTCATTTAGAGATAATACTTCATTCATAACTTAAGTCTTCGATTTCAAACTCAGTTAATTATCTGCAAACAACAAGGCCTTACAAGTTGGGGAAATATTTCCTCTCATACCTTGGTTTGATCATATTCTTTATCCTTTAAATAACAGTCGCTTCCATATCTCGAAGTCTAATGCCACTTCCGGGCTTATTTCTAAATATTATTTATAATTTAAACAATTCATTTAACTATAGAATTTGACCATTTTTCTTGTTCTTTAGAAAATTGCCAAATAAATATTAAAAATCATAATTAACTATTATGAAATCATTCATAAAAGATTTAAGTCAAAAACTCATTTCGGTTCCTTAATTTCAAAATCCAATTCCTTACACGCTAGTGGATAGTGATTAACTAGGTCATTTTCCATAATTATACTTTTGATTAAATATAAACTCATTTTATCTTGCAAAACCTCATTATTATATTAAAAATGAATTAAAAATTTTATTTCATAATTTTCAGAATTATAAAACTCTACTTATAAAAATATGGATTTAACCGCTCTACCAACGACCTTTTTGAAAACAGTTTTACTCATAACTTGAGATTTTCAAATCAAAAACTTTACTTTTCGGATCCATTTGAAAGCTATTAACTTTATGGAAAATGTTTACCGTTTTAAGTCATTCAGACTTGAAACTCATTTTACACTTCCATTCGAAATTACAGGTCGCATAACCGCTATCTGTCACTCCGGAAAATGCCCCAATTTGACCTTTTGGTAAACTGTTTCGGAATTTCCCCGAAACACTTCCAAAACACATATAAGTGAATACAAGTTATTATAAACACTTATCAAAATTTTCATAACTTTTAGTTACTATTTCCTCACCGATTTCTTTTATACGAAACTCAAAATTTTCATACACCCTTGTAAGGGTAAGTGTGTCATGACTTCTCGATATACTTTTATAACACATCATCACATCCAAACAAGTTATTCAAGCATATCATATATCATTAACCATCATCAACTAACTTGTAAATGAATATGAACCTGTATATACTTGTTTGCTAACTTTTTCTTAACTAACTTTTCATGTATGTTACTTAACTATCCAAATCATTAACCAATCATCATAGTCAACTATCCAAACATGTTTTTAACTTAATAATACATGTCTAACATTCATTAGGATACAAAGCTATTTAAAGTTAGATTTCGTGAAGTTTTTTCACCAAAAGCTTTACTAACTTTCGCCGGATGTTCCTATAGTCAAAGCTCCGCCGTCCGATGTCTCAAAGCAAGCGAAATGACCTTCCTAACTCCCAAATGGTTTGGCCCAGAGTGGTATTTGGAGCTAGAGTGAGTTTGAGTGGATGATTCTTGGATGGTTGTTCTTATAATGAAGAGAAGATAAAGATTGATGTATATATCGAAGAATTTTGAGTTGTTTAGCTATGGTTTCTCACCATGGAAGCCATTAATGGTTTCTTGAGCTTGAGAGGATTTATGATGAAGAAAACAAAAAATGATAAAGGAGAGAAGAGAATGAGGGTTTACATAGGATTAGTCTTAGGAATAAACTATAGGTATATGTCACTTCTTATCATAAAATCAACATACCACATCACTTCGCTCCATACCCTCATGTACCCACCTACACCCCCTTTGTCGTGCGTGTAGCCTCCCCCATGCACCTTTCTATGCGTATGTACTCCCTCCTTGTCCTTGCCATGCTTACATTAAATGGGAGGGTGAGTTGATGTGATGTTTTCCATGCTCTTTTGTTTATTCTTTTCTTATGTATATATATAATATATATATATATATATATATATATATGTATTCATATGCATCTATACTCTATAATATACACATATGTATACATGTTTAATTATTTTATATGTGATCATATACATATGTCTCATGTATGTATACCGGTTACACACAACGTTCTAATGACGTTCAACAACTTCTACGCGATATTTTGTAGTGCATTTAAAGTTCATAAATCAGTCATATTTCTTATTATATTTTTCTCAATATAATTATGTAACCTGAGTTTATAAATAATATTTCCATTATTTTATATTAATTAAACATTTATTTAATTCACCATGAAATTAACTAATTAATATATTCCAATAAATTCAATAATTGAATATTCTATTCAATTATATCTTTAGTTTATATTTATAAATTTCCTGGTCGTTACATGCAGTCTCAGTGAAAGGGTTGTTTGTCGATCCGACTAAGATCAAAGCGGTGAATAATTGGAAGAGACCTGAGACAGTGACTGAGATAAAGAGTTTTCTTAGATTAGCTGGTATTATCAAAGATTCATTAAGGATTTTTCATGGATAGCGGTACCGATGACCAAGCTAACATGAAATGATGTGAAGTTCATTTGGATCGATAAGGGTGAGGAGGCATTCCGAAAGCTGAAACACTTATTGACGAATGCATCTATGTTAGTTGTTCCAGAAGGGAATCAAAACTTAGTAATGTACTCGGATGCATGTAGAACAAGATAAGGAGCTATGTTAATGCAAAGAGGTAAAGTGGTTGCCTATGCATCTCGACAGCTTAGACGCATGAAGTTAGATATCCAACACATGATTTGGAATTAGCTGCAATAATTTTTGCATTGAAGATATGAAGACATTACCTTTTGGGAGTGATATTTGAATTGTATATGGACTATAAGTCATTGAAATATTTATTCTCTCAGAAGGAGTTGAATATGAGATAGTAGAGGTGGTTTGAGTTTTTAGCCACTTATGATTTTGGTATTGAGTACACACCAGGAAAAGGCAACAAGGTTGCTGATGCACTTGGCAAAAAACATCATAATGCAGTGTTGGCAATGATAGCCAAGTGGAAATGTTTAGAAGCATTGACTACATGCAGAGTACATGGGAGATCCAAAGCTAAATTTAGTAAGGAAACTGTTATGTTGTCATGCTTAGAAGTTCAACCGGTGATGATCAAAAAGATTTCTGCTAAGCAGAAAGAGGATCTAGTGTTAGTCAAGAGGATTTGAAGGCTTGAGATTGGAACTGAGATCGATGGTCTAAAGGATTTTAGTCCTGACCAAAAGGGATGGTTAAGAAAGTGGGGACGGTTGTGTGTTCCGAATGTTGAGGACTTAAGGAAAGAAATTCTTAGGGAATGTCATCGATACGAATTTATGATTCATCCTGGAGGGACGAAGATGTATCAGGATATGAAAATAAGCTTCTATTGGGAAGGTATGAATAGAGATGTAGGCTTATGGGTGAAACGGTGTTTGAACTATCAATAGGTAAAAGCCGAACATCAGAAATCAAGTGGGTTACTTCAGCTATTAGATATTCTAGTGTGGAAATGGGATTCTATCTCGGTGGATTTTATAGGCGAGTTGCAAGATCAAATAGAGGAAATGAAAGTATATGGGTCATAGTGGATAGGTTGACCAAGAGTTCCTATTTCAATCCGGTTAACTCAACCAAGATGGCACTTGTTTTAGCTCAGTTATTCGTGAAGAATACAGTTAGACTGCATGGAATTACTAGTAGCATATTAAGCGATAGAGATTCCTTATTCACTAGCGAGTTTTGGAAGAGTTTACAGGAGACTTTGTGTACCAAGCCCAAGATGAGTACCACTTACCATCCGTAGACAGATGGTTAAACGGAAAGAGTTAACAAAGCCTTAGAAGATTTGTTATGAGCTTATATGCTAGATTTTGGGGGATCATGGGAAGACCATCTACACTTGGTTGAATTTTCGTATAACAACAGTTATCAGGCTGGTATAGGGATGGAACCATTTGATGCTTTACATGGAAGGCTATGCAAATCTTCAGTTTGTTGGTTAGAGACCGGGGATAGACTAGTTCTTGGTCTAGATTTTGTTAGGGAAGCTACAGAAAAGATTGAGTTAATTCAATCTAGAATGAAGGAAGCTCAGTCTAGGCAGAAGTGCTATGCTGATAGGAGACGGAAAGACTTAGAGTTCTCAGTTTGAGATCATGTTTTCGTCAAGGTATCACTAATGAAGGGTGTGATCAGATTCGGGAAATTGGGAAAGTTGACATCAAGATTCCTTGGACCATTTCCTATTATTGAAAGGATTGAGAAACTCACATATAGAGTAAAGTTATCGAATAGTTTGGTAGGAGTTTATGATGTTTTTCATATTTCTCATCTAAGGAAGTGTATTCGAGATCCCGAGACTACTATAGCACCAACTATGTTAAAGGACTTAGTAGTGGAACCAAATTTGACTATAGTTCGAAAGCCAGTTCAAATAGTCGCGAGAGATGAGAAGAGGCTAAGGAACAAGACTATCAGATTAGTTAGAGTCCCGTGGAGTGACGACGAGAGTGACTATACTTAGGAAACTGATAGTAGGATTAGAGACACCTATCCTGACTTGTTTCATGTTATGTTTTACCTTTATGATTGATTTTGATGAGTACCTTATCGGAATTTCGAGGATGATTTTTTTAAAGAGGGGAGTCTGTAACGACCCTAATTTTGATTAAAATTATTTAGGATATTTAATTAGGTAAATTAAATGAAATAATTTAAATGGTTAAGGAATTGAGATTTGTGTGATTAGAGGTAGTCGTGCCTAGTTAAACAATGAACTAAAATGGAATTAAAATGAAATAGGAAGGGAAATTAGATAAGGGAAAAATAGGAATAAGTCATATTCTTATACCCTAAATCCTCATACCACTCTCATTTTACGCGTTCACAAACTAAAACTAAACCAAGGAGTGGAACTAATACTAAACCAAGGAGTGGCCGGTCACCATTAGAAGAAGTAAGAGAAGGTAAGAAAGAATAAAGAGGAAAAAGCTTAATCAAATTCATTCAAGGTCAAATCTCAACTCCTTAACAAACAAGCTAAAGGTGAATAATAGATTACATCTCCTATTTTATGGTTTTCGGTTGCTAGGTTGAGATTCGAATTTATTTTGCAAATGTTTTTCCATGTTTTGATTGTTTAAATGGATATATATATATATATATATATATGCTTGTTAATGATTTAGGTTATTTCATATAGACTTTATGATAAGAATTGATTTGGAAAACCTATTAAATAATATTCGAATGACTTATTTTTTTGATATGAGGTCAGGAATATTATTTTAGAGATGGGTTTCAAGTTTAATAATTTTTTGAATTATTGTGGATTTATTATGCATTTGTAGTGAAGAAAATAGTTATTTTGGGTTTAAATTAATTACGGCTATTATATATTAGCTTTGGGTCAAAAATTTAAACATGTTAGTAAACATATTAAAAGTGATAGTTTGGAATTTTCGAAGAATTTTCCTAAGTGTTTTATTAAGTATATAAATTATTTAAGGTATGAGACTTAAATATTTTATATGTTTAAATAGGATATGAGGCAATTTGCAAAATGTTTTAAATAAATAATTATTGAATTCGACAACACTTTTAGAAAAGATTTTGGAGAAGAAATTGACAACCAATTATATTATGATAAATAAGCAAGTTAGAATGGTTTTAATGCTTTCGAAACTATGTTCCACAGGCTTTTACCGAACCTTATGCTTTCAAATGGTTTATTTTGAGTAAAGAACTTTGATGCTTTCGAAAGGTTTAAATGAAGGTTTCAGAAGGGAGGTTCCCCAATGGTTTTGAAAGGTACTTAAAGTGCTTAAAATGGAAGTATTCCAATTGATTTCGAAAGGCAAGTTTTATAGTGTTTTGAAAAGAGGATGACTAAGGTTTAAAAAGGTTTCGAAGGGATGCCTTCAATGATTTCGAAAGGTTGTTATAATGGTTTCGAAAGTTATGTTTTGGCCATTCGACCTATTGTTTCAAGGTTTGGTAGTTAATATGTTTCGAAAGGGATACTTTCAATGGTTTCGAAAGGGTTGTTTAAAGTTTTTAAATAAAGACTTTGAAAGGTTTACCTTGGCTTTATGGCCTAAGAGTTTTTATGTTACAACGAGTTTTAACTTACTTTGGAGGGATATGTAACCCTCAATATATTTCATCAACATTGTTTTGAGTAAAGTTTATGTATTACATGGCAAATAGCTTTGAGTAAAGCAAAAGTATATTTTTCTTATTTAAGTATGATTTAAAGGGTTAGATCAATTTGAAAGGTTTTCAAGGAAGATTTGATGGGTAGTTAACCCTAAGTAAATGACTCAGACATTTGAATACCAGATGGGGATGTAGGGTCGCGTCCTATACATTAGCTATAGCCCCTAACTAATTCAGTCCAAAATTCCAATGTGCAGGGCTTAGTAACAGGTAAGACTTAAATGATGGTTACACATAAAGGAATATATACAAAGAAGGAGGATAGATTATTGGTGAGCCCAAAAAACCATCAAGATCAGGTGACCCTAGGAGAAGTAAGTTAAGGATAGACCGTCCAAAAGTTTGTCTAAAATATGTTAGATTATTAATTTTGTCTGGTAGGTCCGAGTCAGCCAATGGTTAGTGGTTAGCCAAATAAAACTATATTGTTCGGACAGATGGTCCATTTATTACCTATTTTATGAGCATGTATGATATTGCTATTATTGTTTTAATCAGTTTTATTGCAGGATTTTGATTTGCAAAAAAATATGTTTTAAAGGAATATTAGTGAGGGGAAACCCGTTCCACTAAGTGACATGGTATCACTTGATATTAGTGAACCGAGGTGTAATAGTATTTTTCACATCAGGCTTTATGTATGACTCAAAGTTTATGTTTTTCCCTTAAACTCTCAGGTGCTCAAAATTAATTTGAGTAGATTGAGAGTCGAGGTTTTACAAGCTTAGTAGGTATACGAATAAAGCTTCTGAAGATGTGCCGGAGGCAAAGTTAGCTATTTAGGAATTGTTAGTTTTATTTCCGTTGTGATGTATTAAGACTTATGTGTCTATTTAGTACTCTGATCATCTACGGGGGCATCTTCATATGTTACTTTTGGCGTATTTTGTAATAATTATATTTGATCAAAACATGGGATCATTTTGGGATTATGTATCTAAATATGAAATATTGATTTGAAATGAATTCACGTGCTTCTGATATTATGGATACCATTAGAATTACCGTATTTTGCCACCGTAAGTTAATACTGTGGATGACTACAGCATCTGTAGCGCTTAGGTTTAGACCTCAAGATTGGGAATGTTACAATTCCATTGTAAAATTGGTAGTATTAGCGACATCAAAGCAATAAAACTGATAAAGTGGATGTAGGCCATCGATTTGTCGAACCACTATTTTATGATTGTGTATTTCTTCTCTATTTCTCTTTAATTCTTACTATTTTTCAAATTATTTACTAGTTCGATTATTAGATAGAATTTTATGATCTAGAATTTCTATCCCCATAAAATCTATCGATTTATGAGCGTTGAGCCAAAATATTGGCTAATACATTTTTTGTTCTTTCACCAAGAGTTAAAAATTCAGCCCGGATCTCTATTTCTACTAAGATTTCAAAATAATCTTCAAAGGGATCCAATAAAAGTAAGACCAAAGAAAAACCTAAGTAAGACGGTCGTTGAAAAGAATTCGATGGGGGCAAGCGATGAAATAGTGAAGGAACTATTTTGCCTCTACTGAATTTGTTGTCAACGAAAGAGTTAGATGGAATGGTGGCCATCATGAATCAATAGATGGAAGCGACATAGCATGAAATCATAGAAGAATTAGAAAAGTAATTTGCATCAATGAGAGAACCTCTTCAAGGAGAAGGATCTTTCCCTAAAGATCGTGAGTTAGTGGAAATTCTCCAACTAGCTCGGACAAATGAAGTTTAGACCATAAAAGGAACCCGTTGGAGGTAGGGACGGAAACAATGGAAGGAATCTACGGAAATGAAATTGAGGAGTAATCCCCTGGATGGATCAGTACCGACCTATCATGGATCGAGGTTGGTCCATCAAGAAGGAATAAAGATGGAGGGAATGATGCTGGTTACGTTGGCGATTGTGCCATTAGTCTAATTGGTGGAAGAATTGGCAGAAACTCCGAGAGATATGTTCACAGAGGAAGTAAATCTAGAGAATGCAACATAGATTGTCAACACAAGAGAGACGAACGAATGGAATTCCTAGAGCTAGTGATACCTAGTCGTTGTGATGATAGGGTAGTGGCTATAACGGTCGCTGTTGAATCAAACCCACAATGATGCACGCGATTACCTCCATTCAAGGTGAAATGAAGATATTGGAAAAATGGCTAACGAAGATAATTCGATAAAGATTTTCAAAATTAGGTCTCAACTCAGCTTGAAAATGAAGAAAGAACTAACTGGGTTTCTAGGGCAAACCGAGATGTGTTCGCATGCAATCCTTCTGAAATATGCGGATTTTCCTGAAGTTGCAGGCCGTACATTGAATGTTAGCCAATGTTGGTTCCTGTAAAGTGGAATAGGCGCATTATGGAACCAAAGAGTCATTTATTAGAAGAAGTGGACAAGTTTTGGCCAACAACTTTATCTGAGAAGCATTATATTCAGAATGAGTAGCAAATCCTGTGATGGTTAGAGAGGCCAATGAATTTTTTTAGACATGCATCGATTATTTAGACTTTAGTAAAGCATGTTCGAAGGACTGCTTTTCGCTTCCGCTGATCGACCAACTTATAGATAAGACTATCAGACATGAACTACTACCTTTTATGGATGCTTATCCCAGAATAATCATTGCGATGCACATCCCTGATCAAGTGCATAAGATATTTATGATGGATTTGGGTTTGTATTGCTACAAGATTATGTCGTTTGGTTTGAAGAATGCTGGAGCTACTTACCAAAGTTTGGTCAACAAGATGTTCTTGGAATAAATTGTATGGACAATGGAAGTTTATGTGGATGATATACCAGTAAAGTCGAGAGGATCAATGGACTACGTAATTGTTTTATTGGAAACGTTGAACGTATTTGAAAGTACGAAATGAGATTGAATCCATTGAAATGTTCTTTCAGAATCGCATTTAGAAAGTTTTTAGGGTTCATCATGAAATCTACGACAAGCTACCCATAGCAGATCGAGGCTTTAAGATAGTTTACAGCCCCATAAAATGAAGGAAAATAGAGAGGTTGAATGACAAGGTTGCCACTTTGAGTAGGTTCATCTTGAAAGCAACCTATAAGTATATATCATTATTTGATGCCCTTAAGAAATAAAGAGGGAAGCTTTGATGGATGAACAAAATGAGGCCACTTTTCAACAACTATTGGTACATCTTCGGAAACCACCAATTTTTTCGAAGCTTTTGGAAGGAGAGGATATGCACATTTACTTAGCGGTATCAACTCATGCATTATGTGCAACATTGGTACGTGAGGAAGTAAAGATCCAAAGGTCGGTATTATATTAGTTAATGGTTCATAGACATGGAAAAGCGTTATCCTAAACTGAAGAAGCTAGCCTACTGTTTATCGATAACATCGAGGAAGTTGCGATCATACTTGTAGGCCCATCCAATAAGGGTGTTTATCGATCAACCTCTTAGGTAAGTACTGCCTTGCTCCGAGACTTCGGGACAATTATTAAAATGGAATGTTAAGATGAGTCAATATGAGATTACTTCTCATCCTAGAAAGGCAATTCATAGACAAGTTTTAGTGTACTTGATTGTTGAATTTACTATCCAAAATGATGAGATGGAAGAGGATATGATCAAGCATTCTGAATGGAAACTGTATGTGGAATACACATAATGATCCTAGAGCAAGAGTAGTCTTGGTAACTCCGGGAGGTTGGAGCATATATTATGCATTTAAGCTTGAGTTACGTGCTACAAATAATGAAGTAGGGTACGAGATATTAATTGCGAGACTCAAGATAATGAAAGAGTTGGGAGTGCGAAAATTGCATATATTTAGCGACTTCCAACTGTTGGTTTGTCAGGTTAAGAAGGAATTTCAAGCCAAGGGTGCAGATTCGCCCCTTACCCATCAAAGGCATTGAATCTACTGAACTAGATCAAGCACTATATTCTACGCACATTCCTAGAGAGGAAAACTTTAATGCAGATTCATTAGCCAAGTTGGCAAGCTTTGGAGATGTGAAACTACTTAGAATTGTTCCGATAGAGGTATTGAAGACTCCAAGCACTGATGAAATGGATATTTACCACATCTTAGAGGTCAAAGAGAAGGAGTCATGGATGACGGAAGTTGTTGCGTAAGGTACCACGTTACATTATGCAAGATGGAGTATGTTCATTAAGGAAGTTTTGAGATCACACCCAAGAGTAAAATGTGGAAAATGAATAAATTTACTATGGATCTTTCTTGTCAACTGTCAATCAAGATGCAATAGAATAATCAAGGAAATGTGACAAGCACCAAGATTTGCAAAGATATGTAGAGCCTCAACTAACAATCTTATGCAAATGGTTAGCCTATGGTCATTTGTGGTGTGAGAAATTGATATTATTTGAGTGATACCGATGGCCCGAGGAGAAGAAAAATACGCAACGTAGCAGTGGACTATTTCACAAAAAGAGTTGATGTGGAGTCATTCACCACAATCACTTTAGCAAAAATGATCAACTTTATAGCCAAAAACATTTTATGTAACTTCGAAGTATCATTAAAGATTATAACAGATGATGGAACTCTATCAAAGGTGTAGAATTCTGCAAATTTTATGCTTGATGTTGTACTGAGAAGAGTTTCTTGGTGGTAGAACATCCACAAATGAATGGACAGGTGGAGGCGATGAATAAATTTATCAAATCCATCATTATGAAGCAACTGAAATGAGCAAAGAGTAATAGGGTCAATGAGTTACCATGGGCTTTGTGGATTTACCGGGTGACCCAAAAATCCATAACTGGGCATACTCTGTTCACATTGGCATACAAAATTGAGACGATGATACTCATCGAAGTGTCTGATAATGAGCAAGGAATATATGTCTTTCTACTAAATAGAATCTATTAAAATCATAATTCATTATGTACTTTTTTCTGAATGTCAACCAAGTATTATATGTAAATTGATCTCGGTTGTTCAATCATTTGATAACCCGAGTCATTCTTTGATAAAGGATCACTATAATTCAGACTCAACAAAATTTGATCAATCCTTTTTTCCATCATTAAGGTGGAGAACTGAACCAAGGGTTCTTTTTCTTCATCATTAATCAAATCACTGTTCGCGACCTAGGATTATGTTTATCATCAATCCAATCACTGTTCACATTATTTATTTTTCTTATCAATGAATAGATCTCTTTACTTATATGATTTAGATGTCTCGTATTTCTCGAAAAGTGATTCGATTGCAGAAGTCCCTTCTCACTAGCGCATGCATAATGACCCCAATATGAACGAGGATTATTCCTAGCATCCCTCGACTCGGTGAAGGAGAAGCGAGAAGAGGAGAATTTGAGGGTAGCTGCTCACCAACAAAGAGTAGCACGACTGTTCATTGCCAAGTTATAGAATCATACTTTCAAGATAGATGACCTTATTGTGAAAAAGATTTTTCTGAGTACAGGAGCACTTAGTCAGAATTGTGGAGGACCCAACGTGATAAGGTAGAAGCTTAGAAACAACACTTTCAAGCTATAGATACTAATAAGGACCCGATTCCGTGGTCTTGGATATGAGCATCTACGTTGCTATTTCACTTGTTTCTTTTCTATTTCAAGCAATTGCTTTCATTTGGACTTTCTTTAAATTGGATTCAATGTGATAAAAAGTCTTTCGCTATTGGAAATAGAATAATATTATCTTCTTGAACCAATGAAATTGTATTAATCAAGTTTACTTTTGTATTACAAGATTAGTAGCACAAAAAGACATCATGTGTTTTGAAAATCGAATGTCTAGGTACTTGGACATAGGTATCGACAGACTCCTTCGATCCATGATCGGTTTGATGGACTATAATCGAACTAGCAGTAGATCGGATAATTTTTCCTTATAGACCTTATGAATGCCAGGAAATAGCGAAATCGGGAATTGATGCTTGGAGATGGGATCATGGACACCGATGCTTGGAGATAAGCGTCGGTGTTTAATTGAACTTGTGTAGGTTTAGCCTTTTCTTATGAGGACCCAACCAAAGGAAAAATAGGGAGTTAACTCCAACCCTATTTGGCGACAACATTTTTGATCCGGTATTAGACCCAAGGCTCATAAATATCCAAGATCTTGACTTCGACAATCCAGACTTCATGGCAATGAAAAATGCATTAGAAGATGCTACCACTTTCCTTTATGAGGGCATAACCTCTCCCTTGTCCCGCTAGACCAAGCATGGTCCACGGGATAGATAGGGTTGTAGTACTACACCAACACATTTAGGATCACTTCCATTATAGAGTTAGGGGTATATCATAGGGGCAATTATATGATTTGTTATAAATCTTACTCGATAATCAATCTTGTCCAAAATAAAAGGTGTTTCCTTTTGTTATATACTTATTATAAAATATTATAATGAGTTAATTAGTTAATTTAAGCATATATGTCAGAAAGTCCATAAATGATGTATTTGTGATCGGAGTTACAAATAGTTGTAACCATGAGTATATCACAATATAATAAGCACATCAATTTAAATATTCCTTGTCAAGATGTATCGATACTTGAAATCGATGCATTCGCTGAGACTAGAGTACGTAACACTCTCCAAATATTTGGTAGTTATTACCCATGGCTGTTGGGGGCACCAAGAACTTACATACTGATAGTTATTGGATAACTATGAAATGACTCATCCCATAGTTTTCTATTGGTTAATATAACTACGGTGAAACAAAAAATATCGAAGTGACTAATTTACACAGTTCTCTTGACTTAAAAATACCACTGATCTTCAATATGAAAGCTCCACTTTGATTAGTTAAATTGTGGTACGTCGTTTACTGAATGATTATTGTTGGATTAAGTGGGAGTATTGGAAGTGAAACACTATTCAAGAGAGGATTCGTCTCTTTACTTATATGGGGTTATGCCATGGTCATGAAGTCAACTCAAAGTCAAAATCTCCATGTAGAGTAGGTATGTTAATAATAATTGAACCATAAAGTTAAATATGGATGAAATTGAAATTTTGACCACTACCAAATTCCATAAGTCAAAAGTAATACAGTTTTGACGAAGAAAATTGGTGTAAGTAATTGTCACTACCAGGTAATGTTTAACAAAGGAAAACTGAATTTTACCTAAACCAAGTAAGCGATAAATTTGGCCAAAATGTCACACTTCTTACTAAGTGACGTGTGAACATTAATATTCGAATTTTTCGTTGTTAATTGTTAACCAAATTTACACTTAAAAGTCAAACAACCGAAACGTTGAATATTCCTTTGACCACCTGATCTAATTACTTTATAATCATTATAAATTAATTAAATTAACTAATATTTATGAAACATTAGTTATTAAAATTTATTTGATGTATTGAACATGATTAAGTAATGTATTTATAATAGTTATAAATATACTAAAAGATATATGATGCGAATATGTATTTAAATTAGATTTAAATGAGGAATTTTTTTATATGGATACCTAAATATTATAAAGTCCATGGACAAGCACATATAAGCCAGCCTTGGTTGCCTTTGGTGTAGCCAGCCATGGTATGGGAGAATGAAGGGGTTTTCTTTTAGTTTAGAAATGAAAAGGCTATGCGAGTTATGAGTGTATTAATAACAACATTCGCTCGCTTTTCTTTAATAAAACTTAGCCCTTTCATTTTTTTAAACCGCTTCACTCAAAACCATATTTCTCAACATTGACTTCCTATAAACAATAAAAAATATTCCCAAGTTCATACTACATCAAATTCAACAATATTCAATAGTAAATGGTCAGCAATTCAGAAGCTAATACCTTCTGATTTGTGAGCTGATTCAAGGAGATCAATTCAATGTTTCAACGTGTACGCAAAGGCTTTGGTGAAAGGTAAATCTATGTTTTAATTTTGTTATTTCATATTCATATATAATATTATAGAATGTTAGATTATATCACAAATCTTATAAATCAAAATGCTGTCACAAAGTTGGTTTGATGTGTGTACAGTTGCATCTATAAAAGAACACACACACACACATACATATATAATTTCATTTTATGAATGTTTTCTATGTTAATTACCATGATTAACAAAAGAAAATATTTTTTTGTAATAACATAATATTCTTACCAATTTCAGTAAACTAGTAATTGTTTCTGATGTTACAAATCATATATTACATGTTCTAAAATTCATAAATTTATTTAAGTAAAATATACATTCAAAAAAATTATTTTATTTAATATATATTCATTTATTCTATTAAAAAAAAATCATTTATTCAACTTAAATTAATCATATAAATAAATATTTGAATATATATATTTATGCATATATAATGTTAAATTTGTATAAATTTTATAAGAATTATATTATGCATTTCTGGATTTGAAAGAAGCAAATAAAGGGGTTTTCCTTTTGAATTTTTAAATGACATGTTTGTGCTAAAGGTGCTTAATGACCATATTAAACACAATATTGATTCTTCACCTTTAATATGACTTAACCCTTTCATTTCTAATAGAATTTCATTACAAACAGTAAGCATAAGTAAGTAAATATGTATAAATTTATGTATGTATGTATGATAATTTAAATATACATATATACATGTATGACAGAGAGAAAAATTAATTTTAAATGAAAAGGCTATCTTAATTACAAGGAGATGGAAAGGCTATTTTAATTGGTATTAATCACATATTAATGTCTACATTCAATTTCTCCTTTAATAAGAGATCGTTGTTTCATTTTCGTTTATTCTTCTCTCTAACCTAATACTTAATTAACTTTATAATATGGTTTTATGTATGTGTGTGTGCATAAACATAGTTTACAAATGTTTAAAAAATTATTCACGTTTACTATTTTAACTTCAGTAGAAATGGATAGATATATGTTTACTTGTATATATATATACATTCATATAAATGTATTTATATAATATTTTGATGCGTATATATATACACATTTGGACAATGAATCGAATATAAGAGGGGCTAACATGTCCATTTCTATGTAGATCCCAACATTTACACACAGTGATGTTAAACCATGCACACATGATTATGTTACATGTGCACGAATATATATATATATATATATATATATATATATATATATATATATATATATATATATATATATATATATATTGTTGTCCGGGTTTTTAACCCAGCAGAATCCAACAAGAAAATAAGACAATCTTGTGTAGACAGGATGGTTCAAGACTTAACCAGAAAAGCTAAGACAAAGGCCAAGCTATACGAATAGGACAACGACTGGGATCAAGGAGGCCGAAAGGTCTGCATTCTTTTAATCCAATCAGTAGTTGAACATAAAAAGCTAGAGAATTTCCATCAAAATGTAAGAGCAATGATAAAAGGCTATGGAAACATCTTCAATTTCAGCCTCTAGAAAAATCCTAAGTGCTTAAATCCTCAAAGACCCATGCTTCTCCCTGAACCTTCAAACAAACCAGCTGTAGAACACTACAAAAGAGGCGAGACGTTGGCCTGCAAAATGAACCAAGTCTATGGGTTGCAAGCGACCCATAGGCCATGGGTTGCCTTCGACCCATGGTTTTGACTCGTTTTGTGAGCTAAAGTCCCCATAGGTCGCCTGTTACCTACTTGCGAGATGATGAAGACAAGCCTGGCCCAGAAGCTCTCCGATTTCTATAAAAACCATCTTACCTGCAACATAAACGAGATCTTCTCTGGATTGGTTGTTGAAGCTCTGCTGGAATTATTCTTCACTCTCTACCTCCTTTATAACAATCTCTAAAGGAATACACTGTGATTCTCCAATGGATTCCAACTCTGGAGATTCAATCTAGCTAGAAAATAATCAAAGCCTTGTAATCAAACATCTATCGTAACAAAAAACAGTCGATAATAAAACTATAAAGTGGACGTAGGATTCATTAACGGCCAAACCACTATAAAAATTCTCTGTATACTTTCTTTTACTATTCTTTCTTTATATCTGTGATCTGTGATATTGCTCTATCAAAACAAGGTCGGTGCTTTCAAACTCTAATTAGGGTGTTGGCCCTTTTTTAGGTCAACATTTTGGTGCTTTCATTGAGAACCCAACTCAAGATCCAGATCTAGAAATCTACTTTGGATCTCATTGGTCCAGAAGTTAGATTCCCAGTCTTTGTTTAAAGAAATCGCTATTTTAAAGTCAATGGCTCCTGGAAGAAGAAGAACTGCCTCTGGGAGATCCATAGGGGGTAGTTGCAGAAGGTATTAGTCTCCAGCAAGCTAAAGTAGATGGTGCTAACTTAGGAAATCAAGCACTAGGTCCTCTAGTCAGCATGAAGTTGTCACTAGGGACGAGCTGAATAAGATGGTTGAAGAGATCAACCAGAGAATGGAAAATAGCCAAAAGGCTCTAATGGATAAGCTCAACAATCTGATAACCCTATAATCAAACCTTGCTCCTAGGAATATGTCTGAACCAGTAACTACTATAAAACAAGAAAATTCCTCTGTTTTTGGCATGCATAGAAGAAATAGAAAGCAGCTACTAAGAAGGGCAACAACAGGATGTAACCTGGAGGAAAATCGGAATACTCCATCCAATGTGAGGCAACCGAACTTGAATTTGAATCAAGGGGCTAGTTCGTGTTTTTCACCCGAAAATGGAGTTAGGAAAATGGATCAAGATGAAGGAACCTACTACTAGGAACGACTTCAATCGCAAGGCAAGTCAGTACTTGAGATTGGAGGAAGCACAGGAGCTAGAAAGAAAGGCTGCCAATGTACAACAGATGAGCAATGGACAAAATGAGGTGGCGATAGGCCAAAACACACGCAATACTGGCACCGCTCAAGGAGTCGCAGGAAAGAGTAGAAACCAAAAAAGAAGAAACCAAAACTCTGATAAGAAAAATAACATTGGCAAAAACAAAATATTTAGGAGTTCAGAGAGGAAGAGTATACCCCACTGAACGACACTTCGGAGAATATTTATCTCGCAATGCAGGAGACTGAATAATATAAGAAACCTCCCAGGAAAGAAGCAACCGAGCAACAAAAGCACTCAAGAAAATTTTGCCACTTCTATGAGACACACGGTCACAATGCTAACAAATACCGCCACCTAAAGAATGTCATTGAGGAATTGATCCGAAACAACAAGCTTCAACAATATGTGAAAAGGCCGCAAAATCACATCAACTTGCGATCCCCAACCTCCTAGAGAGCAAAGGAATCAAGCTGGAACTAGTGAAGAAGGGCCAAAACGAACTGACCAGAGGCTTATTATTGGAATAATATCTGGAGGACCACATTCCACGCAAAGAAGTTGAGAAGAAATGGAGCAATATGCGAGTTCGTTAATGCATGCCCCAAACGAATCATGTTTAGCAATAGATGATGGAACTCCAATCAAGCTGCAAAAGGTTTTGAGCGATGACGTAGTGTTTCGCAATGGGGATATCGAAGGAATTGAAGCTCCAACCGTTGACCTAATGGTGGTGACAGTAGGAATCGGGACCACCATAATCCGACGAGTGCTGGTCGACAGTGGCAGTTCAGTCGACATACTTTTCAAACGTACATTCGACCGGATGAAGATTGGCATGAAAAGCATATCCATGTGCCAAACAAAGGTTTAGGGGTTCACCAGAGAACCCAAACAACTGTTGGGAACAATAGACCTACCTGTAGAGCTTGGAGAGGGCAAGCGAAGGGTCATCCGCATTCAGACCTTTGTAATCGTGGATGAAATGTCAGCATACATTGCATTCTTGGGAAGACCTGCACTAGCCGGCTTTTGAATAGCATTAGCCCAATTTTAACTTACAATGAAGTTCCCTACCAAGTACGGAATCAGAATTGTGAAACGACACCAAAGCGTCGCCCGGGAATGCTACATCACAGAACTACATGAGTCTAGAAGAAAGGAAAAAAAACGAAAGAATGTGGGGAAAAAGCCCCACATCCATGAACCCTCTGAATAGCAACTATAGAGCTACCACTGGCTTAGGGACCATAGCCGATCTGACAAGGCTTTGGACCCTAGATAGAAGAGCTCAAGGGAGGATCGGGCAGTACCGACAGAATTGATATATCTATCCCAGTCTGTATGGATGATCCAACACGGAACCTGAAAATTGGGTCGCACCTTGGAAACAAGATGCGGTCAGAACTAACCAAATTCCTCTGCGCCAACTTGGACGTATTTGCTTGGATACACTCTGGTATGTGTGGGGTATTACCCGAGATTGCCTATCATGCCCTTAATATTAACCCCAAATTCACCCCAGTTAAGCAAAAAAGGTGCAGCATAGGCCCGGAGCGGTCCAAGGCATTGAGAGAAGAAGTAGATAAACTGATAGCTAACGGCTTCAGTCGAGGTGCGACCTACCCCGAATGGGTATCGAACCTGGTCCTAGTCAAGAAGTCCAATGGAAAATGGTAAACCTATATTGGTTTCTCGAACCTCAATAAAGAATGTCTGAAGGCTAGCTTCCTGCTCCCAAGGATTGATCAACTGGTGGATGGAACAATGGGACATGAGCTGCTATCATTTATGAATGTGTACGCGGGCTATAACCTTGATGCATGAACCAGACCAACAGAACACAGCTTCATAACCGATTAAGGACAGTACTGCTATAGAATAATGCCATTTGGTTTGAAAAATGCAGGGACAATGTACCAAAGGCTAGTGAATACTATGTTCAAATGCCAGATTGGGAAGACTGTGGAAGTTTATGGACGATATGTTAGTCAAATCTCGAGTAGCTACTAACCATCTAGATAATCTCGCTGAAATGTTTGAAATACTCCGCAAATATGGAATGGAGCTCAACTCGCTTAAATGTCACTTCAAAGTAGCCTTTGGGAAATTCCTAGGATTCATAGTAAGTGCCCGGGGTATCGAAGCAAATCCAGAGCAAATAACAACATTATTAGAAGTCCAAGCCCCTAAAAATAAGAGAGAACTTCAAAGCTTGAATGGAAAAGTCGCAACACTGAGTTGGTTCATCTCTAAAGCTATAGACAAGTGCATACCATTCTTCGATGCACCGAAGAAAGGAAGGAAAAACTTCAAATGGAGCGAAGCTTGCCAGACAGCTTTCGAGGAACTGGTACAGCACATGGAGGCTACCTTGATTTTATCAAAGCCGGTGGATGGAGAAGACCTATTCATCTATTTAGTGGTTTCTCTACATGCGCTGAGCGCAGCTCTTGTGTGGAAAGAAGTGAGAATCCAACGACCTGTGTGCTACATTAGCAAACGACTCACCGGAGCCGAGAAGAATTACCCAAAGCTAGAAAAGCTAGCATATTGCCTTTTGATCGCATCCCAAAAATTACAACCGTACGTATGGCTCATCTGATTAAAATATTGACTGACCAGCCCCTGAAGTAAGTTAAATACCGGCCAGAAACTTCCAGACGACTACTCAAGTGGAATATAGAGTTAAGCCAATACGACATCACATACCATCCAAGGAAAGAAATCAACGGGCAAGCGTTGACTAACTTCATTGCCAAATTTATTGTAAGGGACAAAGAGGAGGAAGTTCAGTCGAGAGCAGGCACGCAATGGAAGCTCTTCATCGACAGTGCATCAAAAAACCTTTATTCGGGAGCAGGGTAGTGCTTGAAACCCCCGAGGGGCGAGCCATTAGCTGTGCTTTGCACTTGGAATTCCCAGCAACAAATAACGAAGCAGAGTATGAAGCCTTGATCGCTAAAGGTTGTGAAGGAACTTGGGATAAAATCTATCATATATATAGCGACTCCCAACTGGTTGTCTATCAAGTGAAAGGGGAGTACAAAGCGCATGGAGAAAATCTCGCCTAGTACCTATCCACAGTACAAGAGATGTTAAATGATATCAAGCACTATACTATCACTCACATCCCATGAGAGCAAAACACCAAGACAGACTATTTGGTCAAGCTGGCAAGCTCCGGAGAAGCCCGGTCATTGGGATTGGTTCCGGTTGAAATGCTAACCAACCCGAGCATAGATGAAAAGGTCGTGGACTGGATTTTAGAGACCACTGTCTAGCCAGATTCATGGATGACATCGATAAAGGACCATCTTCATGGATGTCGTCCACGAACATGCTGCGGGCTTGTGTTTTAGATTTTGGAGGATCTTGGGAGGACCATCTTCATCTAGTGGAATTCTCTTATAATAACAGTTATCAATCAAGTATTAAGATGGCTCCTTATGAAGCTTTATACGGAAGACCGTGTAGATCCCCAGCTTGTTGGATTGAATCGAAGGATCGTCTTGTGCTTGGACTCGATCTTATTCGTGAAGCTTCTGCGAAGGTTAAGCTTATCAAGAAAAGGATGAAAGCTTCTCAAGATCGTCAAAAGAAATATGCCGATAGAAGACGAAGGCCATTGGAATTTGAGATCGGAGACTAGGTTTTTGTTAAAGTTTCCCCAATTAAAGGAGCCATAAGATTCGGGAAAACGAGAAAACTTGCTCCGAGATACATTGGACCATTTCGAGTGTTGGAAAGAATTGGAACTGTAGCCTACAGGATTGAATTGCCAGAGTGGATGTCTGGGATTCATAATGTGTTTCATGTATCACATTTGAGGAAATTTGTTCATGATCCATCACTGGTTATAGAACCAGTAGTTCAAGAAGATTTGAAAGTTGAACCCAATTTAACTGTAGTCAGAAATCCAGTTCGGATCGTGGATCGAGACGAGAAGCAACTCAGGAACAAAGTGGTGAAACTTGTCAAGGTGCAATGGAGTGAGGATCCCAGAGATTGTACCTGGGAAACTCTCGATAGTTTTAGGAATGCTTATCAGGATTTATGTTCGGATAACCAGTGATGTTTGTTAGAGTAGACTGTTTGATTGTGTTGTTGTATGAATGATATGTATGTTTGGATTATTAATATAAAAAGCTTTTGAATTAACTATTGTTTTAAATTTCGGGGATGAAATTCTTTTAAGGGGGGAGGAATGTAACAATCCGGAATTTTTGACAGCATATTTTAATAAATATTTAATCTAATTTAAATTAAATACAAGCTTCTCAAATTATAAACTGATGAGATCTTAATTATATATGTGACCGTAAAGAAATTTTGGATTTTGAAAATTTAAAATGTAATCTTTTAAAATTACTTATAACAGAATCTCTCTTATTCAATAAAATCAAATCAAGGACTCTACATTTTTATTTTTTTATAATATACATATGAATACAATTGTAGTTTTAAAATAAGAAAGCTTAAAAATAAACAGACATGGTAATATTAAACATAGACATGGAAATCTAAAACATAAGTATAAAACAATATAAATGGTTATAAACATACACATACAAAACAAGTATAAAACATAATCATAAATTATAGGATGTAACTAAAGATATAAATATACAAATATAAATTATAACTTTAAATATATAAATACAAGTATATAAACATAAGAACACTATAATATTAATATAAGTATAAATGAACAAATAAATGAAGTATTGGATAATAAAAGTTTAAATAAGATATCTTTATGCATAATCTATGTACACATATACAAAATATGTTTGGCTGAAATAAAAAATCAATACATAAGCTTATAGGGGCTAGGCATAACCTGTAATATACATATGTACCACAAGATGTTTAAAAAAATCTTTGTCCAGAAAATAAAATTTAAAATAGAAACAAAAATAAAACTTATATGCTGCTGAAATTTATATGCATAAGAAAACAAAAGTTATTCATTTCAATATAAATAAAACAGATCATTGTCTTGTACAAAATAAACAAAAAAAATCTGAAACATTAATTACATGTTATCTTAAATAAAAGCAAAAGCAATAATTAGCACAACTTGTTGTTCAAGTAAGTACTACAGCCGAAATATCTATATCACTTCATACTGCAGAACATAATACTTAGCCAATAAAAAAAGAGAGCATGGCATTACAAATACAAACAGTCTAGACACAACCTGCTGTTAAGTAACTTCTATATATATATATTCACCTATATATTATGTTCGTTTATAAAACTTAACTAAACCTACAAGCAAATCTGAGAATCAAAGAAGGAGGGAAGATAAACATTTGTTGCTTTGTAAACTTAAAATTAATTCGAAACAGGAAACTAAAGAGAGGCTTCAGGAAAGTTTCTTCTGCAATTTCACCAACACATCACTCTCTATTCAAAGTTTACCTGGTGAGTAAACTTATTATTTTCAATTTAAAATGGTATATTTAACTTACAAAGATATGTGCTTTGATATCTGCTTGAATATTCAACCTTGAGTACTTCCTGTTACTCTGTAATATATGAAGTTGTTCTTCAGAAATATGTAAGTATCTGAACAAGCAAAGCAAAGAAATTTATAAACACCTCTTCACATAATTGTTTTGAACTTTGATATTGTTGCTAATTCAAGCTGTTTACCTTAAAGCATAGGCATGCAACTAGTTTAGAATTTTACAGTATTTTATAAATACTGTTAGTTCCAATTATAGGTAAAAGAATTAAAAGGTAAAATTTTGAATGTTTAAATTTGTAAATTCAATAACATATTCTGATTTCATATACATAGTTAGGATTTTTAACATAAACATTTTGACTTTTAAGCAAAGATAATAAGAGCAGTTTTTAAAGAAAGCCGAAATTGACTTTTGTCAATATCCATCGATTGAATTAAATTTGATTTCTGAAATTTAGTATGAAGCAAGGTTGAAGTTGTATTGACACAAGAAAAATGTCAAAATAATTTTCGAATGTATAGATTGTTAGTTTGAATCAAGGGTAGGGTTTAGTTCACGTTTCTAGTGGGTCTGTTTTGCTCGGTGATTTCTTCATCAAGGAATGACCGAGCTGGGAGTATTTTTGAGGGATGAAGGAGGAGGACATTGGCGACGCGTGGCACGAAGCGTGACCCAAACGGTGGTCGGCGCTAGGAGGAAGAGGGGTTTTCGTTTTTGCTGTTCGAGTTTCAGTTCACCCAGAGGGGTATTTTTCGATTTCGTGGTCTTTGATTCGAGTTAGCTCTTGATTTCGAGTGGGGGGTCGAAGTGGAGTTTGTAGGGGCTGTCGCGAGTCGCCGGAGGCGAAGCGAACCACCGTGCACGTGCACGGTGGTGAAGAGGTGTCTGGCGAGTTGCCTTGGCGGTCGCGTGCTCGTATTCGTGAATTTGAAGGTTTGCTTCAAGATTGTCTTCGGGTCGTTTGCGTGAGTAGGCTACTGCAGTTCGATTTATAACTGATACTTAAAAACAATATAAAACGAGGAGAAGAAAAGAAGCAGGAAGAATAAAGAACATGATGGAGTGAGAGAGAGAGAGAGACAAGGGTAAGACACGAAGATAACTCGAGATTTTCTCGAGTAAAGGATGATGCGGTCTCGGGTCCATTTCTTATGGACGAGCATAATTTTGTTTCAGTATTTTTATAACCAAGTTAATTAAGCAATTAGTTAGTTTAGGTTAATATTTGTTTTAAAGGTTTAATAAGGTAAGTGATGTAAAGATACTTGATTAATATAAAATAATTAGAATGTAAATTAATTTGTATTTGAAATTAAATTGATAACGTTAAATTAATTTTGTAATTAAAAATAAATCATGTGTTAAATCAATTTAAAACTTAAGAACGTTAGCTAATTACTTAAAGGTTAATTAATAGTAATTAACTTAAGTGATTAATTAGGGATTATAATTAATTTAATTGATAAAAATTGATTAATAAAAGTAATTAAATAAGTAATTCATTATTAATAAGTAAGTTATTAATTAACAATTAAAAATAAATTAATTAACTGTGTAATTACGTGACAATTGATGGATAAAAGTTAATTAATTAAATAATTAATTAAGGATTAAATGATTAATAAATTAATAATTAACGGTTAACTAAGTAATTAATTGACCATTAATAAGTTAAGTAATCAGCGATTAATTAAACAGAATGAAGTAGTTTATTCTTAAGCAATAAATTAAGTTAAGCAAACCAAACTGTTTGGTATGCATTGATAATTCTGTTTGATTGACTTTGATATATGTTGATGATATTTCTGTGATATGTTATAATATATTATGGATATTTGTGATAACTGTGTATGATCTATCTGTTATATCTGTAATGTGAATTCTAATATTAAATTGAACTGTTAAGTTAAATAGACAACTTGGCCTTTAAAATGGCGTTTGGATTCCGATGAGACCGGGATCAGAAGAATCAATTTTGATTCTCCGAAAACCACATCGATCCAAATTAAACGATAGGTCGTGACTTATCAAATGGTGATCAAGATGGTGTTTCAGAATGCAAGGGTTATCGTCGTTAACTCTGAGGGTGATTCCAAAATGAGTGTAACGAGATAATGCCTTCGGTTTAGTTCGAACCCGGAACGAACTCGTATAAATTGAACGCTTTCAGCATATCGTCAGGCGGACGATGAGCATTCTAAGAATAATGTTCAATAAAGGTAATCACAGCCTCAAGCCTCATCAACCGGGAATGGCTAAAACAGGGGAGGTGCAGCAAGGTTAGGTGGGTCATGCCCAAGCAGGACAAGATATTCCCCTGTCTAGATGTCCCTTTTATTTCGGCTGTGTGAGCAGTTGTTGGCCACAACTACGGGGTTATCTTGTTCGGGACTGTTCAGTAAGGAATGGTTCCGGCCTTGGGTTGTAGGGGGTCGGGAGTGATCCTCGGTACGGTGATCTAGGCCCCGTACTGTGACGGGCGGTACCCCTGCCATTGTTGGAAACCCATTTTCCCTACGAGACCCTACGGTTTTGTTTTGTATTACCCACTTTCGTGGCTAGTAGCTGGAATTTAATGAATGTAACAATTTCGGCTATTTTCTATTTACTTGAAAACCCTAGACACTATTATAATATCACTGAATTTCCTATAAAAATGTTTTGGTTGGCGTAAGGTTAAAACTTACCCGTATTTATTTGTGGGGAGTCTTACGTGATGCCTTTATTTTCAAATGATTTTCAAAATTAAACAATTTAACCTGTTTACTCATACCAGACCCATGTCTGACCCGGAGTTTATATTTTGTTTTTCATAAACTCTTGGGTACTCAAATTTTTTATGAGTAGCCAAGTGATAGGTATTTGGGAGTGTTGATTTTCTGGAGAAGCTTTTGGGAAAGAAGACTAGACATATGTACCTATATATGTAGTTCCGCCGTGTAGTTAGTGTATGCTGTATTTTGGATGTATGTATGGACATATATGTATATGACAGTCCTATTATATGATATTGTATAACTCTGATGTATGTATAACTATGTAATAGTTATGTTGATGTATTATATTTTGTTCCATTCCGCTGTGAGATTCTGATGTTGTTATTCTTTCTTTCTATTCTTTTCTATTTCTATCCCTTTCTTTCTTAATGATGAAACGTCTTTCTGGGGTTAGAAAGGCGGGTCGTCACAGTTGGTATCAGAGCGCTAGGTCGAGCGAGTACCTAGGCTCTTGTGTTATAATTATCTTGAGAGTGCGTATTTGTATTTTCATATAATTATATATGTCTATCTAATTTGTTGAGTTACCTGTTCAAGTAACCGACATGAGTTCCGGAAGAAGAGGTAGAATTAGGGCCAGTACTTCAACAGATGATGGACGGAGTCAAAATGCTAGTGAGGCTGTCAATCCAGTACCACCTTAAGTTCGTTTTGCAGCTTTATGCAAAGATTTCAAAAATCTCGGAGGCCAACCATTCAAAGGTTCGGAGTCAATAATTGAAGTTCAAGCCTGGCTACGCTCTTGTGAGCGCATTTTCAAGAGCATGAAATTGTCTGATGAGCGTAAGAGACATATGGCATCGTGGAAATTGCAAGGTGGTGCAGCAGCATGGTGGGATTCAACAATTGCAAATAATTCTGAGGATGACATTTCATGGGACAGATTTAAGGAGTTGTTTGAAGAGAAGTTTGTGCCAACGGCAGGGAGAACCCAATTGTATCAGGATTTTCTGTATTTGAAGCAGGGTTGTATTTCTATTTCAGAGTATGAAACCAGATTCAACGAACTCTCTTGTTATGGACCAGGACTCATCGATACTCCTCTTAAAAAGAATGAGAAATTTGTGCAAGGGTTGAGGCCTGAATTCCATGGAAAATTGACGGTGCTTTTGAAGGGATCTTTTGTTGATTTGATTGATATGGCATTGAGATATGAAAGTTTGATGAGTAAGAAACCGGTGGCTCCAGTGGTAGCTTCAGGTGGGAATTTCACTAATTCGAATAAGCGAAAGTTCGATCCTAAATGGAGAAAGCCGAATAAGAAGAAACCTGGAAATAACAACGGACCTCGCAAGTGATACATTTGTCAACAGGAAGGGCATTTGGCAAATAAATGTCCTAGAAAAGGATTCCAGCAACAACAGCAACTACATCAGAGTGGTCTAGGATTAGCTATGGTACAGAAATCATTGTGCTTTAATTGTCATCAACCAGGATACATGATCAAGAATTGTCCACTTCTGCAAAGGGCACCTCAGAATAAAGTTTTTGCTTTGGAAGCCGGACCATCTTCTTCTTCGATGGGCAAAGGAGTATTAGAAGGTACTTTACTTTTAGATGGAAAATATATTAGAGTTTTGTTTGATTCGGGTGTTTCCTTGAGTTTTATTTCTCTGGGCTCTGTTGAAAAGTTCTCTCTTACCCCTAGTTCTGTAGACAGTCCTATCTTGGTATCTAATCCTATAGGAGGGGTGACCAAATTAGACACTATCTGTAAGGACTTGAAGATCTCTTATCTATCTCACACTTTTTCTTGTGACCCGTATGTGTTGAATTTTAAAGGATTTGATCTTATTTTGGGAATGGATTGGCTGGATAAGTATAAAGCCGTTTTGAATTGTGATGAAAGAACAGTTTCGTTGGAAACTGATCTGGGTAGAATTGCCAGAGTGTCGTGTGATAATTCTGGAATTCACTTGAGCAGTCTTTTGCATGGAATTGAGACTTCTGAAGAGAAGATTGAAGACATCGATGTGGTTCAAGATTTTCCTGATGTATTTGAAGAAGTTAAGAGTCTTCCACCACATCGAGAAATAGAATTCCGAATTGATTTGATTCCAGGAGCTGTGCTAGTGATTCAGTCCAGTAGGAGAATGACTCCTAGGGAAAGAGAAGAGTTGATTAAGAAGACACATGATCTTTTAGAGAAAGGGTTGATTAGACCCAGTTTTTCTTGTTGGGGTTCGGCGGCAGTATTTGTGACCAAATCAGATGGGTCACTGAGGTTCTGTGTGGATTATAGAGAATTGAACAAAGTGACTATCCGTAACAAATATCCTCTTCCTCGCATCGATGATCTTTTTGACCAGTTGCATGGTGCTTCTATCTTTTCTCAATTGGATCTAGCTTCAGGTTTCCACCAGTTGAGGGTAGCTGAAGACAGTATTCCCTTGACTGCATTTAGGGGACCAAATTGTTTCTATGAGTGGTTGGTTATGCCGTTCGGATTAACCAACGCTTCTGCCTACTTTGTTGACCTCATGAACCGAGTCTTTAGGGATGTGTTGAATAAGTTTGTGCTGGTATTCATTGATGATATCTTGGTCTATTCCAAATCTGAAGAAGAGCACAGGTAACATTTGAGGATTGTATTGGATACTCTGCGAAAGCATGTGTTGAAGTGTCATTTCTGGAAATCAGAGGTTAAATTTTTAGGGCACATTGTTTCGGGTGAAGGCATTTCTGTAGACCCAGCGAAAGTTGAAACTATTCTGGAATGGAAACAGCCAGAGACACTGACGGAAGTTCGCAGTTTTCTGGGATTGGCTGGCTACTACAGGAAATTTATCAGGGATTATTCCAAGATTTCTTCACATCTGACTAAGCTGACTAGGAAAGGAGAAAAATTCAAATGGACACCTCAGTGTGAAGAAGCTTTTTAGGAATTGAAGATAAGGCTTACTAGTGCACCAGTACTTGCTATTCCGGATGGGAAAAGCAAATTCGAGGTTTACACTGATGCTTGTATAGTGGGTTTGGGAGCAGTTCTAATGCAGAACGGAAGGGTTATCGCATATGCTAGTCGGCAGTTGAAGCCTCATGAGAAAAACTACGCTACGCATGATCTTGAACTGCTAGCCATTGTTTTTGCTTTGAAAATTTGGAGACATTATCTTTTGGGAGAGAAATTCGAATTGTTCACGGATCACAAACCGTTGAAATATCTATTCTCTCAAAAAGATCTTAATCTGAGACAGCAGCGGTGGATTGAATTTCTTGCATCCTATGATTTGGATATTCTGTACACCCCGGGGAAAGCGAATGTCATAGCTGATGCTCTCAGTAGGAACGCGGTTCTATCTCTTCTGGAAGTGGTTCCATCTCTTATTGAAAGGATCTCAAGCAAGCAAGAATTTGATAAGATGTCGAGGAGGATTATTAAAAGAGTCAGGAAGGGTCAGTGTCCCAGTTTTGAAATTGATGGCCAAGGAACGTTAAGGATCAACGGGAGAATCTGTGTTCCGAATGATAGGGATTTAAGGCAGGAAGTGTTGTCCGAAAGTCACCGCTCCAAATTGAATATTCATCCGGGAATTTCGAAGATGTACAAAGATATGAGGAAAGTCTTTTGGTGGAAGGGCATGAAGGAAGATGTAGCTGCTTTTGCGAATAGTTGTGCCATCTGCCAACAAGTTAAAGGTGATCAACAGAAATCAGCCGGGTTATTGCAGTCTCTGGAAATTCCGAATTGGAAATGGGAGATGATCTCGATGGATTTTATCGATGGTTTGCCTAGAACCAGGAAAGGGAATGATGGTATATGGGTTATTGTAGATCGTTTAACTAAGAGTGGCCATTTTATACCAGTTAAGGGAACCCGTACTGCAGTTTCTCTGGCGGAAATTTTCTTGAAGGAGATAGTTAGATTGCATGGTGTTCCAGTCAGCATAGTAAGTGATCGTGATCCTATTTTCACTAGCAAATTCTGGGAAGCTCTACAATCAGCAATGGGAACGAATTTGAGATTGAGTACAGCCTATCATCCTCAAACGGACGGACAGACGGAGAGGCTTAATCGTATTCTTGAGGATATGTTGCGGGCTTGTGTTTTAGATTTTGGAGGATCTTGGGAGGACCATCTTCATCTAGTGGAATTCTCTTATAATAACAGTTATCAATCAAGTATTAAGATGGCTCCTTATGAAGCTTTATACGGAAGACCGTGTAGATCCCCAGCTTGTTGGATTGAATCGAAGGATCCTCTTGTGCTTGGACCCGATCTTATTCGTGAAGCTTCTGCGAAGGTTAAGCTTATCAAGAAAAGGATGAAAGCTGCTCAAGATCGTCAGAAGAAATATGCTGATAGAAGACGAAGGCCATTGGAATTTGAGATCGGAGACTTGGTTTTTGTTAAAGTTTCCCCAATTAAAGGAGCCATAAGATTCGGAAAAACGGGAAAACTTGCTCCGAGATACATTGGACCATTTCAAGTGTTGGAAAGAATTGGAACTGTAGCCTACAGGATTGAATTGCCAGAGCGGATGTCTGGGATTCATAATGTGTTTCATGTATCGCATTTGAGGAAATTTGTTCATGATCCATCACTGGTTGTAGAACCAGTAGTTCAAGAAGATTTGGAAGTTGAACCCAATTTAACTGTAGTCAGAAATCCAGTTCGGATCATGGATCGAGACGAGAAGCAACTCAGGAACAAAGTGGAGAAACTCGTCAAGGTGCAATGGAGTGAGGATCCCAGAGATTGTACCTGGGAAACTCTCGATAGTTTTAGGAATGCTTATCCGGATCTATGTTCGGATAACTAGTGATGTTTGTTAGAGTAGACTGTTCGATTGTGTTGTTGTATGAATGATATGTATGTTTGGATTATTAATATAAAAAGCTTTTGAATTAACTATTGTTTTAAATTTCGGGGACGAAATTCTTTTAAGGGGGAAGGAATGTAACAACCCGGAATTTTTGACAGCATATTTTAATAAATATTTAATCTAATTTAAATTAAATACAAGCTTCTCAAATTATAAACTGATGAGATCTTAATTATATATGTGACCGTAAAGAAATTTTGGATTTTGAAAATTTAAAATGTAATCTTTTAAAATTACTTATAACAGAATCTCTCTTATTCAATAAAATCAAATCAAAGACTCAACATTTTTATTTTTTGATAATATACATATGAATACAATTGTAGTTTTAAAATAAGAAAGCTTAAAAATAAACAAACATGGTAATATTAAACATAGACATGGAAATCTAAAACATAAGTATAAAACAATATAAATGGTTATAAACATACACATACAAAACAAGTATAAAACATAATCATAAATTATAAGATGTAACTAAAGATATAAATATACAAATATAAATTTTAACTTTAAATATATAAATACAAGTATATAAACATAAGAACACTATAATATTAATATAAGTATAAATGAACAAATAAATGAAGTATTGGATAATAAAAGTTTAAATAAGATATCTTTATGCATAACCTATGTACACATATACAAAATATGTTGGCCGAAATAAAAATCAATACATAAGCTTATAGGGGCTAGGCATAACCTGTAACATACATATGTACCACAAGATGTTCAAAAAGATCTTTGTCCAGAAAATAAAATTTAAAATAAAAACAAAAATAAAACTTATATGCTGCTGAAGTTTATATGCATAAGAAAACAAAAGTTATTCATTTCAATATAAATAAAACAGATCATTGTCTTGTACAAAATAAACAAAAAAATCTGAAACATTAATTACATGTTATCTTAAATAAAAGCAAAAGGATTAATTAGCATAACTTGTTGTTCAAGTAAGTACTACAGCCGAAATATCTATATCACTTCATACTGCAGAACATAATACTTAGCCAATAAAAAAAAGAGCATGGCATTACAAATACAAACTGTCTAGATACAACCTGCTGTTAAGTAACTTCTATATATATATTCACCTATATATTATGTTCGTTTATAAAACTTAACTAAACCTACAAGCAAACCTGAGAATCAAAGAAGGAGGGAAGATAAACATTTGTTGCTTTGTAAACTTAAAATTAATTCAAAACAGGAAACTAAAGAGAGGCTTCAGGAAAGTTTCTTCTGCAATTTCACCAACACATCACTCTCTGTTCAAAGTTTACCTGGTGAGTAACTTATTATTTTCAATTTAAAATCGTATATTTAACTTACAAAGATATGTGCTTTGATATCTGCTTGAATATTTAACCTTGAGTACTTCCTGTTACTCTGTAATATGTGAAGTTGTTCTTTAGAAATATGTGAGTATTTGAACAAGCAAAGCGAAGAAATTTATAAACACCTCTTCACATAATTGTTTTGAACTTTGATATTGTTGCTAATTCAAGCTGTTTACCTTAAAGCATAGGCATGCAACTTGTTTAGAGTTTTACAGTATTTTATAAATACTGTTAGTTCCAATTACAGGTAGAAGAATTAAAAGGTAAAAATTTGAATGTTTAAATTTGTAAATTCAATAACATATTCTGATTTCATATACATAGTTAGGATTTTTAACATAAACATTTTGATTTTTAAGCAAAGATAATAGGAGCTGTTTTTAAAGAAAGCCGAATTTGACTTTTGTCAATATCCATGATTGAATTAAATTTGATTTCTGAAATTTAGTATGAAGCAAGGTTGAAGTTTTATTGACACAAGAAAAATGTCAAAATAATTTTCGAATGTATAGATTGTTAGTTTGAATCAAGGGTAGGGTTTAGTTCACGTTTCTAATGGGTCTGTTTTGCTCGGTGATTTCTTCATCAAGGAATGACCGAGCTGGGAGTATTTTTGAGGGATGAAGGAGGAGGACATTGGCGACGCATGGCAGGAAGCGCGACCCAAACGGTGGTCGGCGCTAGGAGGAAGAGGGGTTTTCGTTTTTGCTGTTCGAGTTTCAGTTCACCCAGAGGGGTATTTTTCGATTTCGTGGTCTTTGATTCGAGTTAGCTCTTGATTTCGAGTGAGGGGTCGAAGTGGAGTTTGTGGGGGCTGTCGCGAGTCGCCGGAAACGAAGCGAACCACCGTGCACGTGCACGGTGGTGAAGAGGTGTCTGGCGAGTTGCCTTGGCAGTCACATGCTCGTATTCGTGAATTTGAAGGTTTGCTTTGAGATTGTCTTCGGGTCGTTTGCGTGAGTAGGCTACTGCAGTTCGATTTATAACTGATACTTAAAAAAAAAATGAGGAGAAGAAAAGAAGCAGGAAGAATAAAGAACATGATGGAGTGAGAGAGAGAGACGCAGGTAAGACACGAAGATAACTCGAGATTTTCTCGAGTAAAGGATGATGCGGTCTCGGGTCCATTTCTTATGGACGAGCATAATTTTGTTTCAGTATTTTTATAACCAAGTTAATTAAGCAATTAGTTAGTTTAGGTTAATATTTGTTTTAAAGGTTTAATAAGGTAAGTGATGTAAAGATAGTTGATTAATATAAAGTAATTAGAATGTAAATTAATTTGTATTTGAAATTAAATTGATAACGTTAAATTAATTTTGTAATTAAAAATAAATCATGTGTTAAATCAATTTAAAACTTAAGAACGTTAGCTAATTACTTAAAGGTTAATTAATAGTAATTAACTTAAGTGATTAATTAGGGATTATAATTAATTTAATTGATAAAAATTGATTAATAAAAGTAATTAAATAAGTAATTCATTATTAATAAGTAAGTTATTAATTAACAATTAAAAATAAATAAATTAACTGTGTAATTACGTGACAATTGATGGATAAAAGTTAATTAATTAAATAATTAATTAAGGATTAAATGATTAATAAATTAATAATTAACGGTTAACTAAGTAATTAATTGACCATTAATAAGTTAAGTAATCAGTGATTAATTAAACAGAATGAAGTAGTTTATTCTTAAGCAATAAATTAAGTTAGGTAAACCAAACTGTTTGGTATGCATTGATAATTCTGTTTGATTGACTTTGATATATGTTGATGATATTTCTGTGATATGTTATAATATATTATGGATATCTGTGATAACTGTGTATGATCTATCTGTTATATCTGTTATGTGAATTTTAATATTAAATTGAACTGTTAAGTTAAATAGACAACTTGGTCTTTAAAATGGCGTCTGGATTCCGATGAGACCGGGATCAGAAGAATCAATTTTGATTTTCCGAAAACCACATCGATCCAAATTAAACGATAGGTCGTGACTTATCAAATGGTGATCGAGATGGTGTTTCAGAATGCAAGGGTTATCGTCGTTAACTCTGAGGATGATTCCAAAATGAGTGTAACGAGATAATGCCTTCGGTTTCGTTCAAACCTGGAACGAACTCGTATGGATTGAACGCTTTCAGCACATCGTCAGGCGGACGATGAGCATTCTAAGGATAATGTTCAATAAAGGTAATCACAGCCTCAAGCCTCATCAACCGGGAATGGCTAAAACAGGGGAGATGCAGCAAGGTTAGGTGGGTCATGCCCAAGCAGGACAAGATATTCCCCTGTCTAGATGTCCCTTTTATTTCGGCTGTGTGAGCAGTTGTTGACCACAACTGCAGGGTTATCTTGTTCGGGACTGTTGAGTAAGGAATGGTTCCGGCCTTGGGTTGTAGGGGGTCGGGAGTGATCCTCGGTACGGTGATCTAGGCCCCGTACTGTGACGGGCGGTACCCCAGTAGCCCTGCCATTGTTGGAAACCCATTTTCCCTACGAGACCCTACGGTTTTGTTTTGTATTACCCACTTTCATGGCTAGTAGCTGGAATTTAATGAATGTAACAATTTCGACTATTTTCTATTTACTTGAAAACCCTAGACACTATTATAATATCACTGAATTTCCTATAAAAATGTTTTGGTTGGCGTAAGGTAAAAACTTACCCGTATTTATTTGTGGGGAGTCTTACGCGATGCCTTTATTTTCAAATGATTTTCAAAGTTAAACAATTTAACCTGTTTACTCATACCAGACCCATGTCTAACCCGGAGTTTATATTTTGTTTTTCCTAAACTCTTGGGCACTCAAATTTTTTATGAGTAGCCAAGTGATAGGTATTTGGGAGTGTTGATTTTCTGGAGAAGCTTTTGGGAAAGAAGACCAGACATATGTACCTATATATGTAGTTCCGCTGTGTAGTTAGTGTATGCTGTATTTTGGATGTATGTATGGACATATGTGTATATGACAGTCCTGGTATATGATATTGTATAACTCTGATGTATGTATAACTATGTAATAGTTATGTTGATGTATTATATTTTGTTCCATTCCGCTGTGAGATTCTGATGTTGTTATTCTTTCTTTCTATTCTTTTCTATTTCTATCCCTTTCTTTCTTAATGATGAACGTCTTTCTGGGGTTAGAAAGGCGGGTCGTCATAGTTTAAATGAATTATTTTGATTAAAATATAAGCTATAAAGAAGGTGATTTGGGATGATAATAAATGAATGATATCTTTGAATTTAAAGGGTATTTAAAGTTGAATATTTGGATTTGAACTTATATGATGATTTGAAACTGAAGCTTTGGAAAGATATGATATTTTGATATATATTAAATGTTTTAAATTAAGCTTTGGAAAGATATGATATTTTGATATTAAAAACATTTTGGAATGAAGTTTTGAAAGATATGATATTTTAATATATTAAAATGATTTGAAAGGAGTTTTGAAAGGATATGATAATTTGATATATTGAAATGGTTAGAAATGACTTGATATTTATTTTGATAAATATTTGAATTTGAAAGATATGGTATGTTGATTTACTGAAATGGTTTTGGAAATGATTTAATCTTTATTTTGATAAAGATTCGGATTGAAAGGGATACTTTATTTTGAAGTATAAAATATTGTTTTAAAAGTTATAACCACGGGTTATAATAACGATTGGTTGTTAAAGAGACCGGGATCGGATATTGTCTTAGAGCCGGCCAATACCGAAAACCACTTTAACAACTGTGTACGCGGTGGAGATTCCAGAATGAAGTAGGATGGTGGTGACGTTCTCGAGGTATATTACGTGGACCCGACTCCCGTGAGTTGGCATAAGGTGGCTAAAACTGGAGCGATTGACGGACTAATAAGGTAGCACCTTTGATCGGACGCACTTCTTCGTATGCCATTCTATTACTTTGTGATTGTTTGGTGCGCACCTTTGATATGGGAGTGTTGTTCGAGGTGGGCGGTGTTATCCCAACTATTAGCAACGCTGAGATACCCAAAAATCAGCTGAAAATAAATGATTACTATTCTTGAATATCAACCATGCATTGCAGGATAACCATGGATATCGATGAATTTTGTCCGAGTCCGGATTGGGCCACAATTGACAAGACATGATGAGAAAAGTTGTAGAAGCCAGCGTTTCAAATTTCAAGTCAATCTGAGTTCATACGCTCAAGTTATGATCGATTCAAGTTGGAGGAAATAACCCTAAGTTCGAATCCATCAGGTGGCCAAGCTTCGTATCCATCCTGTGACCTTCCTTCGAATCCATCAGGTGGCCAAGCTTCGTATCCATCCTGTGACCTTCCTTCGAATCTATCAGGTGGCCAAGCTTCGTATCCATCCTGTGACCTTCCTTCGAATCCATCAGGTGCCATGCTTCGTATCCATCCTGTGACCTTCCTTCGGATCCATCAGGTGGCCAAGCTGCGTATCCATCCTGTGACCTTCCTTCGAATCCATCAGGTGGCCAAGCTTCGAATCCATCCTGTAACCTCACTTGGACTCCATCCCATGACCTCCTTCGAATCCACCCTGTTGGGGAAGCTTCGTATCGATCAGCTATGGGATACCTCAATCGATACGAAGGAACATCCATTCGATCGATTCGAAGGAACATACCTCGAATCCACTAAGTCAAGGCGGCTAAAACCATGGATTCAACCCAGTAAACTAGAGAAAAATATGGATTGACCCGAGAAGCGTGCGCGCCACGTCACCATGCACATGCACAAACCATCGATTCGACCTCATCGATTCGAAGGGATCGGTTCGAGCCAAACCTGACAACCGAAAATACAATCTTTAATCGATCATAACTCAGGATCTACAAGTCCAAATGCTATGAAATTTTCATAGGAGCTTACATACATGCTGAAGAATGTCCACACCAAATTTCACCTCGATTGGATGCATTCTTGATCGATTCGAACCCGAGTTCGAATCGATCCCAAAGTTGGTCCGGATTTCCAGAATCCGGGCGTGTGGGCCCCCTCACGTGCCAGAAGCGGTCTCCCCGGATTTTAGGCGAAATATCAGCCTCCTACACCTATAAATAGAGCCCCAGAGCCAACAGAAAAGGGATCTCTCTCTCTCTCACTGGATCTTGATTCTGAAGCGCCCAGACTCTACCAGACTCTACTATGCACTTCACTATTACCGTTGTACTCGAATTTCAGGGCTATAATCCATTTTAATCCGCTGTAATCAACTGTAATCAGCGAAGAACATCAATAAAAGTGAAAACCTTTGAAGTGGACGTAGGCCGGAGATAGCCGAACCACTATAAATCGTGTGTTCTTGTTCATAATTTCTGTTTTGCTGTGTATTGCTTGCTTAGATCTATGATTTGTGTTTGAATATTGCTGATTTATATTCATACACCGGTGCTTTCACAATACTTGGGGTTTGTGACCAATTTTGGCGCAAACACTTTGGTGCTTTCACCAAGAAGGACCAGCACCTGCTACATCGGATTAAAGATCAGATTTGAAAGTTAAAGGATTCAGATTGATTCAACAATGACTCGACAGAACAGTAGAAGGCAAAGGGCTGAGAGAAGCCAACAGGGACGAAGTCAGGAGGCATCCTCTGGAGCTGGAGAAGGACAAGCCTCGATCTACATCACCAGGGATGAAATGGAGGCTATGGCAAATTCGATACGAGAAAGCATGATAAAAACTCACCAAAAGATGATGCAGAATTTTCTTGAGTAGATAAGGGCAGCGAATGTGCATAACCTTGGACCGACTACAACAACTGCAAGTGCGGGACAAGGAATCAGGATTGCAGAAGCTAATGAAGGTCAGGTTCAAGACCAGAATGCAGGAGCTGAAGGTAATCCACAAGGAATTGGGGGTAGACCCTCAGGGTCCGATACTGGAAGACCAATAGACGGAGCTCAACAGGCGGGAGCCAATGCTTATGCTAACGAGCCTCACGAAGAGTATGTACCAGAGTTCCCTTCAAGGCTCGGGGGGGGGGGGGGGGGGGGGTAGGATAGAAACTTGACAAGGGGTCAACCCCTGGATGGAGACGAGAGAATGATTGGTCTAATGCGACGAATCATGAGAGGAGGATTATCTAGTGGAGGGCTGGAAGAAGTCAGTCGGATTCCGTTCACTCCGAACATCCGAAACGCAAGGAACCCTCCAAAATTCAAACTACCAACACTAGATCCTTATGACGGAAGGTCAGACCCGACCATGCACATTACTAGATATATTAGACACATGGAAGTGCTGGGGGAATCCGAGGAAGTGATGGCACGATGCTTCCCTCTATATTTGTCAGATTTGGCTGCACTTTGGTTCAGGCAACTAGAGACTGGATCAATCAGAACATGGAGCGAGCTTGTAGATTGCTTCATGAGACAGTTTAGGGTCCATGTGACGTGACCCAAGAGTGTGAGGACTTTAGCCTCAATAAAGAAAAGGACCGGAGAGTCCATAAAAGATTTTCTACTGAGATTTAATGCAACGGTGACTTCTGTAGATCACCCAGATCCATCAATGATTTTGATGGCGGCGGTGGCAGGAGTTGGGGAAGGCACCAAATTCAAAGATTCTCTGACTAAAGATCCACCGCAAGATCTCGGAGAGTTCTTTCATGAAGCTGAAAAGTTCATTCGATTAGAAGAATCACGAGCCGAGTGGAAGGAAACAAATGCCACGCAAGGCGTAGGAACCTCCAGAGAACAGTTCGGAGCGGACAAGGGAAAGAGGAAACAGGATGACAGATATGATGGTCCAGATAAACGGAAGAAATTCCGAGAACCAAGATTCAGGCAATACGCAGATCTGACTGCAGGCCTGGAACGAATTTACACTAAAACTCGGGGGCAACTCCCCTATCGAAAGCCACCCAGGAGGGATCCCACGGAGCGGGAGCGTAGAACTGGAAAATACTGCCTGTTCCATGAGCTGGATGGGCACACTACAGTGGAATGCCGCCACCTAAAGCATGAGGTGGAAGAACATGCCAGGAGTGGTAGATTGCCGCAATATGTCAGAGAACGGACAGCGGCAGTAAGGCCTGAACAACAACCGGCTCCACCTAACAGGAATGATCCTGGACCGGGATCACGACTCGTCATCAACTGATTAAAGATGGCAAGGGCCAAGTCCAGGATATGGACTTCGGTCGAATAATTTCATTTAGATTTGTTTTCAGAATAAACGGTTACTCCACTTACTCATGTACGGGAACCGGAGAGATCCCTAGGCATGCTCTGAGATGGAGGTAAACCGATATGCCCGGAGAGGCAATGTTTAGCTTTTTCCTAATGTTTGAGATTGAACATCTAGGACTCGAATTTAAATAAATAAATTAGAATTTATTGAAACCTTTGATCGGAGAGTCAAAGGATGAACATTAAATACCAATATAAAAATGATCGCTTTATGACCCTACTCGGAGAGGCGGGGTCCGAAGTGCAAGAAGTGAGTTGCTTCGTCGGAGAGCGACAGGATCAACTCACTTAAGCGCTGTTTCCCCTTTACCAGAGAGTGACAGGATGGGATCTAGCAAGAGCCCGGAGAGGCTATGATCGGTCTAGAATGGCCAAGACATCGCTTAATGTTCAAATACACTGAACCGGAGTGCAAGAAGTGAGTTGCTTCGTCGGAGAGCGACAGGATCAACTCACTTAAGCGCTGTTTCCCCTTCACCAGAGAGTGACAGGATGGGATCCAGCAAGAGCCCGGAGAGGCTGTGATCGATTTAGAACAACCAAGACATCGCTATATGCCCTAGCTGGGGCCGGAGTGCAAGGGATAGAAGGCAACGCCAGAGTGCAATAGGATCTTCCTATTCAATCGCTAAGTCGGGAACAGACTTGGCAAGGGTGCGGAGTGACCATCGATAGTCCAGAGAGACTGAAGAATTTCGTTCTTAACTTCCACTGAAAGAAATTGATAACAACTTGGCTCCGAACAGCCATGAACTTGATTGATAATACTGCAGCTACGAATGAAACGTGAAGTTACTACACTCGATTTAAGACTGTTCAAAACATACCTTTTACAAAAAGGCATGTTTTGGGGGGCAAAGTGTTATCCCAACTTTTGGCAAAGCTGAGATACCTAAAAATCAGCTGAAAATAAATGATTACTATTCTTGAATATCAACCATGCATTGCAGGATAACCATGGATATCGATGAATACTGTCCGAGTTCGGATCGGGCCACAATTGACAAGACATGATGAGCAAAGCTGTAGAAGCCAGCGTTTCAAATTTCAAGTCAATCTGAGTTCATACGCTCAAGTTATGATCGATTCAAGTTGGAGGAAATAACGCTTAGTTCGAATCCATCAGGTGGCCAAGCTTCGTATCCATCCTGTGACCTTCCTTCGAATCCATCAGGTAGCCAAGCTTCGTATCCATCCTGTGACCTTCCTTCGAATCCATCAAGTGGCCAAGCTTCGTATCCACAATGTGACCTTCCTTCGAATCCATCAGGTGGCCAAGCTTCGTATCCATCCTGTGACCTTCCTTCGAATCCATCAGGTGGCCAAGCTTCGTATCCATCCTATGACCTTCCTTCGAATCCATCAGGTGGCCAAGCTTCGTATCCATCCTGTGACCTCACTTGGACTCCATCCCACGACCTGCTTCGAATCCACCCTGTTGGGGAAGCTTCGTATCGATCAGCTATGGGATACCTCAATTGATACGAAGGAACATCCATTCAATCGATTCGAAGGAACATACCTCGAATCCACTAAGTCAAGGCGGCTAAAACCATGGATTCGACCCAGTAAACTCGAAGAAAAAGATGGATTGACCCGAGAAGCGCGCGCGCCACGTCACTATGCACATGCACAAACCATTGATTCGACCTTATCGATTCGAAGGGATCGATTCGAGCCAAGCATGACAACCGAAAATACAATTTTGAATCGATCATAACTCAGGATCTACAAGTCCAAATGCTATGAAATTTTCACAGGATCTTACGTACATGCTAAAGAATGTCCAAACCAAATTTCACCTCGATTGGATGCATTCTTGATCGATTCGAACCTGAGTTCGAATCGATCCCAAAGTGGGCCCGGATTTCCAAAATCCGAGCGTGTGGGCCCCCTCATGTGCCAGAAGCGGTCTCCCTGGATTTTAGGCAAAATATCAGCCTCCTACACCTATAAATAGAGCCCCAGAGCCAACAGAAAAGGGATCTCTCTCTCTCTCTCACTGGATCTTGATTCTAAAGCGCCCAGACTCTACGGTGCACTTCACTACTACCGTTGTACTCGAATTTCAGAGCTATAATCCATTGTAATCCGCTGTAATCAACTGTAATCAGCGAAGAACATCAATAAAAGTGAAAACCTTTGAAGTGGACGTAGGCCGGAGATAGCCGAACCACTATAAATCATGTGTTCTTGTTCATAATTTCTGTTTTGCTGCGTATTGCTTGCTTAGATCTGTGATTTGTGTTTGAATATTGCTGATTTATATTCATACACTGGTGCTTTCACAATACTTGGGGTTTGTGACCAATTTTGACGCAAACAGGTGGTAGCTGCGCGCTACGCGTTACCACTGGTCCGGAAGCGTAATTGGTATATCTACCCTGGCATTGCCTAGTTGTGCCGTGTCACCTACCATAGCGAGCCTTATACAATTTTGGTTTTGTACCATACCTATGGAGTGCCCTTTGACGACGCCCGTTTCAGGGGAGATTACGGTACTGTTATAGACTATGGGAATATATTATGTGTTAAGGTGGAAAATGTAAAGCCTTAACGCTATTTAAAAGTAAGTTTATTTTACTAATAGACACTATTATAATAACGAAGTATTACTACGTAATAAATAGTTTAACGGATCCTTAGAGGATGGGTGGTCCCAAGCATCCTTTAAGTTACTTGTACTTTTACTACAGTTCACTTGAGTTGGTTTACATTGTATAAGTATGTATTTCCTGACTCGAGTGTTTGTATTTTTATTTACGCTCGGGTCAGCCTGAGTTATTCACAGATTTGGATTTCCACTTTCTGGAGATTGGAATCGCTGGAGATTATCTACTTTTCAAGTTTTATCTTTTGCAGTCTGTTGTTCCTTTCAGCTCTTGTATTAGTAGACTTCTATGTAGTGAGACTTCCCTTGTACTTTATTTCTTCTGTTGTATATTATGTAACTCTGATATTTTATATAGTAGCTTCATGAACTACTATTTCTTTTACTTCCGCTGCATTATTATTACTCTGTGTCTGTGAATCTGTGATTTTATTTACTATATATTCTAAGATTTTCCAAATTTTTATCTACAACGCGGTATTTTGAGTAATTCAATTCCGGCATGAGTGTCTACCTATACACTTATAATGGATGCGAATGGTTGAAAATATCGGGTCGTTACAGTTGGTATCAGAGCTTTGGTTTTAGGCAAAACTCAGTATATAGAGTAGATTTAATTTCAGAATCACTTTCATTCGAGCTTGAATTCCTTCTTCAATTCGGTTTCCTTTGAATTTTGGAACGTCCCCTGCGGTTCCAAAATCCATTCGTGTCCCTCATTATTCATCTTCTTTTGATTCTGGAGTATCCCATAACTCCGCTTCGAATGATCTTTATATTGAGTTGGTAATCCCGCCAATCTCTAAAATTGAATTGTAAAAGGGTGAAACTCCTCTACAATTTAGCATCGATTCACCAGAGATTTATATCTATCCTTGGTTTAGATGCTAGTATCTTTTGTTATTTCAAACTCTAACTCTTGAGATCGAATGTAGATTTACCCCAGAAAAATCCACATTGATCTTATTTTTTAAGTCACGGTTGACCCGGTTAAGGTTGCCCGCGATTTATTTAAGCTTACCCACCTCCCTACTCTGTTATTTAATCTATTCTTCCAAACATTTTGAATTGTACTTGTATATCTATGTTTTTTTTTATATATTGTGGTTTGGGTTGTTAATGTTGATTTGAGTTTCTGATCGATTCGTCTAATCAACGCTATCGATAGGATTTCTAAAACACTTTGACAAAATAAACTGACACAATATTATTTTAAAATTTGGTTAATGAAATAAATTTTGATATATAAGTAAATTTATGGAACTTAATAAACCGATTTAAATTGATTATTTGAAGTGATAATACTTGATTTATCATTTATTGTTCTATAAATGAATTTATAGATAGTTATAAATTGATTTGGGATCTGAAATGAATTTAAACAAGAAATTTGAGAATTTAATTTCTGATGGTTTCAAACCTTGTGTTTAAAGTTTTAAAGGGTTATATTATTTAAAGTATTTTCGAATAGGAATTTGTTTTCAAAGAACTTGAAAGTTTAAAAATTAGTGCTCTTCTCTTTGTCGCTGGAAATAACTTCGGTGATGATCGCGACATCATCAACGTTCAGTTTCGAAGTGAAGAGACCGCTCTGTAGACTTACTACAGCTTTGTTTTGGTAAATCAAATTGATTTGATTCGAATTTCTAAAATATGACTTGATCTATAATATATATAGACATATGATTTAAATTTGATTTGATAAGCTATGTACATACCTTTAGTTATCTCTAAATGGTTTGAAGAAATCAAAAATTTAATTCTTAAATTTTATTTTTAAAGAATAATTTCAATTATAAAAAGAAAATCAAAAATTTTGGATAAATAATTCAAACTTGAGATAATTGAATTGGAAAGTTTTATTTGTATAATACTCAATTGCATTCCAATATAACTTACCTTAATTTTAGAAGTTAACAATGTAATTGGATAATATACAATATAAAAAGTTTTTTAAAATTTGAGTGGTTATAATAAACATTATACACTTGTATTTTAATTATAAAATGATTAACAGAGGTAAATAGAATAAAGGGTAATTGAATAACCTACAATAAAATAATTTTAAAAGAACTAAGAATAAAAGAAAGCAGTTATAATAAGTGTAAGTATATTTAACATAAGTGATGAATATATTAAGAGGAATAATTTTAATTTTAATTAGGAATAAAGAAGAATAAAATTTATTAAGTACATTGTGAATGTAAAAAATGATTATTTTTCAAACTCATGGTTTTAAAAATTGTTAATTTAAGATGATTGGATAATAAGATAATGAAATTTGAGATAGTTAAGATTTATTTAACTTGTGTAAAGATTTATTCTCTATTTAAGTTGAAATTTCCATGCTTTCAAATTTATTTCCTTATTTTGTTTTTCAAACTATCTTTTGGTTGTCCTTATCATCCTTATCTTGCTATAGACTGATATAGGCATCTATCTATAATCTTTCTGTTTAGAAATCTTCCTATAATCTTTGATAGTCTGCACCTTGTTAAACTTACCTATAACAATAATTATCAGGTATAATTTCAATATAATTGTCATCTTATCTTAATCCTATTTCACTCTATCTTTGTCTGTGCTTTCCCGTACCTCATTCCTTTTCGGGGACGAAAAGTTTTGAGTGGGGGAGAGTGTAACACCCTAGATTTTTCCTATATATTTTAAATTTGACTTTATTTTATTTTTATTATTTTAAATTTGTTTTATTTCAAACATTTCATTTTTTAAATATAAATGTTGATTTTTATGTGAATTATAATTTCAAACTTGTATAAATTGAATATTTTACTGAAAAGTGAATTTCTGGTCAAACTGGTCAAACTTTGACTTTTAAACTTCAAATTTAAATTATTTAAAATATTAATTTTTTATATGAAAATAGATGAAATAACTTGAATACTGCTTTTCGTTTCATTGAAAACGGATTTAAATTGTGAAAGTTATACTGTTTTCAATATTGTGTGTATATTAAGTTATTTAACAATATTCTTTGTTTTAATGTATATAAATGATATTTTACTTGATATATCTTATCCTAATTTGTATATTTATGTTATTGTATGTATATTTTTTTATTATAATAATTTTAAAATGAAGTAAACAATTTTCCAAAGTCAATGGTGATTTATTTGTAATTTCTGGACACCGTTTTGGATTTTTAAGCAATTTCTTTAAATCTTTTTCTATTTTCTTAAATTTTTTATATATATGTGTTAATATGTTATTTTAAGTATATTTTGTCTTTTAAATATTTTTAAAGTGATGTTTGAATTTTTCCAAAGCTTATTGAATTTATTTCCAAATTTTAAAGCCTAGTTTCCATTTTTCTACTATTTTCTTTATTTAAATTATATTTAAATTTAAATTTATATATTTATTTGTGAATGAATTTTTACTTTTATGTTGTTATCTTTATTATAAATATTTTTACAAGTCCATATAAATTTTCCAAAGTCCATTCTATTGATTTTCCATTTTTTAAGACTAGTTTGAAATTTTGTACTATTTTCATATTTTAACCTTATATAATTAATAAATATTTATATATATATATATATATCTTATATTTTGTTATATTTTCGAAATTTTGACTGGAATAAATATTAATTTCAGTAATATAAACTTATATGAATAAATTAAGGAAATACCAAAGGTTTTAAAAGCTATTGAAACGTAAGTCATTTCTTTTACCGTTTCCTCATTTACTCTTTGGCAGTTTTTATTTATTTATTAGCCTTTACTTCTTTTGGCTGTATATTACTTTGTTTGGCCGTGTATTCCAGTCTTAATTCACTAAAAAAAATTCCACTTCTCATTCTGTAACGACGCGGATTTTTCGTGTTCGAAAATCGACACCCATACTTTACATCGCACTTGAATGCCGCAGATTCGACCGTTCAAATCCGAGTCGCCGGAGCTTATAACGCAATTAAGTAAATAACACAGCGGAAGAAATAGAATATCAATATACAACATCTGATACAACATCCTGATACAACAGACAATCCAATAGATATCGATACACATCAGAGATATGATACAATAAAATAGCAGCGGAAAGAAAATAGATAACACTAGCGGCGGAACAAATAACTCAAGATAGTCTTCAAGAAAGAACCCTAAAACTGCAACTCCTTCTCCAAGAACCAATCCAGAAATAGCTCGAACTCCCAATAATGATGCACCAAGCTAAGCAAGGTCAGTCATGTCCAAAGACTGAACTGACTCCAGATAATCCACTGAACCTAACTATCTGAAAAACCCAACTCTAGACTGCTCGTGTGGAAAATAGTGAGCACCCAGAGTTTAGGAAAGGAATAATAAACTCCGGATCAGTCATGGGACTGGTGTAAGTAACAAAAACAGTTTATCTTTAAACACAAACAGCAAGAGAATTTTAAAGTAAATTCGCAATGCTTTTAGAAAATGAAACTACCATAAGACCTCCCGCCACACACACAATGCAAACGCAGACTTGGAGGAGATTTCTTCTTATGATAGTCAAAGATGCTTACTACGCAAAATCATTTGATTTTTATTATTATTAGTGCATAGTGTAGAAAACATTTCGAAAGTAGAATATAAATCTTAGCCAGCATAGGTACCATTATATTATGCCCGCTATAGCTACCTCCTGAGGAGGCAGGTTATACAATTGCAATCGTAAAAGGCTCATATTGTTTCTTTGGATTTTCCAACAAATGGTCAGGCTAAGGAACTTCCTACTGCCTCATGGGATCGCCTCTGGCGAGACGTCCCGAGAACCTAATCGGATCTCTGCCAACACAAGGCCGGGTTACCTCTGTAACTAGGTAACTACTACTCGAGCATGCCACTCCCCGGTCCTTTGGGACCTTTATCCGAGGCCCCTCTAAGCAACAACCACACAGTAAATGAGATTGGAGCAACCACATAGGTTAAATATCAGGACTCCATACCTAATATCACCCTTTACCAGATGGGAATGACACACCCTAAAGGGCGCGACCCTCATAACCTTGCCGCATCATTCCTATTTCGACCATTTCTGGGGTGTGAGGTCCTGATGCAGTCTCGTCCACAAAGCTACGCTTTATACAAAAGCCATGCTCTGATCACAAATGACCACCAACATACAACAGCACTTAGCATGCCATATTACCAAATTGGGAATATATCGTTGATAACCTTCAACTACATAACCTCTGGGCTCGTACGTCTCAGAGAAGGGTGTTAAGCTAAGAGAACAAATTCTCCGCCACCAACAGAAATGTATTTGAAAGAAATCAGCTTTATATCTCAAAGTATAGTGTCAGACATACAACCATACAAGTCTGTTCCAGGTTCGAACAGAACCGAAGGCACTTCAAAAGAAGCCCTTGCAATCCGGGTATTCACAATCCCGATCGAACTTCCCATCACTTAGGGAATCTCTATACGGTAGCTACTCGGTGCAGAGACAATCGATAGGTTATCCCATCGTTCTCGCAAATACCCGGTCTTCACCACCGGTCTTCAAATGCTATCCATAACGTCGAATCACATATTCGGAATGGGTTATACGACACAAAGGTCCTCTCCCTGCTAAACCGAATAGTGAGCGCAACATTTAAAATATATGGATATGGGATTTCAATTAAGTCACAACTTAATAACTCAAAACTTTCTTTCGAATGGTTTAAACAAATTACCATTTTCAAATCTTTTAAACAAAAAGATTTATTTTGACAAAGTTCACCCAGTCCACAAAGATCTATTTACGGATTTCAAAACAATTTCCATTTCAATTGGATTAACTTGTTTAAAATCTTAAATTAAAGATTTAACTTATAGCTTTTAAATCGTTTCCGTAACTTGGAAAATCATTGCCATTCTAACTTGAAATCCTTTTAACACGATTTGGATGTTCATTACTTAAGTGAAAGCTTTTATCATTTGGAAACAATAAGTTTTCATTTCAGAAAGATCCAATTATATTTACACGAGTTAAAGCCCTTGAATTTAAATTCAAATTCCCAAATCAATACTTTCAAAATAGTTTAACCCATATAAATTGGTATAACATCTTTAGTCCCTAGTTTTCAAATCATAGAATTCAATTTCGAATATTGAATTCAAATTTAAATTAGAATATTTAAATTTCAAAACTTAATCAAGTTATTCAAAATAAATTTCATATTTGAAATTCCATTTCAAAAGCTTTTCACTTTAAACTCAATATATTTCCAAAACATTTGAATTCAAATATTCAACTTTAAAACTATTCAAAAATCTGTGACTTAATCGATTTTCCTCATGAATCCATATTTGTGTGTGTATAAGTGTGGTCCAAGGGTTTAACACACAATAGTGCAACATCATTCAATCATCACAGATCAAACACAAAACTATAATTGATAAGCGATATAAACTATAATGCTTATCGTCCATTCACAAATTCATAGATAATATACAAATGTATCACAAATAAATGAATAAATCATACACGGCACAAATCACAGAATAAAATATCACAGATCTGACAGAACAATCAATTCAAGGTATCTCATATAATACAATCATTCATAAGTAAGGCCAAGTATTCAATAATCATTTATAAGTAGGATTGTTCAATCCTAATTAATTCAATTTAATTTATTATTTATGAATTTATTATCCAGTTCTGATTTATTAATTCCAAATCATTTGACATAAATTAATTTATCAAACACTTTAATTAATTAAATTATTCTTAATCAATCATATTAATTAAATTAACTTTCTAACCAATTATATAATTAATTAACTTCTTAATAAATCAAAATATCCAAAAATAAATCACTATAAGTGATTAATCCTTAATTACTTTCATTTAGTGATTACATTTAAATAATTTATAATTGATTATCTAAGCTAATAAATCCAATTTATTATTAAAATTAATCACCTTAATTAATACTTAATAATCTTTAGTTAATTATCTTCATTAACTAATAAAATTTCTTAATCACTTTTAATTAATCTTTAATTATAAATTAATCTAAACCATTAATTTATAAAAATAATTTATTCCTTAATTAACTTATTAATTTAAATCACTTAATTACCTTAATCATTTCTAAGGTAATCCATTTCTTTATTAACGACTTCATGAATATTTAAGTGTATTTAAACCTTACACTTCTAAATTTAGATTCACATTTCATTTTGAATTTAAGGTTCAAAATGATTATATATTAAAACATTAACCAAATTAAAATATCCTTTTATAAATCTTAAAATAAATGTAAAGAACATTTATTATTTACATAGGAAACTTATTTAAGGCAAGCCTTTAAACCAATTTACTTAATTTTCTTTTAAAATTAAGCCTTTGAAATACATCACTATTTAACTTGCAAATTCAAGTTATCTAATCATTTAACTTCCATTTTAAAAACCTTTTACAAAAGAACTTATCAAAAATCAAGTTTAATTATTTGTTTGAAAGCAAATTAACTTTTTTTTTAAAAAAAAAACTATTTGATTTAAACTTGTTTTAAAACACTTAAAATTTGAATTCAAAGAAAACTTGAATCCATGTTTAAGTCTTGTTTTCAGATTTTAATTTAAATTTTAAAATCAGGTTTAAATCTGAAAATCCACCTTATAAATATTTACAACTTTGATTTAAAATCAAATTTCCTCTTAAAACCTTTAAATTCAAAGTTTATTTGAAACTAACTTAAAACTGGATTTAAACTTGTTTAAATCTAATATCACAACTTTTAAATTCATTTAATTTTGTTTAAATTAAAATTTATCAAAACAAAACAACAAAAAAACAAAACAGTGACAGGTTTTTATCAAAAACCTGTAACCAAAACTATACTCGAGCAAACCGAATTCGCTTCGAGTCCAGACCTGATCTACTTCGGGTAAATCACGAAATCACTCAGGTAAAAACTCGAGTTACAAACCCTGCTATTCACACAACCTCCTCCTTCTTCTTCTTTTCTACCCGAGACGAGCACGAGAGGAACTCGAACTGCTTCGATTGAAAACCCGAGTTACTTCGCCTCTTTCCCAACCCAACTGTGCACGGAGACCTGGTGCACATGCACCCATTGCCAGCAACGCTCCGGCGTCTGCGACCATCCCCAACAAGTCGACTTTGACTTCCACAATCCATCGAACCAGCCAGAATCAAAAACTATCACGAATTCGAAAATCTAGCATATGGGTTCGACTAGAATAAAAACTGGGTTGCTAAAACCCGCTTCGAATCACCTCCACTGGCCATCGGCGAACACGCCATCTTGCTCGAAGCCTCCCTGATACTCAATGATTCGAATCCCCCCGGTGCGACCGCTCCAAAAACTTCGCTGACGTCGCGGCGATCTCATCTTCTCCCTTAACCAAAACAGACCCTTAAACCCTAAACCGCTCTCGACCCAAAAATTCTCACATTAAATAATTTTTCTAGCAATTTTCCTAACATTATTGAGTTCAAATCTAGCTCCACGCGAAATTACAACACCCAATATTTCTTTGATTTCCGGGAATTGATCAAAGTGCCAATTTTGTTCAATTTCGAACTGCCCTCGAATTACTCAACTAAAAATCATCAATATTGTTTTAAAAATCATCAATTTCAGTAAGGATTCAAAATATAATCTTGAATTAATGATTTATAACAATCGAATTTCATCAGTTATCACTTGATTACCTGTATATCATTGTTCAGTGATGCACTTTATAAAGATGGTTTAATCACTCTTTAAAAATCTTAATTTAAGTATTACATCTTGTATTGTTGAGAAATCAAAACTTCTAAATGGTTTAAATAAGGATAATTTGAGTTTTTGCACTAAGTATGCAACCTGTACCAACTACAGAAAAACACAGAAATATATTTAAAAATATACTCACAAATGAACTAACTTCAAAGAGAACATTCATCAGAATGAATATACTTAAAACATTTTGGGATGTGATGTTACTCACCTTATTAATGAAGATAGAGCAGTTTATTTGTAACAGGTTTGCAACTGAAATCTTGCTTCTTCATTTTGAATCTAAACTTGAGTTGCTTTGTTGTTTAGATTCGTATGTAGTAACAATTCCAGAATGTTGTTTTAAGTTTGTAAAAAGAAAAATTTACTTATGTTTCTAGTTTGCTGTGTAGTGAACAAAACTGAAAAGAAGAAATTGATTGATATATAGAAGATGTATGCAGGCTTTTGATATTTTCATTTGTACTGGTGATGTATAGTTTATTTTGGTGGCTACAAATCTTGTTTTGTATGCTTGCATTAATTGCCTTGTACATATTTATTTGTTCCTTCTTTTGCAAGCTTCACTCATGTGTATATATTTTTGTTTGTTTGTTTCATCAGTTTGCAAGTATACATACTTGACTATATTTTGTTGTACAATATATTAGAGATTTTCTTCTACTTTTTGTTGTTTGACTAAGCTATTTCGGCTGATAAACTTTTGTTTGGTGGCTTGAAAATCTTGCTTTGGTGGCTGATGTATAATATGTTGTGTGCTGCATTAATTAGGCTTGTCTTGTTTTGTTAGCTTATACTTTCTTCTTTTATTTGTTTGTGCTGAGGTGATTTTGTATTACTTTTCTTTGTCTTCCTATACAAGCTTACATACTTATGGTTTTCTTTGGTTTTGTTTTATAACTAATACATACCTTTGCATATAGATATAAAGTTGTTATTATTTTTGCTATGAATTCTTTCAGCTTAAGTATTTAGTTCCTATTTTTAACACAAGTGCTCATTATTTTTTTATTTTCACTTTTATTTTAAAACTTAACTATCAAATATTTAAATTGACTAATGTATTGACTTTTTTAACATATTTTATTTGAATTAGGAAAAATTCAAATCAGTTTACGAATTAATTTCACCATTTTCATCCAAAAATAAATTTAATTATCAATTTAAGCTCAATTAAAATCCGGGATCGTTACAGACTTCCCCCCTTAAAAGGAATTTCGTCCTCGAAATTTACAGGCACGAAAACAACACAAAGATAGATAAAAGATAGAGAAGTATCTTTTCAGATCAAACTGGATATATTTATTCTGCATTTGGCTTACCAAATCAGAATATCAATAATATGAGAACAAACTCATGCAATACTGCTCAGGATACTCGGGTCATAAATTCTACGAAATATGCAAAGCACTGGTTAGTTCGAAGGGATAACTCCGTCCGTAAAATATATCTAGACCCAAATAATAGATATGTGGATTTTTATTTTCCACAACTTCCAAATACTAGATATGGATAGTCGGAATATCCAAAGTATGTACCAATTTGTCCCTCTTCGGACTTCGATCAACCCGAGAAATATAATACAATTTCAAATTTGGTTTTTAAACGAAATCGTTTTATAATTCAAATTATCCTTAATATTCTATTAATCAAGTTAACTCAATTTAAGTTTTCAAATTTATTTAAAATTTTCAATTTCAAATTCATATTCATTAAAGTTTAAATCAAAAACTGATAAGAAACCGATGAAATACGAGGTAAAAATTTCCTACAACGATACGTTGAGCATCACCGTACCGAGACTTCTTTCTGGAGCTATCACGAAGAAGTCAAAAGAATTGAAATCAAATCAAAGGAGATTGATAGAGAAAGATTGTTTCCACTATTGCAGGGTATTGACCGTTTATAGTGGTACTCCCCTGTCCCCTATCTTGTTCTCTTCTTGCACTCATACTCACTATCGGTGGATAGTAAGAGAATTTACTGAGGCATTCAAATGGATATATTAGGGATTTACTCATTCTAGGGTTTACTTCACCCTATCTCTAATGAGCTACTTAACGTGTTATACTCCTGAACTAAAGTTTAACCATATCTCTAATACCAAATTGTAACGAAGCGGATTTTTCGCGTTCGAAAATCGACATCCATACTTTACATCACACTTGAATGCCGCAGATTCGACCGTTCAAATCCGAGTCTCGTCCATTTCGACCATCATAGCCTTGCCACATCTTTCCTATTTCGACCATTTCTGGGGTGTGAGGTCCTGATGCAGTCTCGTCCACAAAGCTACGCTTTATACAAAAGCCATGCTCTGATCACAAATGATCAACAAATGACCACCAACACACAGCAGCACTTAGCATGGCACATTACCAAATTGGGAATATAACGTTGATAACCTTCAACTACATAACCTTTGGGCTCGTACGTCTCAGAGAAGGGTGTTAAGCTAAGAGAGCAAATTCTCCGCCACCAACAGAAATGTATTTGAAAGAAATCTACTTTATATCTCAAAGTGTAGTGTCAGACATACAACCATACAAGTCTGTTCCGGGTTCGAACAGAACCGAAGACACTTCAAAAGAAGCCCTTGCAATCTGGGTATTCACAATCCCGATCGAACTTCCCATCACTTAGGGAATCTCTATACCGTAGCTACTCGATGCAGAGACAATCGATAGGTTATCCTATCGTTCTCACAAATACTTGGTCTTCACCACCGGTCTTCAAATGCTATCCATAACGTCGAATCACATATTCGAAATGGGTTATACGACACAAAGGTCCTCTCTCGGCTAAACCGAATAGTGAGCGCAACATTTAAAATATATGGATATGGGATTTCAATTAAGTCATAACTTAATAACTCAAAACTTTCTTTCGAATGGTTTAAACAAATTACCATTTTCAAATCTTTTAAACAAAAATATTTATTTCACAAAGTTCACCCAGTCCACAAAGATCTATTTACGGATTTCAAAACAATTTCCATTTCAATTGGATTAACTTGTTTAAAATCTTAAATTAAAGATTTAACTTATAGCTTTTAAACCGTTTCCATAACTTGGAAAATCATTTCCATTCTAACTTGAAATCCTTTTAACACGATTTGGACGTTCATTACTTAAGTGAAAGCTTTTATCATTTGGAAACAATAAGTTTTCATTTCAGAAAGATCCAATTATATTTACACGAGTTAAAGCCCTTGAATTTAAATTCAAATTCCCAAATCGATACTTTCAAAATAGTTTAACCCATATAAATTGGTATAACATCTTTAGTCCCTAGTTTTCAAATCATAGAATTCAATTTCGAATATTGAATTCAAATTTAAATCAGAATATTTAAATTTCAAAACTTAATCAAGTTATTCAAAATAAATTTCATATTTGAAATTCCATTTCAAAAGCTTTTCACTTTAAACTCAATATATTTTCAAAACATTTGAATTCAAATATTCAACTTTAAAACTATTCAAAAATCTGTGACTTAATCGATTTTCCTCATGAATCCATATTTGTGTGTGTATAAGTGTGGTCCAAGGGTTTAACACACAATAGTGCAACATCATTTAATCATCACGGATCAAACACAAAACTATAATTGATAAGCGATATAAACTATAACGCTTATCGTCCATTCACAGATTCATAGATAATATACAAATGTATCACAAATAAATGAATAAATCATACACGGCACAAATCACAGAATAAAATATCACATATCAGACAGGACAATCAATTCAAGGTACCTCATATAATACAATCATTCATAAGTAAGGCCAAGTATTCAATAATCATTTATAAATAGGATTGTTCAATCCTAATTAATTCAATTTAATTTATTTTTTATGAATTTATTATCCAGTTCTGATTTATTAATTCCAAATCATTTGATATAATTAATTTATCAAACACTTTAATTAATTAAATTATTCTTAATCAATCATATTAATTAAATTAACTTTCGAACCAATTATATAATTAATTAACTTCTTAATAAATCAAAATATCCAAAAATAAATCACTATAAGTGATTAATCCTTAATTACTTTCATTTAGTAATTACATTTAAACAATTTATAATTGATTATCTAAGCTAATAAATCCAATTTATTATTAAAATTAATCATCTTAACTAATACTTAATAATCTTTAGTTAATTATCTTCATTAACTAATAACATTTCTTAATCACTTTTAATTAATCTTTAATTATAAATTAATCTAAACCATTAATTTATAAAAATAATTTATTCCTTAATTAACTTATTAATTTAAATCACTTAATTACCTTAACATTTCTAAGGTAATCCATTTCTTTATTAACGACTTCATGAATATTTAAGTGTATTTAAACCTTACACTTCTAAATTTAGATTCACATTTCATTTTGAATTTAAGGTTCAAAATGATTATATATTAAAACATTAACCAAATTAAAATATCCTTTTATAAATCTTAAAATAAATGTAAAGAACATTTATTATTTACATAGGAAACTTATTTAAGGAAAGCCTTTAAACCAATTTACTTAATTTTCTTTTAAAATTAAGCCTTTGAAATACATCACTATTTAACTTGCAAATTCAAGTTATCTAATCATTTAACTTCCATTTTAAAAATCTTTTATAAAAGAACTTATAAAAAATCAAGTTTAATTATTTGTTTGAAATCAAATTAACTTTTTTTTTTCAAAAAAAAACTATTTGATTTAAACTTGTTTTAAAACACTTAAAATTTGAATTCAAAGAAAACTTGAATCCATGTTTAAGTCTTGTTTTCAGATTTTAATCTAAATTTTAAAATCAGGTTTAAATCTGAAAATCCACCTTATAAATATTTACAACTTTGATTTAAAATCAAATTTCCTCTTAAAACCTTTAAATTCAAAGTTTATTTGAAACTAACTTAAAACTGGATTTAAACTTGTTTAAATCTAATATCACAACTTTTAAATTCATTTAATTTTGTTTAAATTAAAATTTATCAAAACAAAACAACAAAAAAACAAAACAGTGACAGGTTTTTATCAAAAACCTGTAACCAAAACTATACTCGAGCAAACCGAATTTGCTTCGATTCCAGACCTGATCTACTTCGGGTAAATCACGAAATCACTCAGGTAAAAACTCGAGTTACAAACCCTGCTATTCACACAACCTCCTCCTTCTTCTTCTTTTCTACCCGAGACGAGCACGAGAGGAACTCGAACTGCTTCGAGTGAAAACCCGAGTTACTTCGCCTCTTTCCCTACCCAACTGTGCACGGAGACCTGGTGCACATGCACCCATCACCAGCAACGATCCGGCGTCTGCGACCATCCCCAACAAGTCGACTTTGAATTCCACAATCCATCGAACCACCCAGAATCAAAAACTATCACGAATTCGAAAATCTAGCATATGGGTTCGACTAGAATAAAAACTGGGTTTCTAAAACCCTCTTCGAATCACCTCCACTGGTCATCGGCGAACACGCCATCTTGCTCGAAGCCTCCCTGATACTCAATGATTCAAATCCCCCCCGGTGCGACCGCTCCAAAAACTTCGCTGACGTCGCGGCGATCTCATCTTCTCCCTTAACCAAAACAGACCCTTAAACCCTAAACCGCTCTCGACCCAAAAATTCTCACATTAAATAATTTTTCTAGCATTTTTCCTAACATTATTGAGTTCAAATCTAGCTCCACGCGAAATTACAACACCCAATATTTCTTTGATTTCCGTGAATTGATCAAAGTGCCAATTTTGTTCAATTTCGAACTGCCCTCGAATTACTCAACTAAAAATCATCAATATTGTTTTAAAAATCAACAATTTCAGTAAGGATTCAAAATATAATCTTGAATTAATGATTTATAACAATCGAATTTCATCAATTATCACTTGATTACTTGTATATCATTGTTCAGTGATGCACTTTATAAAGATGGTTTAATCACTCTTTAAAAATCTTAATTTAAGTATTACATCTTGTATTGTTGAGAAATCAAAACTTCTAAATGATTTAAATAAGGATAATTTGAGTTTTTGCACAAAGTATGCAACCTGTACCAACTACAGAAAAACATAGAAATATATTTAAAAATATACTCACAAATTAACTAACTTCAAAGAGAACATTCATCAGAATGAATATACTTAAAACATTTTGGGATGTGATGTTACTCACCTTATTAATGAAGATAGAGCAGTTTATTTGTAACAGGTTTGCAACTGAAATCTTGGTTCTTTGTTTTGAATCTAAACTTGAGTTGCTTTGTTGTTTACATTTGTATGTAGTAACAATTCCAGAATGTTGTTTTAAGTTTGTAAAAAGAAAAATTTACTTATGTTTCTAGTTTGCTGTGCAGTGAACAAAACTAAAAAGAAGAAATTGATTGATATATAGAAGATGTATGCAGGCTTTTGATATTTTCATTTGTACTGGTGATGTATAGTTTATTTTGGTGGCTACAAATCTTGTTTTGTATGCTTGCATTAATTGCCTTGTACATATTTATTTGTTCCTTCTTTTGCAAGCTTCACTCATGTGTATATATTTTTGTTTGTTTGTTTCATCAGTTTGCAAGTATACATACTTGACTATATTTTGTTGTACAATATATTAGAGATTTTCTTCTTCTTTTTGTTGTTTGACTAAGCTATTTCGGCTGATAAACTTTTGTTTGGTGGCTTGAAAATCTTGCTTTGGTGGCTGATGTATAATATGTTGTGTGCTGCATTAATTAGGCTTGTCTTGTTTTGTTAGCTTATACTTTCTTCTTTTATTTGTTTGTGCTGAGGTGATTTTGTATTACTTTTCTTTGTCTTCCTATACAAGCTTACATACTTATGGTTTGCTTTGGTTTTGTTTTATAACTAATACATATCTTTGCATATAGATATAAAGTTGTTATTATTTTTGCTATGAATTCTTTCAGCTTAAGTATTTAGTTCCTATTTTTAACACAAGTGCTCATTATTTTTTTTATTTTCACTTTTATTTTAAAACTTAACTATCAAATATTTAAATTTACTAATGTATTGACTTTTTTGACATATTTTATTCGAATTGGGAAAACTTCAAATCAGTTTACGAATTAATTTCACCATTTTCATCCAAAAATAAATTTAATTATCAATTTAAGCTCAATTAAAATCCAGGATCGTTACAGACTTCCCCCTTTAAAAGGAATTTCGTCCTCGAAATTTACAGGCATGAAAACAACATAGAGATAGATAAAAGATAGAGAAGTATCTTTTCAGATCAAACTGGATTTATTTATTCTGCATTTGGCTTACCAAATCGGAATATCAACAATATGAGAACAAACTCATGCAATACAACTCAGGATACTCGGGTCATGAATTCTACAAAATATGCAAAGCACTGGTTAGTTCGAAGGGATAACTAACCGTCCGTAAAATATATCGAGACCCAAACAATAGATATGTGGATTTTTATTTTCCACAAATTCCAAATACTAGATATGGATAGTCGGAATATCCAAAGTATATACCAATTTGTCCCTCTTCGGACTTCGATCAACCCGAAAAATATAATAGAATTTCAAATTTGGTTTTTAAACGAAATCGTTTTATAATTCAAATTATCCTTAATATTCTATTAATCAAGTCAACTCAATTTAAATTTTCAATTCCAAATTTCAAATTCGTATTCATTAAAGTTTAAATCAAAAACTGATAAGAAACCGATGAAATACGAGGTAAAAATTTCCTACAACGATACGTTGAGCATCACCGTACTGATAGTTTGAGCCTTGTTGCTTCACCACTTCATTTTCCACCATGACCACCACCTCTGACCAGACCACCACACACCACCCCAACATCATTCCAGATCTGAACTTGAATGACCAAGCCAAACCACTCCAAGGCCGAGCCCTTTTGTTGACCAAAACATGCTATTTTGCCTTAAACCCTTAACATTCTCAAGTTGTAACCCCTCCACCTTCAATGCCTTGTAGCCGTGCATTCTTGTGTTCATACCTGAGCCATGCTATGTCCAAACCTGAGCCAAATACGCCCCTAGGCCATGCAAAACAATAATAGAAAACAAGGCAAAAGACCGTGTGTTCATATTGCTTTTTATTTCAAAGTTATTTCAATTCAATCGCGTATCGAATCTATGTTTATGTTTGGTTTTGTTTATGGGTTGTGACAAGATCATTGAGCTTGGTTCTCTTCCCACTTGGATCTATTGTTGTGTCATCTTGCCTTTTGGAATCCGTTTATGTCGTTTGTATTGCAATCTCCAGCTAAAAAGGTGAGTAAAGCTCACACGACATTTATACTTATGCAGTTGTGAAACAACAACAACTGAATATGTAGAAAAAATATATGGTGATATAACTGCCTGTGATTAATTATATATGATGTTAAACCTGTTAAATTTCATGTCATATCATCTGTTATTATATATATGTTGTTACTGTTCATTTTTATACATGTTTATCACACTGCAAGTTCCCTGTAGATCAGAAATCACTATGGGTTGAAATGATACATACCCGAACAGACTTTAGAATAGGGAAAAATCGTTATGGGATGAAATGATAAGCCTGAACGGTTTTTATTTATTCTATTTAACTTGGGATTGCGGGTTTGAAATGATAGAACCCGGATTTTTCTTTTTAAACTGCGGATTGAAATGATACATATCCGTATCACTTGACCTAGGTTAGAAAACTATATACAGACCTGTGGTTATTTTATAAAGTATTTTGGATATTTTTAAGCATTTTAAAATATAAATTTATGAAATTTTATTTAAATAGATTTTTAAATGTTTTTAAATAAAGAAAATTATGATTTTTTTCTATGGGTTAAAAATGTAATTAATGAATGGTTAAATTGGATTATTGAATATAACTTAAGTTTGGAAATTTGGAATTTTGGTTAAAAACGATATTTAAGTTATATGAATAAAATGGAAATTTAATTTTATTGGAAATTGGTAAATATGATAATTTGATTAAATTTGAATTTAAGTGATTTATTAAAGTATTATTGATTTTCTATGAATTTAAGTGGTTAAATAAATAGATGCTTAAAAAGTGAAATTTGAAAATACAACTTGATTTGGAAATGTGGAATTTGGTTTTGTTTAAAGTTTTAAGTTAATTAAATAAATTGGGAATTTAGTTTTATTTATGAAATGATAATTTGGAAATGTAAACATTAATAAAGTATTAAATGTAAAAATAGGAAGTTTACACTTGATTTATTAAGTGGATTTATGAGATTTGATTTAATTATAAAATGTTGCTTTATAAAAATCATTGATTAAAAGAGTATTTAATGAACATCTTTGAATGTTAAAATATGATCTTTATAATGTTTAAATGGTTTAAATTGAAATGTTTTCAAGTATAACTTTCAACACCTTTTTCTGAATGTTGTAAAGGTTGAAATTTTCAATTTTTATGGTTTTAACTTAGTAAATGAACTCATAATGGTTTAAAACTTTGAAAATTGAATACTTGATTTGAAAGTATATAAACTTAAATTTTAAATGGTTTAAATGAATTATTTTGATTAAAATATAAGCTATAAAGAAGGTGATTTGGGATGATAATAAATGAATGATATCTTTGAATTTAAAGGGTATTTAAAGTTGAATATTTGGATTTGAACTTATATGATGATTTGAAACTAAAGCTTTGGAAAGATATGATATTTTGATATATATTAAATGTTTTGAAATGAAGCTTTGGAAAGATATGATATTTTGATATTAAAAACATTTTGGAATGAAGTTTTGAAAGATATGATATTTTAATATATTAAAATGATTTGAAAGGAGTTTTGAAAGGATATGATAATTTGATATATTGAAATGGTTAGAAATGACTTGATATTTATTTTGATAAATATTTGAATTTGAAAGATATGGTATGTTGGTTTACTGAAATGGTTTTGGAAATGATTTAATCTTTATTTTGATAAAGATTTGGATTGAAAGGGATACTTTATTTTGAAGTATAAAATATTGTTTTAAAAGTTATAACCACGGGTTATAATAACGATTGGTTGTTAAAGAGACCGGGATTGGATATTGTCTTAGAGCCGGCCAATACCGAAAACCACTTTAACAACTGTGTACGCGGTGGAGATTCCAGAATGAAGTAGGATGGTGGTGACGTTCTCGAGGTATATTACGTGGACCCGACTCCCGTGAGTTGGCATAAGGTGGCTAAAACAGGAGCGATTGACGGACTAATAAGGTAGCACCTTTGATCGGACGCACTTCTTCGTATGCCATTCTATTACTTTGTGATTGTTTGGTGCGCACCTTTGATATGGGAGTGTTGTTCGAGGTGGGCGGTAGCTGCGCGCTACGCGTTACCACCAGTCCGGAAGCGTAATCGGTATATCTACCTGGCATTGCCTAGTTGTGCCGTGTCACCTACCATAGCGAGCCTTATACGATTTTGGTTTTGTACCATACCTATGGAGTGCCCTCTGACGACGCCCGTTCCGGGGAAGATTACGATACTGTATAGACTATGGGAATATATTGTGTGTTTAGGTGGAAAATGTAAAGCCTTAACGCTATTTAAAAGTAAGTTTATTTTACTAATAGACACTATTATAATAACGAAGTATTACTACGTAATAAATAGTTTAACGGATCCTTAGAGGATGGACGGTCCCAAGTATCCTTTAAGTTACTTGTACTTTTACTACAGTTCACTTGAGTTGGTTTACATTGTATAAGTATGTATGTCCTAACTCGAGTGTTTGTATTTTTATTTACGCTCGGGACAGCCTGAGTTATTCACAGATTTGGATTTCCACTTTCTGGAGATTGGAATCGCTGGAGATTATCTACTTGTCAAGTTTTATCTTTTGCAGTCTGTTGTTCCTTTCAGCTCTTGTATTAGTAGACTTCTATGTAGTGAGACTTCCCTTGTACTTTATTTCTTCTGTTGTATTTTATGTAACTCTGATATTTTATATAGTAGCTTCATGAACTACTATTTCTTTTACTTCCGCTGCATTATTATTATTTTATGTCTGTGAATCTGTGATTTTATTTACTGTATATTCTGAGATTTGCCAAATTTTTATCTACAATGCGGTATTTTGAGTAATTCAATTCCGGCATGAGTGTCTACCTATACACTTATAATGGATGCGAATGGTAGAAAATATCGGGTCGTTACAAATTATTTAATTTTAAACCAAAACTTTTCTTTTAACATAATTTTATTTTGAAACTATACCTATACAAATAATCTATATGGGTTAAAATCTAATTTCTTTATATAACTTTCAACATTTCCAATTGCCTATTTTTTTTATTTTTAGTTCAACTAATATTTTAAATTTTAATCTAATGATTTATTAACATTTGAGATAATCTACCAAAAATTTACCAATTAATAAATTAAATTGACCAATAATTTAATTTAGACTAATCATCTGGTTTTAAACGAATAATCTGAATTTAAACTCATTTTCCTTTTAAATCTATAGACTTGTAAAATTAATTTATATACATAAAAAAATACAATTTCCTTTCAACCAAGATTTTTTTTCTATACACTTTACTGTATTAATTCCCTGCATCTGTTTGAACTAATTACCTTTCACAAAGTATTTTTTAGAGACTAAAATAAATTTTAAATAAGTTACTAAACAAATTAATTACTAATTTAAATTAGAAAAATATATTTTGTCTTTATCTTTCATTTTTTTCACGTATAAACTAAGAAGGCGATCTCTATTCGCTTTAAAAATCTAACTCCTTTCCATTTATTTATTTTTATTCTTAATAATTCCTATATATATATTAACTAAATTAAAAACAAAAATAATTTTTATACCTCATTGAAAAAAAGTTATGAACCCAGACCATTGCTCGAAGCCCTAGCCCGCGGCCATCCACCGTTGTTCGCGTCCCACTGCCTGCATACGAACTCGCGGCCAAACCCATACTCCAGCCTCGCCTAAACTCGCACCTCCATACGCACGCGAGTGGCAGCCACCTATCATACTACGAGTCGCCGCCACCATGTTCGAACGCGATAGCCCCAGATTCTGCCCTAGTCGCGAACGAGACCCACGCGACTCACCCAGTTTCGAATCGCGATGACTTTCCCATAATCGAAATTGCGATTTCGATTTTAAAATGCCCGGTCGCCATTTACTCTTTTTTTTACTGCGTGAATGGAATTCGAACTCGTATTTTAACTGGAAGGAGGAGGGATTAGTTTTCGGAAGAGAAGAGAGAGAGGTTTCGATTTCAAATCCCAGGCTTCAGCCATTTTTATTTCTTCTGAGATTCAAATTTTTGTTTTGTACAGATAAACAGAGAAGGTATTTAAAAATAAACTGAGGCATGCTTTACACGATCATTTTCGTGATTATAAGCGTAATTCAAGGGGATAACGTGTTGATGTGATAACCCCCTTTTTTATTTAAATTTAATTTGTTTTCGATACAAATTTCAACGTGTTTATGTGTCGTATGCTCACAAAACAACTCCAATCACTGCGAAATTTGAAACCCGATAATAATTCAATATTACGGACCCAATGGAACTGGTTTCTCGAATTCCGAGACTGTGCCTCGAAAGGCTATTTTTAAATATCGATTCAAACGATAAAATTCCAAAACTGAACAAATCACTTTCAAATTAAATTCTGAAGCTTCTACTATCTTCAGTATTGTCAATATGAATTTTACAAGCCTTTGAAATATTTTTAATCAGCTTAAAACTGAAGATTCAAATTTTTATTCAACTTTCAATAGATTAAATTTTATAATTTAATCGCCAAATTCATTCTGATAATTTGAAATTCAAGTCAAACCATCGTTCAAATATTTAAAATTAATTAAATATTTTCAATTTAAATTGTCCAAAATTTTGGGTCGTTACAACAGCCCAAAGGTCTTTTTCGGAAGAAACTCAAGACCCGATTGGTTATTTCGACCCCTCAAACCATAATTGACTCGGACTTCTCATAATTGACATATCAAATTAAACACTAGTCTTCACATCATTGTACCAATATAAAAATTAGCGAATCAACCAAGCAAACGCAACTCAAACTGATTTGAAGGCACAAGAAGAATCACGAATCAAACTCAACGAGCTATGGATTGGATTGTTGGTGAGCTAATAATAGGTCGGCTATAACCTAACAGCGAACTAGGGCTTGGTTAGGGTTTCATGAAAAAGGCCTGAAGGAATCAATGGCAAATGGAATTGGAAAAAGTAATGGATCAGGTCGAGTGAATGAGTGAAAGTTGCCTGGAGCTGAATTGCTGGAGAATTGAATCATTGGAGGCTAGATCGTGTGAGGATGCTAGTGACCACTGAAAAAGAAAAAAATGAAATGATGATGATAAAGAATGCATATATACACTTGAAGGAAAATAAGAAAGAAAGCGTTATCTATTCATCTCAAACCCGATCGATTACAACTGTTTGTCATTCAAAAGCATGCCGAGGAACTATGAGTAGAAATGTGATACGTTGTAGTAAGCATGACCAATCAGACTAAAGAAAGATGAACAAGAAAGTTAAGATAGCATATTTGTAAATCTAATGAAATCATTCAAAAATTAACAAATGGATGTTGAAAGTGATAACTTCCAGAGCATGCCTTGTTTATAATGAAGACATACTCTGAGGGGCAAATGTTATTCGGGTTTTTAACCCTATAGAACCCAACAAGAAAATAGGACAACCTTGTGTAGATAGGATGGTTCATGACTTAACCATAAAAGCTAAGACAAGGGCCAAGCTGTACGAATAGGACAACACCTAGGATCAACAAGGCTGAGAGATCCGCATTCCTTTAATCCAATCAGTAGCCGAACATAAACAGCTAGCAAACTGTCATCAAAATGTAAGTGCAATAATAAAAGGATATGGAAACATATCCAATTCCAGACTCTAGAAAAATTCTAAGTGCTTGGATCGTCAAAGATCCATGCTTCTCCCCAAACCTTCAAACAAACCAGCTGTGGAACATTACAAAATAGGTGAGACGTTGGCCTGTAAAATGACCCAAGTCCATGGGTCGCTAGCGACTCATGGTTTTGACTTGTTTTGCGAGTTAAAGTCCCCCTAGGTCGCTTGTTACCTACCTGCGAGCTGATGAAGATAGGCCTGGCCCAGAAGCTCTCCGATCTCTATAAATACCATCCCACCTGCGACATATACGGGATCTTCTCCGGACTGGTTGCTGAAGCTCTACTAGAATTATTCTCCACTCTCCACCTCCCTCATAACAATCTCCAAAGGAATATACCATGATTCTTCAGTGGATTCCAACTCTGGAGATTCAATCTAGGTAGAAAATAATCAAAGCCTTATAAATGAATATAGAAATAAAATTAGAAATAAAATATAGAAAAGTTCAAAATGAATTAGACTTCATAGGCCCATTAGAGATCCAATAAATGATTTTATTTTGAAATTTGCCCTTTAACTCCAATGCGGGTTGGCCCAGATCTAACAATAGTACCAGAACCCAATAGCCTATGCAGTATAAATTAGTCATGTTAGGACTAACTAATTAAGCTTGCTCATTTAGTATAGTATCTAGAAAGATGATGTTTAGGATTGGAATTGGGTAATCAAGTATCCTGTTCTACCTGGTTACCGGCTTGGTGTGAAAGGTGAAGTGATCCCAAAGGTTGCCTCTAACAAAAGACCCAATTTAGAATCGGGCCTTGGGCTAATTTAAAAAATTGTTCTGAAAATTAAAATAAAGATTTTAAATTTTAAATTTGAATTTAAAATGAAATATGTTTATTATAAAAGTTATAATATAACATAAGTTTTCAAAATGTTTGAAAAGATAATAAAATTTTCAAAGTGCTTAAATTTTAAAGCTAATACATTAATTTTAAAAACTAATTTATTAATAAGATTAATTAAATAAGTTAATTAATTATATATACATGCATATATCATATATATTGATATTTGTTATATTATCTTAAAATGTTTAAGGTTGAATAAATATACAAGTATATATATATAATGAATTTCGAAATTAATGTAATTTAATCAAAAGTGTTTAATTTAATGAATTAATTAAAGGTTATTAAATTAAACTAAAATACATACACACACACACACATATATATGGGGGTGTACTACTATAAAAGTTATAAATAAATATAAATTCAATATAATATGTTAAAACTGAATAATAAAAAACTAATTAAAGAGTTAGTTAATAAAAATTAATTAAATATGATTTAATTAATTTAATGTTGTACATAAGATTATTATACGAGATAATTAAAATATAATATTATATAATAATGAAACATATATAATATTAATGTATAAACTAAAGGTGGAACTTTATAGAAACCCTAAATAGACTTGAGAAATAAATACGTACGTATACAGTGATTTACGATGTGTCCGACACTTGATTCATAAGAAATACATTATTCCATAAGTCAATATCACTCAATATACTATATCAAAGATTATGAATCTTTAATATAAAGTCATCCTCTGATATTTATATATTAAAAGATTACTCGCATACTCCTTAGTTGTTGAGCTTTCCTCAAGCTAGCGATGTTATGTGTTGTACTATTAATATATTGAATAAATGAGGCAAGATAACTGCACATATTTTGTGAGATTTCCTCAATGTATGTGCAATATACTTAAGTCATCGTGAAATGGTGGGTATGAGTGAATAATCTCTCTTTATTTATTGAGCTTTCCTCAAGGTAAAAATGAGATTAGGATAAGGAACCATGATTAGGAGTTGTATATGATACACTCAGAAGGAGGAATATATCGTATATGGGCCTACAATTTATTGAGCTTTCCTTAAGGTCAAAATTCCAAGGCATACGAGTCCTAACATCCACTAGAGAAATTGAACAATTCCTATGTTTTCTCTTAGGGTTTTGAGAAACAAGAAAATCTTGTGGGAGCCTTGTTAGAAAAATTAAATGGTAACATTTTACCTTTCTAATACTGTAAAAATATTTGCTATATAATGTTATAATAATTTACACTGATAAATTTGTGCATTTAATACGACTGATAAATGTTTATCAGTTAAAATATACAAATTATAGTGACCCGCAAATTTATCACTTTTATAAATTATATTTATATTTTAAATATTCAAATAAAAGATTTTATAACACAAATTATAATGTTTTGAACCATAAATAATGATAGTAAACTTGTTTTAAAGGTATAATATTATTTGGGGGTTTTCATTAGAAAAATAATCGAAAATCGTTTTATCGATAAATAACTTTTTAACCATCAAAAGTCGTGCACGATTATTTTTACATATACTTATTTCTCCATTTAAGAAAGAATACGTAATAAAATAATTTATTTTATTTTTGGAAATAAAATGCCTTTATGACATCATTAATAATGTCATCGTTTTTAAATATTTAATTTCTGAATTTAAATTGAGTTTAAATCATTTAATAATCGTTTTACAATTTAAAGAGGACCTTTTTAATTATTTGATAATTATAGAAATATTATTTTCAAACTTTGTTTACAAATATATATATGGTTTAACTAAGAAGTAAAAATATGATCGAAAATCAGATTTTGGATTTTCAGCGGTTTATCAATGGAAGTTATAATCAAACATTGCACCATGGTTTGTCAAATAAGATACATATGTGCATATATACATGAACATGACATGTACGTACATATAGGAAGTTACCGTGTGCATTTACTAATTACATTAGGTAAGAAATTAGTGTTATCCGGGTTCTTAACCCAACAGGATCCGGCAGAATACGAAACAATCCCATCACATCAAAATGGCGTAGAACTTAATTATAAAAGCTAAGGTAAGGAATTAATATGGGTCAAGCTATATGACTAAGATGATGAATGAGATCAGCATTCCTCTTAGTTCAATCGGCAGCTAAACACTAACAGATAGAGAATTGCCATCGAAGCGAAGCAGCAATGATGAAAGACTATGGAAACATCTCCAATTACAAACCCTAGAAAAATCCTACATGCTTAGCCCATCAGTGACCCATGCCTCTGCTCAAACCATTAAACAAATTCGACATGGAACACTGTCAAAAGAGGCAAGATTTGGTCCGCAAAATGAATCAATCCATCGGGTTGCCCATGACCCATCAACAATGGGTCTCCATTGACCAATGGTTTTGGCTCGTTTTATGATGCAAAGCCCCCTCTTTAGGTCACCTGTAACTTACCTACAAGCTGATGAAGGCAGACTTGGCTCAAAATCTCTTCGAACTCTATAAATAGCATTCTACCTGCAACACAAAAGGAATCTTTGAGACTAATTGCTAAAGCTCTGCTGGAAACATTCTTCATTCTCCGCCTTCCTCACAACAATCTCCGAAGCAATTCACTATGATTCTTCAGTGGGTTCCAACTCTAGGGATTCAATCCATTAAGAGATAATCAAAGTCTTGTAGTAAAACACATCTTGTAACAGTATTCGGTCTATAAGAAAAATATAAAGTGGACGTAGGTTTCATTAATAGCCGAACCACTATAAAAATTCTCCATCTTCTTTATTCTACTGTATATATGTGATCTGTGATATTGCTCTGTCAGAACAGGGCTGGTGCTTTCAAACTTAAACCAGGGTGTTAATCCTTTTTTGGGTTAACATTTCAGTGCTTTCACTAAGAAACTTGAACGAGATCCGAAGAATCAAAGTTTAAATCTAAGATTTAGAGAAGATGAGTAGGGCTAGTACTAGATTTAGAGCGTAGCAAGTCAACGGGAGCCTGTGGGCAGCTAGAAGGTGTCCTCGATTTCTTATCAACCCATCTATGTGAATAAAGAAGAAACGGAAAGAATGATGAAGGATATGCAAGATGGAATCTTGTCCAGGCAACAATAGATGATGGATAGCTTCTTCCGGAGGATGGAGTAGCATGTTATAGTTAGTTCTACAAGGAATATGAATCAAACCTCAGGGAACAATGCAGGGGCTGGATTGGAACAGGCTGGAATCCTGCCTCCATATCTAGAACAACCGATACTTGGGGGCAACACTGGAATCAAAAATAGATCCCAGTGCAAGAGCATCTAGAGTTGGAGCAAAACAAACTGAAATAATGCCCATCTGACTTGGGGACATGATAAATTTGGATCTAGGATGTGCTTTAATGCCTGGAATGGGTGATATTGGAGCTAGAGTAGCAAATCGAAGTATGAATACATAACTGCATGAGACGAAACCAGAATCCCACAGTTGGAATAGGGGGCATGTTTTTCCCTTACTTTCTACCTTATGCTTTTTCTAACTTCAATAACCTTAGGCCGCTTACACGTGTATGGGATCTTGAATGGTCACTAGGCATGCTCTGAGTCAGATGCCAGAGATAACTATTTATGATAGTAATAACCTCAGGCCGCTTACACGTGTATGGGATCCCGAACGGTCCCTAGGCATGCTTTGAGTCGGATGTCTGAGATGATGATTTAGAACAATGATAATCAAAGGCCGCTTACACGTGTATGGGATCCCAAACGGTCCCTCGGCATGCTCTGAGTTGGGTGCCTGAGAGAACTTAGGACAATAATCATCAAAGGCCACTTACACGTGTACGTGCTCCTGAACGGTCCTTAGGCATGCTTTGAGTCGGATGCCTGAGATGAACATTTAGAATTTCTGCTTGTTTTGGTTCCTGCTTGTTTAATTTCTGATTTGAATATTTGAATTTCAATAACTGACATTGATCGCCTTAGAGTCCCACCACGGGACCGGAGAGCAAGGTGCAAGTCCCCTTACCAGAGAGCGAGTGGATGAACATGTATGATATTGATCGCCTTAGAGTCCCACCATGGGACCGGAGTGCAAGAAGTAATTCCCCTCACCGAAGAGTGAGCGAATGGGCTTACTTAATTCCCCTTGACTTAACAAACAAATGATCCGGAAAGATCATCCCTTTAACTTAAAACATTAAACGATCTAGAAGGATCGCATATTAAATTAAACATCAAACGATCTGGGGAGATCACACGTTAAACTTGCTCAAGCGGTCTAAAAAGATTGGACCTTAAAATAGATTTGGTTTCGAAAAAAAGAAGATTTGAATGCCCTATAAATAGAACACAACAGATAAATTCTATATGAACACAGGATGACTTTGAATATGATGTGATACAATGTGATTTTGATATATGTTGTGACATGATGTGATTTTGAGTTGTAATGTGACTTTGATATATGATGTGATATGATGCGATTCTGATATATGGTTTGATTTTGATATATGATGTAAAAACTCTGAATGGAAAGCAAAAATTGATAGTGATGTAAATCTCGAATGAACACGGGACGATTAGAGATGTGTAATGTAATTAGAGACATGTGATGTAATAACCCCGAAGGAAACCAGAATGATTGTGATGTATAGATTACATTTAGGAAGAGTCTAGAGTCTTAGGTTGTAATAGGTTTGGAATGACTTGTAACTGGCAAGAGAATCCAGAATGGCTAAACGATCCATCAAGACTAAAGATCAACAATCGAAGACTCGTTTCCATGACTTGTTCTAAAGCAAAGCACACCATTCATTCGAAGGGCATACTTTGAGGAGCAAATGTTATCCAGGATTTTAACCCAACATGATCTAGTAGAATACGAAACAATCTCATCACATCAAAATGGTGTAGAACTTAACCAGAAAAGCTAAGGCAAGGAATTAACAGGGGTCAACTATACGACTAAGACGACGATTGAGATCAGCATTCCTCTTAGTTTAGTCGGTAGCTAAAAACCAACAGCTAGAGAATTGCCATCAAAGCGAAATAGCAATGATGAAAGACTATGGAAACATCTCCAATTACAAAACCCTAGAAAATCCTAAGCGCTTAGCTCAATAGCGCCCAATGCCTCTGCTCAAACCATCAAACAAACCCAACATGGAACACTATCAAAAGAGGCAAGATTTGGTCGAAAAAATAAATCAACCCATCGAATCGCTCTTGACCCATCGGGTCCCCCGTGATCCATCGACCACCTGCAATAGAAAAGGGGTCCTCCAGACTGATTGCTAAAGCTTTGTTGGAAACATTCTTCATTTCCCGCCTTTCTCACAATAATCTCCAAAGCAATTCACTATGATTCTCCAGTGGGTTCCAACTCTGGGGATTCAATCTATTGAGAGATAATCGAAGTCTTATAGTAAAACACATCTTGTAATAACAACCGGTCTATAAGAAAAATACAAAGTGGACGTAGGCTTCGTTAACAGCCGAACCACTATAAAAATTCTTTGTCTTCTTTCTTTTACTGTTTTTTCTTATATGATATGTGATATTGCTTTGTTAGAACAGGGCTGGTGCTTTCAAACTCAAACCAGGGTGTTGATCCATTTTTTGGGTTAACAATTAGAAAATATCATGATATTTTCAAAGCAAAGTCAAAGCACATGCATGATATGATGGTGATGATGGAAGGGGGTATGGGCCAAGCATATGGAGAGTAGGGAGGTGGAAAGGTGGTGTGAAGTATAATGATGTTGTTTAGGATATTTTCTCAAATTTTGCCTATAAATATACATGCCATCCTTCACAATTTTACACACCATTTTCTTCTTTCCTCCTTCTTTCTTTGGGAATCCATGGGGGAAATGGCCTTTGGTCGAGAGCAATAGGGAAGAGGAGGAGGTGTTGACGTGTGCTTGGGTGGCGGAGGCCAAGAGCAAAAGGGAGAAGGCTCTAGGCCATGAGCATGTGGTGGCGGTAATGGATGACCGTGAGCTATGTGTTGGTGAGGGATGAAGGTCATGAGCTATAGGGGAAAGTAGAGTTATTTTGATGATGTTTTGGTTAGGTTAATTAATGATTAGTTGAAGTATTAGTTAATTAGAATGTTAATAGTGGAGCTATAGTCAAATTTAGTAAATTTAGAAACCATTGAAGGTGAGAATTACTCAGCTAATTTATTATAAATTATGTGATGATATAATATATTTGTTATGATTGTTTTTTCTATGTTTGATCATCATATTTTGGATGTTGATGATATGTTTGTTTGACGTGGAAATGGTTCATGGTATAACACACGTCAAATTTACACCAAGAAATCACATTCCTTTATAAAATGAAATGTTATATATATGGCATTGTTAAAACTCATTAAAATAGTTTAAAATGATTTATAAATGGTTTATAAACATTAAAAACTACTTTTATCAAAGTTTGAATTTTTTTTGGAAAATGGAGTAAAAATAAGCCATCGTGTTTCGGTAGTTCGCGACCTGAAAAGTTAAACGGACGTATAGGATAGAATTTGAGTCGGAATTCTTCGCAAAAAGAATTTTTCGGACCACAATCAATATAGTTTTCAAAAAAAGAAGAAAATCAATATTTCATTTAGTCAAGTTCTAGATATATCCAAATCAATTTTTCAAAAACGTCGCGTTTTGGCGGTTCGAAAACCAATGTAATAAAATCTTAAAATTAAATATTTCTAAATCTTTAAAAATATGAAATAAATTCCATAAATATATTAAAATGTTTTATAAAAGATTTTATTTACTAAAATTCACGGAATAAAATTAGCATTTTGATCAAAAAGCTTTAAAACACTATTCACAGCACTTTTTGCAACACTATTGAAATTAGGATTTAAACTAGGGATTTTTTTCCCAAATCTTTTGAAAATGTTTTTCAAGTAATAAATCAAGTATTTTAAAGAGTTTAGAGTTGATCAAATAACTTGACCGTCTTATGGATGACAGAGAGAAAGTCTTTAGATCCGAGCTTGGACAACCAGTGTTTGGGTTCCGCTCTACCTATCCGGACTCGCTCGATGGAGGGGATAGTAAATTTGATTTACTCGGACCACATCTTCCTAAGATAAAAGGAGATTTAGAGCTTTCCAAAAGTTAAATGAGATTTAAAATAGGATTTTGGTTGTTAAGGAAAACATTCTAGTTAAACTCCATACTAAATTCCGAGTAGGGAACTCGTACTATCCATATAAATTTAAATGGTGATTTCACTGTTATTCGACTAATAGTACCGTTTGAGTATGAAAATTAGTATTGGGCTTAATCGATATAAAATGTATGGTTCCCTTTATCAATACTAACTGGTTTGGGTTTATAGTAATTGATGTCTTAAATAACATTGTTTTTTGACCTATTAAAGATATGTTTTGAAAATGTGAAATCTTCATTAAAATTTGAATCATACCTTTTCTAAGTAATTGAAGATGAAATATTTTGGCATTTCCAAAGTTAAAAGCAGGTTTAATTAACCGAAGAATTTGATAAAAGAGCTTTAATTATCTTGTATATACTGAAATAGAATATGATTTAAATATATATATATATATATATATATATATCTAAAGAAATATTTTACTTAGATAAAAGATATCGATTAGTTGAATAATAATCACTTATATACTTAACATCTTCTATTGATAATTGGTTCAAAGAAACCGAGGCCAGATTTGGATGATTCCTATTAGAAAACCACATCGAAACAATATATGTTCGATAGTGAAAACATATTGAAGATGATATTTTCAAAGACGAAGATTTTCATGGTGTAGGGTTGCTTGCCTCTAGCCTCGCTATTCCATATTATATATATGGTGACAGTAGTGCTTCATTTTGATAATCTTCGATGCAAGGACTGCTCACGACTAATCCTAGGGTTGATTCTTGATAAGATGTAGTAGATGTAACACCCCTAATTTTTGTTTAGCATTATTTAGGATACTTAATTGGATAAATTACATAATAATGTAAATAATTGGGGAGATGAGATTAATAAATCCAATGTACGTGTCTTGATGAATGAACTAAAATAGGACTTAACCAAATTAAGAAAGAGGAATTTCCTAAGGGGTAAACTAGAAAATGGGGCTACATTCCTTAGTATAAATCTCTCCCTCCACCTTAATAAACTTTTACTTTCTCATTCATAACTTCTCACCTATACTTCGAACAGCCATTAAAACCTCAAGGAGGAACAATAAATCGAAGATAAAGCTAAGAAATTAAAGTTAGGAAATTATCTCATTCTCCAATTAACAAGTCAAGGTGAAATAGTGCAAATCATTTCAAATTTTCTTGTTTTGGTTTGGTTAAAGATAGTAACCGATTGTATTTTATTGTGTAGATCATGTTTGGATCTAATAATCATTGTTTAGATAGAATAATTAAATCTATGGTGATTTATTGGGATTTTTATGGAATTAAAATGGTGAGTTTTAAAGAAAAAACCTTAGTAAACTATCTTCAAATAGCTTGATTTTGGGATATGTTGTGTAAAACCTAATTTTGGAGATGGATTTTAATTTCATAATTTTCGGAGTTAATAGGAATATTTTATGAATTTCCTAAGGTGAAAAAGGCATTTATTTCGGGTTTTAATTATTAAAATAATAAAATAATGAATTATGCCCTAAAATTTTATATGATGAAGAAATTGTTATTTTAGATTTTTTATGAATTTTTGAGATTTTTTTCCAAGTGATTTCGATCTATTATGAATTTTCTAAGCTAAAAAGGCTTAATAATTATATTAAAATATTAATATAATTAATTGTTTTGAAAATAATTTCTAAAATAATAAATCTAATCCATAGCAGATTTTTTGTAAAGAAATTGCTAAAATATGTCCTTAACCGATAAGAATTTGACAAAGAATAAGTGTGGCAGTTTTCAAGCTATTTACGACTCTGCCACTGAACCTTCCGACCTTGTGGGAAGCAATCTTTCGTCGTATAACCTTCCACAGCATTTCTGCATCTTTCTACAGCATTTTGATGAATCTTGCGACCTTGTCGGAAGCTATCTTTCATTATAGAACCTTCCGCGGCATTTCTGCATCTTTCTGCAGCATTTTTTATGAACCTTTCGACCTTGTCGGAAGCTGCCTTTCGACAGAAGTTGCAAACGTTGAGGAAGCCCTTTTGTAGCAGTTTTCTCCAGCTTTATTTGTAAACTTCAAATAGACATAACTTTCTAATCGTAAGCCCATTTTTCTGTTGTGACCACTCTACGGGAAGGGAAACCATCATTTGAACACAATGGAATTGATTAGAGACCTTATTCTATGCCTATAAAATGTTATGGCAAAAACAAAGTTTTATATTTCCGATGGGGATTGTTTTCTTTGCTTTCGAATATGTTTGCTTGGTTTTCTTTGCCTTCGAAGGAGATACTTTCGAAGGGGTTGTAATTTTTTTCTTTTGACCAAGTTTTATATTTTCGAAAAGTAGAATTTAAAGTATTATAAGGCAGGAGCCTAATGTTTTGAAGAGCTTCGAAGGAGGTTACCCTATGAAGTCAAAAGCTAGGTTTCAAAGGTATCAAAAGGTTTTATGACCGACATTCTATTTTTAAAGGAAAAACCATGACTATATTAAAGAAGTTTTTATAATGGTTTAAGAAGAATCCATCTTTGATACATTAAACTCATAGGAGTGGTATTGCTATGTTGTTATTGCTTCTCCTAATATAAACATATTCACTTTAAAATGGACCTATAACTGTTTTGGAAAAAAAGGTTGGAGAACCAGTTAGGTTAACCTAGTAGTGAATATGAATTGAATAAACTCTCGAACGAGTAAAATATAAAAAGAATATATTAGTAAAGGTCGATAGGTCTCTAGGAAGCCCATGGAAAATTGTATGATATTGGCAGAGGCCAATAGGTTAATAGTTAGTCCATGAAAACTAGGTGTAAATGAAGATGTCTGATAAACATGTTCATAGTTAGCACATGAAATCTATGTGTAAATGTAGATGTCAAATAGACAGGTTCATAGTTGGCCCATGAAAACTATGTGTAAATGAAAATGTCAGATAGACCAGTTCATAGTAAGCCCATGAAAACTATGTAATTGGACAGAAAGTCCTTAGATGTTTAACCGGTTATTAGTTATCCCATGAAAACTAATAGGTTAATAGTAATCCTAGAAACTATAATTGGGAAACATAGTCAGAAAAAATGGGGAGAGGGAAATCTAGATTTGATTTGCTTATTTTGGATATCATCACAATGTTTTGAAATACTATGTTTTTATCCATTGTGGATGCGAGAGCACAGTATATGGTTTATAAAGGTTATAGGGTACTAGTGAGGGGAAACCCCATCCCGCTAAGCGGTGCGGTCTCCGTTGATATCTATTTGGTTTGCGATGATAGACTATATTCATATCAGGCTTTATGTCTGACTCGAAGTTTTTTCTTTCCCCTTAAATTCTCGGGTACTCAATTGATTTTGAGTAGTTTGAGGTCTAGGGTTTTAGGTTTTCTTAGACGAATATAGCTTATGGAGGCGTGCAGGAGGCAGATAGTTGTTTAGAGTTTTCTTTTTCGTTGTGTATTTGGATGTAAACGCAGATTTATTCGCCTTACTTTATACTCTATTCAACCAAGTGGTCATTTTCATATGTCGCTCTTGGCTTATGTGTAATAATTATATTTTTTTTCGAATGTGTTAATGTTTTGGGATTATGCAATGAATATGAAATGTTTTGATTTGAATGTGGAAATATGTTTTTGAATTTTTAATTTTTTATCCATATTCTTGTGACTTGCGTATCATTGTATCTAGCACTGCCGTATTTCATCGTCGAAGATTAATAACTATGGATGACTGCAACATCCGTAGCCATTAGTTTTGGGCCTCCAAGTAGGGGGATGTTACAAGTTGGTATTAGACTATAGGTTTATAATAAAACATAAAATAAACCAAACGTTTTAAAACATAATCCTAATGAATTAAAGAATAAGATTGGGGTTTGGGTTGACGTTATAATAACATACTTGTATTTTCTATGTGTGTGTATATATATAGTACATGTTCCCCTCTCTCTTAGACTATTCTTTTGTATCTTACTAAGGCTCGTATGTAGATTTACGAGAAAGAAAATATGGAAGCAAGAAACAGAAGAGGAAATCTAGGTGGAGGAAGAACCACAAAAAATGGTAATGCTCGACCTAATATCAGGAAAAACCAAGGTCGACATGCTACTGCTAATCCAAGTGTAGAGGACAATGTAGGTGTTTGAACTCCACCAGTAAATATGGGGATGATGTATCAGTTCTTCGTCAACTTGATGCAAGCTGGAGTAGCTGTAGGGGTATTGGTGCTAATGCTATGAACATTAGAGGAGCCAATCCTATGGCTCCACTTGGCAATAACTATGCCAAGCTAAGTAAGGATTGTACCAGTTTGGGAGGAAAGCCTTTTCATGGAACAAAGGATGTTGTTGAAGTTGAGAACTTGATTTTGAACCATGAAAGAATCTTTAAAAATTAGTCCTAGATAATGGAGAGAGGAGAAGGCTAGCCTCTAGACAGTAACAAGGGTTAGCGCTTCACCGATGGAACAGTGTGACAGTTGGAGTTTCGGAGGAAGAGCTGGCATGGGCTGATCTTAAAAGAAGGTTTGAGCAGAGGTTTTTGTCCGAGGTTTCCAAGTCGGCATTGATGAGGAAGTTCATAGACTTTGCACAAGGAGAGTTGTCAGTGATTGAGTATGCTGTTAAGTTTGATGAGTTGTCTCAATATGGTCATGCTTTGGTTGATACTGATGTCAGAAGGAATGAAAGATTTATTTGAGGATTGAGGCCAGAGCTTGGTAGAATGACCATGACTCATATTAGAGAGCCTTGTCATATAGTGATGGAGATGGCCATTCGCCATGAGGAGATGCTTGCTGTATTTGTTAGGGAGAAACCATTTGAGTCCCAAGGCCCTAAGGGAGAGAAAATAAATTTCTTCAAAAGGAAAGGAGCCCAGAAAGGGGATGATGCCAAGAAAGCGAAGGCTGATTTAGTGTGTTATAAGTGTGATAAGAAGGGCCATTATGCCAACAAGTGCAAATCTGGTAAAGGAAAGAGGCCTATAGAGAAGAAGAATGTGAAATGTTTTAATTGTGACCAAATTGGGCATTATAAGAGTCAGTATCTGGAGGATATCTGGGCGGATAGGGGGAAGGTGTTTGCTATTGGACCATCATCTTCTTCTAGGCCTGCAGCTGCAGAGAAAACAAAAACTATGATGGAAGGTACGCTTTTGAATCAGAGTATATTTGTTAGAGTACTTTTTGATACCGGTGCATCACACTCATTTATATCACAGTTGGTTGATAGGTTATGTATAGAACCCATATACCTTATTACTTCCTTAAGGGTTGTAAATCCAATAAGAGGGCATGCAACTCTTGGGATGAGATGTGATCATTTAGAACTTGATTTGTTACGACATAGTTTGCATGCAGCTTGTATGCTTTTGATTTCGTAGAATTCAGGATCATTTTGGGTATGGATTGGTTGAGTGAGTATGAGGCAGGATATTTTGCCAGGATTGGGAATTATTGTTGAGGAACCCAGATAGTCATAACTGAATCATTTTCTCAGTGGAGAATTCCAAAATGAGTGTTTGTGCTTTGTAAACTGCCTTGGAGGTGAGAGATGACCTTTGTCAGGTTCATGTAGTAAGAGCATTTGTAGATGTATTTGAGTTGGTCACTGGATTACCACCGAAACGAGCTATGGAGTTTCAGATAGACCTTGTACCGGAAGCAGAACTTGTCAGTAGACCATCTTGCAGAATGTCGCCGACAGAGAAGAAGGAATTAAAGGTGCAACAAGTGGATCTTGAGGGAACGAATTTTATTAGAGCAAGCAGTTTGCCTTGGGGATTTGTCGAATTGTTTGTAAAGAAACCAGATGGGTCGTTAAGGATGTGTATTGATTACTATAAGCTAAACAAGAGGATGATCATGAATAAATATCCTTTATCGAGAATTGATGACTTATTTGATCAGTTGAGTGGAGCCAGAGTGTTTTCCCAATTGGACTGGGCGACATATTTCCATCAACTAAGAGTACATAGGATAGTATCCTATTGACGGCATTTCGAACCAGATATGGATCATATGAATGGTTAGTAATGCCATTTGGATTGACAAATGCACCTCTTTCTTCGCTGATTTGATGAACCGAGTTTTGCGAGAGTACTTGTATAGGTTCGTATTGGTATTTATAGATGATATTTTAGTATACTCAAAAGATGAAAGAGAGCATGCGATTCATATTAGAGTGATGTTGAAGACGCTGAGGTAGAATCAGCTAAAAGCAAAATTTTCCAAGTGCCTTTTTTGGAAGAAAGAGGTTAAGTTTCTTGGTCATGTGCTTTCAGAGAAGGGATTGTCATTCGATCCAGATAAGATCGAATCTGTGAACAATTGGAAGAAACTAGAAACAGTGATTCAGATCAGAAGTTTTCTTGTACTTCCTGGCAATTACCAGAGGTTCATCAAGGATTTCTTGTGGATAGCAACGCCTTTGACTAAGCTTACCAGGAAGGAAGTGAAGTTTGTTTGGTCCGACAGATGTGGGAGTGCATTCCTTAAGTTAAAGCATTTGTTGATCGATGCTCTAGTATTAATAGTTCCAAATGGTAACCAAAGGTTGGTAGTATACACAGATGCATGTGGGACTGGTTTGAGAGCAGCATTGATGTAGAAGGGCAAAGTCATTACTTACGCATCTAAGCAGCTTAGACCGCACGAAGTAAGATATCCTACTTATGACTTGGAGTTGGCAGCGGTAATTTTTTTCCTTGAAGATTTGGAGGCATTATCACTTTGGGGAGAGATTTGAATTGTATACTAATCATAAGTCTTTGAGATACATATTCTCTAAGAAGGAGTTGAATATGCGACAGCAGAGGTGGCTGGTGTTTTTGGCTGCTTATGATTTTGATATAGAATATACCCCAGGGAAAGGCAATAAAGTAACAGATGCTCTCAGTAGAAGACATCAGAATGTGGTTTTGGCTATGTTGGTGGAGTGGAAAGATCTGGAAGCTTTGACCAGTTGTGGTGTGCAGTTAAGATCGACTACTAGTTCTAGTCAGAGTACTGCCCATGTTGTCCTGTTTGGAAGTTCGACCAGCATTGATTGAGAGAGGTGCTTCTAAACAGAAGGAGAATCCATTATTAGCTGAGAGGACCAAAAGACTTGAGGTTGGAAACATGGTCGATGATTTGAAAGATTTTTGTCTTGACCAGAGAGGATGGTTGAGAAAGAAGGGACGGTTATGTGTTACAGATGTGGAGAACTTGAGAAGTGAAGTTCTTGAGGAATGTCATCGATCCAAGTTTACGATTCATCCTGGAGGGACCAATATGTATCAAGATATGAAGATGAGCTTCTATTGGGAAGGCATGAAGAGGGATGTTGGCTTGTGGGTTAGGCAGTGTGTGAACCGTCAACAAGTGAAAGCCAAACATCAGAAGCCAAGTGGGTTACTTTAGCCTCTATATATTCTAGTTTGGAAATGGGAATCGATATCCATGGATTTTATAGATGGGTTGGCAAGGGCAAGGAGAGGAAATGAGAGTATATGGGTTATTGTGGACAGGTTGGCCAAGAGTGTCTATTTGATTCCAATAAAGTCGACCAGAATGACACCTATTTTAGCAAATTTGTTTATGAAGAACATAGTTAGACTTCATGGAATTCCTAGTAGCATAGTCAGTGACAGGGATGCATTATTCACTTGAAGACTTTAGAGGAGTCTACAAGAGGTATTAGGTACCAAGCTCAAAATGAGTACAACATATCACCCTCAAACTGATGGGCAGACAAAGAGAGTCAAAAAGGTGCTTGAGGACTTGCTAAGAGCTTGTATATTGGGCTTTGGTGGATCTTGGAAGGACCGCCTACATTTGATTGAGTTTTCCTATAATAATAGCTATCAGACTAGTATAGGAATGATGCCTTTTGAAAATTTGTATGGAAGACCATGCAAATCGCCAACATATTGGTTAGAGACTGGAGATCGGTTGGTCTAGGTCCGCATTTGGTTAGAGAGGCATCAGAAAATATTGAATTAATCCGAGGATGAGTGAAGGAAGATCAATCTACGCACAAGAGTTACACAAATAAGAGGCATAAAGACCAAGAGTTCCCAGTGGGAGACAGGGTCTTCATTAAAGTATCACCAATGAAGGGTGTGGTAGGGTTGGAAAGTTGACCCCGAGATCTGTTGGATCTTTCCAGATTTTAGAAAGGATTGGAAAACTTGCTTATAGAGTAGAGTTGCCGAGCAGTATGGTAGGTTTCCATAATGTATTCCATGTGTCTCATCTTCGTAAGTATGCGCATGATCTAAAGGCTACTATTCCTTGAGTTGGAGGACTTGGTAGTAGAGTCTGATTTGACTTTTGTAAGACAACCAATTCGGGTTGTAACGAGAGATGAGAAAAGATTGAGTACCAATACAGTCAAGTTGGTGAAAGTTTAGTGGAGTGACAACGAGAAGGACTGTACTTGAGAGACAGAGGACATGATCTAAGATGTGTATCCTGGTCTGTTTTGAGGGTATGCTCTATTTTTTTTATATAGACTTATTAGCTAGTAGGACATACTAGCTTTTATTTGCATGGTTGTAATGCTTGTTTGTTGTCCTTATTGAATATCGAGGATGAAATTCTCTAAGAGGGGAGCCTGTGACACCCCTAATTTTTGTTTAACATTATTCAGGATATTTAATTGGGTAAATTAAATAATATAAATAATTGAGGAGATGAGATTAATAAATTCAATGTATGTGTCTTGATGAATGAACTAAAATAGGATTCAACTAAATTAAGAAGGAGGAATTTCCTAAGGGGTAAACTAGGAAATGAGGCTACATTTCTTAGTATAAATCTCTCCCTCCACCTTAATAAACTTTTACTTTCTCATTCATAACTCCTCACCAATATTTCGGCTATCCATCAAAAGCTCAAGGAAGAACAATAGCTCTAAGATAAAGCTAACGTACTAAAGCTAGGAAATTGTCTCATTCTCCAATTAACTAATCAAGGTGAATAATAGTGTAAATCATCTCAATTTTTTTGTTTTGGTTCGGTTATAGATAGTAGCCGATTGTATTTTGATGTGCTGATCATGTTCGGATATAATAATCATTGTTTTGATAGAATAATGATCTATGGTGATTTATTGGGATTGTTATGGAATTAAAATGATGTGTTTTAGAGGAAAGACCTTAGTAAACTATCTCCAAACAACTTGATATTTCGATATGTTGTGTAAAACGTAATTTTGGAGATGGGTTTTTATTTTCATAATTTTCGAAAGTTAATAGGAATATTTTATGAATTGCCTAAGGTGAAAAATGCATTTATTTTGGGTTTCCCTAAATTTTTATATGATGAAAACATCATTTCAGATTTTTGGTTAAATTTTTGAGATTTTTCCCAAGTGATTTCGATTTATTATGAATTTTCTAAGCTTAAAAGGCTTAATAATTATATTTAAATATTAATATGATTAATTATTTTGAAAATAGTTTCTCAAAATTTAAATCTGATCTATAACAGATTTTATGCAAAGAAATTGCTGAAATATTTCCTTAACCAATAAGAATTTGACAAAGAATAAGTGTGGCAGTTTTCAGGCTATTTACGACTCTGCCACTGAACCTTCCGACATTGTTAGAAGCAACCTTTCGTTATAGAACCTTCCGCAGCATTTGTGCACCTTTCAGCAGCATTTTAAAGAACCTTCCGTCCTTGTCGGAAGCTACATTTCGTCATAGAACCTTCCGCAGCATTTCTGCAAGATTTTTGATGAACATTTCGATCTTGTCGAAAGCACCTTCCGACCTTGTCGGAAGCTATCTTTCGACAGCAGCTGTAAATGTTACGGAAGCCCTTTTGTAGCAGTTTTCTCCAGCTTTGTTTATAAACTTCAAATAGGCATAACTATTTAACCGTAAGCCTATTTTTCTATTGTGACCACTCTACGGAAAGTGAAACCATCATTTGAACACAATGGAATAGGGTAGAGACCTTTATTATGTTCCTATAAAAAGTTATGTCTAAAACAAATTTTTATATTTCCAAAAGGGGTTGTTTTTCTTTGCTTTCGAATATGTTTGCTTGGTTGTCTTTGCTTCCGAAGGAGATACTGTTGAAGGGGTGTAAAATCGTTTTCTTTTGAACAAGTTTTTTATTTTCGAAAGGTAGAATATAAAGTATTATAAGGAAGGAGCCTAATGTTTTTAAGAGCTTTCGAATGAGGTTACCCTATGAAGTCGAAAGCTAGGTTTCAAAGGCATCGAAAGGTTTTATGACCGAAACTCTATTTTTTTTAAAAACCATGGCTATATTAAAGAATTTTTTATAATGGTTTAAGAAAATCTATCTTTGATAAATTACACCCACGGGAGTGGTGTTATTATGTTGTTATATTGCTTCTTCTAATATGAACATATTCGCTTTATAATGGACCGATAACTGTATTTTGGAAAAAAAGGGTTGGAGAACCAGTTAGGTTAACCCAGTAGTGAATATAAATTGAATAAACTCTTGAATGAGTAAACTATAAAGGAAAGATATTGGCAGGGGCCGACAAGTTTCCAGTAAGCACATGAAAAACTATATGATATTGGCAGGGTCTAATAGGTTAATAGTTAGCCCATGAAAACTAGGTGTAAATGAAGATGTCAAATAAATAGGTTTATAGTTAGCCCATGAAAACTATATGTAAATGAAGATGTCATATAGACAAGTTCATAGTTAGCCTATTAGCCCATGAAAACTATGTGTAAATGAAGATGTCAGATAGAAAGGTTCATAGTAAGCCCATGAAAACTATGTAATTGGACAGGGAGTTCTTAAATGTTTAACCGGTTATTAGTTAGCCCATGAAAACTAATAGGTTAAAAGTAATCTTAGAAACTATAATTGAGACAGATAATTAGAACAAATGGAGATGGAGAAATTCAATTTTGATTTGCTTGTTTTGCAAATCATCATAATGTTTTGAAATACTATGTTTTAACCATTGTGGATGCAGGAGCACAATATATGGTTTTAGGATACAAGTGAAGGAAAAACCCATTCCGCTAAGCAGGGTGGTTTCACTAGATATCTACTTGGTTTGAGATGATAGACTATTATTCATACCAGGCTTTATGTCCGACTCGAATTTTTTGTTTTCCCCTTAAACTCTCGGGTACTCAATTGATTTTGAGTAGTTTGAGGTTTTGGGTTTTCAAATTTCTTTAGACGAATAAAGATTACGGAGGCGTGCATGAGGCAGATAGTTATTTAGAGTTTTCTTTTCCACTATGTATTTGGATGTAAAGGCAGATTTATCAGCCTTACTATATACTCAGATCAACGAAGGGGGCATCTTCATATGTCGCTCTTAGCGTATGTGTAATAATTATATTTTTGCTTAATGTGGTTAACATTTTGGGATTATGTAATGAATATGAAATGTTTTGATTTGAATGTGGAATTTATTTTTCGAATTGTTATTTTTTTCCATATTCTTGTGATCTGTGTATCAATATATCTAGCACCGCCGTATTTGGTCACCGAAGATTAATAACTATGGATGACTGCAACATCCGTAGTCGTTAGTTTTGGGCCTCCAAGTAGGGGGATGTTACCGTAGGAGAGTACCTTTGATTTGTCCTATGCCTGGACAACTTGTATGGATGAGTGTCCGACATTGCATTTTATAAAAATACGTATATTGATCTCTACAAACATATATCTTTTTGGTGGTGTAGGAGGTAACCCTCCTATACTTAACACCCTTCTCTAAGGCGTATGAACTCAAGGTTGTACTTTTGTGGAAATCAATAATGTGTTAAAAGAAATGGCAATGTGGCATTCAAAGTAGGATTTGTCATGTGAAAGGTAAAACGTTACTTTAAACCTCGCACATCGGGAATGATAAAAACATGGTAGATGCAGCAGAGCTAAGTGGGTCGCTCCCATTAGGATGTAGTAATCACTTTCTAGATTACCCTCTATAATTCGGGTTTGTTGTATATGTTGTAGTCACGGATAGGTCGGGAATGACCAGGGTGATGACTTATTCAGTACTATCTATGGTAAATATATGCGGGTTATATGTTGGTAGAGGTTGGAGCCTCAGGTGCACCCCTCTAGAGATATACCATCGAAAGGTAGTCCTTTACCTTTTCATTGTATGGAATCCATTCTCCAAAACAAGTCTTTACGATTTTAGTTGTAAACCTATTATGCTGAAATTTAATAATTGTAACAATTTCAGCTAAGATTATATATATTTATTTGAAAGAGTTTTCAAAGAATGTCATTAAAAATAATACTTCTGATTTTATGTAGTAATGTTTTGGTTATCATAAGGTAAAAACCAGTTTGTGCTTATGTATGGCGTGGTCTTATGAGAACCCTTTGTTTTAAAAAATATTCATGTTTTGAGTTTTCTCACACTAGTCTCATGACTGACCCAGAGTTTATCTTCTCTGCCCTTACACACTAGGTGCCCTATTTTTTCGGCCAGCCAAGTAGTTCAGGTCTAGCTTGGAGTATTTTGGAAGAGCTTGGAGCAGGAGTAGGAGCTGGAGCTGGAGTTCCCTTTGTAAATAGTTATCCATTTCCATTTCCGCTGAATTTATTTTCTATTTGTATTCAGCATTAGTAGGGACAGAGATTTATAACTGTCTAGGATGATTTTATGATAAACTCTGATGTGTGTATTCAAAATTTCCTCTCTAAAGATTATATTGAAATAATATATGTTATTCCATTCGCGTAAGATTCTATTCTATCTTTAATTTTTTACCCTTAACGATCAGTTTCTCTAGCACTTGAATATTTGGCACGCAATACAGTGGACGTATTAGTGTCAATTTTCGAGGCTTGAAAATCCCTTCGTCACACAAATGTACTGAATTGAAGATTGACAAATAAAAATATAACATATACTTACTAATAAATACTTCTTGCATATTGATGTTTCAATGCCCACGCAAGCGCCTAATTTTACTACTATTAAATACATTCGTGATTGGTCGCCTGTGTGTTTCTTTGGCCGGGATCGTGTATTACATATATGGGTTTTGAACACTAAAGCAATACAAGACTACGTATATTTGATCTATATACCATCACATATAAGTGATTATATGGTGAATGGTTACAGCTCATAATATACGATGCTTTGATGAAATTAGTTCATTCTAAATATGCGAATGAACCCTACTATAAGATCAAGTAATCAATTTGATTGATTACAATGAAGATCATAATAGGTTGACTGTAGTAGTAGACCAAAACTACAAAAGGGATCTGAGAAATTGATCATTGAAATGTCAGTTTTGATCAGTCTACATAAGATGCAACATAATTAATGTCCTTAAATGTTAAGGCTGATTGAATGCACTTTTTTAAAGAGTTAACTGTGATCCTATAGCAAGATTTTTTTTTGAATGGTTCGACCATTGAAAAAGAAAAATGAACATACAAGAGTTGACGTGATTTAAGGTATAGTTAGGATAAAGAGATTGAACTGTACTTCTGCTTCATAAAGAAACATCATGCAACAACCCGCAAATTTATCAATTTGATAAATTATATTTATTTTTAACTAATCGAATACAATGTTTTTAAAACATAGATTATATTTTGAACAATAATGATGGTAATCTTATTTTGAGTAAGTATTTACAAAAATATAAACTTTAATGGAATATTGATAAAATGGTTGAAAATCGTTTTATCAATAAACAGCTCCATAATTATTAGAAATCATGCACGGAGCAAGAATATGAAATAAAATGTATTTATGACATCATCAATAATGACATTATATTTAATAATTGACTGGTGAATTTAAATTAAGATTTAATGATTTAATAATTATTATAATTCTTCATTTTATTATGATTATAATTCATTTTAATTAGTTATATAGTGATAATAAATCATTTATGATATTTTTATAAAGATATATATTTATATTGAAAATATAAGGAAATTGATATCATGTTATCGATATAATATCACCTTTTGTAAATAATTGTTTAATATAAATTTACATGGTTTTATAATTCAAATGATATCGTTTTAATTGATTAATAATCATGGGAAATTAGTTTTCGAATTTTTTTTTGTATTTATCTGTAAATTAATTTATAAGTGAAAATGTGACTGGGAATCGAATTTTCAATTTTCAACGGTTTAATAAACGGAAGTTGATCAAAGTTATCTCTACCTTATTTATATGTCTTGTGCACATATATAACATACACATGCATACCTTAATATATACATGAATATATATATATATACATACAAGTATACATATACACTTATATATATATATATATATATATAAATTACAAAATATCTAAGATATTTTACTAAACTTCAACCTTAAGCATCCTAAAGACAACTTACCCTCACCCACCAACTCCTTACACACCTTGACACACCAAGAAAGTATAAGCACGTGGAAGGGGGGATAACATGTGAAATGAAGAGGAGGAGGAGGAGGTGGAAAGTGGTGATGTGAAAGCATATGAAATATCATGATATTTATTCTGGTTTACTTCACTTCCAAGGTTCCTCTTCCTAAATATATACACTTATATACCTATATATAAACATATACACACATGTACACATACACACACATACATATACGTCCATATATACATACATATGACATTCACACACGTGTGTGTGTATACTGCAAATATCTTAGTTATTTATCATACAAAATCAAACAAATCCTCACCAAAACCAAAACATAACACATCTCATTCCAAGAAGCATTGCTTAATGGCTAAGGAGGGAGACATAATATGAAGTAAATTGAGGTGAAAGGGGGGATGTCACGACCGAAGTGATCACATGGAGGAGGTGGTGGTGAGGTGGAAAGTTGAGACATGATGGGTGAAAATATCATGATATTTTATCTCAACTTTTTGCTATAAATACAAGGCCATACTCTCTCAATTCTTCACATTCCTAAGCTACTTCTTCTCCATCCTTGAGTGCTTTAATTGCCTCCTTCTCTAAGAAAATAATGAAGAAAAATAATGGCAAAATTAGTTCTATATTTAAACAATATCAATCCACTTCGAAAAGAAGTCCAAACTCCACCCTACCACCTCTACAACCTACGAACCATCCCATAGCAATGTTTGGTCGAACACACCACCCTTCCAAGGGACTATGCCGAACCCATTTGAACTCAAGGAGGAGATATGGGGAGCTCTGGAGTGAAATTTGTGAAGGGAAATTTCGTCGATATGATTTCGGGAAGCATCGAGGAGGAGTGGATAATATGGTGGCAAATCATTTCTAAAATAATTATAAAATGGTTATAAATAAGTTAGCATGAGTATTAGAAACGGATATGATGTTTGGTTGGTTAATTAATGATGCTTGATGGTTGCTTAAGATGTAAAAAGTAATATATAGTTAAACATGTCATATAAATGTGAGAAAATCTACAGATATATATGATATATTTCATGATAAAATATGTTTTGCTATGCTTGTTTATGATGGTTATTTATCATGTTTGAATATGACAATATGGATGTTTGATTGTTGAAATGGTTCGCGTTAAATATACGTCAAGTTTCACAAAGGAAATCAGTTTCCTTTAATAAATGAAATGGTGTTTTTAACATTGATAAACCTCTTTAAAACGGTTTAAAATGATTTAGAAATGTTTTATAAACATTTAAAAGTGTTTCGACAAAGTTTGGAAAATAATATGAAATTTGAGTTAAAATAGACGCGTCGCATAACGACAGCTTGCGATTTAGCGCTGTAATAGTTTAAATCCATTTATACGATAGAATCGGAGTTGAAATTCTTTGAATTTATAATTTTCCAAACTCTTATAATCATAGTTTTCAAATAAAATATAAAGATCGAGATTTCATTTAGTGGATTTCGAAATATGAGCAAATCAAGTTTTCAAAATAATCGCGCTTTGGCAGTTCGAAGACCAAAATGATAAATTCTTTAAAATGGATATTTTTAATTCTTTAAAAATATAGAATAAATTCTATAAATATATTAAAATGTTCTAAAAGATATTTGAGTTATATAAATGGATTTCTAAATGATAGAAAAGTTGTTTTGATCAAATAAGCTTAAAAGCACTATTCGCAGCACTTTTTGCAGCGATTTTTGGTAACTTTTGAAATTTATATTTAAACTTAATTATTCTTTCCCAAATACTTTATAAATGTTTTTAAATAAGTAACTAGGTATTTTAAAGATGATTTGGAGGTTTTATAATTATTTTAAAAGAGTTTAAATAAATGGTCAAAAGAAAAGCTGTTATAAATAAATGGTTTAATCTTGGCTCTAAAAGCCGATGAGTAGACTGAATTTTTCTATTCATGAGATCCGGATGTAGGATGCTTAAACTAAGGAAATGTCCAGGAGCAACCAGTTCCCTGGCCTATCTAGCCTCTTTCCTGGGCGAGGAATAGATAAGGTCGAAATGTCAGAAACGAGGCACGTATAAAAGTTTCAAATTTACAAATTTAATACAACTTGGATTGTGTACAAATAATCTTCTTATACTTGGTACTAAATTCTGATGAGGAAACTCGTACTATCCATGTGAACTTAAAAGGTGATTTCACCATTATTCGATGGATAATAAAGCCTGAATATGGAAATTGATATTGAGTAGAATTTGTATAATTTCTATCGACCCTTTTTACTCAATAAGATTTTTCAATATGACTTATGAGATATTTTTTGATTTGGTATTTTCAAAATTAAAGAGAGGTTTAATGATTTCATATATATTAGAAAAGAATATGATTTAATGATTTATATCTCTAAAGAGATATTTTATTTGATAAAAGATATTGAAAAAGGAAATGATAATCACCATCAAACTTAATGTCTTTTAGCAATGATTGGTTTGAAGGAACTGGGATCAGATTTGGGTAATTCCTATCCGAACACCACTTCGAACCAATATACACGTTTGAAGTGAAGACATGTAATGATAATAAATTAGAAGATGGAACGTAAGGCTGCTTGCCACCGACCCTCGGCGGAAATTTTCCATAACATATATATGTTAGTGGTATCTTCATTTGATCTTCGATGCAAGGGATGCTCTTTGCTAATCCTAGGGATGATTCCTGATAGGATGTAGTAGGAGAGGTTGTTTGGTTTATCCTATTCCTGGATAACTTGTATGGACAAATATATGACATTGCATTTCTAAAATACACGTACATTGATCTCTACAAACATACATTTGTTTGGTGGTGTAGGAAGTAAACCCACTTACACTTAACATCGTTCTTTGAGACGTACAATGTAACAAACATATATAGGTTTTATAATGAAAATGAACTTATTTTAACTAATTAATAATGATGGTAAAATCGTTTTCCAAATTTGTTGACCAAATTAAATAGTTCGTAGAAAATAGAAAATGTGACCGATGAACTTTTTTTGAAATTTTGACCTTTCACCACCGGATAGTTGCCGGAAACGTTGTACGTATTTATGCACTATATGTACATATATATAAGAGTTAATTAACTAGATAATAATGCACTTAGAAATAAATTATCTTATTTAATTTCGATTAGTAAGTGATGTGACAAGACATAGTTTAAAAATAATAAACATTTTATATAAATATATATATTAAGTATTGTCACATCTTAGATTTTGCAATCATTAACCATCATCATATCTTGTCACATTTTAGCTTTAATTAATAATTAAACTTGTATATATAGAGAGAGAATGATGTGACAATTCATATTTTTTAAATAATATATACGTATATACAAAGAGAGTGACGTGGCAACTCATAGATTTAAAAATAATAAACATTATATATAAGTATTGTCACATCTTGAATATTTTTAATGATTCATCATTAGCTATAATTACATGGATGAGGTTACTAGAGAATAGATATGTGATGCATGAGAGGGAGGAAAAGATGTTGATTTGATTTCATATAATGATGACATAGGAAAATCTGCTTATAAATAGCACTAACATCCTCTCATTTTACCACTTCTTTCTCCTACCATAACTTCTTCATTCTTACAACAAATGGTGATCTTTTTCTTTAGATCACTTGAACTTCCAGTGGCTATAACATTCTAGTTGATTACCTTTTCCAATTACGACTATAGCTATGTAAAATACCCAATCTTTGCAAATCAATTTTTTACCCATAATTTCAAGTCTGAAAATTGCCCTTCTTCTTTTGAATATAAATTCTTCTAAAAAAATTATAAGTGAGCGATTATTTTTATGAAATGATAAAAGAAAGAAATTTCTTCAAATTTTCTTTTGATTACTTTTCCAAATTCCATGAGTTGATGGCCCAAAAACTAGTGGGAAAATGACCTAATTTTAGGTTCATTTTCGACAATCGATGATAACACGAAGCTCCTCTACCTTCAAGCTACTACCCCACATCCACCTCCATGCCACTAGCGAGCCTACATACACCTGGGCCCATCCCATTTTGAGGGTTGCTAGCACCTAAATCCTTCATCTTTCAAAGCTAGAGAGTCGTTGGCAAGTTTAGCTTAAGTTCGGGTAGCTTTTGTGGAAGTTTGGTGAGCAAACTACTCGTTTTTAAGAAAATGGTAACCTTATTTATGTCACTATATATGGTGATTCTATAATGTAGAAGTTGAATGATAATCATGTGGTTTGATTATGATTTAGATGGTTGATCTTAGTTTGATTTAGTTATGAAAATCGATATTGTATTATAAAGTTAGTAAGCATGTATATATGGATGTGTACTTGCAATCTATGATGAAGATGGTTGGTGTTAGTAATATGTTGATTGTAAAATATGAGATATGCATGAGGTTGGTAAACAAAGTTAACTACTTTGTGTAATTGCGACGGTTATGAGATCCGGTTGGAATCGAAGTTTGTTTTTGATGTTTAAAGTTTTGAAACGTGGATTAAAATTTGTAACTTTAGTTTTAAAGTTTTTTTTAAAAATAAATTCAAAATTATGCTTAAAATCATGAAAAAGTAAGGGTTGTGAAGTGGTTCGCGAAAATATATTAAAGCGAACTGCGCCCATAGTGATAGTCGCTATGGATGTAATTCGGCAATGGTTTGAATTTCTATTTCAAATTTGTTTTATTTTGAAATTAGTTACTAAGTTTTTTAAACTTAATTAGTAATAGTAAAAGTAATTAAGTGGTACTATAATTAATTAGTTAGTTAATTTAAAGGTAATTAGCACCTAATTAGTAATTAAAAAGGTGATTAGAGGTTAATCATCACTTAAGTTAATTTAATCACTATTAATTGATTTATAAAGTTTTAATTAGTGATTAGAGGTTAATTGGTCTAAACTGTGATAATGATACTTGTTATGCCATGAATACTGAGTTGGAATCCGATGATGGATTGAATGTGAATGTGGTTGGTCGGAATTTAAATGTCTCTGGTGATGGTTTCGAACGAATTTGTTGTGCATGCATCCTGCTTGTATATAAATGCCATGGGTCATTATGGTTAGCGATTAAACATAAATCACTGTTGTTTTTAATATTCATATTTGAAACATAAATATTTTGATTTCTCAGTCCTTCAAATATTAAATTTTTAATTTGATCGATTATACTACATTCCTCTTTTTCGAAATTGATTCTAAATCCTTTATCACATAATTGACTTAAACTTAATAAGTTTTGAATTGTAACCTCTTGCACCAAAGCCGAATCACTTAACCACTGGAACAATGATGCTTGTCAATATATATGTTATATTTGATAACATGTGAGTATTTCCCATCATATGCTTGAAGCATCCGCTATTGAGTATGCATTTCTCCTTGTTTTTAATTTTGTTTTTAGGCACCTGTAAAATAATAAGAGTTTAATTGATACCCACTTCATCCATTATGGTCCTATGTGTTAGTGGGGGAAGGTAACCCTACCTAAGAGGGTCTAGGACATTTAAAAGTGGAATTATCATTTTAAAAATATTTCTCAGGTATGCATCTATGTGTTTTTCCTAATCAACTTGTTATTTGATTTAGTGATCCATATTTTAACAATATTCATGTTAGAAGTATTAATCTTAATTTTAAATATAGGCTTCTTGAACTTAGTATAAAATGTACTATAGTTCCTATGCTTTTGCATAGCATCAAATACTAATCCATTTCGATTTCCTGATGGCCTTGATGTCTAGATCAAATTTTCTAAGTTTCATTTTCCTTTATTAAACTTTGATACGTTATTGGTGATTTAACCTAACTTAGTATTAAGATAAGAGATTTCAACATTGGTAGAATCTAAACTTGTTCTCAGTTCATGCTTTTCTTTTTCAAGATTATTATTTACTAATTTTTTATTTTTAAATCATTTAATAAAGCATTATTTTGAAAAGATAATCTTTTACATTCCTTTTGTGCTATTTCTAATTCCTCTTCTGAAATTGTTTTCTCATCTTTTAATAAACCAAGTTCTAGCTTTGCTCTATTCAATATTCCTACATATTCCTTATTTAGTTTCTTAGATTTTCTATATTTATCGCCTAATTCTATGCTAATTTCTCAAATTTCATCATATGTTAGTTCATGACGTACCTCATCAGTGCTAGACATTAAAAAAAACATTTGCTTGTTCTGAGTTGCTTTCACTCTCACTATTAGAAGAAGAGGATGAAACAGAGTCATCCTAACTTACTTGAAAGGCTCCTCGTTTTTTCTTGAATTTCTCAAAATTTCTTTCCCTTTGACATTATTGAGTTATGGAAAATCTTTCTTCATATAGCCGAACTTATCACATCCATAACATTTGTTTGACGTTTGATTTGATGAATTCGAATTGTCACTATTCTAAAATTTTGTCATCTTCTTGAATTTCTTAAATTTGTTGTAGTTCTTGGCGATAAACAGAATTTCTTCCTCGTCCAAATCAGAACCGTCGCTATTTGCCCGAATGGCAATATTCTTCTTTTCTTGATTTTGCTCCTTTCTCCTTTGCAAACTAGCTTTATACGACATCAAATTTCCTATTGATTCTTCGACTTTGAGTTGGAAAAGATCGTTGACTTCTTCGATGGCTAAAACTTTTCTTTCCCATTCGATATCAAAGAATTTAAGGTTCACGTAACTAAATCAAAATTAGTGTATTTAACCCCAAGTGCTATGAGATCATGTTTATAGTTTGGAATCTAGCATACATGTCAATAATATATTCATTTGCTTTCATTTTAAAAGAAGAGAATTGGTTTTCAAAATAGAGATTTTTGTTTGCTTGACTTTTGTTGTGCCTTCATGAGTTACTTGTAAAGTGCGACATATATCATTTGCAGTTGCGCAAAGCATGACTCGTGAAAATTCGTTTTTATTAAGTGAACAAAATAATACATTCGTGGCTTTGTGACGCAGCGGGTTAACAAAAAACTTGATATGTCGATGGAATTAGCAATCGGTGGATTGAATGCTGCCGAAAATGCCCAAATCCGTTGATCTCAAGAGATACCGGATTCTAGCTATCCTTAACACGTTGATCGCGCACGATACCGTGATGAAGGATCTATGATTCTTCGACGTTGATCAAGCGCACTTGATTCCGTGAATCGGCTTCAACGTTCGTTGATTCGAGCGCACTCGAATGCCGAAGTGGAGATAGGAGATTTTCACTCGACTACCAATTTAAAGAAAGCACAAAGCAATCAAATGGAAATTTTATTCAATTTTCAAAAAAACCAAAACAAAAAATGTACAACACACCCGGTATTTATAGTAGATCACAACCCACGCTACAAATCTCACGCGAGTTAACATTCGCGGTTCACGACTCAGGAGCAATCGACCTACGACATAAAAAATGCACAGCACAAACGACTTAAGAAATAACGACACAAACAGTTCAAGCGACATACAACCTAAATCATCACAACTGCGACTTAACAAAGAACGACTCAAATCAAACTCTGGCGGTTCATCCTCTTGCGACTCATTGCATACGAAATGAAGGCGGAAACGACTTAGGCGAAATGGAGGGGGGAGCGATTTAGAGCATGGAGTTAAGTCGCGGTGGAGCAATTTTAAGGCATGGGATTAGGGTTAGGTCGTTCGCGACTCACTGGAATAAGTAGATGAGTCGTTCGTGACACATAATTCTCTCGCGCGCGGCAATGAGTCGTTCGCGACTCATGGTGGGGCGACTCACGGTGACGGCAATGAGTCGTTCGCGACTCATGGTGGGGCGACTTAGACTTAGGGTTTTGGAAAGAGGTGGGAAGTAAACTGTGAGTCGGGGTGTAAGATGAATCGTGGGGGTTGAGTCGGCACGGTGATGAGTCGGGGTGGAAGATGAATCGTGGGTCGCGGGGGTTGAGTCGGCACGGTGATGAGTCGGTCGTGATTTTGAGGTAAACGCTTTATCATCCTCCCCTTGTTGGAAAGAATTCGTCCTCGAATTCACATCTTCACCTTTTTCATCAAGTACCTCCCCATAATACGGGACTAAGTGTTTGATATTGAAAACATCAGAAGTATGAATATTTTCTGGTAATCTTAATCGATACACATTATCATTGATCCTCTTCAATATTTCTACTGGACCAATTTTTCGTGCTTTCAACTTGTTGTAAGTTCCAACTGGAAAACGATCTTTTGTCAAAACGGCGTAAACAAAATCACCTTCTTTGAAGATTACACTTCTTCGTTTCTTATTCGCCATTTGTTTATATTTCTCATTTGTCTTTCCCAATCGTTCCTGAACGATTCTATGGCATTCCGTCAACCCATCAACAAAATCAACAGCCCGCTTAACTGTCCCCTTTGGTTGTGGTATTATTGTTAAATCCAACGGTCCCCTGGGTAAATTTGAATATACAATCTGAAATGGACTGAATCCCGTACTACGATTCACCGCATGATTATGAGCAAACTCTGCCTGGCATAACTTTATGTCCCAACTCTTCAGATTGTCCTTTACAAGACATCGCAACAGATTTCCCAACGATCTGTTAACAACTTCGGTCTGTCCGTCCGTCTGCGGATGGTATGCGCTACTAAATTTCAGCTTCATTCCCACCATCTTCCACAAACTCAGCCAAAAATGACTTAAAAATCTGGTATCCCTGTCTGAAACAATAGACTCCGGCAACCCATGTAAACGATAGATTTCTTTAAAGAACAACTGAGCCACTCGAACTGCATCCGTTGTCTTCTTACAGGCTATAAAATGTGCCATCTTCGAAAATCTGTCCACCACAACAAATATAGAATCATTTCCCCTTTGAGTTCTTGGCAAACCCAAAACGAAATCTATGCTGATATCAACCCATGGTCTGGTAGGCACAGGCAATGGCATATATAACCCCGCATTGGTCGTTGTTCCCTTAGAAACCTGGCATATATGACATCTCTCCACAAACCGTTCAACCTCCTTCCTCATTGACGACCAAAAGTATGATTGAGCAATCAAATGCAAAGTACGGTCACGGCCCACATGTCCTTCCTCGTGTAACTCCTTGATAATCTTCAATCTCAAACTGCTCTCTGGAATACATAACCGATTTCCTTTAAACAGAAAACCATCAACCAACACAAATTCATCAGTACTTCCTTCCTTGACTTTCTCAACAAATTTCACAAAGTAAGGATCTTCTTCAATCAGCTCTGGCAATAATTCAAACCCTGTCACTTCAACTTTCATTGTCGTTAATAAATGACTCCACCTACTCAAAGCATCAGCTACCCGATTCATCACCCCAGACTTGTGTTTGACAACAAAAGTAAATTGCTGTAAATAGGCAATCCACGATGCATGTCTTGCTGAAATCTTGTCCTGCCCCTGCATATGCTTCAACGCCTCATGATCAGTGTACAGAACAAATTCTTTCTGAAACAGATAGTGTCTCCAATGCTTAACAGCCTGAATAATTGCGTAAAACTCCACATCGTACGTGCTATACCTCATCTTTGCTCCTGATAACTTCTCACTAAAATAAGCAACGGGTTTCCCATTCTGACTTAAAACTCCTCCAATTCCAACCTTCGACGCATCAGTATGCAATTCAAACAACAATTGAAAATTGGGTAAAACAAGAATCGGTGCTGTCGTCAATAGTTCCTTGATCTTCTCAAAAGAAACCCTCGCTTCCTCTGACCATACAAAGTGTTTCCCTTTCATGCAATCAGTAACTGGAGCCATCACGCTACTGAAGTGTGGAATGAATCTTCGGTAGAATGACGCTAGCCCATGAAAACTTCTCACTTCCGTAATTGTCTTTGGTTGTGGCCAATTCCTGACTGCTTCAACTTTATTCTGGTCCACCTGTATACCTTCTCCTGACACAACATATCCCAGAAATAAAACACTATGCGTCATGAACACGCATTTCTTCGTAGCAGCATAAAATTGTTCCTCACGAAGAATAATCAGCACTTCCCTCAAATGTTGAACATGCTCCTCCATATTCCGGCTATATATCAGAATATCATCGAAATAAACCACCACGAACTTCCCAATGAATGGTCTAAAGATTTGATTCATCACCCGCATGAATGTACTAGGTGCATTTGATAAACCAAATGGCATAACCAACCATTCGTATAACCCCTCTCTTGTCTTGAAAGCTGTCTTCCATTCGTCTCCAGGTCTAATCCGAATTTGATGATAACCGCTTTTCAAATCAATCTTCGAAAAGATATTAGCCCCACTCAACTGATCTTGCAAGTCATCCAATCTCGGCATTGGAAATCTGTATCTCACAGTAATCTTATTCAAGGCTCAACTGTCAGTGCACATCCTCCACGTCCTATCCTTCTTTGGTACCAACAAAGCTGGCACAGCACACAGACTCAAACTTTCCTGTACACGTCCCTGCTCAAGCAACTCTTCCACCTGCCTTCTCAACTCCTCATGTTCCTTCGGACTCATTCGATAATGCGGTCTATGCGGTAATACTGCTCCCGGAACAAGATCGATTTGATGTTGAATGTCTCTCAGTGGCGGTAACTCCTTGGGCAACTCTTCTGGAAATACATCCTCAAATTCTTTCAATACTGGTTTTGCTTCTTCTGGGATTTCAACCTCTTCACTACAATCTCGCCCAATCAATAGGAATACTTCAGGCTCCTCTTTAACTTCCTTAACAAACTCTTTCAACGATAGCAAAGTTTTTAGCTCTTCAATCTCCTCAAGCTTGCTTTCTTTCTGTTGTTGTTTCTTGGGAACTAGAGTGATTTTAGTACCTTCGAACATGAAACTGTAGCTATTAGCACGACCATCATGTTGTACTGCTCTATCAAACTGCCATGGTCTGCCCAACAACAGATGACACACATCCATGTCCACTACATCACACCAAATTTCATCTTTGTATTTCTTCCCAATTGAAAATTTCACACAAGCTCTTCGTCCAACTTTCACCTTACCTCCTTTCCTCAACCAAGCTAACTTGTACGGTTTAGGATGCTTCTCGGTTTTCAATTCCAACTTCTTCACAGCCTCTGTAGAGATAATATTATCGCAACTCCCAGCATCAATAACAAATTTACAAACTCTTCCAAGGATAGTACAAGTAGACTGAAATATGTTATTCCTCAACCAACTGTCTTCCTCCTCTTGCTTCAGTGTCAAACAACTTCTCCTCATCATCAGTGAATATCCTTCATCTCCCGACAACAAGTCTTCCTCCTCAACCGGTAAGGAATTAGAACACTCTGCCTCTTCTTCCTCTTCTTCAACCTCAGCTATCATAGTTCTCTTCTTGGGCTTTGGACACTCGTTGCTTTTATGACCCATCTCCTGACAATTGTAACATTTGAAACCACTGTTAACCTTCGCCTTCTCACCCTCCTTCACAACTGGTTTTGCAACAGCTTTAGGAACATTAGAACTTCCACTGACTCCCTTCACTTGATTGTTAGAATTAGTAAACACACCACCTCCACGCCTTCCCTGCTTCTCCCAAGCCAACGCTTTCTGATGTGCTTCCGCCACAGATCTTGGATCAAACATATTAACCTATCCTAGATCTGCATTCGTAACCCTCCAACAAATCTTGTTGTCAGCTGCTCTTCTGTTTCCATTATATCGTTCCTGGCAATGAGTTGGTAAAATTCATCTGCATAATCATTGACTGATTTCGTTCCCTGCCGTAGATTCTGCAATCTCTGGTACATGAGTGATTGATAGTTGTATGGCAAAAATGTAGCTCTCATCATTTTCTTCATCTTATCCCACTCTACAACCTTTGACTTCCCCATCCGTTCTCTCGTAAGTTTAGTTTGCTGCCACCACGCCAAAGCTCTCCCCCTCAACCTAGTAGCAACCAACTTCACTCAACGATTCTCCAGAACTTCCTTGAAATCAAAGATTTCTTCAACATTAGATAACTAATCCAAGAACTCTTCTGCAACCGTTCCACCCTTGAACTCTGGAATTTCCATCTTCATTCCCGACTCCCATCGACGATCATCATCTACATCTCGATTCTGACGTCGTGTTTGTTCTCTATCTCGATAATGAACACTTCCCCTATCACCTTCCAACTCCTCATCAAAATCTGAAGTATATCGATGTCGATCACGACCTCCAACATCTCTACTACCACTCCTTCGATCAACATTCCTATCACGATTGTCAATACTTCTATGATCTTCTCTTCTCTCCCGATCTGAATGTATCGAAGCTCTACTTCTCCCATGGCTCGATTTAGGTGAAACTCTTCTTCTACTTTGATTCATTTCAAGCATCATTCTCTCTAAGCGACCAATTCCTTCATTCAACTTCTCAGTGAAGCTCTCGTTGATTCGTTACTCCATTTCATCGGCCTCTTCTCTTCCATACAAAGCATTAATATTGCGATGACGTTGGGCTCGTCTCGGAGGCATGATTGAACTTCAAACAAGTAATTCAACAATCTTCAAAATCTTCAAATAACTTCAACTTCAACTCAAAATTCAAACACGTCACGGCTCAACTAGCCCTCTATTCTAAACTTCAAAGTTTCCACACAAAAATTAATTCACGGTCTCTAGCTCGAATAAGGTGAACGACCCAAAGATTAAGTCGCTCGGCTTCAACTTAAACTTCATGACTTAGCTCCTTAACTCGGCTCGGCCTTAAACAAGCACGGCTCCAACACACTTCAAATTCAAACACCTTTCGTCTTTTGATCCAAGAAATTATGGATCACAAACCCCAAACTTGTTGCAACCAATGAAGATCACGATGAACAACTTCAAACTTCAAATACTTGGCTCCAAGACCCGATTTAGCTATGATTGGCTAAAACAGGCTCTGATACCAAAACTGACGCAGCGGGTTAACAAAAAACTTGATATGTCGATGGAATTAGCAATCGGTGGATTAAATGCTGCCGAAAATGCCCAAATCTGTTGATCTCAAGAGATACTGGATTCTAGCTATCCTTAACACGTTGATCGCACACGATACCGTGATGAAGGATCTACGATTCTTTGACGTTGATCAAGCGCACTTGATTCCGTGAATCGGCTTCAACGTTCGTTGATTCGAGCGCACTCGAATGCCGAAGTGGAGATAGGAGATTTTCACTCGACTACCAATTTAAAGAAAGCACAAAGCAATCAAATGGAAATTTTATTCAATTTTCAAAAAAACCAAAACAAAAAATGTACAACACACCCGGTATTTATAGTAGATCACAACCCACGCTACAAATCTCATGCGAGTTAACATTCGCGGTTCACGACTCAGGAGCAATCGACCTACGACATAAAAAATGCATAGCACAAACGACTTAAGAAATAACGACACAAACAGTTCAAGCGACATACAACCTAAATCATCACAACAGCGACTTAACAAAGAACGACTCAAATCAAACTCTGGCGGTTCATCCTCTTGCGACTCATTGCATACGAAATGAAGGCGGAAACGACTTAGGCGAAATGGAGGCGGGAGCGATTTAGAGCATGGAGTTAAGTCGCGGTGGAGCAATTTTAAGGCATGGGATTAGGGTTAGGTCGTTCGCGACTCACTGGAATAAGTAGATGAGTCGTTCGTGACACATAATTCTCTCGCGCGCGGCAATGAGTCGTTCGCGACTCATGGTGGGGCGACTCACGGTGACGGCAATGAGTCGTTCGCGACTCATGGTGGGGCGACTTAGACTTAGGGTTTTGGAAAGAGGTGGGAAGTAAACTGTGAGTCGGGGTGGAAGATGAATCGTGGGTCGTGGGGGTTGAGTCGGCACGGTGATGAGTCGGGGTGGAAGATGAATCGTGGGTCGCGGGGGTTGAGTCGGCACGGTGATGAGTCGGCCGTGATTTTGGGGTAAACGCTTCATCACTTTGGCATTATTAGTTACCATGTTCTTTTATGCATCAGTCCAAGTGCTTATATTAGTGATAGATGCTTCACATCTAGTTTGAGTAGTTTGCCAAAATTTTAAACTATTAACTTCCATAAAAATTCGCATATGTGTTGACCAATAAGCATAATTAGAACCAATAAATAGTAGGGAACAAGCAGTTGATTGACCTTCTTGAAATATACTTGCCATATTTTTTTTAATCACGTGTTACAGTAAATTGAAATATCCTTGCTCTGATACCAAATGAAAGTCTGGTGGACTGTATATAATATGGCTTGTGTATAAGATAAGTGTGTGTATAGTGATATAAACAAATGTAAATGCTAAGTATAAAATTGAAGAACAAAAACAAGTACATCGGAGTTTTTATACTGGTTCAGACCTTCCGTCCTACGTCCAGTCCTGAAGCTTCCCTTTGGTATTTCACTAATCAATATATCTTATGTTCTACACAACATAGATATTGACTTCTAGTACAATTCTTCCTATAGTTTCCCTTGAGTGCTTGTGAGTGTAAGTTCTTGGATTTATAGGAAGCAAAGTTTATCAAAAATACATATTTTGGATGTAATTGATTGAGAATATGAAATCAATAATAACACAAGAGTTATAAGTACTTAAAGAAAATAAAGGGTGATGGTAGTTGTAAGTAAGTTCAATCTCAATCATTTGATATATTTATAGATAACAAAGAGTTGTATTTCAAGGAGTATGTCTTCTCGAAGAACTTTCTTTTGATCAAGAGTTGCAACTATAGGAGAGACATGAACATTTAAAATGAAAAGAAGTGATTGTTCAAAATAAGATAATTAAAACAATGTCAGACGTGTGACATATATTGTCAGACGTCTAAGACATTTCGGGGTTTTAATTTGAAATTTCTGTTAGATGTCTGACATTATGTCCCAGACATTTGAGACTATATTGTTTGTAAAATGTGAGTTTGGTTTCTAAAATTTGCTAAGTGTTTTGATGATATGATTTCGTGTGTGCTTATGATAACTTAAGGAGATTGTACAAGATATTCTAAGACCATGGTACAAATATATGACCTTACTTCAATAATATGATCTATCATTCTTCAGGATTGTCTTCACACTATGATATCGATGAACAAAAACAGTCATCTATAGTGGCCTAGAACCACTGTAAATGATAACAAAAGCGGTTCAGTAAACGTTGTATATTGACATGATATAAATAACAATGGCTTATTTATAACACCAAAAATCCGCTATAAAAATAATAGTTTGGCACTCTATTTCAGCTAAAGTAAGTATTTTATGGCTGTTTAATAAATGTTGTATATCAACGTCTTAAAAAAACAATGGCTTATTTACATTGAAAAAGTGCCGCTATGAAAAATAATCTTTTATAGCGCTTTTTTCCGCTATTGTAAATATTTTATAGAGGCTAATAAATGTAGTATATTGTGACAACCTGGATTTTTAATGTCTGTTAATTGGGTAATTAACTGATTTTAAATCATTGAAACGCTGATTTTATTAGTCGAACAAATAAAATTCTGATAATTAAAAAAATCTGGATATATATATATAACTCTACCATTTAAAATTCAAGGTAGAACACAATTGTGTAAAAATAAATATATACAAACTTTATGATGTTGATGATATATACATAAGTATATATAAATATACAAATATGTTAAAGCATGCCATATGAAATTTTATATATATATATATATGAAAATTCGTATAAGTGGGAATATATATATATATATATATATATATGTAAATGTATAATGACAAACTATACATAAGTAAATGTATATGTGATTATGTATGTATAGAGATGCTATATGAAATATAATATAGGAAAGAATAAATGTGAATATATGTAGATATGTATACATATATAATAATAAAAATATATACATGAGTATCTGTATATATATATGGGATATTGAGTGATAAAAGTGTAGGAAAGAGATATTCAAGCTTGTGATGTTAAAAATACATATAAAAATTATGCATATACATATAATCTAACTAGCATACATATAAATGTATATATGCAAGAAACATCATCATGGAAATATTAAATGCTAAGCATACAAATATTGTATCAGGTCAAAACAAATCAAAATCAAGTCAAGTGTATGAGATAACAAATCAAACTTTTCAAAAGAAACGATCTCATCCTACAGAAATCTACTGCCACATGGATTGTTTGCTTAAAACAGTTCATTTTTGCATAAGCTATGACCTGTTTGTTGAAAATATGAAGGCAGAAAAAAGAAGAAGAAAAAACTAAAAGCAAGTAGAATTCAAATCCAACTTAGTCAAAAGAAGTTCAGAGCAAAGATCAGTTTCAAGTTTCAAAATCTGGTTTCAGAGGATAAATGTGAGTAAACTTTACTCTTTTCATACTGTAAGCTATGATTATATGCTTGGTCATGGAATGGGATTGTTGTTCGTCATGTATGCTTAATGCAGAAACACAGATGCACTTATATATGTGTGTATACCTAGTGTTATAACCAGAGAAACTCACAGTGACATGTACATCATCTTTCTGCTCTATAATTTTTGAATAAAACTGTCGAGTCTAACTTCCAAAATTCCTGTCTCTAACTCTAGTTTGTTTTAAGCCGTGATGTAAAAAGAGAAACTGTTTGTTTTCTAGTGTTCTTTGTTTGAAAAATGGTTATAGTGGATAGTAACAAATATAGATAGAAAAAAGGAGTGATATACAAAGGGTAACCCAATATAGCAGGAAATTCAAACATTATAATTTGTGTTTTTGTTCGTAATATTGGGTTCAGCTTTGAAAATGATAAATTTTGGTGGTTGTTTTATGATTTTTAGTGGTGTAAATAATGAGATAATGGGAGAAGAACGTTTTTGGGTCGTTGATCAAATTCTGGCAAATGCATCAATGTTGGGGGTCGGGGTTTGGTCGAGAGGAAGCGGTGGAGATGGGGAGTAGAGGAAAATGGTGCGAGATTCCCTGGCAAAGTAGGGTGTCGAGATGAGGTGGAAATAGGGTTTTGGGGCAGTTTCGGGTTGCCTCGGTTACGAGGCAATGGCGGCATGGGGGAAACAAATGCGATGTGAGCATGTGGAGAAGGAAGTGGAGGCAAGGTTAGCGAACCTCTGAGCAAAGACTGGTGGTGAACGATGAAGAGTTTTACGGTGGTCCATTTCGTGCAGTTTTGTGTCAAAGGGGTAAATTATGAAGCAGGGGTAGAATTGTAATTCTGGGTGGTCAGGTGGACGGAGGGGTTCATTGTTGATTAGTCGGAGGTGTCGATGTTGGTCGGAGCGACATCGTTGCGACATGCACGTGCACGCTCTTCAACGTGTCGGCCTTTGTTCTGCTGTAGAACAGGTTAGTGATAGAAGAGGAGAGAAGAGACGGGTTTCGTGGATCGGGATTTGGGTTGGGCCGGCTATTTTAAAAAAAATGATAAAAGGTAAGTTACGAAGCTTTAAAATAAAAATGTATTAACAAAGTTTTTAAACAAAAACAAGGAAATAAACAAGTTTTTTTTCCAAAACAATTTTTCTCACCAATTCTTTTAAATGTTAAATGTTTTACTTAAATATTATTTTGTTAAAGATTATATAAATAATTTATTTTAACTTAAATTAATTAAGCTTAGAAATTATATTATTTAAATTAATTCTTGAGTTTATTTAAATAAAGTTTAAATAATGTAATTAAGTGGATGGATAAGGAAAATAAAATGTTTTAAACTTTTGATTAATCAAGGTCTCAGGTGATTTTATAATTAATAATTAATTCCAAATGGTTAATTAAAATAAAATAAATGGCTTGTAATTAGTTAATGTTAATTAAGCAAGATTACAACTAATTCATTTTATTTTTAAAATTTATTAATTGGATAATTGTGGTCTAATTAATCATTCTTATGGATGATTAACTTGAATTGAATGCTTTGGATTGTTTAATATCTCTAGTATGTTAAATTGTGATATTCTGTGATATGAAATAACCAGAAATAAACAGTTGAGTATAAAATGTGAGACATTTTATTTGAACAGAATTATGACAAAATTCTTTGACATTTTGAAGTAGAATTGTTTTGGCTTAAAAAATGGCATTTGGATTCGAAGAGATCGAGGTCGGATATCAGCGATATCCGGAACCATCTCGATTAGTAACTACTATAATTCTTTATAGATTTGATTATAGAATCAAATAAGCTGGATGGAATAAATTAAGTAAACTTGGCTATTTAAACTAAGTAACGGTACTTAGATATTATTTTGTGGAAAAAATGTTTGGATATAACAAAATAAAACTCATAGTGATGAACGAGTTACCTGGGTTTTCAAAGAAGCTTTACAACTTTAGTATTTCATATTAAATGGGTTTACTCACGCTGATTTCCAGCCTGACTCGGGTGTTACTTTATTATAATGCTCAGGTCAGAACAAGTATTACAGATTTTTAGGTTAAGACATTTTGGAGCTCAGGAGACGAGCTGGATGGTAGGGACGTATTGATTATATTCCACTGCGAAGTAAAGATTGTCTAGACTGGATTTAGGGACAGGTTATTATAACTGTCCAGTTTATTTGAGACATTTACAACTTTCTTTGTGTAAATATTGTTACTTGTATATTATATTTTGATCCACTACGATTGTGAGTTCTATACTATTGTTTTTCTGTTCTTCTTCAACCTCTTTTCTACTTCCTCTAACAGTCTGGTATTTTTGGCATTTGAATTGTTCAGCACTTCTACAGTGAACGTGTTACTGTCGAAATTTTTGGGGTCAAAAATTTTGGACCGTTACATTTGGTATCGGAGCTGAAGGTTAAGCGAGAACCTTGGCTCTGGTGGGAATTACTCATTTGAATAGGGTCAGTAGTACCCTAGAATGAGTTGAGCGTATTATATGAGGGCATACTTGTTATTTTCTTATATAATGATTTTAAAAAACGGTTTTAAAAACGATTTGCATATAAGCTTATATTTTGATATATAAAGCAATAGTTTTCTCATTAATATAATATATTAAGATAATTGGTTGTTGTATCTTTATAAAGGATGGTTATTATAGAATAAATAAACAATGATAAAGCAGAATGAAATGTTTTATGTAACAATTTAGACGAGTATGACTTATAAATTGAAAAGGACTTAAATTGTGAAGTTTTAAAATCTACGTCCAGAAAATTTGAAATTATTTCAAAGTGTTAAAAGATATAATAAATAATATTATTTAGAATATTTTTGAATGTAGGAATCTTATTTTAAAACAAGAGTTGTTTAATTTTTTTAAAGGAATTTGTTTTGAATTAAAAACCAAGAATGGATTAAAATTTAAAAGTGAATTGATATGTAGATGGGGTAAACATATATATATATATATATATATATATATGTGTGTGTGTGTGTGTGTGTGTGTGTGTGTATGATATCAAAGTTGATTTGAAATAAATAATAAGTGTTGAATTCTAATTTCCTTGAGAATGAGATGTAAAAACCCAAAGAGGAATAAGTTTTTGAACTTATAAGCGGAAGGGATATTGATAAGAAGTTTAAAATTTGAAATGGAGGATTCAAATTGAGTAAGGTTGACTGGATTAGATGAAATTGAGATTTAACTTAGGGAAGTTAAATGGGTTGAATTGAAAAGGGAGTTATGTGTGATCTCAATACGGGTTTGAGTTCTGCAAATTGGTAATGGATGCTATTGATGGATGTTTTAGATAATTTGGTTGTTTATTTACTTTGACATATCCTACTATCATCGTGTTATTATAGATAATCATTGAAACTGTGAATTGGATTATTTAAAATAAATTAAGAAGTGGATTGAGATAATATATACCCATTGCTGAAAATAAATGGAAATAAAACTTTAATTTGAAATTATTTAAATGATTTTGATTTTTAGAAATAAAATTGAAATTATGGAAATGGCATCACTTTGAACCTAAAATTTAAATGTTAGAAATAAACTTGTCAACTGAAATTATTTAAGAATTGGGTTTTAAAAATTTACAGTACAATTGGGTAATCAATTGAATTTTGAAAATTGATTTGTTTAAAAGTTTTGAAATCTTACTTGAACCTTGAAATAAGTTAAGTAAAAGTAATTTAAATGAATAGTAGAAATTTGGACTCGGAATTAAATTGTTTAAAGACTTAGGTTGTTAAATTGAAAATAAAGGTTAATTTGATTTAAGGGATTAAGTCAACATTTGAAAATTTAACTCGAATTTGTATAAATTGAGTTGATTTAAAAATTGAAATGGAATTAATTCAAAGGTGGAATTGAAATGAATTAATCGGAATTTGAAATTGAAATTGAATCAATTTAATGGGAATGGAAATTGAGATGGGTTGAAATGAGAGATTAGGGGATTGAATAGTTTGGCTCTGAACTATTTTCAAACAAATTATTTTAATATAAATCGTTTTGAATCTATTCCCTCAAATATTTAGACTATTATGATTACTATACAAACCTTTTTTTTTAAACTCAAACTATCTTATATTAACTAATCACTATTTTACAACTACTTTACAATTAATTACTATTTTTCAACTATTTTGCAACTAACTAACTATTCTACAACTATTTAACTATTTTATAACTACTTATCTATTTACAACTATTTTACAACTAATATCTATTTTACAACCACTTAACTATTTTAATCTTTTCAAGCTATTTTCTAAATTTCAAACTGGTTAGAGTAGAAACTGTTTATAATTAAATACCAATTGAGATAAGAATTGAAGTGATAACCCAAATGGAAATTGAAGCAATTGTGAATAAGTGAATAAAAATAAAAATAAAGTGGATAAAAATAAAATTGATTTAGCTAATAATCAATGAAGATAAATACGTAGGATATACGTATTTTATTCTATTCGCATAATGATTTGATCTAGATTCGAGCATAGAATTTCGAGATAGTATATCGATCCGAGATGGGATTTTTCACTCGATTTTCGACGAAGAACCCTGGATATGGATTTTTGATTGATTCTGGAAATTCTCTATCATAGTTATGGCTATGCAAGGAGAATGACGGTTTCTGATCAAGAAACCAGATCTGATTCTGCACTAGGATGTCGGGTGGACGATACTTGTTCGGAAGTGAAATTGTGTGATCGAGAGAGCGATCGGATTTGTTATGTCATGCGGATGATATATGTACATCGTACGTGCTTGAATGAAATAAATATTGAAAATTTTGAAAAGAAATGTAAAATGATTTTTGAAATAGAAAAGTATATTTAGAAAAATATATGATGAAAAAGAGTGGAAGTTGGATATCACTATAACTTGAATTCACTTTTTGAAGAGTACGTAAGGTGGTAAATAACTTTATAAAGAAAATCAAACTTAAATATTTGATTTGGAAAAATGAAGTACGTATATATTTTTTATGTGATAAACACCCCTTGTTGAATCTATAACCAAAAGAAAAGATCTTGAAAAATATTTGAAGTATAAAAAGGAATTTATATAAGTAGAAAGTGATCCAAAAATATTTTGTTCTAGTTAAAAGAATAAACTTATATATATATGTGTGTGTGTGTGCGTGATTTTATGGAATTGGGAAAAAGGTTTTTGGAACCCATTGATTTTGAAGGGCTTTTGATTTTGGAATAAAGCAAATTTTGGGAATTCGGAAATCCAAGTTTGGGAACTATCGATTTTGAGATATCGATTTTGTGAAAATGGGATTTATATGTGATACATATAAGAGTATGATTTGGAAGATACTATATATGTATAGTATAAAATGTTTTAAGAATGCTATGGGGGAAAAGGCGCTCCCGTTTAGAGTTGAAGCTTGTAGTAGGAGATCCACGGGGTGGTTCTACCTTGAGCCCTATGGGGGGTTCTAAATTTTGATCCGAGAGGACATCCGGACTAAACTGTAGTTCCTGAGGATTTTGGTTAAGGTAGCGAAAGTCAAGGTTGCTGATGCCTACAGAGACATTGGGGTTATGCTGTGACGGTAGTGTAACTCGGTGTAACTACGATCTATTGCATTCCATAGCATAAGTCGAGGGGTAGTGATTGCCTAAACTCTATGTTTGATTTTGCTGGAAGAGCGACGTAACATCGGTAGACTGCGATCTATGAGGACATAGCAAAAGTCGTGTGGAAGTGAGTGCATACATGCTACATTAGGACTCGACTGATGTAGTCTGCGATATATATGGTGAAGCTTCATTTGGAAGCAGAATTCGAGGGCGCTGATGCCTACAGTTACATGGTTTTTGCCATGATGGTAACATAACCCTGGGTGTAGCTGCGACCTGTGGCAGTTCCATGGTGTAATCGAGGGGTGTGGATGCCTACAGTTTTCTATGGTTTCGTCAGGATGGCGACGTAATCATCGGGCTAACTGCGACCATAGAGGGGGTGATGATTTCCAGAGCATTCTCACAAAAAAAATGTTTTTTACATTCTCAAAAAAATATTTTCTATATTTTCACAAAAAGTTGTTTTCTAAATATTTTCACTGGGTGCTGAAAATGGGTCTGCTAAGTACTTATAGATTTTCAGTCCAACGTATGACCGAATTTCTATGAGAACAAGGATGGACTCGTTGAAACATCGAGTTATAAAAAGTATTCTTATAAAACTATTTTGCTAATATTATGTAGATTATTAAAGTGTTTTAAAAATTTAAATAAAAAGAGTTAAGAGTTAAAAACGTTTAAAGAATAATATAACTGATAATAAACACTGTAATAAAATTCTTGCTTCGTTCTTTTTCGAGGATGAAAAGTTCTAAAGGGGGGAGGAATGTAACAACCCGGATTTTTAATGTCTGTTAATTGGGTAGTTAACTAATTTTAAATCATTGAAACATTAATTTTATTATTCGACCAAATAAAATTCTGATAATTAAAAAAATCTGGATATATATATATATATATAACTCAACCATTTAAAATTCAAGGTAGAATACAATTGTGTAAAAATAAATACATACAAAACTTTATGATGTTGATGGTATATACATAAGTATATATAAATATACAAATATATTAAAGCATGCCATATGAAATTATATATACATACACACACACACAGATATATATATATTTATATATATGAAAATTCGTATAAGTGGGAATATATATATATATATATATATAAATGTATAATGACAAACTATACATAAGTAAATGTATATGTTATAATGTATGTATAGAGATTCCTATATGAAATAAATTATAGGAAAGAATAAATGTGAATATATGTAGATATGTATACATATATAATAATAAAAATATATACATGAGTATGTGTATATATATGGGATATGGAGTGAGAAAAGTGTAGGAAAGAGATATTCAAGCTTGTGATGTTAAAAATACAAATAGAAAGTATACATATACATATAATCTAACTAGCATACATATAAATGTATATATGCAAGAAACATCATCATGGAAACATTAAATGCTAAGCATACAAATATTGTAGGTCAAAACAAATAAAAATCAAGTCAACTGTATGAGATAACAAATCAAAATTTTTCAAAAGAAAAGATCTCAGCCTACAGAAATTTGCTTCCACATGGATTGTTTTCTTAAAACACTTCCATCCTCTATTTTTGCATATGCTATGACCTATTTGTTGAAAAAATGAAGGCAGAAAAAGAAAAAGAAGAACAAAAAACTAAAAGCAAGTAGAATTCAAATCCAACTTAGTAAAAAGAAGATCAGAGCAAAGATCAGTTTCAGTTTTCAAGTTTCAAACTCTGGTTTCAGAAGATAAAGGTGAGTTAACTTAGCTCTTTTCATACTGTAAGCTATGATTATATGCTTGGTCATGGAATGGGAGTGTTTTTCGTCATGTATGCTTGATGCGGAAACACATACGCACTTATATATGTTTGTATACCCAGTGTTATAACCAGGGAAACTCACAGTGACATGTACATCATCTTTCTGTTCCGTAAATTTTGAATAAAACTATCGAGTCTGACTTCCAAAATTCCTGTCTCTCACTCTAGTTTGTTTTAAGCCGTGATTTAAAAAGAGAAATAGTATGTTTTCTAGTGTTCTTTGTTTGAAAAATGGTTCTAGTGGATAGTAACAAATATAGAGCATAAAAGGAGTGATATATAGAGGGTAACCCAATATAGCAGGAAATTCAAACATTGTAATTTGTGTTTTTATTTGTTTAATTGGGTTCATCTTTGAAAATGATAAATTTTTTGTGGTTGTTTTATGATTTTTAGTGGTGTAAATAACGAGATAATAGAAGATGAATGTTTTTGGGTCGTGATCAAATTACTGCAAATGCGTCAATGTTGGGGGTCGGGGTTTGGTCGAGAGGAAGCAGTGGAGATGGGGAGTAGGGGAAAATGGTGCAAGATTCTCTGGCGAAGTAGGGTGTCGAGACAAGGTGGAAGTTGGGTTTTGGGGTAGTTTTCGGTTGTCTCGGTTACGAGGCAATGGCAGCATGGGGGAAACAAATGTGATGTGCACATGTGGAGGAGGAGGTGAAGGCAAGGTTGGCGAACCTCTGAGCAAAGACTGGTGGTGAACGGTGAGGTGTTTTACGGTGGTCCATTTTTGTGCAGTTTTGGGTCGAAGGGGTAAATTGTGAAGCAAGGGTGGAACTGAAATTATGGGTGGTCAGGTGGACGGAGGGGGTCGTCGTCGATTGGTCGGAGGTGTCGATGTTGGTCGGAGCGACGTCCTTACGGCGTGCACGTGTACGCGTTTCAGTGTGCCGGCCTTTGTTCTGCTGTAGAATAGGTTAGAGATAGAAGAGGAGAGAAGAGAGGGGTTTTGCGGATCGGGATTTGGGTTGGGTGGCTATTTTAAAATAAAATGATAAAAGGTAAGTTACAAGGCTTTAAAATAAAAATGTTTTAACAAACTTAAAAAAAACAAGGAAATAAACAAGTTTTTTTTCCAAAACAAATTTTCTCACCAATTATTTTAAATGTTAAATGTTCTACTTAAATATTATTTAGTTAAAGGTTATATAAATGACTTATTTTAACTTAAATTAATTAAGCTTAGAAATTATATTATTTAAATTAATTCTTGAGTTTATTTAAATAAGTTTAAATAATGTAATTAAGTGGATGGTTAAGGAAAATAAAATGTTTTAAACTTTTAATTAATCAAGGTCTTAAGTGATTTTATAAGTTAATAATCAATTCCAAATGGTTAATTAAAATAAAATAAATGGCTTGTAATTAGTTAATGTTAATTAAGCAAGATTACAACTAATTTATTTTATTTCTAAAATTTATTAATTAGATGATTGTGGTCTTGTTAATCTTGCTTATGAAAGATTAAATCGAATTGAATGCTTTGGATTGTTTAATGTCTCGAGTATGTTAAATTGTGATATTATGTGATATGAAATAACCTGAAATGAACAGTTGAGTATAAAATGTGAGACACTTTATTTGTGATGGAATTCTTATGTGAATGTTGACATTTTGAAATAGAATTGTTTTGGCTTAAAAGATGGCATTTGGATTCGAAGTGATCAGGGTCACATATCAGCGATATCCGGAACCACTTCGATTAGTAACTACTATAATTCTTTATAGATTTGATTATAGAATCAAATAGGCTGGATGGAATAAATTAAGTAAACCTGGCTATTTAAACTAAGTAACGATACTTAGATATTATTCTGTGAAAAAAATGTTTGGCTATAGCAGGATAAAACTCGTAGTGATGAACGAGTTACCTGGATTTTCAAAGAAGCTTTGCAACTTTAGTATTTCATATTATATGGGTTTATTCACGCTGGTTCCCAGTCTGACATGGGTGTTACTTTATTATAATGCTCGGGTCAGACTGTGTATTATAGATTTTCAGGTTAAGACGTTTTGGAGCTCAGGAGACGAGCTGGATGGCAGGGACGTATTGATCATATTCCGCTGCGAAGTAAAGACTGTCTAGACTGGATTTAGGGACAGGTTATCATAACTGTCCAGTTTATTTGAGAATGATTGTACTCTGATGTATTGTATATAAATTGACATTTACAGCTTTCTTTGTGTAAATGTCGTTATTTTGTACATTATATTTTAATCCGCTGCGACTGTGAGATTCTGTGCTGTTGTTTTTCTATTTTTCTTCGACCTCATTTCTTCTTACCCTAACAGTCTAGGATTTCCGGCATTCGAATTGTTCGGCACTTCTACAGTGAACGTGTTAGTGTCGAAATTTTCGGGGTCGAAAATTTCGAGCCATTAGATATATCGACATCCTATAATAGATATTGAATTATTCATGACACAAAAAAGCACTATTAATTTTTTTTTACTGTGGATAATGCTTTTTTTGTAAGCTTTATATAATGTTTTTTAAGTGCTATGGTTTATTTTTTGCACTTTTAAAATCTATTACATCCCTATAAATCACGACAGTCAATACATATCAAAATGCCGTGTTAAGAATATTTGTAAAACATAAATTCATTTAGATAATGAAAAATCATAGAATATGTTAAACATAATGATATCGCGTTGTATTAAACAAACTAGATATTCGTACACATAAGATTTCATAGTTTTAACTACATAATATTCTACAGTATATGTACACCAAAAACAAGTAGCTGGTATTTGCATTAAAAAGAAGAAATATCTCAAATCTTTCATTTTCTCACCTCCAAATGAAATAAATATGTCCAATAGAAAGGAATATGAATATGAATATGAATAAAATTGAAAACTGTAAACTTGGTCAGTTTCTATAAATGCATTTAATTTTTATTGATGTGTTTAGTTTTACTCAAACTTGATTAACATAGTTAACTTTTTGTAGTTAGTTTTTGTAAAGTTGGTTAATTTTTATAAAAATTCAATTTAGCTAAATTTCTGTAAAACATATTGATAATATACGAATGGAGAAAGTTCTGTATGAACGTGGGTGTGTGTATTATGATAATATATATTGAGTTTGTCCACACAACATAAGTCAAACAACAGGGATAATGACTGATATAAAAAATAATTGTGTATCTATATAGAATATAAGTTAAATAAGAGGACAAATTAATATGAATTGTCTGAAATAGAAAGGAGGGCCTAGTATGTGGAAACTATATTATATATCTTAGGCAAGCTAAAAGAACTTATACAGAGATTATTTTGTCAAATGCGTGCAAGTAACCATTTTAATTATAATCTCATTTTGCCCAATTTTATGGACGTATACCACAGATAGATGATGCTAATACTGTTAACGAAATGGTTACTTTAATATAACAGTTTACAAAGTAAAAAATTAGAGAGAAAAAATGTATTATGCGCTTTGTAAATGCCTGAATGCAGCTCTACGTAATCTACGAAACAGAGGTTAAAAAATGTCCAGAAACAGTGTTAATTAGGACTTGAAAATAAGTCCTGCAAGTGAAGTAATTGTTATTTATAGCAACTTCATAGGTTATGACAACATGCTCATGCAAATATAAATGTTAAAATCTTGAATGCATAGTTGGCATATCTGGATTACGCTAACAATTTAAAAAGGGACAGAGTGGATATACAATGCATGCTACTAGTAAGAACCTAAAGACTATTTTTTTGAGCTAAACCAAGCAACGATAATTAGATAACCTAAACTCATAAGTTTGCAATTAGAGAAGAAAAAAACCTACAGAAATGAAAGCAATTTAAATCCCGACTTGGCTTAGAAGGTACTCAAATACTAATTTTCCTAATGAACTAATAATGAGTGCAGAAAGTGATGAGATAACTAGCGCCGGTACAAGCGAGAATGCTAGTAGGATATCGTAAGCATAGGAGTAAGCTTTAGGGCAAGCAGACTTGGAAATCTTGGAATAACTAGTTGACTTGCACTTTTGAGGACTGCCAAAGCTCTAGTGCAGCAGTATCTGGGTGATCCAAATCCAGAGAAAGCACTTTTACATGCTACATCCGTCTTTCACTTCAAGCCATGTTGGACATACCAGGTTAAAATCGCTCAGGCAACCAGCATTAGCGCAGTTGCCACTAAACACCAAAATTAGCCACTATGTGAAGGAGCTCAAAGAGAAGAAGAAGCAACTAGTTTCAAAACATGACGAGGTTGTTGCTGTAGAAACTATATGTGCAGTAAATTTCATACGTACAATGATTGATAACCCAGTGAACAGCTGTGTACTACTACTGTTTTCAGACTAATTCCAGGTGTGAATTTCTTGATGCGTGCAACTTTTGTAGTTACCTTTTGAACAACGATATGTTTACAATCTGCAAAATGGCCGTAAGATATAAAATGTTGACGATATGCATATAATTTGCAAAATGGCCCTAAGATATAAGATGAAACTAGCTATTTTTTTCCACTTATAACTTAATGTATGTCACCGTAAATTCTTCCAAAGTGAAGTTTGTCTAGTACAGCATCAATGATGAATTCATTATATTGCACCAGTTAAATTTTACTGTTTTTTTCAACTGAATTCCAAACATAAACATAATCATGCATGCCACATATGATGTCTGCATAAAAACATAATTTGTAACCTTAAAGTCTTACGGTGTAGGAAAATGGAGTAACAAAGACTGAAAAATATTTCCAAACTGGTTGGAACCTGTTAGTTTTAGCAGAGGAAGAAGACACTACAAATTATGAGAAAGAGATAGAAAGAAAACTGAACTTTCTTCATATTAAAACAAAATGAATAATACGTCTTAAATAAGCAAAATCTAATGACCAAGTCTAACAATGCCTAAGATAGTGGATCACAATTGACTCAAATAGAAACGTAAAAAACTCCTAACCAATAGCTAAAAAACAGCAAACTGAATTGACGAATTCTTCCTAGAAGCATGCTAACAAACTCTGACTTATTCTGCATGAATACGTGTACTGCATGAGGCTCGAATTACATTTCAACACCTCCTCTTAATTCAAGCTCATACATGCCAATCTTCTCCAAAAAGAACTGATGCTTGACTTGAGTCAAAGCCTTTGTAAACAGATCAGCATGTTGATCATTTGTGCCACAGAATCTCAGAACCAATTTCTCCTCGGCACTAACTTCCTTATGAAATGATACTGAACTTCTATGTGCTTGGTCCTTGCATGGAAAGCTGGGTTCTTGGTCATAGTTATAGTCGACTTGTTATCACACCAAAGCTCAATTGCACCTTCTTGCTTACAGCACAAGTCTTTTAGCAGTTTTCTTAACCAAATAGCCTGCCTTGCTGCTGCACCAGCAGCTACATATTCGGCTTCAGACGAAGATAAAGCCATTGTGTCTTACTTCTTAGAACCCCATGTGATAGCTCCTGAGCCAAGACTAAACACAGACCCAGATGTACTCTTTTTGTCATCCAAGCAACCTGCCAGTCACTGTCAGTATACCCAATTAACTTGAAATTTTCAACATTTTCATAGAGAATTCCAAGCTTAATTGAGCCAGCAACATATTTCAGAATCCTTCTTACTGCTCCAAGATGCTGCTTAGTTGGAGAATGCATGTAACGTGACACTATACTCACACTATGAGCTATGTCAGGCCTTGTGTGTGTGAGATAGTTTAAACCACCAATTAAGCTTCTGAAAATCTTCTCATTTGCTTTCTCTGTCCTATCCTCTCTCTAAAGCTTCTCGTTTGTATTCATTGGAGTTCTTGTTGGTGCACACTTCTCCATTGAGAACTTCTTCAATAAATCCTCTGCATACTTCCTCTGGCACAGAAATATTCCATCTTCTCCTTGCCTTACTTCTAGACCCAAGAAGTATTGAAGCAATCCAAGGTCTGTCATTTCAAATTTCTCCATCATTGCTGCCTTAAACTCACTTAGCAATTTCTAAGAAGAGCTGAAATAAATGATGTCATCCACATAGAGACAGACCACTATGAAGCCATTCTTGCTTTCCTTCTTCACATAAAGAGTTGGCTCATTTTCACTTCTCTCAAACTGATTTTGAAGAAAGAATGAGTCAATCTTGTTGTACCAGGCTCTTGGAGCCTGTTTCAACCCATATAATGCCTTTTTTTAGCTTGTACACCTTGTCGTCCTCACCTTCTTTGACAAAGCCAAGTGGTTGTTCAACAAAAACTTCTTCCTGCAAGTCTCCATTGAGAAATGCAGACTTAACATCTAGCTGAAACACTTCCAGTTTCCATTGAGCTGCCAATGCCAACACCACTCTTACAGTTTCAAACCTTGCTACTGGTGAAAACGTCTCCTCAAAATCAATCCCTTCTTGTTGAGAATACCCCTTAGCAACAAGCCTTCCCTTGTGCTTTTGAACACTCCCATCTATGTTGAACTTGGTTCTGAACACCCATTTCAATCCAATGACATTCTTCCCTTTAGGAAGATTCATCAACTCCCAAGTCTCATTCTTCTCAATGGACCTGATCTCATCTCTCATTGCATTATGCCATTCATCTTCTTTCTCAGCTTCCTCAAAACTGACAGGATCTGTGGCCAATAGTGCAAAGTCACAGTTTTCGTACAAGTCAGTTAATAACCTGTATCTCCTTGGCGTTGAACCACTTGATGAGTCAGATGATGACGAGCTGGAGGGAGACAATGAGCCCTGACTTGATGATGATGGTGTGGAAGGAGGACTAGGAGTGTGATTATCATTCTTTGGCACACTTGGATCCTCCTCTAAACCATTAAAGCCCATTGATTTCTGCTTTTCCTTCCAATTCCAGCCTGCATCTTCATCAAATACAACACTCTACTGACAATGATCTTGTCAGTGAGAGGGTTATACAGTCTATATTCCTTGGATTGAGTAGAATAGCCAATGAATACACATTTAACAGATTAATCATCTAGCTTAGACCTCAAATCGACCAATTCATAAGCTGTACAACCAAAAATTCTCAAATGACTTACAGAAGGTTTCTTTCCTCTCCAAGCTTCCAATGCTGTTCTGTTCAAGACTGCTTTTGTGGGAGAAATGTTGAGGATATACACAGCTGTCGCCACAGCTTCACACCAAAACTTGTTTGGCACATTTCTTGCTTTGAGCATACTTCTTGCCATTTCAACCACTGTTCTGTTCTTCCTCTCGGCTACTTCATTTTGCTCAAGAGTGTATGGTGCAGTAAGTTCTCTCCTTATTCCATGCTCCTCACAAAATGTGATAAACTCATTTGACAAGAATTCACTGCCTCTGTCTGTTCTCAATGCTTTTACAGACAAACCAGACTGTTTTTCAACCATAGCCTTAAAAATCTTAAAGCTATCAAATGCTTCAGATTTAGCTTCAAGAAAATAGACCCAGCTCATTCTACTGTAATCATCTGTGATGAGCAAGAAATACTTACTTCTACCGAGTGACATTGTCTTCATTGGACCACATAAATCTGCATGAAGTAGCTCAAGACACTCTCTTGCTCTCCATGCTTTGCCCGTTAGAAATGATCCTCTTGATTGCTTCCCATAAATGTAACCTTCACATAGCTCAAGCTCTCTAGTTTTGGGCAATCCTAGCACCATATCTTTGGAATGCAGCAACTTCAATCCTTGCATGTGTAGATGGCCATACCTTAGGTGCCAGAGCTTGGCATCATCATCTCCCTTGACTGTCAAAGCTTTGCTCACATGGCTTGACAAGTCTAGAGGGAACATTCTGTTTCTTCCCATTTGAATCTTTACAACAATTTCTTTGGTTTTCTTCTCACAGATTAGACAAGACTCATTCTAAAACTGCACACGATATCCAGAGTTTAGAAGTTGACCAACACTGAGAAGGTTATGAGCTAATTTTGGCACATACTGCACACTACAAAGAAGTTTGGTGTTGCCTTGCTCAGTTGTAATTGCAATCGTGCCCCTGCCTTCAACTTCAAGTTGATTTCCATCACCCAGCCTCACTTTGCTTTTGGCTGACTCATCCAGCTCTCTGAACATTGACTTGGCACTTGACACATGGTTTGAGCACCCACTGTCAACATACCAGACACCACAACCTACATCACTGCTTGATGCATTTTGTGCCAAGAACAGTTTCTCTTCTTGCTCCACAATGTTAGACTTTTGCCCACCTTTCTGTTCATCCTCCTCTTTCTTCCAACAGCTGGCTTCTTTATGTCCCGCCTTCTTGCAATAACAACATTTGAGAGGACTTTTGTAATTTTGAGAAGGCTGATCTCTTCCCTCATTACTTTGTCCCCTTCCACGGCCTCTTCCTCTTGAGCCTCCCTTGCCTCTGCCTCTTCCTGAATTCTGTTGGAATCTTTCTTTGTTTGAAGACTCTCCTTTTGCTTAGAAAGCCTTCTCTTCTTTCTTGTCTTCTCCTCTGGACTGTCTCTCTTCATGTGCTTGAAGAGATCCCATGAGTTCATCAAACGTGTAGGTCTCCATATCCTTGGATTCCTCAATTGCAGTTACAACATGATCAAACTTCTTTGTAAGGCTTCTTAAAACTTTACTCACCACTTGCTGAGTTTTGACATCCTTTCCATATGACCTCATCTGGTGCACAGTGCTGGACGCTCTGGAAAGGTATTCTTGAACTGTCTCTTTATCCTTCATTTGAGAAGTTGCAAACTCCTTTCTCAATGATTGTAATATGACAGCAATCACCTTCTTGTCTCCCATATACTCTTGCTTAAGAGTACTCCATGCTTCTTTTGCTGTAGAAGCTGCTGCAATGCATGGAAACACTTCATCATCAAGTGCTTGTTGAATGATGAAAAGTGCTTTGGCATCTTTCTTTCTTTTCTCCCTCAACGGCTGGTCTGACCCCTCAGTTCCATTATTTTCAAAGCCACTCTCAACAGTATTCCACAACTCCTATGATTTGAAGAGAGTCTTCATTTTTAGGCTCCAAAAATGATAATTCACGCCTTTGAAGATAGGCAACTGATTTAGTGAACTCCCATTCCCATTGTTGTTCTGCATGATGAACGATTCACTAACAGACTTGTGTTTCCCTTGTGTTTGCTCTCTCACACGAAACACTTACCAAACCCAAGAATTCTCTCTAGCTCTGATACCAAATGTTAGTTTTAGTAGAGGAAGAAGACACTACAAATTGTGAGAAAGAGATAGAAAGAAAACCGAATTTTCTTCATATTAAAACAAAATGAATAATACGTCTTAAATAAGCAAAATCTACTGACCAAGTCTAACAATGCCTAAGATAGTGGATCACAATTAACTCAAATAGAAACGTAAAAAACTCCTAACCAATAGCTAAAAATAGAAAACTGAATTGACAAATTCTTCCTAGAAGCATGCTAACAAACTTTGACTTATTCTGCATGAATACGTGTATTGCATGAGGCTTGAATTACATTTCAACAGAACCGACGCACTATTTGAATTCTGCCTCTCCTATACTCCTACTGTGTTATCTAAAGGGTGAAGTATGTTATGTCTTCTCTTAGAGGTCCAAAGGTTGAAGTATGTTATGCTAGAGAATATGAAGTTTGGTTCAAAGAAGAAAAAAATTTAGCCATCTTTTTGGGTTAATATACCTGGAGAAGAGCATATCAAGAAACTTAAACCTGCCTTGGATTAAAAAGGAAGAAAAGTTGGAGAGGAATGGTTCACAACAATCAACATTGAGAATGCATTAAATAGGTACCATGAATCTACAGAAAAAGCAAGAATTAAAGCGTTGTACTTATTAAGAGAACTTTCTGGAGAAACGCAGACTACATTTAACATCCTTGTCTCTTCCATGCTGTTTGTCATAGCCAAATCACTTTTTGGTCATATTAGTGAAGGTAGGAGAAGGGGATGGGTGTTTCCTAACCTGTACAAATTCCAAAATCCTAAGGATAGAAGTTTGGATACTAAATGAAACACTTAAGCTAAGAGATTTTCTTCTTGTTGGTTTGATGATGCGCAAGGAAGCGCAATAAAATATACTATTAGAAAGCATTGCATATTTGCTTTCTTTGTTTCTTTTAACTAGACCAAATGGTGATGTCACTTAGCATCACCTTTGGTGATACTAATTGACACGTCACAAACTCAAGAAGTCATAGTTCGTCATAAGTCATTGCTAACCTGTATATTATCTACTTAATTGATTCATTTTAATATATTTATGCGCATTCAGTTTTTGAACATCATTTACTAATTATTTTCTACATGACAAGAAGAAGCATAGACATGCACATGGACATGACAACAAAAACATAACCAAATTCACAAAAAAAATTCAATTTTAACCAGCTTCTTTCCCTGCTTTGGAACTCCATATGTTAAGTAAGTAAGAAAACCTTTAAGCTTTTTTAATAACTACCTATATGGAAAAAAAATACTTAATAGAAAAACAATATGCTCATTTATTTATGGTTATTCAATTCAATTAAAAGTGGGAACGAAAGATGATTCAGAGTTGTAAACATAAGCATAATAAATGGAGTAAACAATATGATTATGGGCACGTTTACATTTCATGGTACAACATATAAAGTAAGAATTAAAATCTGGCAGGTAACGTATTCTTTGAATTTTCACAGGAAGACCAAGGATATGCTAAAAATATAATGTTCCAGAACTTAGCATTGCACAACGTCACAAACCCTATCATTATAGAACAAAACTACTATGACTCACTGACTCTAGAGGTCCATGCCATGACCAAGTAAATAACTTCAATAAATATCTCTATTTTCACTTCATGCTTAAAAGACTTGATTTGTAAAAGTTTGTTCCTGCTCATGATAGAAATCAGCTCTAGAAGTACTAGTGTATTAAAACTTTACAGGAATGAGTGTATAAAAGAATACTCACGAACATTAACTTTATAACAAACACAATATCTTCTCAAAGCTTCACTAAAACTCAATGTTTTTATAATTATGAGAATGTATCTTCTGAAGTGTTGAATTGAAGTATAACAGAGAGTGGTAAATCATCTGAAGCCGTTGATCTTCGATCCTAGGCTCAGCATATATTCTTTATTAATAAAGCAGATCTGGGCTTCACTTCATTCTAGCCCAATAGCCAACATAGCAATCTTATATAATGTAATCACGGTTGTAACAAAATTATTATCGAATTATCATTCTTGTTCAATACTCTCTGTACAATCTTTATACATCAATAAAAATTCATTTTCACCTTTTCATTTAAATTCTCATATGGTATCAGAGCATAGTGTCTAACAGCACTGAAAGATCCAACAGTAAGAGAAAACCCATCAGAAAATCATCAGTTGAGTTCTATACTTCTCTCTCATCAAATTAAATATCATCATCTGAGACGAAGACTCAAGACAATCACATCTGCCTCGCCAGCTTGTTTTTTTAAAAAAAAATTCTGGCTGCATAAGGAATTGCCATTGAGTCAAGAAGAAACAGAAATCAAAATTCAGAAGGAAAAAAACAGAATCAAGAAGATAAAGTCATCAAGCAATTGAAATCAAGGAAAGTGCCTTCCTGAGAAAAGAAATCATCAGATCATCATCATCACTTGAATTTCTTTTCTGGTTGCATCTTACCTGAGAGGATCTTGATCAGAATCTTGATTCTGCATTCCTGAATTAGACTTACTGTCTCCTATTCTTTCATTTTCTGGTTGCAACACCTGTTTTTAGATCTCAAGATCATCATGGGGGATGAAGCAAATTCTGCAGCACCCACTAATGGCAGTGATCTACAACACACTACATCGAATGTTGAGAAACTGGTCAAAACCACTGTCAGCCCTCAAAGTCAACTTGTCACAGTTCATCTCAGTGAAGATAATTATCTCCTGTGGAGACTGCAAGTTGAAACAGCTCTTCAGAGATATGGTCTTGAAGAATACATTCAAGAAACCATATCAGTACCACCAATGTTCATTGTTGATCAACAAAACAAAATGATCGGTAATGAAGATTATGTCAATCATCATAGACAAGACAGGTTAATATGTTCTTGGCTACTTTCATCTATTAATGCAAATCTTCTTACTCATGTAATAGGATGCGAAACAGCATATGAGATTTGGTATATAATAGAAAGGGTGTTTAATTCTCAGTCAGCAGCAACGGTGCTGTTCTACAAAAGACAACTCCATAATATTAAAAAGGAAAGTCACAACATGAGAGAATATCTGTTCAAAATCAAGTCAATCTATGATGCATTAGAGGCTGCAAATCAAAAAGTATCTGATTCAGAACAAATTATGACAATACTCAATGGACTCAGCGATCAATATGAAGCAGTAGTAGTTGTTCTAACGTCTCAGAGAAACCTGCCATCTATAGAAGATGTTCATTCTAATCTACTGTCACATGAAGCAAGAATTGACATCAAGAAACCTCAAAAATCTGACTTATCTATTAATTTTGCAGTAATCACAATGGCAAAATTCAAAACAATAACAGTGATGAACAATTTACTCAAAGAGGTGGTTATTCTTACAGATCAAGGGGAAGAGGCAGATGGAATAATAGCTACAGGCCAAAATGCCAGATATGTGAGAAAATTGGTCATACAGCAGCAAAATGTTACTTCAGGTTAAACCTCAATTATGTTCCAGGACAAGGACAAAACACACAAAGAAATGAAAACCACAGTGCAAATATGGCATATCTGCAACCTAAATCAATCAACCAATCTGAGATGAAGAATTCTCATACTGAAAACACAAGGTCAGATCATATTCAAGATGAAGATTGGTATCCTGACTCAGGTGCAACCAATCACATCACAAACAACTTGAACAATTTAAATCTTGGAAGCATGGAATACAAAGGTATGAATTCTATTCACATGGGTAATGGAAAATCTGTTGTAATTACACACACTGGTAAGTCATACATTATGGGAAGAAAGCAATTATACTTGAACAAATTATTAAGAGTCCCACATATTAATAAAAACTTACTAAGTGTGTCGCAATTTGTAAAAGACAACAGTGTATATTTTGAGTTTTATCCACGTAACTGCTTAGTTAGGGACATTCTAACTAAGGAAGTAGTTTTGCAGGGTAAACAGTGTAAAGGACTGTACAAGTTCAAAGTGGATAATTCAAGAAACTCAGTCATTAAAAGAAAGTGGTGTAATAAATCTGAATACAAACAGCAAGAAATGAGCGAGATATTTGAGAAATGGCACTGTAAACTTAGGCATCCAAATGCCAATATTGTGAAGCATGTAATGAATAAAAACAATATTTCTTTCAATGACATATCATTACCATACATCCGTACCTATTGTCAAATGGGCAAGAGTCATAAATTGCCTTTTTCAGATTCTGAAACTTGTTATATAAGCCTCTTGAATTAGTTCTTACTGACCTATGGGGACCTGCCCCAATTCATGCTGATTATGGACATAAATATTTTATATCTTTTGTGGATGCATTTTCTAGATATGTATGGATATATTTTTTGAAATCTAAGAATGAAACTCACAATGCAATCATGAAGTTTATAGCACAACCAGAGAATCAAACAAACTGCAGAGTCAAAATCATGCAAACTGATGGTGGGACTGAATATTTGCCATTAAAGGAGTATTTTCAAAAAAGAGGAATCAATCATAGAACAACATGTCCATACACTTCAGAGAAAAATGGGCTGGTAGAAAGAAGACATAGACAGATTGTAGAAACTGGGCTTACCCTTCTAGCTCAAGCATCCATGCCAAATAAATTTTGGCCAGATGTTTTTGCCATAGCAGTCTATTTAATCAATAGACTACCCTCAAAGGCTCTAAAATTAAAAAGTCCATTAGAAATATTAACAAACATTAGCCCAGATTATCATAGTCTCAAAGTATTTAGTTGTCTATGTTTTCTTTACTCCAGACCTTATAATAATCATAAGTTAGATTTCAGATCATCTCCCTGTACTTTTATAGGTTATGCTAGCAATAAAAAGGGATATAAATGTCTAGACAATAATGGAAGAATATTCATTTCTAGACATGTAGTATTTAATGAAACAATATTCCCATTTAAAGAAGTAAACAATAAAGTGGATAGCAAAGTGTATAATGCAAAAGAATCTATATCATCCGTATCTATTCCACCTGTTGAGATAATTCAGGGTCAAGCAAATTCAGCTAAAAGCACTACTAATCATGAAGTAGTCTGCTCAGATCCCCAAAGAACAGACTCCAACATTGTACCAGATTTAGCAAATGTTCAAACAAGTTCAATCAGTGTATCAAATCAAAATTCTGAACAAGGGACTACTGAGAAACTAACTCCATATCACATACAAAGAAGTATGCAAAGCACAGAATCAAACTTGCAAACTGAAGGTGAAAGAGAAAGTCAATGGCAAGATACTGGCAGACCAAGTCATCACATGATAACCAGATCCAAAGTGGTATTTTTAAACCAAAAATTTATCACACTATTTTAGATGCTAAGGAGCCAACCACATATGATCAAGCCATACAAAATAAGAATTGAAAAATGCTATGGATGTAGAGTATCAGGCATTAATAAGGAACAAGACATGGGATCTTGTTCTTAAGCCAAAGGATAAAATCATTTTTGGGTGTAAATGGACCTACAAGTTAAAAAGGAATGTTGATGGTACAATTTCTAAGTATAAGGCAAGATTAGTAGCTAAGGGCTATTCACAACAGAGTGGTTTCGATTTCACTGAAACATTTTCACCTGTAGTGAAACCTGCTACTATAAGAATTGTTATTACTATAGCCTTACACAAAAATTGGACCATTAGACAATGATGTAAATAATGCTTTTTTGAATGGTGTTTTGCAGGAACAGGTGTATATGGAGCAGCCCCAAGGTTTTAAACAGAATGGAAAAGAGAATTATGTGTGCAAATTACATAAAGCAATTTATCGTTTGAAGCAAGTACCAAGAGTGTGGTTTGAGAAATTAAAAGAAACAATGATCAGACTTGGTTATCATTTAACCAAGTCAAACATTTCTCTTTTTACAAAATTTAGTAAAGACATAACAATATTTGTATTATTATATGTTGATGACTTTATTATTATAGGTAACAGTGAGCAGGAGATCAACAATCTAATAAAGCATCTCAATCTAGAGTTTAGCATCAAAGATCTTGGCAATTTAACTTATTTTCTGGGGATAGAAGTCAAAAGACCCACAAATGCAAAAATCCATTTAAGCCAAAGGAAATACATAACAGAGATTCTACACAAAGAGAAAATGCATGAAGCTAATTCTATTTCAACACCTATGGTCAGCAATTTGCATCTATCAAAATACAAAGGAGAGGTATTGCTTAATGACAGGCAATATAGAAGTATTGTTGGAGCACTTCAATATGCCACAATTACAAGACCAAATGTTACATACAGTGTAAATAAAGCAAGCCAGTTTATGCAAAACCCAACAGACATTCACTGGAAAGCATTTAAAAGAATATTAAGATATTTCAAAGGAACACTCAATTATGAATTAATACTTGAGGCGAGCAAATCAATTAGCATCAATGGGTATGCAGATGCTGACTGGGCTAATGACCCAGATGACAGGAAATCTACAACTGGGTACTGTATATACTTAGGTAACAATCCAATATCCTGGTGTTCAAAAAACAATCAGCTGTATCAAGATCAAGTACCGAAGCTAAATTTAGAAGTGTAGAAAATGCTACAGCAGAGATCATGTGGATTGAATCACTACTTGGAGGTTACAAGTTAAAACGAAAACAAGGCAAATATCTGGTGTGATAATCAGAGTGCAGTGCATCTTACAGCAACCTCAATACTACATTCGAGAACAAAACATGTAGAACTAGATATCTATTTCATTCGCGAGCAAGTAGCAAGAGGGAAATTACATGTAAATCACATACCTTCCACTTACCAGACAGCCGATATATTAACTAAGCCTCTGTCAAAGAATAGCTTCAATCGATTCAGAGAAAGACTGAAGGTTAAAAACACGAATGACGATTCACATACCAGAAGCATATGAACAGCCATGTCAATTTCCAAAGCATGCTTAGACTCAGCCAAAGTCATCGAAGAAGCAGTGCAATCATAACCAAACTTCTGATTATTGACTCTCCTCTATACCAGATAGCAATAAAATTACAAAGTCGTCAACTTTGTAAATCTCTCACCATCTGAAACCATAGTTGTTGAACTTGAGAGAAGTCGCCGCTAAATCTCTAATCGATTGCCATCTTCAGACGATAATTGATCAGTATTTCATCTAGACCTCAGATCTAACTCAAATTTCTCATGAATTTTTGCATAAGAGCTTTTCAGATTCAAATCGCCGCAAACCCTAGTCGCTCTTGGGTTTGAGGGGGTGTATGAGAATGTATCTTCTGAAGTGTTGAATTGAAGTATAAGAGAGAGTGGTAAATCATCTGAAAACGTTGATCTTCGATCCTAGGCTCAGCATATATTCTTTATTACCAAAGAAGATCTGGGCTTCACTTCATTCCAGCCCAATAGCCAACATAGCAATCTTATATAATGTAATCACAGTTGTAACAAAATTATTATCGAATTATCATTCTTGTACAATACTCTCTATACAATCTTCATACATCAATAAAAATTCATTTTCACTTTTTCATTTAAATTCTCATAATAATGTTAACGATTCTGAACAAATAATTATTCAAATATTTTAAATAAATAAATACAGGTAAAAGTCTTGACTCAAAACATTCAATATCATGTATTACCTATTTTTGGGTAAAAGATTTGGCTCATAAAAGCCACATCTTTCTGGTAAATTGACAAAAATTTAAATTTGAAAACAAATAAATCCGTTAATATGTAATATTCATAACAGACAATAAAAGAAAATTTTATTACAACACTCACTTTTCTAAAAATTGTTAACCAACTTCGTTTAAATGGTTATAAAGTTACATGAAAACATCTAATACTCTAATCGTAATAACTAAGTGTATATTATATCATCCAATTTTTTCCCCTTGCATGATAAATGCATAGTAAATGAAACAAAGTGTGTCTTACATTTATGTAAAAAAATTTGCTATCTTTAATTACTTCTATAAAAAATAGTATATAAATAGGATTGTTAGCCAAACTACTTATACGATAATGTACATTAAAGCTCTTGTTTATACATGGTTTGTTCTTCCAATAAGCTTATGCAACTGATGAGAATTTCTCTGCTGCATGTCTGTTCACAATATTCTATAACATTATAAAATACCCCAACTAGGTACAATTCATGCACAAAATTATAGGATAGAATGGCAACATATAGCATATGTAAATACCTTTCTCTGTTTTAACATCGAAAGTGTAAACTGTAAACAAATGTATGACCAATTCTAGAGATCCCATGAGAATGTCTCCAGCTCTAGGGTTCGATGATGCTTTTGTGAGATATGAACCTAAACATAAATATTTCAGTATTATATTTTTAAAGGATTTTGCAGTTGAAAATATTTGCATTATACAAGTATATAACGATATAACGTAAAGTCGGTGATGGAAATAGAACACCACCAAGTCCAGACTAGGAAAAATACCCATACACAAATGTTGTTGTTGCAGAACAAGTTGCTTGGTCCCAGTTGTCTAATGAGGAGTGAGCTCCTTTTCATGCTTCAGCAAGCCCTCCATTGGCTCCTACTGATATTCATGTTGATGGTCTTTCCAGTTCTTCATGCCCTTCCAAATCCTTATGCTTCATCCCCCTAGCTTAAACAATGATGTTCCACCTGCTGCTCATTCCTTTCAAGCTTTGAGTATTGCTTGTTAACTCAATGAAAGTAGAGAAGGGTATTTCTTGTTGACCCAATGAATTGATTACACATAAACCATGGCATATCAACATGATCAATTTATACATGTGAAAATATACTAGTAGTATTCATACAGAAAAATTATTTGTTTATTTGATAGGGCACTATTACCATCCCAATCGATGCTAGGTCTTATACTTGCTTATTGTGTATATGGAAAAAAGGATGTTGATAGTTGAAATTCACTAAGTTCGAAGGATTCAAAGCCAGATCCTCATTTCTAATTAGCAGGTGTTGTGTGCAAGGAAATACATTATAAATTTGATCCTTACATTTGAATACATGAAAAACAAATATAAATTATCATTTATTAATTGTGCAACTCATATTGAACTCAAATAAATTTAGTGGCAACTCATATTGAGCTCAAGTAAATTCAGTAAAGATGATCAAATACACATTCAAACATACACCTTTATATATCATACTGCTTTTTTTCTTAAGAAATGGACGTATTAAATGTTTTTTCTAAAAGGTTTGAACAATATTTTAACCACTTTTATTTGAATAGTAAACATGTGTAAGTTCAAACATATATCTGCATTATAATGAATCATTTAACAGAAGAAGAAAACTAATGCAAATCATTTCCTTAGTGATGGATGTTGTACCTGACCATCTTTCAATTTTGAGCGATATTTAGAGGCTGCATGCAAGTAGCCGAGGACAATATCAAATCACATATAGCTATAATACTGAAGCAAAAATATCTCTGTTATGAAATCCAACATTCAAGCACAAAGCCAGAAAAAATCTCAGACTGGAATAAGACAACAAAAACAAAGCAGCGCACTGATTTTTTATTTTTTGATAAAACAGTACGGTAATCAACGCTAAAATTGTAAAATACAATAAAATGATAAAAATTTGTATGGCATGTGTTCGTATACTCCACATAATAACTAGTGGAGCATCGAAACAATGATAATATCAATAGTTTCCGAGATGAAAACGGAGCAAATAACAAGATTCAGTACGCCATGTTGGAATAATTCAGCATTATGGGGCCACATATTTTAATATTTGAATGTATAGGCTACCTTGAGATTAAGTTTAATTATGTGATCTATTTGGAATAAATACAACAAGACTTAAGGGGTATATTTGTCATGTAAATTTATAATGTTTGGATACTAGAGTGACAATTTTAGTTCGTTGAAGGGCCGAACTGAAAAATGTCGCACACTATATATATGGGGTTATGGTCCCCAAATTACACAAGTCTTATCATATTCTCTCCACCCTCTTCTAAAGAGAATTTTCAGATCTAAGCTTGTGTCAATTTGGAAGATCTAAAACCTAGTTGATCTTCTTTTTGCAAACATCAATGGATTCAGGTACGACTTCTGCTGAACTATTTAATTTCATATATTTGTTTCTCAATAGAATCAATATAGTTATATGTATTCAGGTCTAGAATTTATTTATTTATTACAACAAGTGGTATCAGAGCCACCCATCATTGATTTTATTGAGAAATTCTTTGGTTTTAAGAACATATGAAATTAGGGTTCTTGGATTTACAATTTTCGGTTGATTCACCTGATCCACTTATTTCGTTCTGATTTGTGAATGCTTCAATTATGGTGATTCAAAACATGTTAATAAACAGTATTATACATGGATCCATAGATTTAATGAAATATTGGATTCTGTTGATTTGACCAAAAGTTTCCTGAAATGATAGCAATTTGGATTTAACTGAACCGCATCATTGGATTTATGATCTAAGAATTCATCTACATCTTTTATAATAATTGTACATGACATGTTTGTGATTTTGTTTTCTCCTGCAAAAGCATCAATTATTATTTTATTTGGTTGGTTTTTTTTTCTTAGCATAAAATAGCAACATGCATTGTTGAAATACTGGCCAAGCTTTTACTATTCATTACTTTTGTACATTATGAATCAGCACATTAATTAATGTTGTCAGATTTGACATTTTTTTTGTAATTTATTGTTACTACTTGATACGTTTCACCTTCTATTTTGAATGGTAACAGTTAAATAAAGTACGCAATAATCTGATACTAATTATTATTGCAAGTATTATTCATTTATGTATTATTACAGTTTCCTTGATGTCAAATTTGACATTGATATTTATGGCAAATTTATAAATGAAGGAGTTAAAATAAATTCATATACAATTTGGCGTCTTTTGCAAATTGATTGTGAATATCCTACATTACAAGTGAACTAATTGAAATAATATGTCACCAAAGTGACCTCTCTTATTTTAGTTGCTCATGAAAAATGTTTGATATTTGTGTGTATTTATTTATGCGAATATTAGTCGGCCCAAAGGAAGGCTAATATCTGGCCAAATTAGATACACATGTGTGATGATAAATATGTAACAATTATAATGTTTTACAAGAAAATAATTAATCAGCCTAAAGGAAGATTATTATTTGACTTGAATTTATTGTTAATATTTGATGATTACAACAAGAATACCACTTACAGTTAATATTACTGTCCAAAGACTTGATATTAATGTTGTGCTAGGTATCTTGAGCAAAGACTTACCAATTATTTTAAATTTACTACAGTTGTTTTATAATGTAAGCATATTTGATTAATTTAAAATTACAGCTAATTTGACTACGGTATCTGCCAATCTGAACAACATTCCTATTTTGACTGGAACAAACTTTAAGGATTGGAAAGAGAACATATTGCTTGTTCTTGGCTGCATGGATCTTGACCTTGCACTTAGGATAGATGAATCTGTCCCTCTTACGGATGAAAGTTCTTCTGATATTATAAAGAACTTTGAGAGGTGGGATCGTTCAAACCGCACGAGTCTAACGATCATAAAGCGTGGCATTCCGGAGGCATTTAGGGGTGCGGTATCTGAAAAGATAACAAATGTTAAAGATTTCCTTGCTGAGATTGAAAAACGTTTTGCTAAAAACGATAAGGCGGAAACAAGCACGCTTTTGTAACGCTTGATTTCCATGAAGTATCAAAGCAAAGGAAACATAAGGGAGTACATTATGGAAATGTCTAACACTGCTTCAAAACTTAAGGCACTTAAGCTTGAGCTTTCAGATAATTTGCTCGTGCATTTGGTATTAATCTCTCTTCCTTCACAATACAACCAGTTCAAGATCAGCTATAACTGTCAAAAGGAGAAATGGACCCTTAATGAGCTCATTTCGTACTGTGTAAAGAAGAAGAGAGATTGAAGCATGATAAGGCTGAAAGTGCTCATTTATCATACACCTCTAAGGGAAAAGACAAAAAGAGAAAGAAGGATAAAGAAACTGCTAAGGGTTCGACTGAAAAGAAACAACAAAAGGAGACTGATGGTTGTTACTTCTGCAAAAAGGCTGGACATTTGAAGAAAGATTGTGCCAAATACCACGCATGGCGTGTTAAGAAAGGTACATCTTTTAAATTTGGTCTGTTCTGAAGTAAATTTAGCTACAGTACCTGGAAACACTTGGTGGTTAGATTCTGGTGCTTCTACTCACATAAGTGTTTCTATGCAGGGTTGCCTGAGCTACCGAAATCCAACTGATGCTGAAAGATACATCTATGTGGGTGATGGAAAATCGGTAGAAGTGGAGGCTATTGGGCATTTTAAGTTGTTATTAAGAACTCAGTTTTATTTGGATTTATTTGATACTTCTGTTATACCGTCATTTAGACGGAATTTGATTTCTGTTTCTAAGTTGGACAAATTTGGCTATTCTTGTTCATTTAGGAATGGTACTTTTAGTTTATCAATGAATTCAACTCTTATTGGAACTGGTTCTCTTAGTGTTTATGATAACTTATATATGCTTGATGTTAATACCTCTTATAATGAAGCCTTGCATGTAGAGTCACGTGGTACTAAAAGAAAAACTAATAAGGAAACTTCAGCCACATTGTGGCACAAGCGCTTAGGTCATATATCTAAAAATAGAATTCAAAGCCTCGTGTCAGATGGCATTTTAGAATCCGTTGATTTTTCAGACCTTGATGTCTGTGTAGAGTGTATCAAGGGAAAACAGACCAAACATAAGAAAATAGGTGCCAATAGAGCAACTGACGTCTTAGAATTAATACATACAGACATTTGTGGGACATTCCCTTAGGCATCATGGAATGGTCAACAATATTTTATAACATTCATAGACGACTACTCAAGATATGTCTACCTATATCTTATTCATGATAAATCAGAATCCTTAGACATGTTCAAGAAATTTAAGGTAGAAGTTGAGAACCAACTCAACAAAAGGATTAAAACTGTCAGATCTGACCGTGGCGGTGAATATTATGCTAAATCTGACGGATCAAGTGAACAATGTCTAGGACAATTTGCCAAATTCCTAGAGGAATGTGGAATAGTCCCACAATACACTATGCCAGGTTCACCTAGCATGAATGGTGTTGCTGAGAGACAAAACCGGACTCTTAAAGACATGGTAAGGAGTATGATCAGTCATTCTACCTTAGCAAAATCACTCTAGGGAGAGGCATTAAAGACAGCAGTTTATATCCTTAATAGAGTACCCACAAAAGCAGCTACTAAAACACCTTATGAGCTCTGGACAGGCAAATAGCCTACTCTAAAGCATTTTCACATTTGGCGATGTCCAGCTGAGGCAAGTCCATATAGGCCAAATGAAAAAAAATTGGACTCCAAAATAGTGAGTAGCTACTTTATTGGTTATTCTGAGCGATCTAGGGGCTATAAATTTTATGATCCCATACTGAGGAAAATATTTGAGACAGGAAATGCAACATTTTTTGAGGATGTTGAGTTGAGAGGGAGAAATGAAGTAAGGAACATTGTTTTTTAGGAGGAATCATCGTCTATGATTCCTACTACAGTTACTTCTTCAGACAATGTGCAGATTATTGTTCCTGTCATTGATCAAGAAGTGAATCCAGAACCCCAACAAAACAATGTTGAAGAAAATCCTCTTCAACTTGAAGTTAATGTTCCACAAGAACAAATTCAACAACCTCAAAATGAATTGCCATTAAGAAGATCCACTAGGGAAAGAAGAAATGCTATTCCGGATGATTATGTTGTATTTCTTCAAGAGTTAGAGGATAATAATGGATTGATGGAAGATGATCCTATCAACTTTCACCAAGCCATGCAAAATATTAATTCTCAAAAGTCGATTGAAGCTATGAATGAAGAGTATAAATCAATGCAAGACAATAAAGTTTGGGATCTTGTCCCTTTACCTGAAGGTAAGAAGCCCATTGGTTGTAAATGGATATTTAAAACCAAGAGGGATGCACAAGGTAAAGTGGAAAGATATAAGGCTCGTCTTGTAGCAAAAGGTTTTACTCAAAAGGAAGGCATTGATTTCAAAAAGACTTTCTCTCTGGTTTCATCGAAAGACTCTTTTAGAATAATTTTGTCACTTGTTGCACATTTTGACCTTGAATTGCCTCAAATGGATGTTAAGACTGCATTTCTCAATGGAGACATTGAGGAAACAATTTATATGGTGCAACCGAAAAACTTTGTGGTCGAAGATCCAACGAATATGGTTTGCAAACTAAAGAAATCCATTTATGGACTCAAACAAACTTCTCGTCAATGGTACCACAAATTTCATAATGTAATTACCTCTTTTGGTTTTGAGGCGAACATCATTGATAACTGTGTGTATCACAAGTTTAGTCGGAGTAAATTTATATTTTAAATTTTATATGTTGATGATATATTGCTTGCCAGCGATGATTTAAATATGTTGCACGAAACTAAGAGATTTCTTTCAAATAATTTTGAAATGAAAGATCTTGGTGATGCCTCTTTTGTATTAGGGATCCAAATACATCGTGATCGTTCACGGGGCATTCTTGGATTATCACAAAAGAACTATATAGAAAAGGTGCTTAAGAGATTTGACATGCAAGATTGTAAACCAGGTAACACCCCTGTCGCTAAAGGAGATAAGTTTTGTCTCAAACAATGCCCTAATAACATCCTTGAAGTTAATGAAATACAGAAGATCCCTTATGCATCTGCTATAGGGAGTCTAATGTATGCTCAAGTATGTACGCGTCCGGATATTGCGTACATTGTAGGAGTGTTAGGTAGGTATCTTAGTAACCTTGGAATGGATCATTGGAAAGCAGCAAAAAGGGTTATGAGGTATCTTCAAAGAACAAAGGACTATATGCTTATATATAGAAGATCAGATCAGTTGGAGATCATTGGGTATTCTGATTCAGACTTTGCTGGATGTCCGGATAGTAGAAAATCCACTTCAGGATGCATATTTATGTTGAGTGGAGGAGCTATATCATGGAAGAGCATTAAGAAAACGCTTATAGCTTCTTCCACTATGGAAGCAGAGTTTGTGGCGTGCTATGAGGCATCTAATCATGGAAAATGGCTGCGAAATTTTGTCGTTGGGCTGCGCATTATAGACAATATTGAAAGGCCACTAAAGTTGTTTTGTGACAATAGATCGGCAGTATTATATTCTAATAACAATAGAAGCTCAAGTAAGTCAAATTACATTGACATCAAGTTTCTAGTTGTGAAGGAAAGAGTGCAAAATGGGTTAATATCCATAGAGCATATTGGGACAAATTCCATATTAGCGGATCCACTTACAAAAGCATTACCACCCATGGTCTTTCATAAGCATGTTGCTAAAATGGGTGTATCTTTTATGTAAGAATATTTTGGCTTAGGGGGAGTTTGTACTAAGTCATTTCTTTTGTGACATTGCTCTATATTTTGATTGTGGATATGCTTTAGTTTTTCTGATCAGAAATAAAGTTTTTTTTAAATTGCACTCAAATTATTTATATATGTTTAGATTTTGATCTCATTAAAGTAAAGTAGGACCAGTTGGAAATAGACATGTAAAGATCACATTTCACGTAATTTCCATGCTACACATACATGATTGATCTATGTCATTTGATTGTATTGATATACGTGACCATTGATGGGTTTAGTTACACTAACGATAATGAAAACTGCTTTGATCCTATGTTAACACAATCAATGGACGAGATTGTTTTGAATATACCATATTGTCAAGATAGCTATTTAAGAGCTCATAAAGTTAAATACATTCTATAAGGTTACATATGTGGCTCGGGGGGGATTGTTGGAACAATTCAGCATTATGGGGCCGCATATTTTAATATTTGAATGTATAGGCTATCTTGGGATTAAGTTTAATTATGTGATCTATTTGGAATAAATACAACAAGAATTAAGGGGTATATTCATCATGTAAATTTATAATGTGTGGATACTAGAGTGACAATTTTAGTTTGTTGAAGGGAACTGAAAATGTCACACACTATATATATGGGGTTATGGTCCCCAAATTACACAAGTCTTATCATATTCTCTCCACCCTCTTCTAAAGAGAATTTTCAGATCTAAGTTTGTGTCAATTTGGAAGATCTAAAACCTTGTTGATCTTCTTTTTGCAAACATCAATGGATTCAGGTACGACTTTTGCTGAACTATTTAATTTCATATATTTGTTTCTTGATAGAATCAATATGGGTTGTATGTATTCAGATCTAGAATTTATTTATTTATTACAACACGCCAATGTGATTAGCCACCCATCTGCCTTTTCTATCAATTATCTTACACTTGTCACGATAAATGATTTAATGATTCTCCCATCTTTGTTTAATATTACGCTAGTTTCATAGATTCTACAATTTGGCCAATTCTTGATCACCTCCTTTTATTATTATTATTTAATACTTTCAAATTTACACATGCCATAATTTTTTTTCAAGTTCAATATGTATTGGGTAAACAAAGATAATTTACCTCAGTTATCCAGATGAAGATGCTACCAATTCCAAATTTTTATGGACCCAAAGGTAAATGAATGGATAAGATTTAGTGGCTACATGAGTTCATAAACTTTTAGTGATAGGTGGTCTCATCCTATAAAACCGGACTTTCAGAAAATCTAACAAACAAAATGAACATATCTCCAGGTAAAAGTGAACGATTTCAAATGCATTTGGTTTTTCCTTCTACTAGAATATCCAATTTTCTTTTAATGTTTTTTCTAACTCGGATTAAAAATAATTGGTATGTTAGCATTCAAACATTGGATATGCAAAAGCAGCAACAGATATATAAATCTTTAAAAATAGAAATACAGTTATTCTGTCATAGAAAAAATCGTTCATCTGGAAGTGTTTCCATTGAGTTCACTTCAAATTGCAGTGTTTTTTTTCCTTTATTACTTTTCATATAACTAATTGTGTATACAGGAAATTATTGTAAAGGATAAAATTTCTCAGCATTTTAGCCTTAAGGACAGACCTTCACTATTTTAGCCTTAAGTACAGATCTTCACTATTTTAGCCTCAAGGATAACTTTCTTTAGGTATCAGTTTTTAGTTATTGATAGCAGTTTTTAGTATCAGTTTGTAGTTATCGGTAGCGGTAGCAGTTTTGAAAGAATTTTTGTCCTTATGAATAATTTTGAAAGAATGTTTGTCCTTATGATTAAATTTTAGGAGAATATTTTTCTTTGTGGTTAAAAATATTAAGATCGTGTCCTTGAGGCTAAAAATATACAAATTTTTGTCCTTTAAATTAATTCTTCCTTTGTATAAAGGACAAAAATTCGTATTTTTTAGCCTCAAGGAAACGAACTCAATATTTTAACCACAAGGACAAACATTGCAAAATTAGTGATAAGAACAAACATTCTTCTAAAATTAGTTATAAGGACAAAGCGTCAAAATTATCAACCACCACTCGTCGCACCACCACCCACCGCCATCACCTACGCCACCAGCCTCACCGCCGCCCCCAACACCATCTGCCGTCATCACATACTACTGATAACTATTAATTTAAAATGATACCTAAAAACTGCTAACGGTAACTAAAAATGGATAACTAAAAACTGCTACCTAAAAACTGCTACCGACAATTAAAACTGATACCTAACAGCTGATACTCAAATAAACCACTCTTAATTTCCTAGGTTCTCAAATTTATCAAAATCACCATTGTCTAAGTTTACAGTTCACTCTTGAACATACATTTCAATCATAACAATCATCCTTGCAGAAAATAAGCTCATCATCATATTTAAAGCACAAATAGACCATCCATAATCAACATCTATCCAACTCATGAAATTGCATCGTTATCTTATACGATGATGCTTTGACTCAAGCATCTCCATTCACCGATGCAAGCCAGATCGAGTGGTTCCACTCCAGCATAAGCATGGATTCCATTCAACTAAGGTAGTGTGCACAATGATGAACACGATAGTGGTTCATCTCTAGGTAAAAAATAAAACAGTTTTTACAGAAATGGTACCTACTGTCATTAAAACCAATAACTAAAAACCAATTGTCAAATTAATAGTAAAACTGATACTCAAACAAATTCATTAAATATTTGATACTAACGAAACACTAATTCAACTCAATCATCATCATATTTATTATGTAACAACTTTTTTTATATAATCAAAAAATAAAATAGTAAAAGATTTCTACACTGCGTTGTTATAAAAAGTGATACTCGAAAATAAAAATGATGCCTAAAAACTGATCCTCACTGCTCAACACAGCAATACATTATCAATTCAACGAATATGAATGCAAAAAAATAAAATAACAATTAAAAAATGTTCGCTTCAAAATGTAAATTTATTACAGTATAATAATTTTGTTATACAACAAAAATCACAAACTCAAAAATAACAAATATTTTTGAAAACGATACATACAATCTAGAATACTGGTACCTAACAGCCGATACCACTTCTTCTCCCCTAATTATTCTATGGCTTGCACTTCTTCTCCCTCAACTTGCTCTTCTTCATTCTCGAATTGTTGTTTCTTCTAAAATACCACTTCACCACAGCGTTTGGACATTCCTGTCACCGGAGCCATTAATTTTCCATCACCAAATGACTACAAATCAAGCAACTTCAAAGCCTTAGCTATTGCCATCCACCATCGAACCAACCACCATCGTAGCCAACGTTATCGCAACAATCGTCCTCGCCGACTAAGGTTGACGCGCTCCGGAGTCATTTGTGTGTTTGTCCTGGTCGCTGATTTCTTGTCCTGCCTCCGAATTGAAATTCAAAAATTTTCATTCATGCTAAAATAATGAAGGCCAGTCCTTCAAGCTAAATATTTAGAAATTTTGTCTTTGATACTATCTTCCTATTCATTTAATGTTAGTGATAATAGCAATTTTATCATCAAACCAAAAAATTGTCTACGGTTCTGATCTCAATTTTTGGATGAGTTCCCTCCTTAGAACTCTACCAACAGTAGACCTACGGCGCTGATTATCCTGTCAGCATAATGTTTGGACTACTGATGCAACGAGTACTGCAAGATAATGAAAAACAAAGATGAAATAAATATCGAATCGAAGACATACCAACGGCAATGAGTTTCAGGCAACAACAAATTTGCACGATGGAGGAGACCATGGATTCTACGACGTGGATGAAAGGGAAGCAGGAGAAGGTGGTGATGAAGGTAGGGACAGATGAGTTGCAAGATATTTTGATGAAGATCGCGAGGGTAAGGAAGGGAAGGCGACTAAGGTGGTGTTTGGTTTACCCTGTATGGTTTTCCTCAACATAAAATAAAAATATGCACAACGTATGTATAATGTGCGAAACGATCAATTTAGAAAACAAAATTAATATACAAAACAGAAAACAACTTTTTTTATTTTTCTTGTCTTTAGAAATAAGTGAAGCACAAGGAACAATTCATCATTTCATCGTTTCCCCATCCCCTCCGTGGTCCCCTTCATCTTCCTTCCATTCTATCCATCGTCTCTCTACTTCTTTCATATTTTATAATTAACGTTGAAAACTCAAAATACAAAACTCATTTCAAATCAACGCTATCTAAATTTTGAGGAAAGTTGTATTAGATTACGGTTTTGGGAGGGAGTTCATTATTCGAAAAGCGGGTATGAAAATAATTGGGGAGCCGACTCTGGCAAATAGTGCTACCTAACAAATTGCTGGTTAAAATTAACCTAATTATGAAGTAAAGCGTTATTTATTAATTTTATAAAAATTTACTTTTCTTGTAGTGGTGGAGTGATTTCTTCTATCATATACCTGTATAAAGATAAACTATTTCTTTATATATGATTGTATAGTTGTTGTCGTTAAAAATCACACAAGAAGGGTTCTAACAATCATCACCGGGCAATGTTTAACAAAGTAAAATTGGATTTTACTAAAACAAAAACATGTCATTTTAGCCAACGATCCTACAACCACCAAAGATAAGGTTATTCCTTAAGAGGGGAGTGCTCCTTCCAAGTTTAGGCGACAGAGGGAGACTGCCATAAAGAAGCCTATAAGGCAAGGAAAGGGAGCGCTAAGAAGTGAAGTTTTATATTAGTTGAAGCCTTCCTAAGATTACCCTTTTTTTGCTTTCATGTACGTAGGCCGACAGTTTGTACAAGATCAACGCCCGATAATTGTATATAAAAGACGAAGCAATGAAGGATTCTTTTTTTCAAAATCTTGTTCCATTTTCTTTATCGCACTTCTATATTCTACACCTATGTACTATTTTGCATATGTATAATATATAATTTCCTGTAATTAATTACTTATATTTCAAACCTTCCTATGTCATGTGATCTGCGAATGTATCCGTTTATTGTAACTCTGTACATAAAAATAAATTTCTGCTCTTACAAAGTGCTGCTACATTACTTAGTTTAATTTATTATCGATTAAACATGTCACACAATATATAAAATTGTGTTGTGATGCTTTGATTGAAACTATATGGCTTTCCTATCACGTCCACATAAGCACTGTAACGATATGTCTTTCTTACTCCTAAAGATCACATTTAATACATTTACGATATTCATGTGCCGATCATCTAGGCGTCCGAAAGATAGGTCATTAGAGTAAAAGAAAAGAAAAGACAAGAAGAAAGAAACATAGAATCTCACAACGCTTGAAAATCACACATAATAGAACATAAGAAAGTACATACAGTCACTTCCAAAATGAAACATCAAAGTAACAATAAGTGCTCACTTCGGCTAGGAATAGTTATAACTGCATGCCACCACAATGCTGACACATAACTATATACAAATACGACAACAGAAATATAATAGATAACGGTGAAGCCTCCAGCTCCATGCTCCACTGAAGTGCATCCGTAAGAACCTGGACTATTTGGCTACTCAAAAATTAGAGTACCCAAGAGTTTAAGGAAAAGAAGAAAAACTCTAGATCAGACATGGGTCTGGTGTGAGTAAACTCAAAACGTATGCTTTTAGGAAAAATAAAGGTATCTCATAAGACCAATCCCCAAATAAACATGAACGGGTTTTTACTTACAATAATCAAACCTTTTTTAATAAAAAAATTAGTGATATTATAATAATATCTAGTGTTTAAAACAAATATTTAACATAGCTGAAATGGTTGCATTAATCACATTCCAGCGTATTTAGTATACAACTAAGTCCGTAAAGGCATGCATTGGAAAATGGATTCCATCAATGACAAGCTATTAGGGTACCGCCTGTCATAGTACACCTCTAGAGAAAATGTACCGAGGGCCTCATATGGACCCCTTACATGGAAAGATAGGCCTACCCCTTCGTGGATATTACTGATATGATCATCTATCGGTTGCGATCAACGACCGTACTGGGCCTGAAAGCATACATCCAAAGAAATATCAATCTGGATCGAGGATGATCATACCCTAATGGTAGAAAAGCACTTAGCCTTGCGGCATACCCACTGTTTTAGTCATTTCAAAGTGTGAGGCTTGAGGCAACGATTACCATTTTTAGCAACCCCATCTTAGAATGCTAACATTACCCTCCAGGCAACAATATAATATTAGCATTCATCCATACAAGTTGTTCTGGGATCGAACAAGCATATCAACCTTACTGCTTTTCATTTTGGAATCACCCTACGGATAGATAGTACAACTCCATAGCATAATTCATGATGATTCATAACAAGAAGCGTTGTTGGTTTAAAGTGGGTCAGATAAACCATACTTATCTGAAACTGGTGTCTCCAAACTAAAGCGATGAATTCCCAGCTAATTTAATTATGGTTTTTTTAGAAGTATGCGAACAAATATAAGAGTCTTTTCCAGTGAATCTTGAACATACATTCTTAAAAGCAAACTACGTTTCATACGAATGAGTCCTCGCCAGGGAATCTCAAACCGTGTGATATCGCGAAGCTTTTATATGCTTCCCAAGTCAAAACAAGTCAAGTTGTCGATAATGGAAAAACGACTATCTTGTGTAAGTAATTAGTTTGCATATGGAAAATCAAACATCATATTCTTATCGCCACTTTTCGATTTCAACCCCTACTATCCATCGATTAACAATGAAGTCGGATAAGTTAGAGAACTACCCTTGCCTCAATGTATATTCTTAAACTCTCATAGGTAGAAAGGACTTTCATACCTCGAAATTTAATATCAAGTATATGATAAAGTACATGACATACTCATAGAAATCAACTCTCTTATACTTATCACACATCCAATATTTCAAATTTTATATTCCTTGTCCAGAAAAGCCAGTTAAGTCAGGGCAATGATTGCACCTGGTCTTGCCTTAGTTAAAAGACTCTAATTCTAGATCTCACGGATGGGAAAGCCTACTCATCGTTTAGTGCTAAATTCAAGATGACTTAATTTTTATAAACATATCAACATTTTAGCACTACCTATCATATATTTTTTATGTCACTTAATGGTGATAAAGAAATCCCTTGTTTAAAGACAAAGTATTTTTAAAATATTTGAAAAGTCATCTTTATAAAAAAAAATTGGCCTTCGAATTCAAACTAGTAATTTAAATATTTCCAAAATCATTTATTTAAAACCAAAGTTTGATTTTTAAAAAAAAACATTTTCCTTTATAAAGGTAAACCTCTTTTTAGTAAATTCCAAACCACTTTAACATCTTTGTAAAGAGTTTGAGAACAAGAATTAGGTTCAGAAAAATCATTTAAAAACATTCTTAGAAAAACAAAGCAATAAACTTCTTGAAAGAAAGCACGGGATATCAATGTCGCATAGAAATCCATAACAAGTCGGTTAACTATATCTAAGCAACATTCACAAACATTTATATAAACAAGCATATGAAAATAAAAAAGGCAAGAAATTCCTTAGAGTCTCTCTACAACAAGAGTCCCCTATAAACCTTGCCATATGCACTTCGAAGTGTATCGTCACGACCTACTCGCAACGAATACTTTGACTTCCATTCATTTGGCTTGTCTCCATCTTAACCTATGTGTCGTTCACTTTCAAGTGGGAATCAAACCAAACAAAAATAGTTATCACATACAATCATACAAACAAGACATCATAATTTATTACACAAAATAATTAAATATTAAAGTTGCTTTTAAGTGAGCTTTACTAACTTAAACAAATACGAACTTTCATCCAAGCTACCATGACCTTGCAAACAACACACGGACCTAACTTCCTTTTACAAAACTTGCTTTTTAAGACCCAAGGAACCATGCTTGGGGTTGGCCATGGCTAGGGAGGGCTTGGCCTTGGCTTTTAAGGATGGGTTTGGGTTTGGTTTTTGCAGATAAGTGATGTAAAGAGTGATGGTGATGATTTTAGGAACATAGTTTATGAATTTAAAGAAGAAAAGAAGTGAATTTGAAGTGATTTTATTTAGAAAACAAAGGTGGAAGATAAATGAAGAAAGTGGAAAGGAAGAGAGTTTAAAGTGAAAAATGAGAAAAGTGAAAAATGGAAAGGTAGTCATTTTTATAGAAATTAAAATGTGGTAAATTACCAAACTAACATTCCTAAAAATAAGTTAATACACTCCTCAAAAATTAGACAACACTCTCATTCATCATGATACACACGCTCCCTCCCCATTAATGTCACTTAACGCATCTCATCTTCTTTTTTAATGTCCTTTTGTATTATACTTTTGTACTTAATTATTTTTAAAATAAAAATAAAAGTTGTCTTTTAATTAATTACTTAAGTACCTTATTAATTCATTTTTAATTAAACCAATAAATCAATAAAAGTTGTTTTGTTATTTGTATAAGTGTGTACTCTAGTGTGCACAAGTTTGGATAACTTTTGGTCATTGAAAAGTCGAAAATCCCAAAAAACGATTTTCGGTCACATATTCGATTTTTCTCCTAGTTACTTATTTTTATAAACCAAATTACAAAACAAATTTACTATCATTAGTTACCACTTAAAAGAGGTTTATTTAGTTATAAAATCCATTATTTAATAATTTAAAAATATTTTAAATATTCACATTTAAAGTGACTAAATTATGGATCGTTACAAGCACTAATATAATCCCAGTAATCGTGTCGGTAACAATTTAATTATACATCGGCACTTTTTTCGAGCATAAGTGTATTGGAACTGAGCCACACGCAGCGACGTTAATGGGTAAATTTCAAAATATTTCTTCCATTTGAATCTTATTGGGTCTATGAAGTCTAAATTTATTTGGATCTTATCCAAATTTGTCTTACATAATCAACATTTTAAAGTTTTATTTAATTTTAACTTTATATTATATAATATAATACGTGTATCATATACGCATATGTGTGTACGTGTATAACATAAATGGTGTACATGGTTTAACATGCCCTTGTATAGACGTTGGAATTTACACCGCAACGGACATATTAGCCCCTTTGTATACATGTGTGTTATCAATATGTATGTACATATAAATGATATATATATATATATATAGTTTTGTATATTATAAAACACTACTTATAAATGTAAAAGTTTAGAAAATCACTTATATAGATATAATTACATTCTAAAATAATTCTAAATTTGAATATAATAATTTATAATTTTATAGTCAACTTCAAAATTCAAAATTTGTGTTTTAAATCTTGATCTACACAATTTCAAATTATTTAGTTTAACAAATCAATTTAAAAGTAATACATTATAATTCGATTTTTTTTATTTTAAGCATATACATACAAAATTATATATATTAGAATAATGTTTAAAATAGTGTATAGATATATGATATAAAATAATAATTAAACATATATCTTCACAAATATACTTTTCGCTATATGATTTTTTTCGATTTTAAATTGTTTTGAAAATTTTAGTTTTTTTAATTAAATTCCATACAGAAATCTATACATATTAAAAATTAATTTTTTTATTTTTTATTTTAAATTTTCGAACACAATTTTTAATATTTATATTTTATATTAAAATTTACAAACGTATATTTTATGTCATTTTTATATATTTGTTACATTTATAATTAGATTTAATTTTAGATTATATAATATACATATTATACATGAATATATATAGCACGTTTGTGTTAGTGTCGCTGTAAGCAACTGACTTATTTGAAGGTTATTATCAGAGGGTCCATGAACTGAAAGGTCTTCGTATTTGGGCATGGTTATCGAATATAATTAGGGAATTTTTATATTTTAACTTGCCAAATGTATCTTTGTGTTTATTTAGGTTAGGTTGTCTTATTATTGCCTAGGCTACTTGTGACATTCCTGAAATTTATCAAGTTTAATTTGGCAATTAAATTTATTTTGGAAAATAAATTGTGAACTAATTAGAAAATTTTCTAGAATAAATAAATAATTTTGATTTTAAACAGAAATTTAATAAGAAATTTAAGTATAAGTAGCTTAAAAATAAATATTTGGATTTGAAATATAAAAATAAAAGAAATTGTATTTGGATCTTTATTTAAATAAAAGAATTTTAATTTGGAATTTGATTTAAAAAAAAAAAAAAAAATATTGAATTTATTAACTTTATATTTTCAAAGAACTAATACATATATAAAATTGTTTGTAATAAATAATTGGATTTCAAAATCATTGTTATAAAATTTTATAAGTACAAAATAAAATGTGATTTTATAGTTAATAAATTAAGAATTATGTATGAATGATTATTTATTGATTTAGTTATTTCAAATTCATTTTATTTATAAATTGTGTAAGTATAAATAATGGGAAAATGTATACATTTATGTATATAAATAAGATTTAATAAAATAGCTAGTTTTATATGTAACTAAATGTATGAATGTAAATTGAGATTTGAATTTAATTTAAAAATAAAATGTTTTAAAAGTAAGTAGCATTTGAAAGGAATTAAGATGTAATGTATATGTATAAATATTGGTTAAATACTTTTAACATTGTACAAGTATGTATATATACAAAAGAATAAAGATATAAATTTATTTTCAAAGCGTATAAGTTATAAATACAAAATTTATAAATTCATTTGCTTTGTAAACATAAAAAAAAACTGAAATGTAAACATTCACATGGGTTGAAGTAAAGAGAATAGAGTAGAGGAATTAACAAGATCTTAAGCTTATGATTGTTTTTAACAAGTGGCATCAAGTATATTTAATAAAATATGATAATAAGATTAAAAAAATTACAAAGCTCTTCATTTTCCTATGCACAATCATAAATCAACTCAGCAATCAATCTGAAAGAATCAAAGCAAAAATAAAAGCTTCAGTTTTCAAGGCTGGGAATTCAAAAACAGAAAGGATCAAGAACCTGGAAATTGAAATGAAGATGAAAGTAAAGTTCAAAGAAAAAAAGAAAACAATTTCAATCTGTAAGTCAAAACCAGGTTCAGGTTGAATCAAAAATAAATTCATTTCAGCAATCAATCAGAAAGCTACAAAACCTGAAGCCAAATGGAAATCAAAGACCTGTCTCTGCTTTCTGGAAGAAAAAAAAAGAGATAAGTAAATTTTTCTTAAAACTTTGAATTTCAGATTGTTAATTAGTGAATAAGCAAAGATTTTTGTTTACAAACCTTGCAGATAAAAGCTTCAAAAAAAAAAGAATTAAAGAAAAAATGTACATGCTAAACAAGAATAAAAGTTTCCAGGCTTCACTGTCTCTGTTCTGCTTTGACCAAGGTGAGCAATCTAGCCCTGAATTTGTTCTCTGTCTTAATGAATGCTTGAATGACTTGTCTTCTCTGATATGTGATGATTCTGAAATAGAAATATGTTTACATGTGTATGTATATGTGTGATGCATGTTTGGGAAACACAACAAAGCTTGCTTTTGTTTCATTCATTCCAGATCTCAAGAACCTGGTTGCAAAATAAAAAAAAAATAAAAAAATAAAAAATGACTGAGACATTATCTGGTTATGTGAGTAACATTTTTGTTAAAAAATTACTTAAGTATAAATTGGTTGCATGTTTCATCTGGGAATAACTATGTTTATGTGGATACATATATGGATTATCTGTATATTTATGAATGTATGAAGTGTGCATAGTTGATTTTCCTGTAATCTCACTGATTCTTAGTTTCAAGCTCTAGTTTTTGATCTAAAAATCATATCTCTTAATTCAATTTGTGATAAGGTTTAAGTTTAAAACTAAACCTGTTTGTTTAATCATAGAGAATGTTTTTAAATTTTATATAAGTTAAATAAATTTATGCAATGCCTGGAAATATAGATAACAGAGCAAAACTGTATAAATGTAAAAATTCAAACTATATGAATTTATATTTCAGGTTTGTATATCAAAACATAATACTAAATTATGATTTTTTAAAAGTTAAATTATAATTTTTAATATCAAAACCTAAGTGCAGTTTTAGACTTACTGTATTTTTCATTTTTGTTAAGTACTGATGATGCATGCTATTAAATTGATTGAATTTGGTTATGGAGATAGTATAGCTATCATAGGTTATGGGGAAATTATGGGATCAAGTTGAAAATGAGTTTTGATGTTGTAATTTGAGTTTCCAGGTTTAGAACCCTAGTTTATTTGGGGTTACTGTTTTTGGGTCAATCTTCACTCCTCAGTGCATCGAGTCTGAAGCTTTTGGGGGTGATGGTGGATGGTGAGGTGAAGAAGCTATCACCAAAGTTCGGTCGATGATAATGGTCGGAGTTGAGAGGTACGGGTGTTGACAGGTTTGAAGGGTAGGGTTGTGGTCTGTTTTTCAGGTCTGGGTTGATTGTTTGGGTTGCAGGGATTGTTACTCGGGTTGGTATAGGGTAAATGGAGGGGAAAACTCGAAGCAAAAGGATTTTTACTCGAAGTAAATATGGGTTTGCTCGGGTGTACTTTTTGTTTCAGGTTTTCAAATTAAACAGAACTGTTCTGTTTTTTTTTGAGATTTTTAAAGTAGAGTTTTAAATTCATACTGGAGATTTGAACTTAGGATAAATCTTGAATCTGAAGATGAATTCAAAATGTTTGAATTCTGTTGTTGAAATAATTTGAAAGCAGAAATTCAAATTGGTTTAAAATAAAAAAATAAAAAAAAAAGAAACAGGGAGCCTGTTTCCAGATTTTAAAGTTTGAAAAAAAAAAATGCAAACTAAAGTTTTACTTAGGATGTTAAAACTGAATCCAAATATGAATTTAAATAAGTTTAAATTCTGTTTTCTTTGAAATAGTTTGAATTCTGGAAAATTCAAAGTTTTTTTTTTATAATACAGAAAAACTGTTTTCTGTTTCATATGTAAAGTTAAAGTTTAAATTTGCAGGTGAAGATTTTAAACTGAGTTTTGGTTCGAATTTGAATATGAATTCAAATTTGATTTGTCTGGAATTTGAAATCCTTGATGGCTTTTAAATTTAAATTTAATTTTAAACTCTCAAGTGTGAATGCATTGTGTTTTGGCATTTGAATTGAAAGGTTAAGAATTTGAAACTAGGAGTTTAAAATGAATTCAATCTGAGTTTTTAAATCTGGATTTTAAATTTTTTAACTTCAGTTTTTAAATTAAAGATTTAAATTTAAATTGTTTTCAAATGGTTTGCATTTGAATTAAAGGTATAGATGATAGAAAGAATTTAAAGCTAAAATAAATTTGAAAGTTGAATTTCAAATGTTAAAGTAATTTTTAAATTGGTTTGAATTTAATTTGAATTGAAATTTAAATTCTTTTTAATCTTATTAACAAAGTATATGTTCTTGTAAACATATAAGATTAAGATTTGTATTGTTTTAGAATCTTATTTTAAATAAATTTGAATCTTTAAGTTTAAAAGAAATGTTAAATGGAATTTAATGTAAATTTAAAAACATTTTTGTGTTTAAATGCTTGATTTAATAAGAAATGTTTATCTAAAAGATAAATAAATGTTTAATGATTGGAATCATTTAATTACTAAGGTAATTTAGATAAATATTAATTATTTAATTAATTAATAATGTGGAAGTTTAATTAAAAAATTAATGATATTTAATTTGATTTGAGATTAATTAATTAAGTTTAATTAATCTATAATTAAGAACGGTTAACTAAATTTTAATTTATAATTAAGATTTATTTAATCAAGTGATTAATGATTAATTTAGATAATTAATTAAGAATAATTAATTGGGTTGAGTAATTAATGTATTTAATTACTGAATGGTTATTAATCAAGGGTGATTTATATATATATGTAGGGTTTAAGTAATTAACTTGTGTAATTATCTTATAAGCTAATTACTCATTGTAATTAGAGATAGTTAATTAGGACTAATAAATGAAAGTAATCATGTAGGTAATAAATTTAAAACCACCCAGTTTATTCATCTTAATTGTAGATGCTGATTGTTATTGAATGTTGTGTGATGGATTGATATATTTGGTATGTGATGTGATGCTATGTGATACTTTGTGCTGATCTGCTATATTTGTGATGAATATGCTGTTGTATGAATATGAAACCCTTTGACCCGTAAAACGACATTTGAATTTCGATGCGACAGGGAGTCGGATTCCAGTTGGTTATCCGAAACCCACATCGAATCATATTAGTGAATTTTTGTGATTGATAATTTACTTTATCTATGAATCTGTTAATATAGATGAGCGTTATGGGTTATACCGCTTATCTTTATGATTGAATCTGTGATGATGATGTTGTGCACTATTGTGTTGAACCCCTGGACCACACTTATACACACACAAATATGGATTGCACGTGGAAATGGGTTAAGTCACAGATTTTGAAATTGTTTTAGAATTTGAATTTTTGAATCCAAAATAGTTTTGGAATTAGAATTGAGGTTTTTGAAAAAAAAATGAATTTCAAAAATAAAAGTTATGTGAATAACTTAATGGAGTTTTGAAATTTAAATAATTTGAGTTAAATTTGAATTCAATAATTGAATTGAATTCTATGATTTGGGAACTAGGGTTTTAAAAAGTTATTCAACTTATAAATGGGTTTATATGGGGTTTTTAAACCAATTTAAAAGTGATGTTTTGAAATTTAAAATTAACCCAAGATTCCAACTTGTATAAATCGGACTTTTCTGAAACGAAAACTGTTGTTTTCAAATAATAGAAGCTTTCATATAAGAAATGGATTTCCAATGTATGTTAAAAGGAATTCAAGTTTTGAAATGAAAATGGTATTCCAAGTTATAAATAAATCTTTGGAACGTGTTTTGAAAGCTATAAATTAAATCTTAAATTTAAAGATTTATTGAGTTAATCCAATTGAAATGGAAGTTGTTTTGAAATCTATGAATAGATCTTTGTGAAACTAGGTGAAACTTTATGAAATAAATCTTTTTGTTTAAAGATTTAAAATGGTAATTTGCTTAACCATTTGAAAGAAAAGTTTTGGATTTTATAAGTTGTGACTTAACTAAAATCCCATATCCATATGTTTTAAAATATGGCGCTCATTATTCGGTTTAGCCGGGAGAGGACCTAGTGTCATATAGCCCATTCCGAATAGTGATACGACGTTATGGATAGCAATTGAAGACCGGTGGTGAAGACCGGATATTTCCGAAAACAAAAGGGTAACTCATCGATTGTCTCTGCACTGGCTGATCCCCGGTATAGAGATCTCCATATGTGATGGGAAGTCCGGACGTGATTAGGGATTATCCGGATTTGCAAGGGCTTCTTCGGAAGTGCCTTCGGTTCTGTTCGAACCCGGACCAGACTTGCTTATCTAGGTGAAACGTGATGGGGGGTTCTCGCTTTGCGTTAGGTGGCGAACGGGAGACTCTTACCCCTACACGTCCTCTTTACGAGGTTGGTTAGGCGTAAGCCGTGACAGTCGAGAGGCTGGCCGTAAAAGCAAGGTCTGGGGTACCAGTGTAAGCCACGGTGGGGCTGGGATGGTTGAAAAGCCTACCGGTTACTGCTGACGGAAATGAGGTTCTTTACATTTGGTATCAGAGCTGATGGTTAAAACCTTAGCTCAGGAGTATAACACATTAAGCAGCTCATTAGAGATAGGGTGAAGTATACCCTAGAATGAGTAATCCCTAAGATATCCGTTCGAATGCCTCAGTAAATTCTCTTACTATCCACTGATAGTGAGTATGAGTGCGAGAAGAGAACGAGATAGGGGACAGGGGGGTACCACTACAAATGGTCAATACCCTGCAACAGTGGGAATATCTTTTCTCTATCAATCTCCTTTGATTCGATTTCGAATTCTTTTGATTGCTTCGTGACTGCTCCAGAAAGAAGTTTCGGTGTGATGATGGCCATACGTATTGTTGTAGGAAATTCTTACTTCGTATCTTCATCGGTTTCTTATCAGCTTTTCGATCTAAACTCTAATGAATTTGAAATTGAAAATATTAAATAAATTGGAAATTTTAAATTAAGTAAATTGGTTAACTAATATGAAGATTTGATCCATCTATCTATTCTCTGAGATCCGATATATTCTACGAACGATTAGTTATCTCTTCGAACTAATCAATGCCCTTGTATATTCGTAGACCAATGAACCCAAATATCTTGTGTAATATTGTATGAGTTGTTCTCATATTGTCAATATTCTTATTTGGTAAGCCAAATACAGAATTGGTATCCAGTCTGATTCGGAAAGATATCTCTATGTCTTTTATCCTTTCTTTGTCGTCTTCTCTGCAATTTCGAGGACGAAATTCTTTTAAGGGGGGAAATCTGTGACATTCCTGAAATTTATCAAGTTTAATTTGGCAATTAAATTTATTTTGGAAAATAAATTGTGAACTAATTAGAAAATTTTCTAGAATAAATAAATAATTTTGATTTTAAACAGAAATTTAATAAGAAATTTAAGTATAAGTAGCTTAAAAATAAATATTTGGATTTGAAATATAAAAATAAAAGAAATTGTATTTGGATCTTTATTTAAATAAAAGAATTTTAATTTGGAATTTGATTTAAAAAAAAAAAAAAAATATTGAATTTATTAACTTTATATTTTCAAAGAACTAATACATATATAAAATTGTTTGTAATAAATAATTGGATTTCAAAATCATTGTTATAAAATTTTATAAGTACAAAATAAAATGTGATTTTATAGTTAATAAATTAAGAATTATGTATGAATGATTATTTATTGATTTAGTTATTTCAAATTCATTTTATTTATAAATTGTGTAAGTATAAATAATGGGAAAATGTATACATTTATGTATATAAATAAGATTTAATAAAATAGCTAGTTTTATATGTAACTAAATGTATGAATGTAAATTGAGATTTGAATTTAATTTAAAAATAAAATGTTTTAAAAGTAAGTAGCATTTGAAAGGAATTAAGATGTAATGTATATGTATAAATATTGGTTAAATACTTTTAACATTGTACAAGTATGTATATATACAAAAGAATAAAGATATAAATTTATTTTCAAAGCGTATAAGTTATAAATACAAAATTTATAAATTCATTTGCTTTGTAAACATAAAAAAAAACTGAAATGTAAACATTCACATGGGTTGAAGTAAAGAGAATAGAGTAGAGGAATTAACAAGATCTTAAGCTTATGATTGTTTTTAACAAGTGGCATCAAGTATATTTAATAAAATATGATAATAAGATTAAAAAAATTACAAAGCTCTTCATTTTCCTATGCACAATCATAAATCAACTCAGCAATCAATCTGAAAGAATCAAAGCAAAAATAAAAGCTTCAGTTTTCAAGGCTGGGAATTCAAAAACAGAAAGGATCAAGAACCTGGAAATTGAAATGAAGATGAAAGTAAAGTTCAAAGAAAAAAAGAAAACAATTTCAATCTGTAAGTCAAAACCAGGTTCAGGTTGAATCAAAAATAAATTCATTTCAGCAATCAATCAGAAAGCTACAAAACCTGAAGCCAAATGGAAATCAAAGACCTGTCTCTGCTTTCTGGAAGAAAAAAAAAGAGATAAGTAAATTTTTCTTAAAACTTTGAATTTCAGATTGTTAATTAGTGAATAAGCAAAGATTTTTGTTTACAAACCTTGCAGATAAAAGCTTCAAAAAAAAAAAGAATTAAAGAAAAAATGTACATGCTAAACAAGAATAAAAGTTTCCAGGCTTCACTGTCTCTGTTCTGCTTTGACCAAGGTGAGCAATCTAGCCCTGAATTTGTTCTCTGTCTTAATGAATGCTTGAATGACTTGTCTTCTCTGATATGTGATGATTCTGAAATAGAAATATGTTTACATGTGTATGTATATGTGTGATGCATGTTTGGGAAACACAACAAAGCTTGCTTTTGTTTCATTCATTCCAGATCTCAAGAACCTGGTTGCAAAATAAAAAAAAAATAAAAAAATAAAAAATGACTGAGACATTATCTGGTTATGTGAGTAACATTTTTGTTAAAAAATTACTTAAGTATAAATTGGTTGCATGTTTCATCTGGGAATAACTATGTTTATGTGGATACATATATGGATTATCTGTATATTTATGAATGTATGAAGTGTGCATAGTTGATTTTCCTGTAATCTCACTGATTCTTAGTTTCAAGCTCTAGTTTTTGATCTAAAAATCATATCTCTTAATTCAATTTGTGATAAGGTTTAAGTTTAAAACTAAACCTGTTTGTTTAATCATAGAGAATGTTTTTAAATTTTATATAAGTTAAATAAATTTATGCAATGCCTGGAAATATAGATAACAGAGCAAAACTGTATAAATGTAAAAATTCAAACTATATGAATTTATATTTCAGGTTTGTATATCAAAACATAATACTAAATTATGATTTTTTAAAAGTTAAATTATAATTTTTAATATCAAAACCTAAGTGCAGTTTTAGACTTACTGTATTTTTCATTTTTGTTAAGTACTGATGATGCATGCTATTAAATTGATTGAATTTGGTTATGGAGATAGTATAGCTATCATAGGTTATGGGGAAATTATGGGATCAAGTTGAAAATGAGTTTTGATGTTGTAATTTGAGTTTCCAGGTTTAGAACCCTAGTTTATTTGGGGTTACTGTTTTTGGGTCAATCTTCACTCCTCAGTGCATCGAGTCTGAAGCTTTTGGGGGTGATGGTGGATGGTGAGGTGAAGAAGCTATCACCAAAGTTCGGTCGATGATAATGGTCGGAGTTGAGAGGTACGGGTGTTGACAGGTTTGAAGGGTAGGGTTGTGGTCTGTTTTTCAGGTCTGGGTTGATTGTTTGGGTTGCAGGGATTGTTACTCGGGTTGGTATAGGGTAAATGGAGGGGAAAACTCGAAGCAAAAGGATTTTTACTCGAAGTAAATATGGGTTTGCTCGGGTGTACTTTTTGTTTCAGGTTTTCAAATTAAACAGAACTGTTCTGTTTTTTTTTGAGATTTTTAAAGTAGAGTTTTAAATTCATACTGGAGATTTGAACTTAGGATAAATCTTGAATCTGAAGATGAATTCAAAATGTTTGAATTCTGTTGTTGAAATAATTTGAAAGCAGAAATTCAAATTGGTTTAAAATAAAAAAATAAAAAAAAAAGAAACAGGGAGCCTGTTTCCAGATTTTAAAGTTTGAAAAAAAAAATGCAAACTAAAGTTTTACTTAGGATGTTAAAACTGAATCCAAATATGAATTTAAATAAGTTTAAATTCTGTTTTCTTTGAAATAGTTTGAATTCTGGAAAATTCAAAGTTTTTTTTTTATAATACAGAAAAACTGTTTTCTGTTTCATATGTAAAGTTAAAGTTTAAATTTGCAGGTGAAGATTTTAAACTGAGTTTTGGTTCGAATTTGAATATGAATTCAAATTTGATTTGTCTGGAATTTGAAATCCTTGATGGCTTTTAAATTTAAATTTAATTTTAAACTCTCAAGTGTGAATGCATTGTGTTTTGGCATTTGAATTGAAAGGTTAAGAATTTGAAACTAGGAGTTTAAAATGAATTCAATCTGAGTTTTTAAATCTGGATTTTAAATTTTTTAACTTCAGTTTTTAAATTAAAGATTTAAATTTAAATTGTTTTCAAATGGTTTGCATTTGAATTAAAGGTATAGATGATAGAAAGAATTTAAAGCTAAAATAAATTTGAAAGTTGAATTTCAAATGTTAAAGTAATTTTTAAATTGGTTTGAATTTAATTTGAATTGAAATTTAAATTCTTTTTAATCTTATTAACAAAGTATATGTTCTTGTAAACATATAAGATTAAGATTTGTATTGTTTTAGAATCTTATTTTAAATAAATTTGAATCTTTAAGTTTAAAAGAAATGTTAAATGGAATTTAATGTAAATTTAAAAACATTTTTGTGTTTAAATGCTTGATTTAATAAGAAATGTTTATCTAAAAGATAAATAAATGTTTAATGATTGGAATCATTTAATTACTAAGGTAATTTAGATAAATATTAATTATTTAATTAATTAATAATGTGGAAGTTTAATTAAAAAATTAATGATATTTAATTTGATTTGAGATTAATTAATTAAGTTTAATTAATCTATAATTAAGAACGGTTAACTAAATTTTAATTTATAATTAAGATTTATTTAATCAAGTGATTAATGATTAATTTAGATAATTAATTAAGAATAATTAATTGGGTTGAGTAATTAATGTATTTAATTACTGAATGGTTATTAATCAAGGGTGATTTATATATATATGTAGGGTTTAAGTAATTAACTTGTGTAATTATCTTATAAGCTAATTACTCATTGTAATTAGAGATAGTTAATTAGGACTAATAAATGAAAGTAATCATGTAGGTAATAAATTTAAAACCACCCAGTTTATTCATCTTAATTGTAGATGTTGATTGTTATTGAATGTTGTGTGATGGATTGATATATTTGGTATGTGATGTGATGCTATGTGATACTTTGTGCTGATCTGCTATATTTGTGATGAATATGCTGTTGTATGAATATGAAACCCTTTGACCCGTAAAACGACATTTGAATTTCGATGCGACAGGGAGTCGGATTCCAGTTGGTTATCCGAAACCCACATCGAATCATATTAGTGAATTTTTGTGATTGATAATTTACTTTATCTATGAATCTGTTAATATAGATGAGCGTTATGGGTTATACCGCTTATCTTTATGATTGAATCTGTGATGATGATGTTGTGCACTATTGTGTTGAACCCCTGGACCACACTTATACACACACAAATATGGATTGCACGTGGAAATGGGTTAAGTCACAGATTTTGAAATTGTTTTAGAATTTGAATTTTTGAATCCAAAATAGTTTTGGAATTAGAATTGAGGTTTTTGAAAAAAAAATGAATTTCAAAAATAAAAGTTATGTGAATAACTTAATGGAGTTTTGAAATTTAAATAATTTGAGTTAAATTTGAATTCAATAATTGAATTGAATTCTATGATTTGGGAACTAGGGTTTTAAAAAGTTATTCAACTTATAAATGGGTTTATATGGGGTTTTTAAACCAATTTAAAAGTGATGTTTTGAAATTTAAAATTAACCCAAGATTCCAACTTGTATAAATCGGACTTTTCTGAAACGAAAACTGTTGTTTTCAAATAATAGAAGCTTTCATATAAGAAATGGATTTCCAATGTATGTTAAAAGGAATTCAAGTTTTGAAATGAAAATGGTATTCCAAGTTATAAATAAATCTTTGGAACGTGTTTTGAAAGCTATAAATTAAATCTTAAATTTAAAGATTTATTGAGTTAATCCAATTGAAATGGAAGTTGTTTTGAAATCTATGAATAGATCTTTGTGAAACTAGGTGAAACTTTATGAAATAAATCTTTTTGTTTAAAGATTTAAAATGGTAATTTGCTTAACCATTTGAAAGAAAAGTTTTGGATTTTATAAGTTGTGACTTAACTAAAATCCCATATCCATATGTTTTAAAATATGGCGCTCATTATTCGGTTTAGCCGGGAGAGGACCTAGTGTCATATAGCCCATTCCGAATAGTGATACGACGTTATGGATAGCAATTGAAGACCGGTGGTGAAGACCGGATATTTCCGAAAACAAAAGGGTAACTCATCGATTGTCTCTGCACTGGCTGATCCCCGGTATAGAGATCTCCATATGTGATGGGAAGTCCGGACGTGATTAGGGATTATCCGGATTTGCAAGGGCTTCTTCGGAAGTGCCTTCGGTTCTGTTCGAACCCGGGACAGACTTGTATGGTTGTATGTCCGACATTACACTTTGAGATATTAAACTGATCTCTATCAAATACATTTCTGCCTGGTGGCGGAGGATTTATTCTCTTAGCTTAACACCCTTCTCTGAGACGTACGAGCTCAGAGGTTATGTAGTTGATATTTATCAGTGATATTCCCAATTTGGTAATGTGGCATGCTGAGTGCTGCTGTGTGATGATCATTGGTTGATCATTTGTGATATGATCATTTGTTTGATCATTTATCTTTGTGATCATTGCTTTGGTCATCTGATTGACCCAAAGCATGGCTTTGTTGCACAAAGCGTAGCTTTGTGGACGAGACTGCATCAGGACCTCACTCCCCGGAAATGGTCGAAACAGGAAAGATGCGGCAAGGTTATGAGGGTCGCTCCCTTTAGGGTGTGTCATTCCCTTCTGGTAAAGGGTGGTATCAGGTATGGAGCCCTGGTATTTAACCTATGTGGTTGCTCCAATCTCATTTACTGTGTGGTTGTTGCTTTGAGGCGCCTCGGATAAAGGTCCCAAAGGACCGGGGGATGGCATATTCGTGTAGTAGTTACCTAGTTACAGAGGTAACCCGGCCTTGTGTTGGCAGAGATCTAACCGTAACGTTAGTTCTCGGGACGTCCCGCCAGAGGCGTACCCATGTGGCAGTAGGAAGTTCCTTAGCCTGACCATTTGTTGGAAATCCAATCAAAACAATACGCGCCTTGTACGGTTTTAGTTGTAGAACCTGCCATTTAACATGGCAGCTATAGTAGGCATAGTATCATGGTACCTATGCTGGCTAGGATTTATATTATACTTTCGAAAGATTTTCCACTATGCACTAGTAATAATATAAAAGGATTTTTTCTCGTAGTAAGCATGTTTGACTATCATAAGGAGAAATCTCCCCCATGTGTGCGTTTGCATTGTGTGTGTGCCGGGAGGCCTTATGGTAGTTTCATTTTTCAAAAAGCATTGCGGATTTCAAATTTAAATTCTGTTGTTTGTTTTAAAAGACCAAATGTTTTTGTTTGCTCATACCAGTCCCATGACTGACCTGGAGTTTATTGTCCCTTTCCTAAACTCTGGGTGCCCACTATTTTCCCACACGGGCAGTCTAGAGTTGGGGTTTTCAGATAATCAGTAGTAGGTGTAGATTCGATAGCTTTCAGCCTTAGGATTTGGCAATGACAATTGGATCGAGTTGCTTCTCTTCATCTTGATTTGGGAGTTCGAGCTATTTCTGGATTGGTGCTTTGAAGATGGAGATTACTAATACTGGAGTTCTTTCTTGAAGGCCATTTTGGAGATTTGTTCCGCTGCTGTGTTATCTTTTCTCTCCGCTGCTATTTCTTGTATCTCTGATGTATATTGATGTTCATTGTATCATTCTGTTGTATCAGATATTGTATCAAATGTTGTACATTGATATATATTATTCTTTTCTTCCGCTGTGTTATTTACTTAATGTGTTATAAGCTCCAGCGACTCGAATTTGAACGGTCGAATCTGCGGCATTCGAGTACAATGTAAAGTATGGATGTCGATTTTCGAACGCGAAAAATTCGAGCCGTTACACTACTATTTGTATCTTACTATGTAATTTCAGTTATGTTAAAGCAATAAAGTATAATCATTTTCAAAAGAAAAATTATTCCTAGCATTATATGTACATATATAAATATTATAAATAAAATACATAATTTATGTAATTATTTTTTTATTAAAATTATTTATTATGTTAAAGTTGTTTTAATATTATTACTAAATTCAAAAAAAATTAATTTCCTTTTGTGTGCGTATTTGTAATACACAGGCAATTTTTTAACATTTATACATATATAAGTGTTGAAATTCCAGTCTGCACATCCATATAGTGGGCAACATATGAGTTTGGCCAATAACTTTTAACAAAATAATCTCTTGTTGTTACATGCAACCAAACTCATATATATACCACTCCACCTCCATTATTTTTCATGATGTGGGACTATTCTTTTCCAATATGCACCCATTACTCACACACAATGCGAGACACCCCAACAGATCTCCACCTTTGCTCGCATCCATCCACGCGTCTTCCAACATGCGAACATGATGCCTACACCACATCGAGACCTTATTTCGATGTCATTCTACCAGATCCAACATACCATGATCTAACTCCACCTTAAGTCTGACTACTAATCATACACCGCTAATCATCACGATTTATAGATCTCTTGCGCATTGTCCATTGTCTCAAGCGTTACCATCGGCTCTGATACCATGTTGAAATCCAGTCCGCACATCCCTATGTGGGGGCAGCATATGAGTTTGGCCAACATCTTTTAACAAAAGGAATTTCTTGTTGTTACATGCGACCAAACTCATTTATATATCATTCCACCCCCATAATTTTTCACGACGTAGGACTATTTTTTTTTTCAATGTGCGCTCATTACCCATACATAATACGAGACACCCCAACGAATCTCCTCCTTGGCTCGCATCCATCCATGGGTCTTCCAATATGCCAACACGATAACTGCACCATATCGAAACTTTTTTTCTGTGCCATTCTACTAAATCCAACGTACCATGACCTAGCTCCACCTTAAATCTAACTATTAAGCATACACTACTAGCCTTATCCATTATCCTAGGTGTTGCTATTGGCTCTGATACCATATTGAAATTCTGTGTGCACATCCCTATGTGGAGGCAACATATGATTTTGGTCAATACCTTTTAACGAAAGGAGTCCCTTGTTGTTACATACGACCAAATTCATATATATACCACTCCACCTCCATTACTTTTCATGAAATGAGACTATTCTTTTGCAACATTGTGACAACCCGGTATTTTCAACCATTCGCATCCGCACATGTCGGACTTGAATTGCTCAAAATACCGCGTTGTAAATAAAATTTGGCAAATCTCAGAATATACAGTAAATACATAGTCACAGATCACAGACACAGAGTAAATAATAATGCAGCGGAAATAAAAGAGATAGTAGTTCATGAAGCTACTATATAAAAATAAGATACCTCAGAGTTAAACAAGATACAACAGAAGAGTAACAAGATACATCAGGTATAAATCAGAATACATCACTGAAATCACTGGATACAAAAAGCAAAATAGATGGCTAGATCTTCAAGGAAAGCTCCATCTCCAAAGGTGAATCTTGAATACTAACTCACTCAATCTGACTCGAGCGTAAAGCAAAACACAAAACACTCGAGTCATGACATAAATACTTATGAACTGTAAATCAATTCAAGTGAACAGTAACAAAAATGCATCAGTAACTTAAAGGATGCTTGGAATCGCCCATCCTTTAAGGATCCGTTAAACTATTTACTATGTAGTAATATTGCGCTATTATAATAATGTCTAAAGTAAAATAAACATACTTTTAAATAGCGTTCCGGGCTACCCATATCACCCTTCACACATAATAGTCCCAGTAGTCCATCCAATATCATGCCATCTCCACTCCGGGTGACTGCCAGAGGATACCACACGGGCAACGGGAGAAAAACAAACTCGTAGTAAAGGCTCGGTATGGTAGGTGACACGGCACACAAGGCAATGCCAGGGTAGATATACCAATTACGCACACGGGCTGGTGGTAACGCAGCAGCCACATACGCCCACCACGGAACACACTCCCAATCAAAATCGGAGGATGGCCATCTAATCAATCACCAGTAAGAGTATAGTATCGAAGGAATGTGTCCGACCAGAGGTGCTACCCCTTTTGGCCCGAGATCGCTCCTGTTTTAGCCACCTTATGCCAACTCATGGGAGTTGGGTCCACGTAATATACCTCAAGAACGTCGCCACCATCCTACTTCATTCTGGAATCTCCACCGCGTACACAGTTGTTAAAGTGTTTTTCGGAGTTGGCAGAGAGTATGACAACTTCTGATCCCGGTCTCTTTAACAACCAATCGTTATTATAACGCCGTGGCCATTTTAAAATATTTTATACTTCAAAAATCAAATCATTTCATTTCAAAACTATATCCCTTTCAAAATAGTTATACTTCGAAACCAAAACCATTTTACTTCAAAACTATATTCAAATCAAATAGTTTATCATTTCCATTTCAAACATACATTCACCTTTAAAAAAATTCATAATACTTTCAAAGTATAACTTTTCCGAAACCAAAATACTTGAAATTATTACACTTTGAAAATCATAACATTCTGAAATCATACATTTGAAATCAATCTTTTAATTCTTTACACTTTGCAAATTTATTCCATTAAACCAAAATTTCAAATTTTCAATTTAATTCAATTCAAACCATCAGTTTCAATTCAGTTTAGTTTTCTAACAAAACATTTCAAATCTTACAAATTTCAAATATAGATTTGATCTACAAAATAAACAATCCAATTTTAATATATTTCTAAACTTTAATATCCCACATTTCAAAACTAAACTTTATAATTCCATATATTCATATCTCAAATCTAATTTCATTATTATTTCGTTTTGAAATATTCATTTCATAAATCCAACATTATTAAAAAAAACTTAAATTACAATTAAACCAAATATCTTTTCATATAAATATAAACTTCAAATATTCCTTTATCAACTAAATCAAAATCAAATATTATTCCACATTCATATTCTTTATCAAAATAAAGATCAATCATTTCCAAACCATTTCAAAATCAGTAAAATATCATATCCTTTCAAAACCTCATTATCATATCATTATTTGAATTCCAATTCAAATATTCAAATCTAAATATCATTTTAAAATCAAACATATCATTCATTTATTATTTCAAATATCATTACAAAACACCTTTCAAAATCACATTCACCTATTCATTTATCTTATTACATTTCATTCCATTTAACACATAACCAAGTAAACTTTATTTAAATTCAAATTCAATTTAAATTTCTTAAAAATTAAAATTTAAATATTAAAATATATTCAAAACTCCTTATATTCACAAATAATAAATTTTCAAAAGTTAAATCATTTAACACTTTAAAATATAACACAAAAAGTGTTAAATTTTATAACATTTCAAAACATTGTCAAATTAAAGCCACGACAACATTAATACAGTACTATAGTAGCTTATAGTTTCCAAACTAGTTTAGTTCAAGAATAACGGCATTTATAACATGCCGTAATAGATATTTAGTTATTTCAAACATAGTCAAGTTAAAAAACAACAGCATTTAAAATGCTGTCAAAAGACTACAACATTTTGGAAATGCTATAAAATTCCAGATTTTATTTTAACTTTTCAAAACAATAAAACTTCAATTTAACAAATTTTAAACTTATAAATCATATTTGTATACTTCAAAATTTCACATTTAAATAATTTTAACATATGATTTATCACAATAAAATTTTAAGATCAAATATTCAATTTAAAAACTCCATTAATTTATTAAGTCAAAATTCACTATTTATTAACTTATAAATTTAATAAAACTTAACATTTTACTTCAAATATCATTTCAAAACTTTAAATTAAATTTCCATTATTTATTTACATTTTAAAATAAAATTTAAAGTCAAAAATCACAATTACTTCAAATTTACATACTTAAATTCACAATTTCAAGACTTGATATTTAATTTTCTTAAAACCATAAAATATATATTTATAAATCAAAATTTCATACTTTTAAAAAAATACATATTTAATAAAAATCATTTAAAAATATACCATGGGGTCTGTATATAATTTTCTAACCTAGGTCAAGTGATACGGATATATATCATTTCAATCCGTAGTTTACAAAGAAAACCCGGGTTCTATCATTTCAAACCCGCAATCCCAAGTCAAATAAAATACAATAAAAATCGCTCAGACCCATCATTTCAGCCCATAACGATTTTTTCCTAATTTAAAGTCCGTTCGGGTATGTATCATTTCAACCCATAGTGATTCTATTCTAACAGGGAACTTGCAGTGTGAATATATGCATAAACAATATAAACAATGTCAATGTCACAATATAATGTCATATATCAGATGTCAGGTGATAATTAATAGTTTTAACATGGTAATAACATGGCATAGCATATCATATGATCATCATTAACTTGCATAACATTTTATATTACTAAACACTTGTCATCAATTCACTATTTCATAAGTATAAATGTCAGAGTGAGAAAGACTCACCTTTATCAAAGCTAGAGACAAACAACACACACAAGAGCGATTCCAAAGGCACGACAAGCACGATTTGATTTGAACTGATGGACACCCTTGCAAACAACACAAAATATAACATACATAAGAACAAATATAGATATCGACATACAAATATAATCAACAACTTTAGTTTGCAGAACAATTTTAAAACAAGAGAGATGACCAAACCTTAGAAGCAAGAGACTTGCACACGACAACATAAGCTTGTCACATGATCAAATGGGCTTGATCTCACCACACTAGGCTATGGTTTGGGTCAGGTATGGCAACCATAAAGGTCAGGTTACAAGTGGATGAAGGTGGTGGAAGAGTTACAACATGAAGCATACATGGGTTCAAGGCAAATATGTGAAGTTTTTGGTGCATTTTGACTCGGCTATGACCACATACAGGCTCGGCCATGGGGTCTTCATGTCAGGTCAGATCTAGACAGTAGTGAAAGGGGCAGCCAGAGGTGAAGTAGATGATGGTGGTGGCGGCTAAGGGGTGGCCAAAGGCAACTATAAAGGCAATAGTGGAGTATAGGCTTGGCTAGCATTGTTTTGGTGATGTGCTTTGCAAATTTGAGATGGTGGCTTCATCTAATGGTCATGGCCAGAGGTGGAGGTCAGAGGAGAGGGGATTGGTGCTGCTGTAGATGGTGGAGAGGATGGTGGTCAGCAAGGAGAGAGGTGAGGCCAAACAAACTTGAAAAAGAGCAAGGCTAAATCAATGAAGAAGAGGGAAAAAATGTGAAAAGAAAAGCCATTGTTTTTTTTTTCTTCATGGCCGTGATTTTTAGGGGATGAGAAGTCTTCCCTTTCACGTGAAAAAGAAAGAAGAATACATGGCTGAAGAATGGAGTTAAGGCAGCCAATTGAAGAGATGTTGATTGAGAAATGAAAAGACAGAATACAAAAAGGCTTAAGCAAATAAAGAGTCACAAACCTTTCAAATTTCCACCATTTCTTTTAAAATTTAAATACATGTAAAATATGTATAAATACAGGTAAAATGCGAAAATATAGTAAATAAACAAAAATAAATAAATAAATATTAATTAAATATAATTAAATTAAGAAAATAACAAAGAAAATGTAAATTAGGCTTGAAAATTTTAAAATAAATGAAATGAACTTTGGAAAAATTGTATGTACGTGAAAAATATTTATAAATAAAGATAAAAACATAAAAATAAAATGCATACATAAAAATGAATATATAAATTTTAATTAAATATAATTTAAATGAAGAAAATAGCAGAAAAATGGAAACTAACCTTTAAAAATAGAAAATAAATTCAATGAGCTTTGGAAAAATTCAAACATCACTTTAAAAATATTTAAAAGGTAAAAATATATGTAACATAACATATAATAGAATTTAGAATAAGATATGACAAATAAAAAAATTATTTATATAATTTAAAATAAACAATATTGTTAAATAAAACAATTTACACCCAATTTTGTAAAAAGCATAACTTTCACAATATTATTCGGATTTCAACGAAACGAAAAGCATTGTTCTTGAAATTTTATTTACTTTCATAACAAAAGATAAAATTAAAATTTTCAAACTTTTAAAATTTAAATTTAAAAGTCAAAGTTTGACCAGATTGACCAAAATTCACCTTTTTGCAAAATATTCAATATATTCAGGTTTGAAGTTATCATTCACATACCAATCAAAAATTATATTTAAAATAACAAAATTAATTCATTTAAATAAATAAAAAAAAGTTTTTTTTTGAAATCAGGAATTCAAATTAGAATAATTTAAATATACAATTAAAATAATCACAAAATACAGGGTTGTTACACTCTCCCCCACTCAAAACTTTTCGTCCCCGAAAAGGAATGAGGTACGGAAAAGCACGGAAAAAGATAGAATGAAATAGTATTAAGACAAGATGACAAGAAGATTAAAATTATACCTGATAACTGTTGCTATAGGTAAGTTTAACAATGTGGAGATGATCTTTCCAAGATCTTCCAGAGTTCAAGAACACAAGCATGAAAAAAATCTTTTAGAATCTGATTCACCCTTCCCGTTTGACCGACGGTCTGTGGATGGCAAGAAGTGCTTAGATTTAAAGATGAGTACCAAAGATTATTAAAGATTATAGAAAGATTTCTAAACAGACTGGTATATGCAATAGCCTCCCATTCTGTAGCAAGATAAGGGAAATTAGGACAACCAAAAGATAGTTTGAAAAACAAAATAAAATAATAAATTTGAAACCATAAAATTTCAACTTAAACTGAAAATTAATTTTACATAAGTCAAATAAATCTTAAGCATCTCTAATTTCATTATCTTATCATCCAATTATCTTAAATTAACAAATCCCTAAAATCATGTATTTGAAAAATCTTTTATTATACTCAAAATGTACCAAATAAAATTTAATTCTTCTTCACTACTAATTAAAATTAAATTGATTCCTCTCAATATATTTTATCACCTATGTTGAATATATTTACACTCATTGTAACTGCCTTAAATTTATTCTTAGTTCCTTTATCATCATTTTATATTGTAAATTATTCCATTACACTTTTTCTTTATTTACCTCTGTTAATCCTTTTATAACTAAAATTTAATTATATAACATTTATAATAACCACTCAAATTTTATTTATAAAATCTTTTTTTTTATATTGTATATTATCCAATTACATATTCAGCTTCTGAAAATTAAGGTAAGTTATATTGGAATGAAATTGTGTAGTATACAAATAAAACTTTCTAATTCAATTATTTCAAGCTTGAATATTTATCCAAATCTTGAAATCATACTTAGAAATTATCTTTGAAGATAAAATTTAGGAATTAAATTTCCGATAAATTCCAAACTATTTAGAGATAAATAAATGCTCATATACTATATATATGCCCATTCAAATTTAAATCATATATCAGCATATGTTATAAATCCATTCTTATTTTAGAAATTAAAATCAATTAAATTTTCCCAAAACAAAATGTAGCAAGACTACAGAATGGTCTTTTCACTTCGAAACTCGAAAATGAATGTCGATGATGCTGCAGTCATCACCGAAATTATTTTCCAGCGACAAAGAGAAGAACACTAAATTTAAATTTAAAATTCTTTGGAAACAAATTTCTATTCGAAAATACTATAAATAATATATCCTTTAAAACTTTAAACACAAAGTTTGAAATCCATCGGAAATTAAATTCTCAAATTCTTGTTTTACATTCATTTTAAATTTCCAAATAAATTTATAACCATGTTTTATAGTTCAATTAGATATATGAAACAATAGAAAATGATATATAAAATCAAATATTATTTCTTAACAACCAATTCAAATAAAATCCAGATAAATATTTATAATATAGTTACAAAATTTATTTCACAAAAATTTATTTCATTACTAAATTTTAAAAACATATTGTGTCAGTTTGCTCTGTTCAAGTGTTTTGGAAATCTTAGCGATAGCGTTGATCAGACGAATCGATTAGAAACCCAAATCAACATCAACAAATCAAACAACACAATATATAAAACATTTTAAATATTAGTTTACAAATACACTTCAAGAATAATTTGAAGATAAGTTGGAAACAAAGATGAGATAATTAAATAACAGAATAGAAAGATGGATAAGCTTATATAAATCGCGGGCAACCTTAACCGGGTCAACCGTGACTTAAAGAATAAGACCGATGTGGATTTCTTGGGTAAATCGACATTCGATCTCAAGATGTAGAGTTCGAAATTATAAGAGATACTAGCATCTAAACCGAGGATATAAAATCTCTGGTGAATCGATGTTGTTGTAAAGGAGTTCCCCCCCTCCCCTTACAAATAAATTTGAGGTTGGCGAGACTGCCGACTCATTATAAAGATCATTCAAAGTGGAGTTATGGGATACTCCAGAATCAAATGAAGATGAATAGTGAGGGACACAAAATGGATTTTGAAACCGCAGGGAAAGTTCCAAAATCAAAGGAATCGAGTCAAAAGGAAGAGATTCAAACTCGAATGAAAGTGATTCTGTAAATTCATTTACTCTATATGCTGAGTTTTGCCTAGAGCTACCAAAGCTCTGATACCAACTATAACAACCCGGTATTCAACCATTCGCATCCGCACATGTCGGACTTGAATTGCTCAAAATACCGCGTTGTAAATAAAATTTGGCAAATCTCAGAATATACAGTAAATACATAGTTACAGATCACAGACACAGAGTAAATAATAATGCAGCGGAAATAAATAAGATAGTAGTTCATGAAGCTACTATATAAAAATAAGATACCTCAGAGTTAAACAAGATACAACAGAAGAGTAACAAGATACATCAGGTATAAATCAGAATACATCACTGAAATCACTGGATACAAAAAGCAAAATAGATGGCTAGATCTTCAAGGAAAGCTCCAGCTCCAAAGGTGAATCTTGAATGCTAACTCACTCAATCTGACTCGAGCGTAGAGCAAAACACAAAACACTCGAGTCAGGACATAAATACTTATGAACTGTAAATCAACTCAAGTGAACAGTAACAAAAATGCATCAGTAACTTAAATGATGCTTGGAATCGCTCATCCTTTAAGGATCCGTTAAACTATTTACTATGTAGTAATATTGCGCTATTATAATAATGTCTAAAGTAAAATAAACATACTTTTAAATAGCGTTCCGGGCTACCCATATCACCTTCACACATAATAGTCCCAGTAGTCCATCCAATATCATGCCATCTCCACTCCGGGTGACTGTCAGAGGATACCACACGGGCTATGGGAGAAAAACAAACTCGTAGTAAAGACTCGGTTTGGTAGATGACACGGCACACAAGGCAATGCCAGGGTAGATATACCAATTACGTACACGGGCTGGTGGTAACGCAGCAGCCACATACGCCCACCTCGGAACACACTCCCAATCAAAATCGGAGGATGGCCATCTAATCAATCACCAGTAAGAGTATAGTATCGAAGGAATGTGTCCGACCAGAGGTGCTACCCCTTTTAGCCCGAGATCGCTCCTGTTTTAGCCACCTTATGCCAACTCATGGGAGTTGGGTCCACGTAATATACCTCAAGAACGTCGCCACCATCCTACTTCATTCTGGAATCTCCACCGCGTACATAGTTGTTAAAGTGGTTTTCGGAGTTGGCAGAGAGTATGACAACTTCTGATCCCGGTCTCTTTAACAACCAATCGTTATTATAACGCCGTGGCCATTTTAAAATAGTTTATACTTCAAAAATCAAATCATTTCATTTCAAAACTATATCCCTTTCAAAATAGTTATACTTCGAAACCAAAACCATTTTACTTCAAAACTATATTCAAATCAAATAGTTTATCATTTCCATTTCAAACATATATTCACCTTTAAAAAAATTCATAATACTTTCAAAGTATAACTTTTCCGAAACCAAAATACTTGAAATCATTACACTTTGAAAATCATAACATTCTGAAATCATACATTTGAAATCAATCTTTTAATTCTTTACACTTTGCAAATTTATTCCATTAAACCAAAATTTCAAATTTCCAATTTAATTCAATTCAAACCATCAGTTTCAATTCAGTTTAGTTTTCTAACAAAACATTTCAAATCTTACAAATTTCAAATATAGATTTGATCTACAAAATAAACAATCCAATTTTAATATATTTCGAAACTTTAATATCCCACATTTCAAAACTAAACTTTATAATTCCATATATTCATATCTCAAATCTAATTTCATTATTATTTCGTTTTGAAATATTCATTTCATAAATCCAACATTATTTAAAAAAAACTTAAATTACAATTAAACCAAATATCTTTTCATACAAATATAAACTTCAAATATTCCTTTATCAAATAAATCAAAATCAAATATTATTCCACATTCATATTCTTTATCAAAATAAAGATCAATCATTTCCAAACCATTTCAAAATCATTAAAATATCATATCCTTTCAAAACCTCATTATCATATCATTATTTGAATTCAAATTCAAATATTCAAATCTAAATATCATTTAATCGAACATATCATTCATTTATTATTTCAAATATCATTACAAAACACCTTTCAAAATCACATTCACCAATTCATTTATCTTATTACATTTCATTACATTTACACATAACCAAGTAAACTTTATTTAAATTCAAATTCAATTTAAATTTCTTAAAAATTAAAATTTAAATATTAAAATATATCCAAAACTCCTTATATTCACAAATAATAAATTTTCAAAAGTTAAATCATTTAACACTTTATAATATAACACAAAAAGTTTTAAATTTTATAACATTTCAAAACATTGTCAAATTAAAGCCACGACAACATTTATACAGTACTATAGTAGCTTATAGTTTCCAAACTAGTTTAGTTCAAGAATAACGGCATTTATAACATGCCGTAATAGATATTTAGTTATTTCAAACATAGTCAAGTTAAAAAAACAACAGCATTTAAAATGCTGTCAAAAGACTACAACATTTTGGAAATGCTATAAAATTCCAGATTTTATTTTAACTTTTCAAAACAATAAAACTTCAATTTAACAAATTTTAAACTTATAAATCATATTTGTATACTTCAAAATTCACATTTAAATAATTTTAACATATGATTTATCACAATAAAATTTTAAGATCAAATATTCAATTTAAAAACTCCATTAATTTATTAAGTCAAAATTCACTATTTATTAACTTATAAATTTAATAAAACTTAACATTTTACTTCAAATATCATTTCAAAACTTTAAATTTAGTTTCCATTATTTATTTACATTTTAAAATAAAATTTAAAGTCAAAAATCACAATTACTTCAAATTTACATACTTAAATTCACAATTTCAAGACTTGATATTTAATTTTCTTAAAACCATAAAATATATATTTTTAAATCAAAATTTCATACTTTTAAAAAAAATACATATTTTAATAAAAATCATTTAAAAATATACCACGGGGTCTGTATATAATTTTCTAACCTAGGTCAAGTGATACGGATATATATCATTTCAATCCGTAGTTTACAAAGAAGACCCGGGTTCTATCATTTCAAACTCGCAATCCCAAGTCAAATAAAATACAATAAAAATCGCTCAGGCCTATCATTTCAGCCCATAACGATTTTTTCCTAATTTAAAGTCCGTTCGGGTTTGTATCATTTCAACCCATAGTGATTCTATTCTAACAGGGAACTTGCAGTGTGAATATATGCATAAACAATATAAACAATGTCAATGTCACAATATAATGTCATATATCAGATGTCAGGTGATAATTAACAGTTTTAACATGGTAATAACATGGCATAGCATATCATATGATCATCATTAACTTGCATAACATTTTATATTACTAAACACTTTTCATCAATTCACTATTTCATATAAATGTCAGAGTGAGAAAGACTCACCTTTATCAAAGCTAGAGACAAACAACACACACAAGAGCGATTCCAAAGGCACGACAAGCACGATTTGATTTGAATTGATGGACACCTTTGTAAACAACACAAAATATAACATACATAAGAACAAATATAGATATCGACATACAAATATAATCAACAACTTTAGTTTGCAGAACAGTTTTAAAACAAGAGAGATGACCAAACCTTAGAAGTAAGAGACTTGCACACGACAACATAAGCTTGTCACATGATCAAATGGGCTTGATCTCACCACACTAGGCTCTGGTTTGGGTCAGGTATGGCAACCATAAAGGTCAGGTTACAAGTGGATGAAGGTGGTGGAAGAGTTACAACATGAAGCATACATGGGTTCAAGGCAAATATGTGAAGTTTTTGGTGCATTTTGACTCGGCTATGACCACATATAGGCTCGGCCATGGGGTCTTTATGTCAGGTCAGATCTAGTCAGTAGTGAAAGGGGCAGCCAGGGGTGAAGTATATGATGGTGGTGGCGGCTAAGGGGTGGCCAAAGGCAACTATAAAGGCAATAGTGGAGTATAGGCTTGGCTAGCATTGTTTTGGTGAAGTGCTTTGCAAATTTGAGGTGGTGGCTTCATCTAATGGTCATGGCCAGAGGTGGTGGTCAGAGGAGAGGGGGTTGGTGCTGCTGTAGATGGTGGAGAGGATGGTGGTCAGCAAGGAGAGAGGTGAGGCCAAACAAACTTGAAGAAGAGCAAGGCTAAATCAATGGAGAAGAGGGAAAAAATGTGAAAAGAAAAGCCATTGTTTTTTTTTTTTTTTCTTCATGGCCGTGATTTTTAGGGGATGAGAAGTCTTCCCTTTCACGTGAAAAAGAAAGAAGAATACATGGCTGAAGAATGGAGTTAAGGCAGCCAATTGAAGAGATGTTGATTGAGAAATGAAAAGACAGAATACAAAAAGGCTTAAGCAAATAAAGAGTCACAAACCTTTCAAATTTCCACCATTTCTTTTAAAATTTAAAAGAATGTAAAATATGTATAAATACAGATAAAACACGAAAATATAGTAAATAAACAAAAATAAATAAATAAATATTAATTAAATATAATTAAATTAAGAAAATAACAAAGAAAATGTAAATTAGGCTTGAAAATTTGAAAATAAATGAAATGAACTTTGGAAAAATTGTATGTACGTGAAAAATATTTATAAATAAAGATAAAAACATAAAAATAAAATGCATACATAAAAATGAATATATAAATTTTAATTAAATATAATTTAAATGAAGAAAATAGCAGAAAAATGGAAACTAACCTTTAAAAATAGAAAATAAATTCAATGAGCTTTGGAAAAATTCAAACATCACTTTAAATTTATTTAAAAGGTAAAAATATATGTAACATAACATATAATAGAATTTAGAATAAGATATGACAAATAAAAAAAATTATTTATATAATTTAAAATAAACAATATTGTTAAACAAAACAATTTACACCCAATTTTGTAAAAAGCATAACTTTCACAATATTATTCGGATTTCAACGAAACGAAAAGCATTGTTCTTGAAATTTTATTTACTTTCATAACAAAAGATAAAATTCAAATTTTCAAACTTTTAAAATTTAAATTTAAAAGTCAAAGTTTGACCAGATTGACCAAAATTCACCTTTTTGCAAAATATTCAATATATTCAGGTTTGAAGTTATCATTCACATACCAATCAAAAACTATATTTAAAATAACAAAATTAATTCATTTAAATAAATAAAACAAAGTTTTTTTTTTTGAAATCAGGAATTCAAATTAGAATAATTTAAATATACAATTAAAATAATTACAAAATACAGGGTTGTTACAAATATGCACTCATTATCCACACACAATGCGAAACACTCAAACATATCTCCACCTTAGCTCGCATCCATTCATGCGTCTTCCAATTGGCCAACATGATGCATGCACCATATCGAGACTTTGTTTCCATGTCGTTTTACCAGATCCAACGTACCATGATATAGTTCCACCTTAAGTCTGACTACTTAAGCCTACACCACAAGCCACCATGATTTACAGTTCTTCTACGCATTGTCCATTGTCTCAGGCATTACCATTGGCTCCGATACCATGATGAAATCCAGTCCGCACATTCCTACATGGGGAAACATACGAGTTTGGCCAACACCGTTTAACAAAAGGAATCCCTTGTTGTTACATGCAACCAAATTCATTTATATATCACTCCACCTTCATTATTTTTCATGATGTAGGATTATTTTTTTCCATTGTACGCCCATTACCCATACACAATGCAAGACACCCCAACAATAAGTTCACCCAATGAAAGTAACACCAACGTATGCAGATTCATGATAAGTATATACAAACTAATTAATATATAATACACAAAAAATTGTTTAAACAAATATAAAATGTAAAATTTGGATTATTACCTACACTAAAGCCTATATAAAACACCTTGAGATGTTGAATCTGATCACTTCTTCAATCGATATTCAAGCCTATAAATACCAATTTGACTACAACTACCACTAGTGTTTGATTTTGATTTAATTTGGGCGTTTAGAGGCTTGAACTAGAGGAGGAAGGGGATTTGAATGGCCGACTTTGGCAAGTTGAGAGAAAGCAAAATGAGAGTTCCAAAATATGAGGATTAAAGGTGATTAAGTTAAAGAGATTATAAAAATACTATTGTAGGATCGATTTCACCCTAAAGGGGAGTGAATAGGGTGTACTAATAAAAATTAAAATTAATGCGGAAATAAAAATAATAACAGAAAATAATACAGTAGAGATCACACATAAATTTACCCCTTTGGCAATAACCTGCCTATGTGAAACCCCCAATGTTTTTACTAGAAATTAAGTAGTCAGACGCTTACACATGTAAACTTGCGACATCTGCTAACTTGACTAACCTAACTCTAAGTTCAAAACTCTGCCACAACTCAGCCATTGAGTTGCGAATTCTCAAACTACGTCCCGTAGTTTGTACCTACTTACACAACTAGAAATTCACAAATTTTTAAAAGAGAAAAAACAAAAAAACAAACAAAACCCTATACATTTAATAATTTGAAGCTAAATAGAATTAAAAACACCGACCCTCTAAATAATTAAATGAAGAGAATGTCTTCCCCCTTTTCATATTTTCGTGGCCGCTCCCTTTTGCTTCTTGTTCTGGAATATAGGGTTTTGTTGAATCCCTTGAAGCCACAGCCTAGAGTCCAAATTAATTATCTTTCATTCTTCAATTCTCTTAGCTTGCTTCTTCAATTTTCTTATGGCTGCTTCAAGGTCGAGTTCTAATTGGAATAGAATATGTGATTTTTGCCCCTTTTGATTTTGATTGTGCTCGACTTTATACTTTGTTTATTTACTTAGGCTCGAACTCAATTGGAATGCCAATGATGAATTTTGGGTTTATTTATAGGGATCGAACACCCTATACTCTTGTTCATATATATTGGTTTGAATCTTTCAGTTGCTTTTCTCGGCCATGGATTTTTGCTTGAACGATGAGATGATTTTTTGACTTGTCCGGTGTATACGCGTAGCTCCATCAGTTTGAATTTGCTCCGTTCTTTTGGCATTTGAATTTGATATATATAATTGGCTTGAATTTCTCTGTTCCATACGATTCCTAACGTCCTCTGATTGATTTCTTTTGAATTGTTCTATTTTGATATATATGACTCTTTGATTACTTAAATTTGTTAAAAACTGCTAGCCATTTCCATGTACATACATACATATATGTGTATATGTGTGTGATTCTGACTTTGCTTGTATCATCTCTGTGAAATGCGGCTGTCACTTGATATGATTTGTTCAATAGTTGATGTATTCAAATGTTCTCTACTGTTTGTCTGGTGCAGATGCATTGTATGGTGTTGTTGCATTGTATGGTTCCTTTTGAAGTCTGATTGAATGCACTTTGGTATTGTGGTCTTAAAGTCTAGTTATAGTGTTGTTTTGCTTGAAGTGATTCCAGTCTGGGTATACTCTGTGTTCACACAGCTTGTCTTTTGCATTTTGGAGTCTCCTCTGTTGCTTCTGAATCTGGTTCATTTGTATACATGTTGTCATATGGTCTGGTCTGGTCTGATTGATACTTCATGTGTATGTATATACTTGTCACTGTTTTGGTGCACCACTTTGTACATGTGAGCATGTTGAACTGCTGTGTTATTTTGGTCTGCATTGATGAATGCCTGGTGGTGCACTTCATGTTAACATGTGGTCTATTGGGTGTTGTTCACTTGCTTGTTGTTTTTGAGTTCCTAAACGTTTCATTGAACATGTTGTTTTGTTATTGAATCTGGTCTTGCATTGTGTGGTGTTCTTCATGTTGCACTTGGTTCTGGTTCATGTCTGCATGTTGTTGCTTTATGTGTGGTTCCACTTGAGTCTGTTTTTGGTTATCAAGTGCATGTATGAGCATGGTGCACTGTTGTGTCTGTGCAGTCAAGTCTGCACTATTTTGGAGAACTTGTTGTTTTGTTTTGAATGCTCTAACAATTCTGGGTTCATTGATGACCTTATCTGCTCTGGTCTGGTTCACCTCGTTTCTAAACTGATGTGTGTGTGTGTGTGTGTGTATTTGCATATATGCATACATGTGTCCTATTAGCCTTGCATTGGTCTGTTTACCCGAGTGCTTGCGTTCATGATTTCGCTGTCATGTGTACATTTTGTGTTGAGGCTATTTTGTTATTTGCATTCGCAATAGAGTTGAATCCAGCCTAGGCTTTGGTTTGACCTTGTGCTCACATGTCCCTGCAATTTTAACAAACAAGTGTATATTGATGTGCACGACCTTGTGGCATGTACAGTGATACACTATGCATGTCACACGTTGTTCGTGTATGATGAATTAAAAGAAAAAACGATGACGAACAACCCAAATAACTGGGGAAAATAATATTTTCAAAACACACTTCACTATACACTGTAAAATATTTTTTTTTCAACTTACTGCATCAGTGTTTATTTTGCATATAGTTAAGACGCTGGATACAGGCTGGAACAAAGTTGAAGATCAAAATACGAGTGTGAGTGAATATGTAGTGAAGTGAAAATTGTCGAGTGAAAAATGTGTTGTAATTGAAATTGTGTAAATGTAGTGAGAGCTCAAATTTGTACTATTTTGAATTTATAATAAAATATTAATAACGACCCAGGATTTTGGTCGTTAATTTTAAACATTTAATTATTTTAAATGTTGAATTTGAATTATAAATTGATTTTGAATATGGAAGATCGGTGAAATGGTTTATAGTTTCAAACATAGGGATAAATTTGATTTGGTAATAATAAAATTAATGTAACGACCCATAAATTTTAACGGTTCAATAACATAATTAACTAGAATTTTGTGAAATTTTAAAATATTTGAATTTGGAAATGAAAATTTGATATTTGGAATGCGTCTATTTAAATATAGAAAATGGAAAATTTTCATCAGATAATATGGAAGTTTATTTTGTTATGTATTTTTATTTAAATTTAAATCAGTGTAACGATCCTGTTTTTGAATCAAATTTAAATTTAATGATTAATATAAAAATTTGGAGTTAATTGAATTAATTTTAAATTTTCAAAACAAATGAATATTGTGTTTATTTATTTATATATATATATAGAATGAATTGTAATTCAAATTTGAATTTGAATTTGTATTTGAATTTGAATTTAACTAAATATCTAAAGAAAAATACTTGGATTAAAAATATTAACATACATATATGATTTTATTTATGTATAAATTAGTACTAAAACATTCTCTATTAAAAGTTGTATAAATATAGTAAGAAATGTAATTATACAAATAAGAAAATGTAATACAAATTTTTATTTAAACATGTAATTATGTATAAAACTATAAGTGTTAATTGATGAGAAACCTAATCTAACAAGTGTTTAACATTTAGTAACTGAATTAACAAGTGTAATTCATGAAGAGGGAAAATTAACAAGTGTCATCATATTGTTTTTATTTTCAAGAAATTTATAAAAAGAAAATAAAGTTGTATAATATCTCTAATTTACTTCTTATAATTCTTTCATCTTCATTACCAAGTCTGTATATTTTTAAATCGGCAACAAGGTAATCAAACTAGACAACTTCCTCAACATTTAAATCAAGAACAAATTCCAGAAAATAAAATCTGAAAACAACTTTCTCAAAGTTCAAACCAGAAATTAGGCAAATCAAGAGCAAAGCAGGATTCAACTTCAACAGCAAAGCTAAAGCAAGGATCATCACATAAAGAACAGATCAGAATCAAATCAAGATTTCCAAATTCTTGTTTTCAAGTTTTCATATCAGAGTTTTTTTCTGTGTTTTCATAAAACCAAACTGTAAGTAAATCTTTTTTTTGAATTTGAATTTGTTGTTAAGAAATTAAGTAAGTTAATCCATCAGAAACTAAGCAAGTTTACATCAATTAGTTTCAGAAAAAATTTCAAGATCAAATTTAAAACAGCGTTCCAAACTTTCAACTTTGACAATAACATCCGAGAAAGCTTTCTGTTTAAATTTCACAGGTGAGTAAACTCTTTTAGATTTGAACTAAAACCCGTTGTTGTGAAAAATATTGAAGTTTGAATTGTAAATTTGAGTTGCATGTATATATATACATGAAAAATGGAGTGTGCATGTCTGTACACTTGAATAGGAGTTCTGTTCCAGGCTTATAGGTTCCAAAACCTGTTTTTAAATTCAAAAACTTTATCTCGAACCATTTTTAAGCTTTGAAATCTAAATAGAACATGTTTGTATGATCATGCTTTAAGATTTAAAAATAAATTTAAGTAAATTTGACTTAAGTTTCTCTGGAAATTTTTAAAATACAGGTAAACCCAAATCATACAGAAAATTTAATTATCGTAATTCTTGATTTCAAGTATATGATTCGAAACAATTTTGAAATTAATGATTTTTCAAAGCGAAATCAAATTTTTTAATAATGTATCTCTGTGAAACAGAGGATGAACGGCATCGTCATTTTCATCAAATTCTGGCAATCAACAAGTTGATGGACCTCGTGATCGTAATGGTAGCGTGCTGAGAGGTCGAAGGGTTAGGGAAAAGTGTTCGATAAATTTTCTGAATGTTGTAGATGATCGATTTAGGGTTAAATGTTCCCATCATCAATGGACCGGAGTCGTTCGCACCAGTGGAATTCGAAGCGTGAAGGTTTAACGTTGTTCTGGCCGGCGCTGCGTGACCTCTGATGGTCAGAGGAAGAAGAACGAGGCGATTGATTGTGGCTCGATTTTGTTCCAAATTTGGGTCTAATGGCTCGATGGCAAGATCACGGTCGTTTCAAAATACAGGGTGTTCGTGTGGCTTGGGAATGTCATCGTGGAATCGTCGATGGCCAAAGCTTCAAACTGAGGTGGCCGGATTGATTGTGCATGTGCACATGGCTTGGGTTGTGTCAGGAAGCAGTAGATTAAGAAGAAAGGTGATACTCGAAGTGGCCTTTGGGAAATAAGGGTACAGGCTCGGGTATAGGATCGAAGCATTTTTGTGTTGCACGGGTTAAATACTTAAACAAAAATTAAGGTTTGAAAATTAAGGCACACAGGTTGATTTCTGGAAAAACTGAAGCATTCATGCGTTTGGATCGGGTAAGACTCGAAGTGGGCCTTGGGTCTGATATATATAACAGTTTTTACTTTAAAATAAAATTCAAACTTTTAAACATTTTAATCCGTGTTTTCAAATGATGATTTTGATTAAAGTTTTGTATCAATTAAGGATTTAAGTAAGATATTTTTAAAATAATTAAATTAAATTTATTTAATTTTGCTACACTAATTTATTAAATTATTTATATTAAATAAATAATGTAATTAAGAAAAGGATAATTAAGATATAATATTATTTAAACTAATCCTAACCTTTTAAAGCAACTAATGTGATAAGGAGGATATTAAACAAGGTTTATAAGATAATCAAAGTAATTAACAAAGATAAAAAGATTTATCTTTTAATTTATTAAGTAATTAATAATTTGTTAATATAATTACTTAAAGAATAACTATTTAATTAATTACTTAATCTAGATTAAATAAGTAAATAATTAAGGTTAATTGATTTGTAATTAATAATTAATTAATTAAGGAATAGTTAATTAATAAAAGTAATTAAGATCTAATTAACTAACAATTAAGGATTAATTAATTAAGGTAATTAATTAAGGAATAATTAATTAATGAAGGTGATTAAGATTTAATTAATTTATAGTTAAGGATAACTAATCTTTGATTAAAGATAATTAATGAAAGTAATTATGTGATTAATTAATTTAAATCACACGATTAATTCATCTTAATTGTAGATGATTAATTATTATTGAATGTTGTGTATTGGATTGATATCTCTGATATGTGATTGTGACGCTATGTGATATGAATTACTTTGTGCTGAGCTGTGATATCTGTGATTTGTTTCTATGTGAATGTGAAAACCCATTGGTCCGTAAAACGACAATTGAATTTCGATGCGACAAGAAGCCGGATTCCAATCGGTTATCCGGTACCCACATCGAATATAAATGGTGAATCTTTGTGATTGATATATCTACGTGTTTTTGAACTAAAGGCTCGCTATTTGGTTTAGTCGGGAGAGAACCTTGTGTCATATAACCCATTCCGAATATGTGATACGATGAAATGGATAGCATTCGAAGACGGTGGTGAAGACCGGGTGTCTTCGAGAACGATAGGATAACCTGTCGAATGACTCTGCACTAAGTTGCTCCGGTATAGGGATCTCCATATGTGATGGGGAGTCCGATCGGGATTGTGGATGCCCGGATTGCAAGGGCTTCTTCGAAAGTGCCTTCGGTTCTGTCCGAACCCAGAACAGACTTGTATGGATGTATGTCTGACATTACACTTTGAGATATATCACAGATTTCTTTTAAATACATTTTTGTTGGTGGCGGAGAATTTATTCTCTTAGCCTAACACCCTTCTCTGAGACGTACGAGCTCAGAGGTTATGTAGTTGAAGGTTATCAGTGATATACTTCCAACTTGGTAGTGTGGCAAGCTGAGTGATGATGATCATTTGTTGATCGAAGCATGGCTTTTGTGAAAAGCGTAGCTTTGTGGACGAGACTTCGTCGAACCTCACAATCCTGTAATGGTCGAAACAGGAAGGATGTAGCAAGGTTGTTGGGGGTAGCGCCCCTTAGGGTATGTGAATTTCCTTTTGGATAGAAGTAGTATCATGGTATGGAGCCTAGATACTTAACTTATGTTGATATTGCAATTATGTTGTTTTGTGGTTGTTGTTGGGGCCGGATAAAGGTCGGTTACGACCGGGGGATGGCATACTCGTGACAGTTAGTTACCTAGTTACAGAGGTAACAAGGCCTTGTGTTGGCAGAGATCCGGTTAGGTTCTCGGAACGTCCCTCCATAGGCGTACCCATGTGGCCCAGGAAGTTCCTTAGCCTGACCATTTTTTGGAAATCCAATCACCAATACGAACCCTGTACTATTTAATTGTATAACCTGCCATTCTTAAATGGTACCTATAGTACGCATAGTATAGTGATACCTATACTAGCTAAGATTAATATTGTATTTTAGAAATGTTTTTCACACTATGCACTGATAATAATATCAAAAAAGTTTTCTCGTATCAAGTATATTTGACTATCATAAGGAGAAATCTCCCTCAAGTGTGTGATTGCATTGTGTGTGTGCTGGGAGGCATTATGGTAGTTTCATTTTCCAAAAGCATGAACGGTTTTCTTTTATAAATTGTTTTGTTCAAAGCAACTGTTTTACTCATACCAGTCCCATGACTGACCTAGAGTTTATTGTTCCCTTCCTAAACTCTGGGTGCCCTTAATTTCCACATGGGCAGCCTAGAAGCAGGTTATCCGTGTTTTGGAGCTAGCTTGGATTTTGGAGTCTTTTGAAAGCTATCGGATTTTGGAAGCTTTGGAATTGGAATCTTTTAAAGTGTTCAGAGTTTTTGAAGACTTATCGAAGTTGAAGTATATTGGAGACCTTTTTGAAACCCTGTTGTTTGTGTTCCCTGTGATGTTATCATTTTGTTGTTGTATCATATGTGTATCACTTTGATGATGGTGGTGATTTGTTGTAATCAAAGATTGTGATGATGTTGTGTCTGTGTTATGATCAATGATATTCACTTTATTTCCGCTGTTTATATTCATCTAATGTTGTTATAAGCTCCATCCGAACAGGAGTTCAACGTTTGAATCTTCGACGGTCGAATACAAGTGAGGTATTTGATGTCGATTTTCGAACGCTGGATTTCAGGTCGTGACAAGTGGTATCGGAGTTAAAGGTTGAGTAAGAACTTTAGCTACGGAGTATAATACATTAGGTGGCTCAATAGATATAGGGTGAAGTATACCCTAGAATAAGTATAACCCGAGAGACCGAAGCCCTAAATTTTCTTGGTCTATTTCTTTTAACTGTTGGTATTCCCTAAGATATCTTGTCTGTATACCTAAATCAAGTTTTCTTACTATTTACTTAGTAAGAATGAGCGGGCGAAGAGGAGAAGCTAAAAGTCGGGGAAATACCACTACAACTAGTCAAGTCCCCACAATAGCATAAGCAGCTATGTCTACTCAACATCAGCCAAATTTGGCTGATCTATATAAAAGCTTCTCGAGACCCGGTGGTAAGCCGTTCACTGGCAAAGAATCTATTGTTGAAGCCCAAGCCTGGATCAGATCGTGTGAAATAATTTTTAAAGGGCTAAAGTCGAAAGACGATCAAATGCGACTAATAGCTTCTTGGCAACTCCAAGAAGAAGCTTTAGCCTGGTGGGAGACAGTTACTGCTGATGAACTAGAAGAAGAGTTTACATGGGAACGATTTAAAGAAGTATTTGAGAAACGCTATATGCCGTCTGCTGGCATCTCCTGAATGTACCAGGAATTTATGGACTTGTAGCAGGGGAGTTTACCATTTGAGGAGTACCTAAATAAATTCAACGAATTATCTCGTTTCGGTCCGGCATTGGTAAATACACCTCTAAAGAAAAATGAAAGATTCATTCGTGGAATGAATAAGAAATTCCACGAAAGGATGACAGCTCATGTTAAGGAGTCTTTTTCTTATCTAATCGATATGGAGTACAGGTATGCTACCCTAGATATGCAAGAAGCTCCGGAGGAAAAAGGAAATACGAGCAATCCAAATTGGAAAAAAAAAAGTTCGGAGGCAAGAAACTATATCAAGGCAAAGAGAAGAAGAGCAATCAGGAAAACCCAGTGAGGAATGTTACTTGTTACAATTGCCAAGAAAAGGGCCATTAATTCAAACAGCTGCAAGAATCAAAAGAAGCAAGTTAAGAAAGAACAATCTATGAAGACTGGTCAGGGAGTTAGAGAATGCTATAATTGCCACAAGCCTGGACACATAGTAAAGAATTGCCCGGCAATGAAGCAAGCACAAGTGGCGAATGTTTATGCGATAAAGGATGACTCCTCAACTTCAAGGGCGGATAAAGGAAAATGAGTCTTAGAAGGCCTTACTATTTATGATAAAGTTGTTAGAGTTTTATTCGACACGGGAGCCACACATAGCTTTATCTCCCAACAAACCGTAGACGAATTAAAACTTAACCCTGAATTTGTTGACGAGCCCATTTGTGTAAAAAATCTAGTTGGTGGTCCTGCGAACCTTTGTCTATGTTGTCAAGAGGTTCCTATCTCGTATTCTTGCCATCAATTCCCTATTAGCCTTTTCATTCTCGACTTCAATGAATTTGAAATCTTACTCGAAATGAACTGGTTATCGAAATACGAAGCTAAATTGGATTGTAATAATCAAATGATCCCAATCAAAACAAAACTTGAAAATTTTATTGAAATCTCTTGTAAGGATCCTAGCCGTAAGAGAGATAATCTGATGTATACCTTGGGATATCCCGAACCTAGTTTGGAGTGCATACCTATAGTTCGGGAATTTCCAAACGTGTCGAATAAGTAAAATCCTTACCCCTGCATAGAGAAATTGAGTTCAGAATTGACTTAGTACCCAATGCTCATCCTGTTGTTCACGCAAGCTGCAGGATGGCACCCATGGAAAGGATTGAACTAGTCAATCAAACCCGAGATTTGTTAGAGAAAGGGTTGATACATCCTAGTGTTTCTGATTGGGGTTCAGCTATGATCTTTGTAGCCAAATCTGACGGATCTTTGAGATTGCGCATGGACTACCGCGATCTCAACAAATTAACTCTCAAAGACAAATTTCCTTTACCCAGGATCGAAGACTTGTTCGATCAACTTCACGGCGTCTGATTCTTTTCAAAGATGGATCTAGCTCAAGGATTTCATCAGTTACGAATTGCCAAAGACTGTGTTCACTTGACCGCTTTCAAGGGTCCAGACATTTTCTACGAATGGTTAGTCATGCCTTTCGGACTAACCAATGCTCCGCATACTTCGTAGACTTAATGACTCGTGTATTCTGAGGAGTATTGAATAAATTTGTTTTGGTGTTTATTGACGATATTCTAATCTATTCCAAAATCAAGAGGAGCATGCTGAGCATCTTAGAATTTTTTTGGAGATATTAAGGAAGAATGTTTTGGAGATATTAAGGAAGAACATTTTGTTTGCAAAATTTTCTAAATTCCATTTTTAGGTTAAGGAAGTCAGATTTCTCGGGCACATTGTTAACGAAGAAGGAATCTCTGTTGATCCGGGTAAGACAGCTATTCTAGACTGGAAGCGACCCACTACTCCAAAAGAAGTTCGAAATTTTTTGGGTTTAGCGGGATATTATTGAAAGTTTGTCCAAGATTTCTTCAAGTTGGCCAGTCCATTGACTAAGGTAACGATGAAGAATGCTAAGTTCGATTAGACTCCAAAATGTGATGAAGCTTTCCAAAAGTTGAAGAGGAGATTAACTACCGCTCCCGTTCTCGCTATCATTAATGGAAACCAAGGTTTATCTATCTATACTGACGCTTGTGGTGATGGTTTGAGTGCGGTGCTAATGCATAATGGGAAAGTAACTGTCTACGTGAGTAGACAATTACGTCCGCATGAGAAAAATTACCCAACTCACGATCTCGAGCTTCTAGCTATTATTTTCGCTTTAAAAATCTGGCGTCACTATCTTCTGGGTAAGAATCTCTTTCAGCTTTTCTACAAAAAAATTTGAAAGTTTAACTTAACTTAAGATTTGTAATTAATAAATCCTTCTTGTTCTAGGTGAAAATTTTGAATTATTCACCGACCACAAATCTCTGAAATATCTCTTTACCCAGAAAGATTTAAATCTGAGGCAACAACGATGGTTAGAATTTCTAGCGTCATATGACCTAGATATTCTGTATATGCCCGGAAAGGCCAATGTGGTAGCCAATGCCTTAAGTAGAAAACATGCTACTCTTACTCATCTTGTTGTCGCTCCTACTCTTCTTAAGAAGATCGTTAGTAAACAGAAAGAAGACAAGTTTCTTCTAGAAATTTATAGGAGATCATCGTGGTGAAATTCTAGTTTTGAGGTCGATAAGAATAGAATTTTAAGACTGAAAGGCAGGTTGTGTGTCCCAGATATCGCAGAATCAAAACGTGAAGTTTTGGACGAATGTCACAAGTCTAAACTCAGTATCCATCCAGGATTAACAAGATGTATAGAGATATCAAAAGAACTTTCTGGTGGAAAATAATGAAAAGGGATATATCTATATATGTGAGTCGTTGTGCTACCTACCAGCAAATTAAAAGTGATCAGAAGAAAGTAGCGGGTTTACTCCAACCATTGGAGGTACCTAAGTGGAAATGGGATCAAGTATCGATGGAATTCATCGATGGGTTGCCATGTACTCGAAAGGGGAATGAAACAATTTGGGTTATGGTGGATCCTCTGACTAAAACCGCCCACTTCGTCCCAGTAAAATCTAACCAAACAGTAACAAGTCTGGCAAAGCTGTATATAAAAGAGATTGTTCGTCTCCACGTATACCTAGCAGTATAGTGAGTGATCGTATCCGATCTTCACTAGTAGATTTTGAGAGGCCATTAAAAGTCGCATTGGGAACCAAACTGAACTTCAGCGTTGCTTATCACCCCGGTATTATGGGCAGACTGGAAGGATAAAACGAATCTTAGAAGACCTTCTGCGTGCTTGTATACTTGACTTTGGTGGTTCTTGGGAGGACTATTTTCATCTGGTCGAATTCTCATATAACAATAGCTATCAAGCCAGTATCGAAATGGCTCCTTTTGAAGCTTTATATGGTCATCTGTGTTGATCACCTACATGTTGGATCGAGTTAGGTGATAGACTCGTTCTTGGACCAGATATGATTAAAGAAGCTACGGAGAAAGTGGATTTTATTCGAAAAAAGTTGATAACTGCACAAAGTCGTCAGAAAAGTTATTATGACCGCAGGAGAAGAGCTCTAGATTTTCAAGTTGGAGATTCTGTATTCCTAAAAGTGTCTCCAATGCGTGGTGTGTTGAGATTTGGAAAAACTGGTAAGCTGGCACCATGATACATTGGTTCTTTTCCTATTCTGGATAGGATCGATCCTCTGGCAAATCGAGTGCAGCTGGTTATCTGGCGTACACGATGTATTTCACGTCTCACGTCTTTGGAAATATGTGCACGATCCAGATAGTATCATTGAAGAAGCTGCTCGGCAGGATTTGTAGATCACACCAAATCTAATGGTTAAAAGAAAACCGATAAAGATCATTGATCGTGATGAAAAGCAATTGAGGAACAAAGTTTTAAAATTGGTCAAAGTGCAATGGAGCAGTGATTCAAATGACTGTACTTGGAAAACAGAGGATAGCATGTAGAAGTCCTATCCTAATTGCAGAGTGGATATTCCGACTTAATCACGTAAGCCATTCCTCTATCTTTTTATTTGTTCTTATAATCTTTGTTTGTCTTTCTCTTTCTTTCAAATATCGAGGACGAAATTTTCTTAAGGGAGGAATCTGTAACGATCCTGTTTTTAAATCAAATTTAAATTTAATAATTAATATAAAAATTTAGAGTTAATTTGAATTAATATTAAATTTTCAAAACAAAGAATATTGTGTTTATTTATTTATATATATAGAATGGATTGTAATTCAAATTCAAATTTGAATTTGAATAAATATCTTAAGAAAAATACTTGGATTAAAAATATTAACATATGTATATGATTTATTTATGTATAAATTAGTACTAAAACATTCTCTTTTAAAAGTTGTATAAATATAATAAGAAATGTGATTATACAAATAAGAAAAAGTAATACAAATTTTTATTTAAACATGTAATTATGTAAAAAAAACTACAAGTGTTAATTGATGAGATACCCAATTTAACAAGTGTTTAACATTTAGTAAATGAATTAACAGGTGTAATTCATGAAGAGAGAAAATTAACCAGTGCCGTCATATTGTTTTTATTTTTGAGAAATTTGTAAAAAGAAAATAAAGTTATATAATATCTCTAATTTACTTCCTCTCATTCTTTCATCTTCATTACCATGTCTGTACATTTTTAAATCGGCAACAAGGCAATCAAACTAGACAACTTCCTCGACATTTAAACCAAGAACAAATTCCAGAAAATAAAATCTGAAAATAACTTTCTCAAAGTTCAAACCAGAAATTAGGCAAACCAAGAGCAAGCAGGATTCAACTTCGACAACTAAACTAAAGCAAGGATCATCACATAAACAACAGATCAGAATCAACTCAAGATTTCCAAATTCCAGTCTTCAAGTTTTCAGACCAAAGTTTTTTTCAGAGTTTTCATAAAACCAATCTGTAAGTAAATCTTTTTTTGAATTTAAATTTGTTGTTAAGAAATTAAGCAAGTTAATCCATCAGAAACTAAGCAAGTTTACATCAATTAGTTGTAGAAAAAAATTCAAGATCAATTTTAAAACAGCCTTCCAGACTTTCAACTTTGACAACAACATCCCAAAAAGCTTTCTGTTCAAATTTCACAGGTGAGTAAACTCTTTTAGATTTGAACTAAAACATGTTGTTGTGAAAAATATTGAAGTTTGAATTGTAAATTTGAGTTGCATGTATATATATACATGTAAAATGGAGTGTGCATGTCTGTACACTTGAATAGGAGTTCTGTTCCAGGCTTGCAGGTTCCAAAACCTTTTTTTAAATTCAAAAACTTTATCTTGAACCATTTTTAAGCTTTGAAATCTAAATAGAACATGCTGTATGATCATGCTTTAAGATTTAAAAATAAATTTAAGAAAATTTAACTTAAGTTTCCTGGAAATTTTAAAAATACAGGTATACTGAAAATTTAATTATCCTAATTCTTGATTTCAAGTATATGATTCGAAACGATTTTGAAATCAATGATTTTTAAAAGTGAAATCAAAATTTTTAACATTGTATCCTCTGTGAAACACGAGGATGAACACATCGTCATTTTCATCAAATTCTGGCGATCAACAAGTTGATGGAACTCGTGATCGTAATGGTAACTTGCTGAGAGGTCGGAGGGTTTGAGAAAAATGTTCGATAAATTTTGTGAATGTTGTGGATGGAAAATGAGATCGATTTAGGGTTAAATGTTCATATTGGGTCATGGTCGGAAAAGGTGTCGCTACATCATCGTCGATGGACCGGAGCCGTTCGCACCGGTGGAATTCGAAGTGTAAGGGTTCGACATTGTTCTGGTCGACGTTGCGTGACCTCTGATGATCAGAGGGAGAAGAACGAGGCGATTGATTGTGGCTCAGTTTTGTTCCAGATTTGGGTCTAATGGCTCGATTGCAAAATCACCGTCGTTTCGAAATACTGGGTGTTCGTGTGGTTCGGGAACGTCATCGTGGACTCGTCGATGGCTAGAGCTTCAACCTGAGGTGACCGAATTGATTTTGCATGTGCACATGGCTTGGGTTGTGTCAGGAAGCAGTAGATTGGAAAGACGGGTGATACTCGAAGTAGCCTTCGGGAAATAAGGGTACAAGCTCGGGTATAGGATCGAAGCATTTTTGGGTTGCACGGGTTAAATACTTAAATAAAAATTAAGGTTTGAAAATTAAGGCACACGGGTTAATTTTTGGAAAAACTCGAAGCATTCTGGCGTTTGGATCGGGTAAAACTCGAAGTGGGCCTCGGGTGTGATATATATAACAGTTTTTACTTTAAAATAAAATTCAAACTTTTAAACATTTTAATCATTGTTTTCAAATGATGATTTCGATTAAAGTTTTGTATCAATTAAGGATGTAAGTAAGATATTTTTAAAATAATTGAATTTAATTTATGTAATTTTGTTGCATTAATTTATTAAGTTATTTATATTAAATAAATAATGTAATTAAAAAAAGGATAATTAAGATAGAATATTATTTAAACTAATCTTAACCTTTTAAAGCAACTAATGTGATAAGGAGGGTTATTAAACAAGGTTTATAAGATAATCAAAGTAATTAACAAAGATAAAGAGATTTATCTTTTAATTTATTAAGTAATTAATGATTTGTTAATATAATTACTTAAAGAATAACTATTTAATTAATTACTTAATATTAAAGATTAATTAAATAAATAAATAAGCTTAATTGATTTGTAATTAATAATTAATTAATTAATTAAGGACTATTTAATTAATAAAAGTAATTAAGATCTAATTAATTAACAATTAAGGATTAATTAATTAAGGTAATTAATTAAGGAATAATTAATTAATGAAGGTGATTAAGATTTAAATAATTTATAATTAAGGATAACTAATCCTTGATTAAAGATAATTAATGAAAGTAATTATGTGATTAATTAATTTAAACCACACGAATAATTCATCTTAATTGTAGATGATTAACTACTACTGAATGTTGTGTATTGGATTGATATCTCTGATATGTGATTGTGATGCTATGTGATATGAATTACTTTGTGCTAAGCTGTGATATATGTGATTTGTTTCTGTGTGAATATGAAAACCCATTGGCCCATAAAACAGCATTTGAATTTCGATGCGACAGAGAGTCGAATTTCAGTCGGTTATCCGAAACCCACATCGAATATTAATAGTAAATCTTTGTGATTGATATATCCACGTGTTTTTGAACTAAACGCTCGCTATTCGGTTTAGCCGGGACAGGACCTAATGTCATATAACCCATTCTGAATATGTGATACGACAAAATGGATATCATTTGAAGACGATGGTGAAGGCTGAGTGTCTTCGAGAACGATACGATAACCTGTCGAATGACTCTACACTGAGTAGCTCTGGTATAGAGATCTCCATATGTGATGGGGAGTCTGATCGGGATTGTGGATGCCCAGATTTCAAGGGCTTCTTCGGAAGTGCCTTCGGTTCTGTTTGAACCCGAAACAGACTTGTATGGTTGTATGTCTGACATTACACTTCGAAATATAAAGCAGATTTCTTTCAAATACATTTCTGTTGGTGGCGGTTAATTTGTTCTCTTAGCTTAACACCCTTCTCTGAGACGATCTCTTTATTTAAGGATCGAATAGACGAGATTTATTTTGACTGTCGTCTATTTGTTACTTAATTATTATTGCTTCTGTGCACTAATAACTGAGTTTGAATTAGACTGACCCGTGTATTATTTTCTTTTGAATTTAATACTCGGGTCAGACTGAGTATTACAGGTTGTAGATATCTTGCTTTAGGTTGCTGCTAGAGCTATGAAGTCTTTTCATACTTTTGGAGTAGTCGTCGTCATTTAAAGTAGTCAGAGTATTTGTATAGGATGTTGTATATTCATATATATTATTCACGATAATGTACTTGTATATGTAACTTCCAGTGTCGACAGTTATAGTTGTATCATATGTATTGTATCACATGTATTGTAACTGACATCAGTTATTATATATATGAGACCTTTTGTTTTATCTGTATTCCGCATTTATATTATCTGTGTTATTATTATATTTATTGTCCTAAACTATTATGAACCATCGTAGTTCGTTTTATACTGGAATTGGGTATGTTGATGGGAGTAAATAAATAAGAGGAAAAATAAAAATATATACCATTCCTGTCGAAATAACCAATACTAGTGTAAGGCCTAACTACGGATGGCCGCTCCTATCCAGCCTTATTCTTCGTGATAACAGACAGTATTTCCTTTAATACTCTTTGTTATTGTGAGCATAGAGGTGGGGCGTCACACAATTTGTTAATATTTGATGATAATAAAATGTTTTCCAAAGCTGAATATTTTTATATAATAAATTTGAAAATCATCTTCTGAGTGAGACGTCATATTTCGTTTCGTCAAATTTGGACTGCTATTGCTCCTTTATCTTATTTTCGGCGTATTAGCAGCATTTTGGTACCGATATCGAGTTTTGATAGGATGGCCGTATTGCTGATATATGTATACCTTTTGATCATCTCGACGTGCTGATCTCCGCGGTATATTCATATATGTGTTTCGGAGTCCGACGGACGACAAAATCTGTAAAACGTTGGACCGTATCGGTATCTGTTTTAAAACCTTTTGGTTTACATCTGCCCCTTCATCTACCTACCTGTTCAAACTAACAGCTATTTGCATTTAATATTACCTGAATTAGCATGCATGCCTTTCTCCATTCCCAATGGTCAATATATTCTGGTAGCTTCATTTGTTTGCTCTTCCCACTGTTCATTTTGTTCCCATATACAAAGTATAATTATATTATTTTTCCTTTCATTCGGTTCGGCCTCTCTCTCCCCAAGACCCCATCAACCTTCAACTGCCTACCAACCGAACACCCACCCTGACATCACATCAGCACACGTCCCTACCTCACCTGCGTTCACTCCACCAAGCCAAGCTCCAAAACCCTCCACCAACCACCCGCGCCTTTGCTTCTGCATGCTCAATCGCCCACAACTCCAAGTCTTCAACCTTGAGCATAGCCGACCATTTCAGCCACCTCTGCCCAAAGATGCCCGCATGAAGATGCACAGCTCCCGACGGCAGAACCAAATCCTCCTCCTGATGGTCGTCGCTTGTTCCCTGTCCACCCTGACCGAGTCAACCTCCATCCGAAGCGAAATGACCGCCTCTGCCAATTTCCTACCTTATGTCCCAACATATATAAACACATGTATTTATACATATATTGTTCAAGTCGATGCCGGAGAATCTTGCTCCTCCACTTCTCTTTTGTCATCACCATACCCATGCAGCATCGCCAAGCGTCCGAGGCAACCCCTCCTTTCTTCCTGCCCTGTGCGTACATGCTCATAGAAAAAAAAGGCATATATCATCAGTATTATATTACAGTATATTATATATATGTATTATTATATATATATCTATAATATTACAAACCATATTTTATGTTGATTATATAAGCTTTATAAGCCATATTATATGTTGTTACGAATATAAAAGTTTCAAATCATATTATATGTAGTATATATGTAATGTGTTTACAGAGATAATGTTTGTAGATATTATATATGGAAGTGATATAAAGAAGTACATTAATATATTTTTGCAACTATATATATAAATGTTTACGGAGATATGCCTGTGCAACCGAACTATGCCTTCATATAATAAGTGTAAATTATATATTAGTTGATTTTAAGATCTGTCCATAAGTCTACTCTATATATGTGTGTGTGTATGTTACATTATTATATATAGTATAAAGCTGGTTCTCTTATATTTGACCATATATATTTATCACAGTGTTGATATAGTGATGTTTAAGATGTGTGTGTATCTTTTTTGCAAATATTGATTCATAGCCTGAAACATATACTTGTTTATAAGTATGTAAATTATAGGTTGTTTTGATTCTTTTGTTTTATTTCTAATTACAGTTATATATAATGTTTATACATAGGTCTGTGTTGCATATATGTTATGGTAGTATTGTTTTAAAGTGTATGATGTGTGTATAAGTAAAACAATATTGATTTTTAACTATAAACATGATACGTTAATACACACACACACACACACGTACGTGTATACGCCTTAGATAAAATGTTTAAATATATTTTGGTTATGTTAATAATGTGAATATATATATATTAATATTCTCAATGAATGTACATAATATATATAAGTATTTTGCATTTTAAAGTGTATATATATATATAATATTTATTTCAAATTTTATTATGTATATATGTTGATTTTTTTCATGTGTTTAATTTAAAAACAATGATTTTGAAATGTATATATATTTAATTTAATATGCGTTTGAATTTAGAATATGATTTTATATACGTATAAATAGTTATATATATAGTTATTTATATGAGTTCGTTTTCATTGATCTTCATCAATCCATTTTTGATTTGATTTTGTCAATTTCAAGCTATCATCTTTGCTCGTAAAATTCGCTTCAATCTTGCTTTGCTTTGGAATTCATGCTTTGGATTCGTGATTCATCTTGTTCTCGTGTTTCTTTAGCCACGAAAAGTGAGAAATCAATCACGATTAACATTCTTATATTTATTAGATTTGGTTTTATTTCAAAAGAAATTTGAAATATGCCGTTTCTAGTTATTTAACTGCTATATATATACATACATATATATATATATATATATATATATATAATATGCCATTATCTGTAACCGTTCACCTGTGACATCTGACACCATGGTTATGCCATTATCTGTAACCGTTCACCTGTGACATCTAACACCATGGTTATGCCATTATCTGTAACCGTTCACCTGTGACATCTGACACCATGGTTATGCCATTATCTGTAACCGTTCACCTGTGACATCTAACACCATGGTTATGCCATTATCTGTTACCGTTCACCTGTGACATCTGACACCATGGTCTGTTATTTATATTTTATCTGTTATTGATGATATATGCATGTTGTTGATATGTTATATTATTATCATCACTGTTCTCACTCTGCAAGTTCCTTGTTAGTATAGAATTCCCCATGGGTTGAAATGATACATACCGGAACGATCTTGTAGAATAAGAGAAAATCGTTATGGGTTGAAATGATAAACCTAAGCGATTTTCATTGACAATGAATTTGAGATTGCGGGTTGAAAAGATATATACCCGCAGATATTTAAATTGCGAATTGAAATGATAAATATCTGTATCACTTGACCATAGGATAGAAAATTATATACAGACAACATTGGTCGATATATATTTTAAAATGATTTCCAAGGTTTTAAAGGAAATATATAGTTTTATTAAATATTGATTTTTAGATATTATATAAATATATATGTTATTTTATAAAGGTTTGAATTTTAGATTTTAAAATTAAATGTTTTGAAAATTTTAAAATTATAAGTTATTTTTGAAATTATAAATTTTTAGAATTTACTTGTAAATTTACAATTTTAAAATATGTATAAATTAATTTTAATATAAATTAGATTTAAAAATAAGCTTTAATTTAATAAAGTTTAGTTCAATTAGTATATAATATGGTTTTAAGTATTTATTTAAAATTATATTTTAAAAGTAGATTTTTATATAATTTTAATAAATTAAGGGTTGGAAAGATAAATAGAAATTGATTTGAAATTTTATTTTTTTAAGAATTATATTTAAATAAAACAGATATGAAACTTATTGAATTTGAAATTTTAATGATATGGTTTTATAACTTGATTTTGAATAAAGGTGGTTAAATGAATATTTTCAAATTTAAATAAATCGAAATGGGATATTTAGTTTTATTTGAATTTGTAATCTGAGATCTTATCTAAATGTTATTTGATTGATTAAGTGAATATTTCAAAGCTAAATAATAGTAAAGTTGAATTTGAAATATAAATGAAACTATCAAATTTAGTTTTGTAAATGTTTGAATATTTATGCTTTGAAATTTATTGGAGTTGAAATGGTTTAATTTGTGATTCAAATTTGTATTTGAAATCGATATAAATTGAAAATGGTTTATTGAGATGTTGAACTAAATTGAAATTTTATGAATTAAGATTTAATTTAATTGAATTTTTGAATTCGAGTTGATTTGAATCGATTTGTGAGCTTGAGGGAACTATTTTATGATCTTAAGCATTTTAATATACATATAAATATTTTACTTTATAAATTATTTTAATACATATACTATTTTAATATAAACTATTTTTAATATAAATTATTTTAATATATACTATTTTAGTATAAAACCATTTTAATAAAACTATTTTAAATATACAAATTATTTTAATATAAACTAATTTAACTTATAGCTATTTTAATATACAAATTATTTTAACATATAAACTATTTTATTATATAAACCAATTTATTATACATACACTATTTTAATATCTAAACTGGTTAAGTGGGAAGTATGTTGATTTCAAAGTGTTATGATTTCCAAAATATAATGTTTTCAAAGTGTTATGATTTCCAAAGTGTTATGGTTTCAAAGGGTTATAATTTCTCAAGAGTTATAATTTTGGAAAGTGTTATGATTTTTGAAATGTATATTATTTTAATGTGAGTAATGATCTCAAATTAATATGGTTTTGAAATGGATATGATATTTTGGATATGGAAATGATATTTTGAAATGACTGCGGTGTTATAATAACGTTGGGTTGTTAAAGAGTTCTGGATCGGTTATTGTCATACTCTCTGCCAATACCGAAAACCACTTTAACAACTGTATATGTGGTGGAGATTCCAGAATGAAGTAGGATGGTGGCGACGATTCTATATGAGTTATATACGTGGACCTAACTCCAGTGAGTTAGCTTAAGGTGGCTAAAACAGGAGCAATTGACGGGCTAAGTGAGGTGGCTCCTCCGGTCGGACACACTTCTTTGATACCATTCTATTACTTTATGATTGATTGGGTGCACCCTCGGATTTTTGGAAGTGTGGATCGAGTTGGGCAATTGCTGCGGCTTTGCGTTACCAACAGCCCGGAAGTGTAATCGGTATATCTACCCTACCATTGCCTAGTTGTGTTGTGTCACCTACCATAACGCGCCCATTACGAGTTTGTTTTGTGTCATACCTATGGAGTGTCCTCTAGTAGCTTCCAGTTTGCGGAGGTATTACGGTACCGTATAAAGTATGGCACTATAAAATGTGTTAATGGGATATGGGTAACGCCTTAACTTTATTATAATTTACTTTACTACAGACATATTACAATAGCGTAATGTACAACATATTTGATAGTTCGACGGATCCTTAAAGGATTGGTATCCCAAACATCCTTTGAGTTACTTGTATTTCATTTGATATTTCACTTGATTTGGATTTATTGATATAAGAACGTTAACCCTGACTCGAGTGTTTTGTGTTTTGCTTTATGCTCGGGTCAGACTATGTGTCACAGCATTTGAGACTCATCTTCGGAGTTTGGAGCTTCGTTTGGAGATCCAACTATCTATTCGGCCTTCAGTTATTCAGTTGACTCCAGTGATATATTCAGATTTTGTTATTTGACCATTGTATTGAGACTTCTACGCATTCGAGACTTCTGTTGTACCTTGTTTGACTCTATTATATATATGGTAGCTTCATGAACTACTATTCATTTGTTTCTGCTGCTTATTGTTATATTACTCTGTATCTGTGATTCTGTGATTGGTTTATTTACTGTATATGCTGAGCTTTGCCAAATATAAACTAACAATATGATATTTTAAGTAGTTCAAGTCCGACATGTGTGGATGCGAATGGTATGAAATATCGGGTCGTTACAGTTAGCATTAGAGCTTTGGTTTTATGCAAAACTTAGCATATGGAGTATCTAATTGCAGAACCACCTTCGTTCAAGCTTGAATTCCTTTGAATTTTAAAACTTCCTCCTCGTTCTGGAATCCATTCTTATCTTTCTCTATTCGTGTTTTCTTAATTTTGGAGTATCCCATAACTTCACTGTATGATTTGTAAAGGGGTGAAACTCCTTTACAACATGCAACGACTCACCGAAGATTTCTGTATCCTCGGTTTAGATGCTGCTATCTCTTACTATGCCCGAATTCTATTCTCTTGTGATCGGACGTCGATTTGCCTCAGAATTCTACATCGATCGTATTCTTGAAGTCACGGTTGACCCGATTAAGGTCGTCCGCGATTAACATCAGTATATCCATCTTCCTATTTTGAAATTTAATTATTTTATCTCCTATTCAAGCCTGTCTTCTTAGCTAGAATTCACCTTGATTTGGGTTCCTCTAATTTGAACCTCTATCCCTGTTAGAAATCCAGTTTGGAATCATCGAGTGAGGGAGTGTATTTGCAATTAATATTAAAATGTTTTATAGTGTGTTGTTTGAGTTGTTAGTGTTGATTTGGGGTTTCGATCGATTCATCTGATCAACTTTATCGATAGAAATTCAAAACACTTGAACAGAGCAAACTGACATGGTATTATTTTCAAAATTGGCAAATGAAATTGATTTTTGTACGATTATATATATATATATATATATAATTTTTTCTAAAATTAAATAGTTAAATGAATTGGTTGTTAGAAATGATAATATTTGATTCATTTATTGTTTGTAAAACATTGACTATTGCCACATAATATAAATAAATGAAATTATAAAACTTGGTTTATGAATTGATTTGGAATTGAAATGAATTTAAACTAAGAACTTGAGGATTCAATTTTCGGTATTTTTAGAAATTTGGTTTTAAAATTTTAGGGTATATTATTTAAAGTATTTTCGAATAGAAATTTGTTTCCAAAGGATTTTAAAAGTTTTAAATCAGTACTCTCCTCTTTTGTTGCTAGAAAATAATTTCGGTGATGACTGCAGCATCATCGACATTCATTTTCGAGTTTTAGAGTGGAGCGACCACTTAGTAGCAAGCTACACTTTTGTTTTGGATTAAAAATGATTTGATTTGAATTTCATAAGTATGACTTGAGGCATTATATATATAGGTATATGTTTACAGATTTAATTTGATATAATATATATATATATATGCATTTATCTCAAAATGGTTTGAAGTGAATCGAAAATTTAATTCTTAAATTTATGTTAAAGGATGATTTCAATTATAAACGAAGCCAAAAATTTTGAATAAATATTTAAACTTGAAATAATTGAATTACGAAAATTTTACTTGTATAATACTTAATCACATTACAATATGTATGACTTACCTAAATTATTCCGAAGTTAAATATGTAATTGAATAGTATACATTATAAAATGATATTAAAGGAATTAATAAATAAATTTGAGTGATTATAATAAATGATTAAACACTAAATCTATGATTATAGAAATGTTAATTGAGATAAACTGAATAATAAAATAATGAATAAATAAATATGAATTTAGGAATGGTTAAGATTGAATTTAAATGAAATTAACTTAAGTGAAATCAAATGGATTAAACCAAATTGTTGAATATTATTTATTTAAAAATTGAAATTTATATATGGTTTAAATTAATTGTTTTATTTTGTTTTTCAATTTATTTTCTTTCTGGTTGTTTCTATTATCTCACCTCATTCCTTTCGGGGACGAAAAGTTTTGAGTGGGGGAGCGTGTAACGACTCGTAAATTTTAATGGTTTTAATAACGTAATTAACTGGAATTTTATGAAATTTTAAAATATCTGAATTTGGAAATGAAAATTTGATATTTGGAATGCGTCTATTTAAACATAACAAATGGTAAACTTTTGTCAGATAAAATGAAAGTTTATTTTGTTGTGTAATTTTATTTAAATTTAAATCAGTTAATATTTGATGATGATAAAATATTTTTCAAACCTGAATATTTTTATATAATAAATTTGTAAATCATTTTCTGACTGAGACGTCATATTACGTTTCGTCAAATTTGGACTGCTATTGCTCCGTTTATCTTATTTTCGGCGTATTAGTAGCATTTTGGTACCGATATCGACTTTTGATAGGATGGTCGTATTGTTGATATCTATATATCGTTTTGATCGTCTCGTCGTGCTGATCTCCGTGGTACATTCGTTTGTGTGTTTCGAAGTCCGGTGGACAGCGAAATCTGTAAAACGTTGGACCGTATCGGTATCTGTTTTAAAACCTTTTGCTTTCCATCCGCCCCTTCATCTACCTACCTATCCAAACTAACAACTATTTTCATTTAATATTTCCTGAATTAGCATACATGCCTTTCTCTATTCCCAATGGTCAATATATTATGATAGCTTTATTTGTTTGCTCTACCCACTGTTCATTTTGTTCCCATATACGAAATATAATTTTATTATTTTTCCTTTCATTCAGTTCTCTCCTCAAAACTTGCTTTTTCTTCCCAGCAGCAAAGCCTTCTCCCATGCATGTCATCCTCCTTCTTCCCGTACCGTTCCTCCCCTTCCCCAAGCTTCCAGCTCGGCCTCTCTCTCCTCGAGACCCCATCAAACGTTAACCGCCTACCAACCGAACACCCACTCTGACACCACATCTGCACCACCATCACACATCCCTACCTCACCTCCGTTCACTCCATCGAGCCAAGCTCCAAAGCCCTCCACCAACCACCCGTGCCTTTGCTTCTATGTGCTCAATCGTCCACAACTCCAAGTCTTCCTCCTTGAGCATACTGACCATTTCAGCCACCTCTGCCCAAAGATGCCCGCATGAAGACGCACAGCTCCCGACGGCAGAACCAAATCCTCCTTCTCCTGATGGCCGCCGCCTATTCCTTGATCCACCCTGACCGCGTCAACCTCCAACCGAAGCCAAACGACCGCCTCTGCCAATTTCCTGCCTTATCTCCCAACATATATAAACACATATATTTGTACATATATTGTTTAAGTGGGTGCTGGAGAATGTTGCTCCTCCACTTCTCTTTTGTCATCACCAAACCCATCCGCTTCCAGCATCTGAACATCGCCAAGCGTCCGAGGCAACCCCTCCTTTCTTCCTGCCCTGTGCGTGCATGCTCATTGAAAAAAAAAGACAAAAGGTTTATATCATCAGTATTATATTACAGTATATCATATATATGTATTGTTATATATATCTATAATTTTACAAACCATATTTTATGTTCATTATATAAGCTTTATAAGCCATATTATATGTTGTTACGAATACAAAAGTTTCAAATCATATTATGTGTAGTATATAATGTGTTTACAGAGATAATGTTTGTAGATATTATATATGAAAGCGATATAAAGAAGTACTATATATTTTTGCAACTGTATATAAATGTTTACGGAGACATGCCTGTGCAGCCGAACTATGTCTTCATATAATAAGTGTAGATTATATATTAGTTGATTCTAAGATCTGTGCATAAGTCTAATATATATATATATATATATATATATATATATATATATATATATATATATGCTACATTATTATATATTGTATAAAGCTGGTTCTCTTATGTTTGACCATATATATTCATCACAGTGTTGATATAGTGATGTTTAAGATGTGTGTGTGTATTTCTATTTTACAGATAATGATTCATAGCCTGAAACATATAATTGTTTATAAGTATGTAAATTATAGCTGTTTTGATTCTTTTGTTTTATTTCTAATTACAGTTATTTATTATGTTTATATATAGGTCTGTGTTGCCTATATGTTGTAGTAGTACTGTTTTAAAGTATATGATATGTGTATAAGTAAAACAATATTTTTTTCAAGTATAAACATGATACGTTGATATATATATATATACACACACACTTTGGATAAAATGTTTAAATATATTTGGATTATGTTAGTATTGTGAATATATATATATATATATATATTCTCAATGGATATACATAATATATATGTATATATATATTTTGCATTTTTAAACAAGTGCATATATATAAGTATTTATTTCAAATTTTGTTATGTATATATGTTGATTTTTTTTACGCGTTTAATTTAAAACAATGATTTTGAAATGCATATATATTTTATTTAATATGTGTTTGAATTTAGGAAATGATTTTATATACATATAAATAGTTATATATATAATTAGTTATATGAGTTTACTTCCATTGATCTTCATCAATCCAGTTTTGATTTGTTTTCGTCAATTTCAAGCTATCAGCTTTGCTCGTCAAATTCACATTCAATCTTACTTTGCTTTGGAATTCGTGCTTGGATTCGTAATTCATCTTGTTCTCGTGTTTCTCTAGTCTCGAAAGGTGGGTAATCACTCTCGATTAACATTCTTATATTTATTAGATTTGATTTCGTTTGAAACGACATTTAAAATCTACAAGTGCTGTTAATTCCTTTTAAAATGATTACCAATTAAAAGAGTTATTTTGATATACCATTTTTGAGATATCACAATATTTATTTTGAAAGAAATTCTTCTTGTTCTGGAATTTTTATTTGAAAGCAATTTATTTGATTATTTGCAATAGGGGTAATTTCTTTTGACTGTTCTAGAAAAGAGAGTCTATAATCAAGATTTCTAATTTCATTTTTCATGATTTGAATTTCCTTTTTGATTTTTTGGATCTCATTATTAAGATCTTTGATGGTAGTAGGATATTCAATCATTTGTCTTTCTTTTCAAAGTTTATGAACTTCATTCGAAGAAAATGGATTTTTAGAACTACCAATATTTCGAAATGTCTCTGTTAATGCTTCATTACTTTTGCTTGTTTCTGGAATATCTTCCATTTGATCTTAATTCCGCGTCTTTAACTAATTTTAAAAATTCTATAATATTATTATTAGTTAATACATTTATATTTAACTCTTGAAATTGTGAGAGAATTTTATAAAATTCATCCTTTTCATCTTCACTACTTATTATAGGGTCTAGATAGGGTTTTTCCTGCTTACAATATTCATCAGATTATGATGATTCTTCATCAAGAACTTTAAGTTTTTCAAAAGTAACTGAATGGTCTGAATCATTTTCAGATTCTATTTTTGAATCTAATAGAAATTTTGATAATGTTTCTTTTAATTCATTATCAACTTGTAAATCACTAATTTTCTTTTTTAATTTACATCTATTAGCAAAATGTCCAACTTTTCCACATTTATAACAGTGGATAATTTTTTTTTCTTTTTATTTAATCTTTCCTCTTTTCTTTGAGCTTTTTGCTGTATCTTTTTATGAGAATAAATTTTCTTCTTTTTACGAAATGATTCCTTAAATTTATTATCTTTTCTATGAGGTTTTTTAATGTTTGGAATATCCATTCCAAATTGACTACAAAATTGTCCTAATTGATTTCTTTCAGTCAAATTTTGACGTTTTATTTTAGTTTTATTTTATTTCATTACATAATGATAAACCTTCTTGGATACATGTTCCAATAAGCTTACCATAAGTATAACTTTTATAATAAATATTTATTTTACCCTTTCTTAGAGACTTCCTTACCCTTTCTGCAAACAAAGAGGAGAGTCCATCAATAGATTTTGATTTCCAGTGAAAGCTATTACTCTCTGATAATTCCATTACTCTATTTAAAAATGTATCTATGTACCATCTGAAATATGTTAATGTTTTACATCTTAAATTCTGAAGAAGTGTACGAGCACTTTGGTCATTCTCTGATACTCTTCCAGTAAAATATTCTACAATAGTAACTTTTAAGTATATACCGCACTTGGACCATTTATCCATGTTCTTATTTTACTATGTTGTCAACTTCATTTTTATGAGATGTATGAAGATAATCATCCCACCAACCTTTAAGCTGGCCAGTAAAGCCAGCGACTATAATTCTTGCAAGAGTAACACTGTTTTTTACCATTATTTTTTCAAATCGTATTATACATTAGCGTACGATAAGCTACATTAAGTATTTGTTTTTCACTGAATGTGTCAATATTCCATTCATATATAATTTTCTCATTGTAGCTATTATTGCTAATAAAATCTGGTTCTTCAAGCAAAGTATTCATAGGAGGACTCATGTAGTAAAATAATTTTTGAGAAAGCTTATATGCATATTTTTCAAGTTTATTTATCTCCTCTTGGACTGTTTGCTTACTATTATTTTGTTGAGAAGATTCTTCTTCAAGAGTATTTAATCCGAGATTATCCATTCTTTCTTTTAGGAATTTCTCTAAGTCGGATTCGGACCTTAATTTAAAAACCTTTTCTAATTTTGTTTCCGTTTTACAGGAGGAGATTGAAGACTTGAAGTTGCAATTACTTCGCTTACTTCTTCAGTTGTAATTGAAACAGTAGATTTTATATTATTAATAGCAGAAAACATTTTTTCTATTTTGTTATGTAATGAAGTAATTTGTTCACCAATAATAGCTAAACAAAAATTCACATAATTTTGTTGTTCCAATATTTGGTTTATTTGTCTTACAGTAATTTGTAATGTATCATTTTCTAATATTTTAGAAAATGCATTAAAACTTAAGTATTTGCCCTTTTTTCTATTTGAAAAGATTGTTGAGGAGGATATACTGTCTTTAGCAGATTTCCATTTGACAGTTTATAATCTCTTCCTATTACGGAAATATTGTTCAATATAATTTGTTGTAAACCAAGGAATAAAGGGAAACATTATATTCCTTTATTATATTCCTTTCAAATGTGAATTTATAGAATTCATCTTGTAAGTACTTCTGTTCTTCTTTCGAAAAAAAATTCGAAAAACCATTTTCTAAATGGTTTCCATTTTGGAAAATTAACTTCAAATTTAATTCTTAGTCTGGCCTGAGAGTCAGGGTTAAAATTTGTTTTAGTCATATAATCCATTAAATAGAGAAATTCATCTTTGATTCGATTATATCCGCTTCATTATTGTAAATACCTTTTACAGTATTATTTCTATTTATATATACTTTTTCAACAGTGTTATATTTTAAAAATTCATCATCAGACGATTTCTTTCAGTTTCTCTAATTTGAGATGTGGACATTTTTTATGAAGATTCAACAATATAATCAAAATGTAAAATACGAAAGTGGAAAGATTTTGTTTTTGATAAATATGTTTTACTAGAGCTAGGACTAAAAAGACTATTATCCATTTGTATATATGAGTAAAATTTGTCTCTATTAAAATGGTTTCATTTAAAGGTTTATCAACCAGTTCACATTGGGAATTTAGAGTATATAAATGCTTATAGTAAATTCTATAGCAAATGCACATTTAGAGTGTGTGTGTACACGTCGTCGTTGTCTATTTGCGGTAACATATTTTACCATTTGTGGTAACATATTTTATTAAGGCAGAGGTATGGTATAATATAATATTAGGACCATCGCCTATTTGTGGCTCCAATGACATTGACCCCTTGATTGTTATCACCACCTTCAAGCACTATGCACAGCTGGTATGTAAAGAAAACCCTTCCAAATCAGTAATCGGTGTAAAAACACTGTAGCACTAATCCGCAACTCAAAAATCCTTCATCAAATATTGTTTACTCTAGTAATCTTTTATACACCATAAGTCACTGTTTTGATCTTATCAACAAGAAATATAAAAGCCAAAATGAGTATGCTTGTCGAATAGTTAAAATAATTTTGTGTGTAATCAAGCCTGTGTCACATTTCTCAAATATTCTTTACCACACTTATCTACGACCAAAAAACCCAGAAGAGGTGTGTAAATGTGATAATGTGCATAAACTTTTGTTATTTTAGCTAAATGGAATTAACTTGTTCTTCTATTTATAAGTTAGCGATGAAGATTTGGAAACTCTTTTACAGAAATAAATACATTCATGTTAGCCTCACATTTATTTTAGGCTTTATGTGCACTTATTCAGATACATTTTACTACTACTTTTTTTAATTTAAAATTGAGCAAATATAACATCAAATATCTCAACTTTTAGCAAGTTTTTTTTTTACACACACATATGTGTGTGTGTATGTATATATACAGGAAAAGGCTTCTCCTATAGAATTCAATTACCTCTCTTATTTTTTCCTAAAATGCAGCAAGTTCAACAAAAAGAAAGAATCATGCTTAGTGTTAGTTTATGAATGTATTCTAGGTTCCAACACTGGGTAAACTGCAAATTCATTGCAAGTGATTCAAACATATCTGAAAGTTAAAAGGGAGAATGGTTTACTTTACAACATCATTATGGTCCAAAACAAGTAAAAATAATATGATGAACTTTTCCTCCACAAAGTCTATACCATATAACAGAATATGCTAAATTTTGTGAAGAAGCTATTTAAATTACCAGTGATGCATTAACACCGTAATGCATATCCTTCCAATTAGTTATACTCACATATAGCAAACGCAATGGCCAAGTTACTGATAAAGAAGCTTGCCTTCGCTTATTATATAATGCAAAGTATTATCCACATTACACACACATTGTACCAAAATGTTAAAAAAAAAGTCGGTAAAGAATAGATACCAGACTACCGAAATAGATATATTATCACTAACATCTTTTTGAGCAAAGGGAGGATGTTAACGTTTCCATCTGTTTCGCTAGTTGCTATAATTCAAACTCTGTAACCAAATATTAAAAATAAAAACAAAGTATCAAAATAATTTATGTGGATTATCAGTAATAATAAAGGAACTTAATGAAACAACTCTCTTCATAATAACAGTAATTCAAATACAACAAGTTGATAGATTATTACAAAATAAATATAAAAACACCAACTGTTAATTTATTTTGAAATTCATAACCTCCCAAACTGAGAGTTATTTATTAATTATAATCCAACTGCTGTATAAGTGTATTGGTATATTGAATCATTGCCTGCTTAGAATTCTAATTATGAAAATTTAGAATGTATGATATCATATGTTAATTTAGCTACTTTTAAATTTATCCGATTAAAAGGGATAATGCATTCTTTATGATATTATTACATGGTACAGGAAATTTGGGATACAATTCTGATGAAGTTCACATACCTCATTTGAGATTAACAGTATTTTTTTTAAAGAATTCAATTGAAGCATCAAACTCAATTTACTCAACCTCCAACATCAAACTACACAATAAAATTAACAGCAAATTGTACTTCATGTTTCAATAACAAACTACCAAAACTCTAACTGCAAACCTTAAATTTACCCATATCCAGTTTCATATTTCATATACATTGAAATCAGTTCAAGCAACATGCTAACAAAACTTAAAAATATCGAACTCAATTCAAATAAACTCAAAAAATATTGAATCCAATACCATTCAAATTGGGAGCGCAAACGAAAATTAATTCTCCAACTACCTGTTAAAAGCCAGATGTACGAGGCAGTGGATGGAGCAGTCATTTGAGGCAAAGTTGATGTGCTATGGTTTTGGGGAGGGATTGAAGCGAAGTTGAACTCCGCGAGCTAGAGTTCTAGGGTGTATGCGATATATTAAGAGATGTATAGGGCTCCGCCACTGGTGCCCTGATTATTTTTACGGCCCAAAGCAGCAACTTTTGTAGCTTTGGGCAAAGGCCGGTTCTGATGATGGAGGGGTGGGTGGCGGCACGGTGGGAGATAGCGGAATCGGAGGTAGTAGCGCTGTAGAGGATGACGGGGAAGCGGGTTTAGGTGGAGACAAAAGAGGAGAATTATTTGTTTAGATTGGAGGAGATAATTTTAAAAAAAGGAAATGGGTAATAATTTGGGGAATTGGTGGGCATGAAAATAAAAGCCCGCTTATGACGTTGTTCCTTCTTTGAAGAATAAACAATAGCACCCCCACAAATTATATTTCAACCCGATTATTTACTTAGTAGCCTCTAAAAATAAAAAAGGTTCGTAAATCTGGAAAGAAAAAAAAAAATAGTGGCCCCCTACAATTTTCGGAACTATCATTCCCATCAAATGCTGAAAAGTTCAAACAGAAAAAAAAAATGAACTACATGCAAGGTGACTCCGTAGTTCGTGTCAATATCGCGTAGGTTTTCTGCATGGATATGTACAAATTCACGCAATTATTTACGCGATTAAGCTAGAAACCTAGTATACCATCCTGCATGAATTATCATCAATCTCCGTAATCGACCGCCTACGATTGTATTTGCAAAAAATTAAAAACTTATTAATTGTTTTTTGAATTACCTACTGTAATTGTGTTAATAATTCATTCTCCTCTTCAAAATCCATCAGCTAGTAGTGAAAAGTTCAATTTTTACTTCACTGATTTAGAAAATAGGGTTTTGAAGAAACGTGATTTACGTAAGAAGATAATAAAATGGAGAAGAAAGAAAGTACGCAGCTTTCTAAGAGTATTTTAGTCTTTAAAATTTTATTTATTTAAGGGGGACTACTAAGTAATTCTCTGTGTCGAAATAAAATTTGCCATGAAATATATAGTGTAATCTCCTTTCTTGTAGTGGGAGGAAAAAAAATGAGGATCGAGATTCACCTTTCTCTCTTACCATTCCACCTCTTTTTAATTCAAAATTCCACCCTACACATGCTATCATATGGTCGACTTATCTGGCCTTCCTGTAGCTACTTACACTAGACACTCTTATGAACTTCAAAATCACTTCAAGTCTGATCAATAAAAATTGCATTTAAATCTAATTCAAATGCACATCGGTATCGTACATCGATATGTGTGTTTATAACTATTATATACATACTATTTAATACAAATTAAACAAAATTTTATAATTAATATATCATAAATATTATATAATTTAATTAATTTATAATAATTTTAATTAATTAAATTAGGTGGTAATAGAAGTATTCAACATTTCGATTGTGTGAATCTTAGGTGCAAATTCAATCAACAATTAATATCGAACCGTTCGAATATTAACGTCCATACTTCATTTAGCAGGTGATGTGACATAGTGACTAAGTTTATCGCTTACATGGATTTAGTGAAATCTAATTTTACTTTATTTTAGCATTACCGGGTAGTGACAATTATTTACACTGTTCTCTACGTCAAAACTGTATCATATTGGGACTTAAAGAATTTGGTAATGATTAAAATTCCAATATCATCTATATTCAACTTTATAGTACAAAAACAAAGTCTTTGGTTCAATAATAAGTATTATTAAAAAAAATGCTTTGGTCGGAGACTTTGACTTTGAGTTGACTTCAGTTAGCCGTGATACAAACCTCATATAATAGAGGAGACGAATTTTCTCTTGAATAGTGTCTCACTTCCAATGCTTCTACTCGACCAAACTATAGACGTTCGATGTACATTGTGCCACGGTTTAACTATAATCAAAGAGGTGTATTCATATTGAAGCTTGACATTATTCTCAAGTCAAGGGAATTATGCGATGGTATTTTCTTGTTTGACCTTAGTTATATTAACCAACAAAAAACTAACGAGTGATTCATCCAGAGTTAGCCAATAACTATCAGTAAGTAATCCTTTGGTGCCCCGAGCAGCCTTGAATAATGCATTGCCTAATATATAGAGAGCATTACATACTCTAGTCTCAACAAATGTATCAATATCCAGTCTCGATACATCTTGACTAGGAATATTTAAAATAGTATTCTTTTAGTGTGATAAATCTCTCATGATTATAACAAATTGTAACTACTATCACAAAACAAATCATTTATGTGTTTTCAATTAAATATGCTTTTAATCAAACTAATTAACTAATATAACACATTATATCAAGTATATAGTAGAAAGAAAACACCTTTTGTTTTGAATAAGATTGTTTATCGAGTTAGCTATATGTAATAATTACATAATTGTCCCTAGGGCATATCCCTAACTCTATCACAATGTCCATGATGCATATCTTCATGCATCCATCTCTGACCTTGCCTATCTCTAGGCGTTGGTTAAAGATAAGATGTGCAATAGCAAATTATCTATTCTTCCCCTAGTTCGATTTTACTTCAAAAGGACAAATCATGGTTTAAAGGTTCCCATCAATACCTATCTTTACGTACCTAGATATGTGGTTTTCAAAACACATAATGCATGTTCATGCTACTGATCATGTAGCACAAAGTCAGACTTGATGAATACGGTTCCATGGATTCAAAAAGCTAACTTTTACTCCGATAATCCAATAGTGAAAGCTGCTTTATTGCATCCAATCCAAATGAAAGCAGTGTCCAAAAGAAAACAAATCCTAAAAATGAATCAAATTTAGTGAAATAATTGCGCAAATGCTTACTATTCCACACCGTTGAAATTAGTCCTCATTGTTCATTGATAGCTTAAATGTGCCATCTCTATGCTTCGGCCTTATCTCATACAGTCCTTATTAGTTCGAACCAAGTGCCCCTTATTTGGAACGACCAATTTCAAAATGAGGTTGCCGACCATAAAAGTATGGTTTCAGACTTGGTATTGAACTAGTTTGCTACTCTTTGCTAGTAACTAGCTACCCTCAAATTCACATTTTCTTGCTTTTCCTCTACCAAGTCGATGATAGTAATTGCTCCAATTACACCTAGGATCATAATGTATCTGTTAACCGGCATCTTGGCCCGGTTACAAAACGACAGTTGAAGACACTACTATCAGCACTAGACAAGATTATGACCACGAAGAGCCTGGAGGCATACGGGTTTGGTGAGGACAACATGTTTGGCATTTAGGCATGGTTCAGCGAGAACGGTTACGCGCTCGTCGCTCGGCAAGCTTCACTCGGCATCAAAAGAATGTTCGGCATCCATGAACGTTCGGCATACAAGGAACGTTCGGCATCCATGAACGTTCGGCATACAAGATACGTTCGGCACGTATGGGTCAAATGGTATTTAAGAGCGTTTGACTTCTAGAGCGCTCGGCATTCATGCTTCACTCGGCATTCCTGGACTGTTCGGCATTACCAGCCTCGTTCGGCCTACACCCCTCACTCAACACCTTGCACCGTTCGGCACAAATCTCGTGCTGCATGTAGAGCATCCGACCTTACTTCGTTCGGCATGCAGAGCATCCGGCCTCACTTCGTTCGGCACGCAGAGCGTCCGGCCTCACTTCGTTCGGCATAAAGATGAAGATTCGGCGTTTGGTCATTCGGCCTATTTGGGTCGACACACGGGGCTTACTCCATTTGGACCGAGTTATTCAACTACCAGGCCCACCAGGGAAGTCCAACCCATCTTCGTCTATAAATAGAGAGACAGGGGCACAGTGAAATGGACCCTTTTTTTCGGGAACACTGGGGAGACTCTGTCATTTCTTATACTCTCCTCTTTTTAATTCAAACTTGTATCCTAGTGATTGATTTACGGATTGTATCTGTATTCAAGTAATGGAGAAAGCAATAAAGATTAAACTCAAAGTGGATGTAGGCAGTTACGCCGAACCACTATAAATCTGGTGTTCTCGTTTTTGTTATTCTTTTTCATTGAATTACACTATTTTTCAGTCCTAATTTACTCACTTCATTCATCTCTCTACATAACTCTACTCAAGGGTGTTAGTGACCAATTTTGGTGCTAACATTTTGGTGCTTTCATTGAGAGTTGAATTCTCAGCTTGATTGGATCTCATCATCTACTATTGGATTTCCATATTCGCGAGATAGATCCAGTTGTCTAATAGAAAACTTCATATTCTACTCAGATTTGAAAGAAATCTAAAGGAAGCTGATAGCCGTAGATTGGATTCACTGATGTACGCAAGATTTGGCGATTGGATGTTAAAGTTTGCACTTAAGTTAAATGAAGGCCGACCTTCCTCTAAAGGCAATTCAACCGATCGCCCCAGAAAAAGTCTATGCCGACCGTTGCAGAAAAGGTGTATGCCGAGTTACACTTGGCCGAACACTCCTGGCCGATCCATCTTGGCCGAACACTCCTGGCCGAACCATCTTGGCCGAACACTCCTGGCCGATCCATCTTGGCCGAACACTCCTGGCCGATCCTCTAGGCCGAAAGCTCCTCCAGGCCTAGCATACCTCTAGGCCGAACGCTCGTCCAGGCCGACCATACCTCTAGGCCGAACGCTCCTCCAGGCCGATCCAAACCTCTAGGCCGAACGCTCTTCCAGGCCGAACATACCTCTATGCCGACCACCTCTATAATGCTGAATGGTATTGTATATGCCGAGCAGCATCCAGACCGTTCCAAACTTAAGTTACACGTGTCTCTTATACGACCCCTATAGTGAATTCAAAACTCAACTTAATAAAGGAACATTCTATCTACTTCCCTTACATCCCCTGATCGACCGGGGCATAGAGGATCTAGCGACAGCTTCTGAACGACAACAAGGGAGCGGACAAACAACTGCTACTCGAACGATACTCTCAAAGGGATATTATATTGATCACTTGAGGATAATCGACCTCCATATATATTTTAGCAGCCGGTTAGCTGGAGAGCCTCCAACGACCATGGATCGTCTCTATGACAATAATGAATCTAAATCAAAGTATGGAGGAGCAGAACAGACTAAGGAAAATAGCAATGAAGGCCCGTTGACTAAGGATGTAGATCCTAGTAGCCGAAACAAGACCTCAAAATTTGGCTCATATGCTCTTTGAAAGATTCAATTGACAACCTCTACTTGAAGACTCACGACTCGGAGTGATATTGGAAACCAACCTCGAGAGAGTACACCAAAGTCTAAAGAAAATCAGGGGAATGTTGTATATTCCCAAATGCTCACTGATCCTAACACGGGCGATTACAAACACCTCCGAGGTGTGATCAAAAAGCTGATCTAGAAAGTAAAGCTTCAATAGTATGTACATGTCCTGCAGAATGGCGGACAGCGAATATCCGATGCCTATTAATAAAGGGCTATGATTATCAATTAGACTGCTGACGGCCGACATCCCTTTGAAAGGAGCCAAGGGCAAAAGTCGAATAGCAAGCACACGATGCTACTTCATCTATCAATGAGATTTATCATAATCTTCTTTGAATAATTTCCATTTCTATTTCAATTGTTCTATGAACTACGACTAACTTTAACTAAACTACTTTCAAAACGATGCAGGAGATTGGATACTCAGATTTGGTCACCAACCAATCCACGCAGACCATGATCGGACGTGTGGAGTACATCTAGATGAGAATAATTCAATCGCTCATCATCAATCATGTGCCTTTAATTTAGGGCCAAGAACTAGAGATTGAAAAGCTCATTACGATTAGAGCCCAAATATAAAGTCGACATGACTGACCATCTATTCATTGACCTCCACGTTTGACTCGGAGACCTGAACAAGGCTTGGAATTAGTATGGCCTGATCGCCCACTCAAATCAAGTCATAGAACAAAGTTTGACAAAATACAAAGGCCTCTTCTGAAGCTCAGTGACGCCAAGATTTGTCTAGAGTGGACGTGATTTGATCATCTACACACCAAATCCTGCCTTCAACACAAAAGAAGGAGATACAGAGCAAATTGTAAGAGATTCTGCTATCTAACCCAACACGGATGTGATCCAACCATCTGTTATATACCTCCTTCCTTGACTCGATTGGAAGAGCTATAATTACCAAGCGGACGAGAATCGATCGTCCATTTTTCAAATTTCGTCCCTTGAGCTGGGGGAAAGATCCCATTCCATGAGCAAACGTGGTTCGACTGTTCATTCGACAACATTAGCCTCGATACGGTAGATGAATACAAATTAAAGAGTGGAAATACGACTACTATCAACTTAAACCTCCAAGTCCGCAGAGCGCGGACTGGAGTACTCTAAGTCCCCAGAGCGCAGACAAGAGTATACATGACTTAAACCTCCAAGTCCCCAGAGTGTGGACTGGAGTACTCTAAGTCCCCAGAGCGCGGACTAGAGTATAAACGACTTAAACCTCCAAGTCCCTAGAGCGTGGACTGGAGTACTCTAAGTCCCCAGAGCGCGGACTAGAGTATAAACGACTTAAACCTCCAAGTCCCCAGAGCGCGGACTGGAGTACTCTAAGTCCCCAGAGCGCGGACAAGAGTATACATGACTTAAACCTCCAAGTCCCCAGAGTGTGGACTGGAGTATTCTAAGTCCCCAGAGCGCGGACTAGAGTATAAACGACTTAAACCTCCAAGTCCCCAGAGCGTGGACTGGAGTACTCTAAGTCCCCAGAGCGCGGACTAGAGTATAAACGACTTAAACCTCCAAGTCCCCAGAGTGCGGACTGAAGTACTCTAAGTCCCTAGAGCGCGGACTAGAGTATAAACGACTCAAATCTCCAAGTCCCCAGAGTGCGGACTAGAGTATAAATGACTTAAACCTCCAAGTCCCCAGAGTGTGGACTGGAGTACTCTAAGTCCCCAGAGCGCGGACTAGAGTATAAATGACTTAAACCTCCAAGTCCCCAGAGCACAGACTGGAGTACTCTAAGTCCCCAGAGCGCGGACTAGAGTATGAATGACTTGAACCTCCAAGTCCCCAGAGTGCGGACTGGAGTACTCTAAGTCCCCAGAGTGCGGACTCGAATATAAGCAATTCGGATCTCCTAGTTCCCTGAATATGAACTATGACACAGATGACTTGAATTTGTCAAATCCCTGACATACGGGCTAGAATGTATTCTAAGTGCTCGAAGCACAGAATGGAAGTTCAACAACTCCCGAAGTGTTTTCGAGTTATATGAAGATGGACCGATAAGTCTATATTACTCACAACTGCTTGGATCAACATCACAATCACAAAGAAAACTGAACAATAAGAGTCTTTTGTAAGAAGGAAAAAGGAACTAAACTTTAATGAGAAATGAGTTCCTATTACAACCCATCCAAAGTTCGGAGTCGACATTCTATTTACAAGGACTAAGGAAATAGATGAAAATAATTACATGACTTAAACTAACTCTCGTTGAACGAGGATAGTAATCACTTCTTGTACTTCTTCAACTCCTTTCCGGACGGCTCCTCTCCATAGCATTTACCCTTGGTACTCTTCTTTGATAGAGGGGTAGCAACTGAAGAAGTACGGAGAACTTCCATAGGCTTGGACCCGCCAGGAAGGATGACCTTCAACGGCTTGTTCAAAGGATCGTCCAAGTCCACAACTCGGGGCTCGACCTTGACCCTGACCTTCTCTTTCTCGAGCCGCTCCTTCATGCTCAATTCGGATGTGTGATTAGAGGCGCCTGTAATTTCTACTTCATAACCCCCGTCGGTATAGGAGGAGGTTCCGGACTTGTCTTCATCAAGCGCTCCAATCACCTGAGCGCGGACGGGAGTACTCTAAGTCCCCTGAGTGCGGACTAGAGTATAAACGACCTAAGAACCTCTACATCCCGGGAGCACGGACGGGAGTACTCTAAGCCCCCAGAGGGCGGACTAGAGTATAAACGACTTAAACCTCCAAGTCCCCAGAGTGCGGACTGTAGTACGCTAAGTCCCCAGAGTGCGGACTAGAATATGAACGACTTAAACCTCCAAGTCCCCAGAGTGCGGACTGGAGTACTCTAAGTCCCCATAGTGCAGACTCGAGTATAAACGACTCAGAAACCTCTATGTCCCCAGAGTGCGGACTAAAGTGCTCCTAGTCCCCTGAGTGCGGACTAGAGTATAAACGACCTAAGAACCTCTACATCCCCGGAGTGCGGACTAGAGTGCTCTAAGTCCCCTGAGTGCGGACTAGAGTATAAACGGCTTAAAGAACCTCTACATCCCCAGAGTGCGGACTACGGTACTCTCAGTCCCCAGAGCACGGACTAGATTATAGAAGACTTGAGAAGAATCTCCAAATCCCAGAAGCGGACTAGATTACTCTAAAATCCCAGAATGCGGACTAGAGTATAAACGAGTTGACAAAAATCCCTGCGTCTCAAACTGTGGACTAAAGCATAAACCATTCGACAAATCTCTAAGTCCCCGGAGCATGGACCGAAGCATGAGTACAAATTGGGCGCGAATCAACCGGGGGGAGAATAACACTAAGTCACCAGAATGCAGAGTGGTATATAAACATCGATAAATAGACAAGTGGATTCCGACCATTCTCTATTACGCAAACTTCGGCATGGAATTGACCGAAGGATTATTAGCCCGCTAAGGATGGAGTTCGACCATCCAACTAGTGGCCTGGCCAAATCAATGCTGGGAGCATGGGTACAAATCACTAAAAAGCTGAATACGACAGCTTACTATAACTCCAGCGTGGCGTTCTTTATAACTTGAAGCAACGACTGCAGGGAAGCCTCAATACAAAACCAATCGAAATGGCATCCAAAGCTACGAGCAATCGACTATATCATACCTCAGATCGAGGGTCAATACCGATCCGCACCAAGCACATACGAATGTGACTTGGATGTTTCTTGAAAAACTATGACCTCCAGAGTGTGGAAAGGAGGGTAAACCATGAATACTTGGTCAAAAATTCTCCAGCACCCTCATTCGATTCGTCGGGAGGAGTATGAAACTGGATGAGCATAACTCGACTGCATTTGTAGCCAACTTTACCCCGAGAACTGATTACAGAGCATGAACCAAAGTGGACGTAGATGACCATCCACTGTCCGGATTACGCCCTGAAACTGACGTGGCATCGAAGTATTCCTCTTGGAATGAAAAACCACGATAAAATCCGAGATAGGTGAGACCTAGTCTCCCATCGATTGACATGATCCCACGATTCAACGGGAAAGAGAGTAAAGCTAAAGTGGGCGTGGCTGGCCTTCCTACTTATTGGTATATGCCCCAGACCTGAGGGCGCAAGCGAGGAGCAAGATGAATGTGAACCGACTATTCACCGATCACCTCTATGTCTTTGGAACTTAGGTGAAAACATAAACATAGCTAGGACGAGACTTAACCGTCCATGCAGTACATTTATCAACCCGAGACCGGGAGAAGACGCATGGTCATCCTAAAACTGGCTACGATAGCTCAGTATTAAAACTTATATATAGTGCTTACAGTTGCTCAAGGAGACGACCGAAAGGATGCCTAGAGATTGAATCATTGAATTGACACCTTAGCTCATGAGCAATTGACTTTCACTCCAACCCGAAGGACGGGTAAAGGATCATGAATGCATTGAATAGAAAGTGCGTTACTCGAATACACAAGCAAATTCAAATCATAGCAAGATCCAGCTATACAGTTGCACGCCACTCGAGGCTGACCCCTGCTCGACATTTCCTTCAATGCGCTTTAAGCCTGATCTTTGGCCATTTGTTGATAATCTATTAGAGCATTCAGAGTCCTTCGCTATTAGACTTAAAAACTCATGACAAGACTCTAGGGTTCGACTAGAGCAACCATCATTATTGGTCGTCCCAACCATATTTCACATTGAATGTTATGCAAAATAATTACATCTATACTCAAAGAATCTGGGATGGCACCTGCTAAGGTGATGGTCGACATTACACTCAGCCATGGCGACCCTTTCCGGGTGCTGAATATCAGATCACAACTCAGTGTAGTGATGATAAAAGAATTAGTTGGATTTTCTGAATAAATGATGATATGTTCCCTTGGACCCATTCTGACAAGCATATGTGATTTCATTAACTATCGCGAACCATGCATTGGATATCAACCCGAAGCTACAAAAGCTAGCATAATATCTATTGATTTCACCATGAAAGCTCCACTCTTACTTTTGGCTCAATCCATCAACGTCTATGCCTACCAGTCGTTGCGACAGGGCATCCAATGACCTGAGACGTCTGAAAGACTACTTAAATAAAATATCAAACTAAGCTAATTCGATATCACTTATTTCCCTCGAAGGGCTATCTAAGGACGCAAAAATCAGCAGACCTCACACCCAAATTCACTACCTCAGAACACTACTCGAAGAGTAGCAGAGAACCAACCATAAGATGGAAAATGTACGCGGATGGAGCATCCAATGATCAATGTTATGGCATAGGAGTCATGATAATAACTCCTGAGGAACGATCAATCTGCTACGTCCTGAAACTCGATTTACCTATAACAAACAACGATGCTTAGTATGAAGCCTTGGCTGCCAGCCTCAAACTTGCTAGAGGATTTGAAGTGAAAACTTTACATATCTTTTGTGATTCTTGATTGGTAGTATACAAATTTAGGGAAGTTGATCTTGCTAGGGGGCATTGTCTTGCTCCTTATCTCGACCAAGTCCAAGGGCCACTAACCGACTTCACGTATTACATCATTACACACCTCAGCGAACAAAATGAAAAGGTGTCATGGTTGACTCCCATCAAAGACTATCTACAATGAGGAATTCTTACTGAACGGAGGAATGGAAAACGACAGATCCGTCTCGAATCTTCATACCAAATCATCTAAGAATAAGTCGTTTGTCAAAAGGAGTTTATCCATCCCCATGCTTCGGCGCATCGCCCATGATGATATCTTGAGCAAATTCTATGAAGAAGAATGCGGTAATAGCATCAGGGGGAAAACCATGATAAAGAAGATACTTTGCTGTAGGTATTACTAGCCAACTATCAATCTAGATACGGTTGATCATGCTAGACAATGCGAAAAGTGAAAGATGTTTGCAAAAATCCAGGAACCCCACCGATGGAAATTACTCAAATGGCTAGTCCACGGCCGTTTCCCACTTGGGGGCATTGACGTCCTCTTCTTACCAATCCTAAAGGTTGAAGCTGTGAACAAAATCATAGAGTTTTTACTGAAGAGGGGTTTGGAAAACTCCTCAAGTGGCTGATTGCCACCCTTATTTCACAGAAAATACAAACAAGGAATCGCAATTGAATTGCAATTAAACTGGACGGAGTTGGCGAGGACTTATGAGCATATAAAACACATTCGAGAGCCTATGGAAAGAACATGTACCTAAACGTGCATGTGTATATCCGAACAAGTCCGACTTCTTGAAATCAACAGAAATTAAATTCTCACTAAGGGTTATTGAGAAAATACTAGATCAGATAGCCGAAGCTTGCTAGCTCTGTAGAATCAGACACGAGTGGTCACTGATGAACTACAACCCTGGATTTATAATATTGGGAATCAACCAAGCGTCAAGACGGCCAAAGAAGGATATGACAGCTTGGGAGGATAAAGTCGAAGGATAATGACTATTAAAGAAACATGATGGATTTCTTTCTGAAGACAAGGAATACTCGCTGATTCAAAGCGTGTTGTGTTGCTTCACACGACACGCTTTGGGGGGCAAATGTTAACCGGCATCTTGGCCCGGTTACAAAACGACAGTTGAAGACACTACTATCAGCACTAGACAAGATTATGACCACGAAAAGCCTGGAGGCATACGGGTTTGCTGAGGACAACATGTTTGGCATTTAGGCATCGTTCAGCGAGAACGGTTACGCGCGCGTCGCTCGGCAAGCTTCGCTCGGCATCAAAAGAATGTTCGGCATCCATGAACGTTCGGCATACAAGGAACGTTCGGCATCCATGAACGTTCGGCATACAAGATACGTTCGGCGCGTATGGGTCAAATGGTATTTAAGAGCGTTTGACTTCTAGAGCGCTCGGCATTCATGCTTCACTCGGCATTCCTGGACTGTTCGGCATTACCAGCCTCGTTCGGCCTACACCCCTCACTCAACACCTTGCACCGTTCGGCACAAATCTCGTGTTGCATGTAGAGCATCCGACCTTACTTCGTTCGGCATGCAGAGCATCCGGCCTCACTTCGTTCGGCACGCAGAGCGTCCGGCCTCACTTCGTTCGACATAAAGATGAAGGTTCGGCGTTTGGTCATTCGGCCTATTTGGGTCGACACACGGGGCTTACTCCATTTGGACCGAGTTATTCAGCTACCAGGCCCACCAGGGAAGTCCAACCCATCTTCGTCTATAAATAGAGGGACAGGGGCACAGTGAAATGGACCCTTTTTTTCGAGAACACTGGGGAGACTCTGCCATTTCTTATACTCTCCTCTTTTTAATTCAAACTTGTATCCAAGTGATTGATTTACGAATTGTATCTGTATTCAAGTAATGGAGAAAGCAATAAAGATTAAACTCAAAGTGGATGTAGTCAGTTACGCCGAACCACTATAAATCTGGTGTTCTCCTTTTTGTTACTCTTTTTCATTGAATTACACTATTTTTCAGTCCTAATTTACTCACTTCATTAATCTCTCTACATAACTCTACTCAAGGGTGTTAGTGACCAATTTTGGTGCTAACAGTATCCATCGGTGAGATTCAGCTTCAATATGTATCATTACTTCAATCCCGTAAGCGAAAGCGAATGTTTTTTGTCCAGTTGTAGACTTTTGGATTATTCAATAAGCACACAAAGCCAATGGTAGATCATCCACCCAATTGCCCTTTACTTGTTTTATTTGCTTCTTTATGATAGTTTTGATGATCTTGTTTATTGTCTCCAACCATCCGTTCACTTACGAATGTGCTATTCCTGAGAAGCTTTTGTCAACTCAACATCAAGCATAAATTCACATAGTTTGGTACTTTCAAATTTAGTTCCATCATATTCGTTACAATTTTCAGTGGCACTCAAAACCAACACAAACTGTTCTTTACTACGAGATTGATCACTTTCGCTAAAGTGATCGTGGTGAGGGACTTCCCTGACCTATTTTATAAAGTAGTCCGCTGCTACAATTGCATATTTTTCTCCCCCTCGAGCCATTGATAACACTCTTATTATATCAATTTCCTAAATACTAAATGACCATGGGCTAACCATATGCATAAGCTTATTGGATGGGGCTCTCAGCATCTTCACAAATCTCTAGCATTTTTCGCATTTCTTTGAGTATTTCGCGCATCTTAGTTGACAATTGGCCAGAAATATCCCTAACAAAGAACCCTCTTTGCTAAATTCTACCCCCTTATGTAATCACAACAGCTGGGATCTTCTTAGCTTGGTCCTTGTCTCCACGCCTTAGTAAGGGACAAAAAGCCTTTTCTATACAAGATTCCTTCTTGCATAATATGATGTGCCACTTTACGCAAGCGCATCAGATTTTCATTCCTATTTTCAGGAGAGTTCCCTTTATTAGATAATCCTTGAATGGAGTCATCCATGACTCCTTCTCCTCAATCTCCTAGGTATAATTAGTATCCATTTCATTAATAATTGGAAAATTTAACACTTTTACCAGTACGATCCCCGACAAGTGCGTATTGCTAGAGCTTGCCAACTTGGCTAATGAATTTGCATTCGTATTTTTCCTTTTGGGGATGTGCGTTATCGTTTAATGCTAGATGTCATAGAGTAGTTCCAACACTTTTGATAGGTAAGGGGCAAGCCATGCACCCTTAGTATGAAATTCCTTTTTGACTTAGCAAACCACCAATTGGGAGTCACTATAAATATATAGTGTTCGCACTCCCAACTCCTTCGCTATCTTAAGAACCATTATGAATGCTTCACACTCTACTTCATTGTTTATAGCACATAAATCAAGCTTCAATACATAATAGATCTTTCTACGTTTTGAAGTGATCAAGACAACTCCTGCTCTAGAATCATGGTTGTTGGAGTCTTCATTATCATATAGTTTCCATTGAGAAAGCTCAACCAACTCCTCTTTTGTCTCATCATCCGTGATGGTGAATTCAATAATGAAACTTGCCAATGCCTTTCTCAGATCAGCTTCTGAGGATGTTAGTAATTTTATATTGATAATTTTATATTGATTCGTCTCTATGTTCCATATCAATAATCTTTCTAAAGTCTCAGGGCGATGCGGTACTTTCCTAAGAGGTTGATCCATCGACACTCTTATCGTATGAGCCTAGAAATACAGTCTTAACTTTCTCTATGCTATCAATAAGTATACGCCAAATTCTCCTACTTCGGATAATGTTTTTATTCTCCAATGAATTGCTTTTTGATGTAGAGTGTTAATCTTTGAATCTTACACTCCTCCATGCACCAATATCAAACTCAATGCATGAGTCGACACCACTAAATAGATATACAAATCCTCTCCTTACAAAGTCTTCGATGAAATAAATGGTTTTCAAGATGTTCAAACAAGTTTTGAAAGGCAGCTTCGCATTTGTCTATCCATTAGAAATTCCCCTTCGAATTCTTGAGGGCATTAGAGAATGCACGTTTATCAGTTACCTTTGAGATGAATCTACTTAAAGCGGCAATTTTACCATTCAAGCTATGCATTTCCCTCCTTGTCTATTAGGCTATAACCAATTTTAACACTCCATCCTCCTTATGTTGCGCTTCATGTAATTCTACGATGCAATACTTTCGATCAATGCTCTGGTCCCTTTAAATTCCCCCACTCCATCTTCTGTTAGAAACTTCATCATCAGGCACCATGTAGTGGGTGCAATTCTAAAATTAGCTAGTGCCGATCGGCTCAAAAATGCATTGTAGGTGGAATTTCCATCCACCATAATAAAGTTCTCCTTCTATATTGCTCTATGTGGTCTGTCTCCAAGTTTAAGATGCAACTTAATGCAACCAATCGGAGTTGTTTCCTCTTCGATAAATCCTCGATGTTGGGATTTACAAGGCAGCGAATCCTTTTCATTAAGCTTCATCTCAACGAATTCTCATTTTAAAAGGATTTTCATTAAGCTCCTACTTTTAATCAACACTCAATGAATAGTAGAAGGTCCAATCATGGTCGTTATCACCATTGAGTTGAAGGTAGGAGCTTCGACCCTATGAACATCCTTGTTATAGAAGATGATGTTGTTGATGATCCTTCACCATTGCTTTGTTAGAGAACCTTCCTCTATAACATAACACATCCCTTGTAGAGTGTTTTGAGTGAACTCCTATATCCTTCCATCTCATTCCAATGCTTTTTCACTGGAAGTGGACCTCCTACTATATTTTTAATTACCAATGCATGTGTTGGCATCCTTGGACCATCTTTTCTTGTCCTTTCCATGTTACCCTGAGGCGGCTGCCTTGGAAGTTGAGCATTTCCTTGCCTGCTTTCTAGTGGGTCCCTAAAATACTATTGAGCTTCTTCCTTATCAGCTCCTTAATCATATCCTTCAATCGACTACATTCATTCATATTATTGCTATGTTTCTTGTGGAACCGACAACATTTTCCAGATCGTTTCTCTTCATTGGTAGCCTCTTTTGGAGCAAGTTTTTTGTATCTCATAATACCTTACATTGCAAGGTATATAATCTCAATGGAGTCATGTAATTCTGTGTACCTCCCATCGCGATTGAACCTAAAATGCTTCCTTTGATCTTACTTCTTTCCTCTAGCGTTACTATACTTTCCCTGATTATTGATTCTGGCATTATCATTCGTTCTGTCACCATCATACTTAATAGCTTTGTTGCTCTTTGCAATGCAACTCGGTCCATCTTGACCACCAATGCCCTTTTCCAACTCTACCTTTTCCAAGCGTAGATATTGATTAGCCTCCCTATAAAAATCTTTCAAAGTGGTTGGCTATTTCATAGTCAACCCTCCACCAAATACGTCTCCTTATCCACTCTACTCACTCTCGCTATGCATCACAAAATTATCTCTCAAGTTCTTTACTTCCATCGTCGTGGCATTAAACCACTTCAAATAGCTCTTCAAAGTTACTTTAGATTTTTGATAGATCATCCAACCCATAATTTAATTAGTAATTTTGATTGGCCGCTGAATTGAATATTAGGTGAACTAATGACATAAAATAAGAGTTTTTAAAGGTGAATTAATTAGGAATCGAGACTTATTTCATTGATTTTGTAATGTCATTTATGTATAAAATACATATTAAGTCTGTTAAAAATGGATAAACCTATTAAAACGGGAAGAAAAGTGGAATGGGAGCAAAATAGTCATTTGGCCATAACCTCTCCTTATAATTTTGAAATGAAGAGAACAAGTTCATTATCTTATTCTTCTTCTTCCTCATTATTTTCCTAAGTTAAGAGAACATGTTTCCATACTTCAAATCTTCATAACTCCTTCAATTCATAATGAAAAATTCTAAAATAAATTTCTAAATCAAGTTAGAAAATTCCCTACAAATCCTAACCAAAAAGCTAATGTCTTGCAGAAAATTAAGCTAGATCTTGGGAATCAATGGGAGCTTCAAGTTGAGTTCTATTAAGCTTGGATTTCTCTGTGGTTTGGTGAGTGAGATCTATTCTCTATACTCCATTACTGCCATATGTATGTATGTATGTATGTATATGTGTGTGTGTTAAAAAATCATGTTTTTATGCTAATATTTTTAAGGCTTGACTGATGAACTTGATTTGGGATTTTAGAGACGAGAATCTTTTTAAATAAATATTTTTGAAGTGTCAATCATATAGTTTGATATGTTAGGAAGCTTGGTATGAGCTGAATGGTGATTGATGTGAAAGTGTAGTCAATTATTGACTGCATTGTTGGTAGAATGAAACGATTTCATTGAATCGTTATAGAAAATTGTCATTGAATGATGAGTTATTAAGTATTGAATGGTTTATAAATCATTCAAGTTTTTAGATGTTTCTTCAAATTTCCTTCAAGTGGTATTCGACCCATGGTGGATCGTCGATGATACAAACTCGGGTGTGAAATGTAAAATTAAAATGGTTGATCAAGTTGTTAAACTAGAATGGTTGAGAAATATGTTCATTGCCTCAAGGTTGTTTGTTGAGCGTAAATTATTACTTGTTTGAATGTTGAATGTCTAATGATAAGGGTGGAATTCAAGTCGAACGATGGTCATGCAACATATCTCAATGATACAGAGTCGTATGACGAAAGCACTCAAAGGAAAGAGACTATTTCAGAAGTGTATAAATTCATGATTTAATGTTTTTAGGTTGAAGATAACTTCTCCATGATCATAATGGAAGAAACAATAGGTAGTTTAGAGCGACATATCAAAAGTTGTGGACATTTGAAGTTCATGGTTTGCCTGCATCAGCTTTTCAAACGTCTGAAAATTTGATTCAGATGTATGAATTTCAGTAAATTTTTCCTAAGAATTTTCCTATATTTTTTGGGGTTTCAAATGTCTAGAAATTAATTTAGACATCTGAATTCATATTTCAAACGTCTAAAATGCTTCTTTGGTTAATTGTCTCTCAGTTCGGCTAAAACTTCAAAATGAGATAACTCTCGCATACGAACTCGAATTGAGATGCTGTTTGAACCATATTTATAATTTTTCAAGGGATACAACACATAATTTTTGGGAGGTTTCAGAGCACTTTGATTTGGGGTCCAATGGGACTTACTCCATCACATATTCCGAAATTGAAAATTTTAAGATAGACAAGGAGAGTGAATAGGAGAAGTAAGATGATGTTGAGGTCATACTTAATGTTTGAGGATACTTTGGATTCACATGGTAACTTTTATAGAGCCTTATGGTGGTTTTGAAATGTGACAACTAGAATGTTGCGATATATGAATCCATACGATATTGTGTATATGGCGTAAGTCTGTTTCCCACGGTCTTAACCTTGAGATCTGATAATTTTAGACCATTTGTAGCATGAGCGGTTATTGTTTGTTTGCATGTTTTGGGCGGTGATATGGGGATAGGAGATGTTATATCTCGGTACTACTTCTATAGACTGCGGGCTACATTGCTTCAAGGATTATTGGTTAGGATGTCTGTACTTATCATAAGTTCTCATTATAAACAAAGGTTAGCGGTTAGGCACGTGAATATATCAATTCAAGTTCGACACGACTCTTAGGTGGTGGATGATGCGTTGGGAACGTCGTAAGTATAGGTCTCATATTAGTGGCTATACTTGGTAGGTTTTGGCCTTTCCAGGAGACCCGTGACCCACTAGCCGAGTGTGTGTGACGATCGAGTCACAATTGGTGCCTTATTGTTTTGTATATGATATTTTTATCATATAATATAGCATGATAGTAGAAATATGCTAACTTATTAGATGCAGGTGAAGATACAGGTTGAGGTATGGTTCTATTACCTCGAGTATTACCATTTGATATTATTCAAGATATATTAGCATATTGGTAATTATGCAGATTTGTGATAGTTCCTTTTCACTTGACTTTATGTTTGACCCTCTCTTTATTGTTTCTTTATTATCTATTCTTTGAGTAAGTTGACATATAGATGGGAACTCTGCTAGCTATAGACGATTTATAGATGGCTATTTTCCCGCTATAATTATATCTATCTAGTTTTTGGTGTATTAACATATAGACATATGTATTATTTTCAGACATGTATTCAGATGAGATTTGATTGTACCATCTATTATTGCAATATGAGGTTGGATCTTTCTCTCTTTATGTGATATACTTTTGATCATCTACATGTTATATTGATATTATATTTTATATCCTTCCTCTATGAGAATTAGATATGTAGTGATAGATATGCTTGATAATATTTGTTAAGTTTTACATATCTTACCCTTAACGGAACGTCGTCCTAACACCATCAGGGAATTTGATTGCTTAGGTGTGTAGATTTTAGGTGTTACGGGAGGAGGGTTATTACATGGATGTTGGCCAACGACATCACATCTTTGATTTAATCAAATGGACTTAGAAATGATTTAGAAATTTATTAGCTAGCTAGTCGTACGATGAGATGGATCTAGGTTCTAACCTATAAAGCCACATCGTCACAAGCCCTTCCAAAAATAGGGGAAAGAATCTACATTTGACATCATTGTTTGCTCAGGCACCATCCATAAGTTAGTCGAACTTCATTAGATGTTGCATTGGGTCAGTCAACCCATTATAACTAGGCATCGTCGGCATGAAGAACTTCTTAGGGTATCATCTCGCTCTAGTTTATATAGTGAGTGGATTTCTAACTATCGTGTCTTCCTATTATCATCCTATTGGGCCTGATGAAGCAACCACTGGATTGTTTTAATAAATTCATCATTTTCTTCATCTAACCCTGAACGACAACCATCGAGTGCGCCACCATGTGTTTGACTCCGCAAAAGGTCATGACTAGCATGGCAATGCCTAGGTCTCCTATCTTCAGGGAGTCCATTCATTCTTGCCTCATTCGATGTCGATTCGGATTGCATCCTCTCTGCGTATTTCTATAAGTATTCCTTCTAGTATCTCCCTCTTGAAGACCTATAGTCCATGCACCTCCAGCATCTTTTGTCCAGAGACACCACACACATCATTATGGCCCCTAAATGGATCTTTATTGATCCATGGTGGATCGATACGGACCCATCGACAAGTTAAGTCTCTTACTCCAACTTGTTTTTTCCTTCCTCTAGTTCCTACTGCACCCCCCTTCTTGAGCCTTTTCCTTTCTAGATCTTTACCAATCTGTAGAACCTTCCTTGAGATGAAGAATCCCTTCAATCATTGCAATATTTGAATGAGACCCTTTCCTTTGTCAAGGTTGCTTCATAGAGGTTATTGAGACAGTTGCATCTTCCTATACACATTGTCCAATTCTTGTTTCATGGCTACATCTAGGGAATATTGTGTAGATCCTTCACATCTCCTCCACAAATCTCTCGGACAGGTTCTTCTTCAGTCATTGCCCTGCTTTTACTCTTTTTTGGACCCATCTCCGTCGAATCTCATTGGTGATTTTATGCAAATCCTAGTAGCGATTAAAAATCCTGTCTTGATCTTTAAAGTTCTCGATTAAAGTGCCAAAAAATGTTAGCCTCCAAAATGGGAAAAATGTCCCAATCAATCAAATAAAAATTAAAATGAATAAAATAGTAAAAGAAAAGAGAGAAAACACATGAATTTTTATAATAGTTCGATGGATCTCTGATTTATGTCCACTTTGCCATTGTTATTGTGATTTCTTGTTATAACAACCAATTTTCAATGATAATTCTAAGAATATAAATGATTAATTTCAAACTTGGCAAGTTTCTTTCGCAAAATAGTTCAAAAGTCCTTTTCCATATAATGAAGTTTGTTATTTATATTTGAATTCGTCCATCAGAATCACCATATCTAGTTTGAATTTGTCAAACAATTAGATTAAGATGATAAGGGGAAGAATATGTCAAATTGGAACAAAAACATTGATCTAATGGATCAGTACTGATCCATGGACTTGGTCCAAAATCATATTTCTCCTCCTAATTTTCTTAAGTCTTCATGCCTTTTGGTCTCTATGGGAAAATGGTATTTTGATGAAATGACATCGATCCATCCCTATCTTCCAAACTTTTCTTTTTCCTCAACATAGCATGTAGATCCGAAGTACAAGTTGAATAATAAAAGTTTTGAACTTTTGTTGATCGGTATCGATTCACAAAGTTTCCCACAGACTTCAACATTTTCCTTTAACTCTTTGTAACTGATCTTCTTTAAGTCCCAGATCCATCGATCCCTTCATCATTTCATAGTCAGTTCCATCAAAATGTTGCTTGGGTCAAACGTCGAACAACATTCAACTTTGTAATGATATTTTATGCATGTCTTATTTTAGCCATCACTGTATCACTAAGATATCTAAAGTTGGTCTAAGGTCAAAAATTTATTAACATCCATAGTTAATTGCGTAGACTATATTCAAGTCCTTAGTCCAATCCAATAACATTTATTGATTAAGTTATTTACTCTAGCCAGAAATTTTGACTTCAAGTTGATTACCAATTACGGTGATACCAGCCTTCTACAACGAAGGAGATAAATTCTCTCTTGAGTAGTATTTAATTTCAAGTAGTTCAACGTGTGCCTAGATATGGCTATAATATGGTCGTTATGCCATGTGCTTGACGATAATAAAAGTACATCCTAGCTACTTAAGATCCATAGTATCCTTAAGTCTGAAGACTACTACACGTCATTACAATGAGATCTTCTATTTTGACTTATTTGTATTAACCTGTAGAAGATATTTGTTGGTTCGTTAGATGATTGTTTTGAACAATTATTAGTACTTAACTCCTTGGCGTCCCTAGCGGTCATGGGCAATTAATTATCCATCATATGGTGATTATTACATGCACTAGTCTGAACAGAGTTATCAATATCCTTTTCTAAATACATCTTAACAAAGAACATTTGAAGTGCCAGTATTTAAATATCGATCAAATACTTTAATTATAAGTGGTAAAATACTTCTCCTAAAAAATTTCTACTATATATGTTTAATGTGTTAATATCATTTCTTGTACCTCTATATAACAACACATATAAATGAAAATAAAACAAAAAACATACTTTATTTCGAACAATATTCTTTTGTAAGAGTTCATTTACATAGCAATTACATAATTTCCACTAGGACACACAATATCAATAAGCCTTGGACAGTAAAGACTCTATCTTATGGCTTGATGCGACGAAATCCAAAATGGATTTAATGTACAAAAACAAAGCTTGGACTCTACCTGAAGGGGTGAAACCCATTAATTGCAAATGCATCTTTAAGAAAAGGATCGGTACAGATGGAAAGATCGAGACCTATAAAGCAAGAATGGTGGCGAAATTTCTCCATCAAATTTAAGGTGTTGATTATGATGGAATGTTTTCTCCAATCACCATGCTTAAATAAGTTTGGATTCTACCTGCAATCACTGCTTATTATGATTATGAAATATGAAATATGGACGTTAAAACAACGTTTCTAAATGGTGATTTAGAAGAGACTATTTATATGACGACCCACTTTCATTAACGTCTAAAAATAATTATAAACACCAATAAAATTTTCTTACAGCTAATTTCAAACATTAAAGATATTGGACCATGTGTATAAAAAGTTAAAAAGAGCACAACAGTGAATATAAAAGAAAAGACCTCACAGTGGAATAAATTATGTACATATCACTGTAGGACATACAATGTATATTAAATAAATAAATCATTTCAATCTTTCTATACATTAAGCATTTGCTAAGCAATACAAAATTGATATATAAGAAATAATCATAGGTAAACAACCCATGGATGAAGCATACAACCTAAACTCCTTCCTTTTCCTTTTGCTTTCGTTCACTTATCAACTTCACAAATATGCACAAAACGAAAAAGGTTTCAAATATGTTTGGATTGTGCCTAATCTTATACATACCAGCCCAACCTAAGGGATCCGGTGGCTATTGCATAAGAAAATACTGCCACATATCCCTTTTGGGAGATCAAGCCACATAGTTCTATTTTCTGCTCTCTTACATCCAAATACTTGTAGGTATATTGCAACCATAACATCCACGTGACCTTGTAACAATCACAAGAAATGCAACTAATGCAGATAGTAAAAGCAGAAAATAGTATTCCTCACTACAACAAAATACTTATTTCGCAACTAACAATGTAAGTTGTAATTGGCCTTTAACAATGGTCATGCAACCATCATAATATATGAAGTTGTAATAGGCTTGGAACATTTCACAACTATTTTGAACCGTTGTAATGAAGTCATTTACAGCTGTTTTTACCAGTTGTGATAAAGTCTTTTACAACCGCTTCTTCCCATTGTCATAAAGTCTTTTGTAACTGTTTTTGTCTATTGTTAAAAAATACAAAAAAAAAAAATTTAAGCATTGATGCAGCACACAATGATAGATTTAGTATAATTTTACAACTGAAACAAACATTGTACTAATAACAACTAAAATCGTCTGCATTTAATAATAATAATAATAATGATATTATCTTGCATTTTTCACCTTTTCAAGCACGTCTTTAGTTGATAATGATATCAACTATCAACTTGCTGGCAAGGAAGGTGATTGAAAATCATCAATAGATGTTGTTTGTTCAACCTTTCTTTTAATTGCTTGCCTTGTAGCTTTAGCTTCTAGCGGTGAATTCACTTCAGTATCTTGAATTGGTCTGACATTTGCAGGATGCACCATTCCCCATCATCACTGTAACCTGCTTGAACTTTTGTACCAACACGAAACTTTTAGCAACAAAGTAGAAATCTCCCGTGCAGAAAATACTTATGTTAGCAACTCTTTTGCATTTGAGACTCCAATAAATACATAAATAAAGAGAACTCCAACAAAGGCCTTTAAATCTATTGAATTGTACATGTGATCGCATATGCTTCATATATGCTATTTAATTGTAATAAACAAGATTTCAAAAATGGGATACGGATTGTGGACCATAAAGTTTAAAATTTAGATCGAAATTCAATTTGAATCAATAATCATATATTCAAATGATTCAAATTTCAATGATTACATATGCTTTTATGCTAGAAATTTTGCTATATGTTGGTTATTGAATAACATCTAAGTACAAAAAAATATATATTCTTCCATTTATAATAATATTTTATATTTTGAAATTGATTTTGACATTTAAGCTCTAAGATTTGAACTTAAAATTGTCTTTCCTCATTTTTTTATTTCTTTTTCTTGAAAATAATTAAATTTGAATTGTAAAATACAATTAAGTACCATGATATTTTTTACCTCAACATAAAGTAAATGAGCTTTTTTTTCCAACTATGATTTCAATTGGGTTTCAAAACATTATTTAAGAACTGAATTGTAATCGGAGAGACTAGATCTGAAACGGGATTCAAATGTAGGATTTTAAGATTTATAATACCATGCATTTCCGTTGTCGAGCATAATTTTTATTAATAACCCTTAACTTGTATGGAGATGCAAGACTATTCGAACGAATATTTGAATAAAAAAGAGAAGTCGTACCTATTACAAATTTTAACAAAGAAAAAGATTGTAGATCTCTACACATTCTCACTCAACTGGACTCTTCCCAAAGCGGAGGTACCGAACCTGTAAAAATAGTTATATGACAATGTGAACTGTTGTAGTCACTTATAAAGAGTAGAAAAAGCGTAAGTATATGAAAAAAGAAAACAGCTCCAGTTAAGCTGAATAAGGAAATAATAGAAAAGCAAAATAAATCAATAAACTTACAATTTCGTGTTTAATGGTCTTCCCATCTTGCTCCACTGTTCATATTTTCTAACAAAATCAAGCATAGTCAACATTGTGATATACACATGTATAAGCAACAAACTTCAGTAACTACACCTACAAAATCAACTCCAATAGTGCCGATAGAATTCTCTAGGTAAGAATCGTCCTGTACAACATATATTAGTTTACTGATGAGAAACTTGGTATATCTACTACATCGAATATCTTAATTGCATGCATTTTCAACAGCTTACATTAATAAATTAAGCCTGGAAGAAATGCAAGACCATAAACCCATGTACGTATGTGCGCATCATTTAATATATAGACGAACATAACAAGAACAAATATAATAAAATTCTATGGTATAAATGAAGATAGGATTTACCAACACCTAGTCCCAATAAGCAAACGTTTGAACAAATAATCGTAATAACAAAGAAAACTTATAAGGATTCCTCCACTCTTACCCAGACCAAATCTACAAACTCAAAACCACCCACACACCCAACTTCCTAGGCCTTAACCTCCAAAATGGAGTACGACAAAAACCACTGATGGCAAAGGAACAACTCACGGTGGTGTGGCTCTTAACCACCCACCATTCAGTGGCAAAGGCATGCTACCCCTACCCAGAAAATAGAAAGGCAAGTGCAAGTTCACCATTCCCTCCATGTACAACAACAGACTAATTGGCGCACTATCCTTCTTCGCTGGCGCATGATGCCCTTTGTAGGTTTTGGTGGCGCTTGTACATATGTAAGGAAGGAATTACGGAAGCAGATGAAATCGGGTATGGTTAGAGAGAAGGATTGGAAGAGAGAGAAACCCAAATTTGTTATGGTGGGAATTCGAGAAGGAGCATTTAGGGATTTAAGCGAATAGGCAAGTAATGGAAATTAAAGGGCATGTTACATGTTGGCATTTCAACGAACATCATATCAGCATCAACTCACCACTGCATTAAGATGAATGAATAAAATCAATAAAAATCATTTTCTTCTTTTATTGTTGTGTCTTACTCTATCTTTCTGCTATCATTCTTCTCTACTATCTCTGTTGCATTATTTCACCCCGTTATTATCACTGAATCTCCATCACCTTTCCTTCTTCAATCCATCATTTTTCTGAAACTGGAACCACTGCTGCTAGTTATCCCATGACATAGACCCGAGCACAACATTTAAAGGAGAAAGAACCTAACATAGTGGTATCGGAGCCTATTGGTGAGCAAGATTCTGACCCTCATCAGCCAGATCCTTCACTGCAAGCAGAGATCAATAAAGAAGGTTCTTCTTCTCTGGATTCAATAAACACTGACAATCTTTCTGATTTATGGCAAAGGCAAGATTTTATTAATAATAGAACTACCTTATCACTGAAAAGATTGAAATAAACTACCCAATATTTATCAATCATAACATCAACTCTGATAAAGCATAGTCAAGAAACCACCGAGAAGCTAGACAATATGTAAGAAATGATAGCCAAATTTTTCTCAAAATTAAAAGAAATCAATAATCAAAAGATATCTAACCAAAACTCCAGATTAGACATCAACAGATCATCCTCTTTTCCCCAAAATTCTATTCAATCATAGATCAAATGTCTATGTTCCACCTAATAACAGACCACCAATATTACCCAGACCTGATCCAATTTCTCTTGACCATTCTCCATCAAGACACTCTGATTCGTCCCCACATCATTCAAGAGACATGGCTAAACTCAATATCAAGATAGACTTCTCCACATTTTCTGGTGAGGATAGAGTTATTGATTATTTTTGAAAAGTTGAACAGTTCTTCAGATATAACCATATAGACGTTCAAGAATAGGTACATATATGTTCATTTCATCTTAAAAAAGAAGCTCTACAACGGTTTTACATGTAGTTTCACACTGTTTTAGATTATGATCAGTAGTCAGTCTTTAACAAAGCCATCCAGGTACGATTTCTTTCTACTGATTTAGACAGACTATATGATACTTTTTCCTCACTCAAACAAACATCTTCTGTTGTGCATTATGTCAATCAGTTTGAGCATTCAGAGGGAATGATTGAGCATATTACACCTATACATCTTTTACAGAAATTCTTAGGTGGTTTAAAAGATTAAATCAAGTTTGATATTATAGCTGCTAATCCACCTGATTTTGATACAGCTGTGGCATTAGCAAAAACATTTTGAAACAAAATGGTTATCTATTAATAGAAGCAAAAAAAAATTATTCCAAAAATACTTTGCCTTCTTCTCAATTTTTTGAAAGCAATAAAAATTATTCTCATCAAAAAATTCCTTCTAATAACTTTGATAAAGTTTCTAAGATCAAACAACTTACTCCAAAAGAATCATTACAAAAGAAAAAAAAGAATATTTGTTATGCTTGCAATAAAAAATATTATTATGGTCATAAATGCAAAACAAACAGATTCATATTATGGAAGGAATTATTGATTTGTCTGATCAAGATGATTTATATGATCAAGATATTACCAATGAAAAAACTTTGCAACTTACTGCTCCGAAGCATGAACACACTACCGACAACACCCTATTATCAATTTCGATCAATGCTTTGCTTGGTATTCCTACTTTACATACTATGAAAATTAAAGGCGTGATCAATAATAAATCAGTTATTTTTTAATTGATTCACTATCAACACATAATTTTATTCATAATTCTTTAGCCATCAAATTAAACTTAAAGAGAAGCCAAACAAGACATTTTGAGGTTCAGGTGGCTAATGGCCAAAAACTACAAGGCAATAAGATTTGTTATCAAGTTTTATTCACTTGCCAAGAACATAAAATGCCAATTGATTTATTGGTGCTCCAATGGAACGATGTCAAGTTGTTTTAGGTGCACAATTGATGAAAGAATTAGATGAATTTTTTTTTAATTTTAAGAAATTACAGGTTAGATTGTTTTACAAAGACCAAGAATATAAATATCAAGGACTCATTCAACCTAATGCTTGTACTGTTGATGACAAAAGAGCTACAAAAGAATTCAACCCTACTCAGCTCAGATTTATGCTTCTGTGTAATGCATCAACAACAATTCCTCCCATGCCTTCAATACATAAGGATATCAAAGCTCTATTGGATAAATTTCCTGCTATTATTTCCTCAACACTTCCACTGCCACCTACAAGACAATGTGACCACGGAATACCTCTATTACAAGGCTCTAAACCAATTTTCTAAAACCTTATAGATATTCTCATCATATAAAAAATTAATTACTGATATGCTTTCATCCGGTACTATTAGAAATAGTTTTGGTGCATTTTCTGCCCCTGTTGTTATGGTTACAAAAAAAATATTTTTCATGGAGGTTGTGTGTAGATCATAGAGCATTAAACAAATAAACAATTAAAAATGAATTTTCTATACCATTAATAGATGATTTATTGGATGAATTATATGGTTCTAAAATTTGTACTAAATTAGATTTGAAGTCAGGTTATCATCAAATTCGTATGCATGAAGACGATATTCATAAACTAGCTTTTAGAACACATGATGGTCATTATGAATTTTTGGTTATGCCCTTTGATTTGACTAATGCACCTTCTACATTTCAATCTCTCATGAATAGTATTTTTTAAAATTATTTGAGAAATTTTGTTCTAGTATTCTTTGATGATATTTTAATCTACCGCAGAAATTAGGCTGATCATTTAGTTCATTTGGAAACCGCACTTCAAATTCTTCAACATAATCAATTGGTTATTAATTTGCTCAAATGCTCCTTTGCCGAAGATAATATTAAATACCTCAGGCATATTATATCACAAGAAGGCATTGAGTAGACAAGGAAAAAACAAGATCTATCATGTAATGGCCACAACCACAAAATATCAAAGCACTTCGAGGGTTTTTGGGCCTCACTGGATACTATAGGAAAATCATCAAGGGATATGGTTTGATTGCAAAGCCACTTACTACTATGCTGAAGAAATATTCTTTTACTTGGACTATAGAAGCAACGGATGCTTTTTACAAATTAAAATCATGTCTCATTAGCCCTCCTATTTTACCACTGTTGATTATTATAAAGACTTTATTATAGAATATGATGCAAGTGGCTGTGGAATTAGAGCTGTTCTTTTACAAAACAACAAATCTATTGCATATGTTAGCCAACCTCTTCAGGGAAGAAATTTACTCTTATCTACCTACGAGAAAAAGTTGCTAGCATTAATTTTAGCAACCAAAAATTGGTCTCAATATCTACTAGGCAGAAAGTTTATAATCCGCATAGACCATCAGAGCCTACAACACTTATTATCTCAAAAATTAACAACTGGTACTCAAGGAAAGTGGTTAGCTAAGCTATATGGATATGATTATCAAGTGGAATATAAAAAAGGCAAGGAAAATATTATTGCTAATACTTTTTCAAGAGTTCATGAACAACTACAGCTAACAACACTGACTACAGTTCAACCTGACTGGATTTTGGAGCTTCGAAGAGAAGTCAGTCAATCTCCATTTTATGAAATTAAAAAGGAACAAATTCTACAAGGAGGCTTGGACTCAAACAATATAAACTGCTTGATGATTTAATCTTCTATAAAGGAAGAATCCTTTTAGACCCTACCAATGCTTCTCTAATAATTATCATTCTCTTTGAATTTCATTCCTCACCACTAGGAGGACATTCGGGTGTAAGAAAAACTCTCAAAAAAATAAAGAAAGTATTTTTTGGAGATACATGAAAAAATCATATTAAAGATTCTGATATTTGTCAAAGGTCCAAAAGTGAAAATATATAATATCCACGACTCCTTCAATCGCTGCCAACTCCTGACAATATGTGGATAGATATCGCTATGGACTTTATCACTCATTTACTAAAAAGCAATAATGCTACTGTTATACATGTTGTGGTGGATCGGCTATCAAATTATGCACACATTTTCTCCCTCATACATCCTTACTGCAAAGAAAGTGGCCAAAGTTTTTTTGATGGGATATTTAAATTATATGGTATGCCTAAATCAATCATTAGTGACAGGGATTCTATATCCTTGAGCAATTTTTGGGCTGAATTATTCAATCTTCAAGGATGCACACTCAAATACAGTTTGGCCTATCATCCATAAACAGATGGTCAGTCTGAAGCTACTAACAAAATTTTAGAAACATACCTGCGCTGTTTTGTATCACATCGGCCTAGTGAAAAGGACGAGTTGGCTAACCCTAGTTGAATTCTGGTTTAATACTTCTTGGAAAAAGTCTACTAATTTAACTCCTTATGAAATCTTGTATGGAAGACCACCTCCACTCTCTTGTCATATACTCCTCATACTGCCAAAGTTAGAACAAGGTAAACAACCCCTTTTTTCTAGAAACATTATAATGCAATTTCTGAAGGATAGCCTGATTCTTGCTTAAGAAAGGATGAAAAAAATTGCAAATCAAAAACGAATAGAAAGATTATTTTCTATTGATGACTGGGTCTACCTTAAGCTGAAACCATATAGACAAATTTCAATCAGTTCTACAAAGACAACTAAATTATCTCCAAAGTATTATGGTCCACTTAAGATTATTAAACGAATAGGAGAGGTGGCATATATATTGGACCTACCTGCTAATTCACAGATCCATCCTGTCTTCCATATCTCACAGTTGAAGAAACGAGTTGGTTCATATATTATCCTACAATAAGGAATTCCATCGTAGACAAACGAATTAGTTGATGAACCAGAGCAAATACTTGATCAAAGATTGATAACTAGAAATAATAAACCAGTGGCTCAAGCATTAGTCAAATGGAAGAACAAACCTACTTCAGATTCTACTTGGGAGGATTATTGGGATTTGATTAAGCGTTTTCCAACTCTGGACCTTGAGACAAGATCCGTCCTTAAAGGGGAGGGGAGATGTTACATGCTGGCATTTCAATGAACACCATATCAACATCAACTCACCACTGCATTTCGTCGAACAGATTCGGAAAGCTAAGCAAATTCATCTTCCAATCAATATGAATTCAAGCTGAAGAATTCTGAGGGATTGATGAATGCTCAGGATCATAAAGACACCTGCAATAACAAATAGAAGAAGAAAATTAAAAGATGTGCACATGTGCACGTGCACAGATATGTACACAGCCCTGCTTATCAGAATGATTAAAATTGTGATCAATGTATACTGAGCTGTCACTAGCGGCTAGTTTGATTAGGTCGAACTTAAAATTGTATAAGTAAGGATCAAGTGATGTAAATGTAAGATGAATGAAGAAAATCAATATAAAAAAATTTCTTTTTCGTTTATTGCCGTGTCTTACTCTATTTTTTGTTATCATTCTTCTCTGCTATCTATGTTGCAATATTTCACCCCATTCTTATCACTGAATCTCCATCATATTTTCATCTTTAATCCATCATTTTTCTGAAACTGAAACCACTGCTGCTTGTTATACCATGACGCAGACCCGAGCACAACATCTAAAGGAGAAAGAACCTAATAGGGCATGATTTAAAATTACAGAATGAGAATTTTGAACATGTAGGAAAATATAAAACTAAAATTTTGCAAAAAAAGAACTAACAAACAATATTATAAATTATTAGATATTAAACATATATTATTATTTATATATTCTTATTTATACTTTGTTATTCTAAATTATTAGATATAATTTATTAATTATAATAAATTATTAATTATTAACTATAATTATAAATTATTTATTGATAATCAGTAAATATAGTAAATTATAATTTTCTAATTATGTAAGTTATCATTATGAATTACTAATTGTAATTATCACCTAAAAATAATTAATACTTAATAATTAGTTATTAGTTGTAAATTACTAATTTTAATTATTATAATATTTTAAACAATTGTATATATATTTAGAAAAATTAACGTTCCTCAAAGAGTGTTACCCGATCATTTACAACTTCTAAATAAAACAATTATTTAATGTGAAAATTGTTTACCCTTATTTAAAGTCATTTTGTCGATTTCTTAAAATTTGATGAACTATTTAATTCTTTAATTGGTTAAAAAGTTAAATTAAAGAAATTTTAAAAATTTAGTATCTAGTCTTTAACGATTATTCAAATTCTATGAAGTACTTTCTTGCACTTTGTTATGCTTCTTCAATCTTTCACATGATTGATTATGACAAGCATTAAAATATGCATGATCACTTATAACCCCTGAGTACGACAACTATAATTAACAGTTGACATAAATAAACATTTACAACGGGCATAGGAACAAAGTTGTTAATCATGTATTACAACTACAAAATATTGAAAGTTGTTAAAAACAACTATACTACAACTTCCATGAAAACCAATTGTTAAGGATCTTTATTTCAACGGTCATTTTGTGAACGTTGCAAAGGAAAAGTTGTAGTATGGACTTTTTGTTGTACTGCCTACTAATCTATCTTAATAATAATAATAATAATAATAATAATAATAATAATAATAATAATAATAATAGCACACAACCATCAATCGTCAACAACATTCAATTCCAATCTCAATTATCAAACAATAGGATAACAAAAATTATATACTTACGCACATACTAATCATCCATTTTAGTAACACGTCTATTCTATTATATAAAAAAGCCAATATGATATTGATTTATTCCTTGTACGATATTTGTTCTCAACTCAAATCTTTTGCTCTCATGCATTTGTTTACAATTTACCCATCAAAAAAATTTCCCTTCCATGCTCGAATAATTAAATTGTAGTTAATGCCGCTTTCAAACTCTTCCGTTTTAGTTAGTCAAATTTTATTCACGTCCTTTCGTTTTTTCCAATTTCGGTCACTAACAGCTGAAACATCGCCTTAAACCTAATGGTAGAAATGAAGATGGACAGTCTTTTCCAAATGAAAGCGTCGCCATACTTCTCCCTATATATTCGTACTCCTCAAATCATTTTTCTTTTTCGTATTCTTTCTCATGCCTACATCTACATCAGGTAATACTGATTGTTAATTTTTGCTTCGTTTGTATTATTACTTCTGAATCGCTTATTCATTTATCTTTTTAATCGACGATTTGCTGCTGCGGTTTGGTTTCGTCCATTCAATCGCTCCCTCAAATTATCTGGATCTTATTATGTTCATGAATGAATTTGTTGTTAACCGTAGTTTTATGAATGCTACGTTAAATTTGTAGATTGTCTCTGTATTCATTACAGACATTGTCCATTTTCATTTTTTTCGTTCTCTACCACTATGTTTACATTTGCATCTTCTTCTTGCATGCATGTTATACCCATACCATCATCTGTGCTCATAATTATTACTTATCTAATTTTGAATATAAAAGTCAACCAACTGGACTTTACACCTGATCCATTCAATAGTCGCTTATTGTGAAATTGTTTAGGTGAGCTATTATATGTGCTATCTTTATATTCGTTCAAATTTTTCTTCTTCTTAGTGCAGGACTAACAAGTATCTTCTACAATGGATAAAATTCTTTTTGTTGAGTTTGTATATCCAAAGACATGTTCAATAAACTGCATCACCTTGAGTTACACATACGCTATTGATTAATATTTCATTGTCCATGTGTACAGAAATCGATGACATTTTCTATAAAAAAATATATATACAAAGTTTACCTATTCTTTAAGCATTTACAACTCTTTTCACATCAAACAGCTTAATAAAGTCTAGCAAAACATATTCCATATTCCTTACTTTGTCTGTACATTAACATTATGAGCCGTCTTAAAATAATTTGTATAGTATTACCGCATATTTATGAACACTTCACCGGATTAAGGTTGTGGATAGCTATTATAAACCAATTAGTAAAGCACTATTGATTGATTAAAAACTATACCATCTTGCATCTTTCAAGCTTTTTTTGTTCTTGATTAACTATGGACTTTGAGTTCCAAATGTGGCATGACAACTTCTCCATATGAATATTGGACCAGTCCAATATATATAATAGATAAAAATCATAGGACTATTCCTACCAACATAAGAGATTTAGCAAAATTATGTCCAACTTTGTCTTGATATATTTTTCAATAGTGTTTTTGGACTTATGATTAATTAGCATATAAAGTAAAATTATATTACTCATTCAAAGGGAAGTTATGATTATAGGTCTTCTCATTCTTTGGGGTTAAGTAAAATGTAAGCTGCCATTGGTAATAGTAGCAAATTTTGTTGTTGAAGTTAACTATAGTCAAGAATATAAGCGAGTATACTAATATGACCAAGTTGGTTTTGTAAAAGAAATTTTTATCTACTAAGGTTGTTAATTTTTTTGTCAATTATTTATGGTGTTATGAATGTAATGCAAATACATACGAGGGTATACATGTAAAACGTTAATATTGCTAAAATTTAAGTTGGTACCAACTACCAAAGAGAAACTTTTTTATGTTTACATGTAATTCTAACTATAATGTTTGGGTTTAGTGATGTTTCTAAACAACAAATTGCAATTATTTGCAGTTTCCACTATAAATATCTATGGTTTGAATTGCAAATATTTGAAGTTTGGTTGAGATTACAAATAATACTGTTTTTCAAAACCTATTTTTAACAAAGAATGATTTTGTACTTAATTCTTAAAGCGGTTGTTTTACAAAAGTTCCTATTTATGTTTTATCAATGTAAGATCATTACCTTGTTGCAACTAGAATACTTTAAAATATCTGAATATTTATTAGTAACTAAGATGTTTATTTGACTCTTAATTATTTGCTAATTTAAGGCTTTTTTCTTTCTAATATTAGTTAACATAGTTATCCCGCTCTTTCCTCTTACAATATTATTAATCATTAAGCTAAAGAAAAAAGAATTCAATGGAGATTGTGTTTATTGTGTTATAGAAGGGGCTTATTCTGTTTGTACTATAATTACTGAGAAATCTTTATGAGCGAGATAGTGAGAAAAAAGAGCGTATTGAATGGATTAAGTGTAAATTAATAGATATAGGCAGAATGTAACGACCCACCTTTTTGGATAGTTTAAATCGACAATAAACCACACATGTCAACTCAAACCATTCAAAAGGGAGGATTGTTAATGGGATAAATTAAGAGAAATAAGAAAAGAAGGAAAAAAACATAGAATCTCACAGCGGAACGATAAAATATAATAATAAAATAACAGCGGTTTTTATTATACATTTGATAATATTCAATACAACATTTGTCAAAGTTATATATAGACATCAGATATACATAAAGTAATGCAGCGGACATCATGATGCTGAAATAATAATAGTAATGGTATACCAAATCTTTGTCCTCATCCTCTAGAATAGATCCTCAATAAGCTGAAAAACTCATGGCTGACCCGAGCGTAATGAAAAGACAAACACTCGAGTTAAGACTAAAATATCCTTATGTAAGTCAAACCGGTATCATATATAACATGAGTGTAACGACATCCTAGGTGTTTATGGGTTTTCACACCTCATATCCACTGTATATTGTGCGTGTAATAACTCAAGAGATGTCACGAGATTTTCCATCTCTTAAGGATCCGTCAAAATATTTATATGTAATAGAATATGCTATATATAATGTCTAGTCAACAAATAAATATTTTTTTAAGGTTAAGGCTATACATTGATCTCCCTTAATGCGTTTTTAAGCATTGTCGTACAGTTTGCATATAAAACACCAGTTAAACGGTCGGTGGATAGGGATGCGTCATGATACGACAACACTAAACCAAAATCGCAAGGGTCTCATTTGGAAATAAAAGTATGACAAGGCATGTGAAGCAGTGCCCAAGGTAGGATACTATCGGTTTACCCTTCCCGGCTGGTGGTAACACATCATAGCCATGATCGTCCACCGCGTCCAACCCTCTCATAAAATTGGAGGGTGCGCACCAATCAATCACAATGTAAATGATGGTAATACGAAGAAGTGCGTCCACTTGGGGTAGCTAACCCACTTGGCCGGTACGACTCCTGTTTTAGTCATTTCAAATTGGCATAAGTGCCAAGAAAATCCATCATTGTTCTCTTTCTTCAAATCCAACAAACGATGCCAAATCCAACTACTTCGTTCTGGATCATCACTCTACGTATATAGTTGTCAAAGTGTTCCGGTATCGACAGAGAGTATGCTCATATCCGGCACCGGTCTCTTTAACAGCCAAATGTCGTTTTACACACGGTTGGTACTTTTACATTTTGAATACAATTTAAACTTGATATCAAAATATCATATTCATTTCAAACCAAATCCATTTCGAAATCATCATATTTACTCAAAATATACAATTTCACCTCAAAATCAATTTTGCCTCAATATCTTGATTTTGATTCCATAATGGTTTTGAATTCCAATTTGGGTTATACTTCATTTTTACCCAATTCATATTTAAATCCAAGAATTAAAAATAAACATTCTACCCTTGACCAGTTTGAATTTTTGAAAAATAGTTTGGACAATTTTAAGACAGTTTAAGTAGTTAAAATAGTTGAAATAGTTAAAAGTAGTTCAAATGGTTAAAGTAATTAAAAACAGTTTAAATGGTTAAAATAGTTTAATATAAAATAGTATGAGTATTAAAATGGTTTATATACTAATAACTTGTAAAAACAAAATAATTTAAATATTTAAAGAAGATAGATTTTAAACAATTTATACTAAAATAATTTGTTTGAAAATAGTTTCAAAGTCAAACTGATTCAATTCCAACTTCTCGATTCAAGTCAATTACAATTCCCATTCAATCGATTCAATTTTGATTCCAATTCAAATCAATTTCAATTTCGATTTGAAATTAATTAAATTCCACTTTCAAATCCAATTAATTCAATTTCAGTTTCAATTTATATCGATTTTGGGCTCGATTTTCAAATTATCGATTTAAAACATTTAAATCAAATTATCCTTTAATATTCAATTCAAAATCCCAATCTTCACATATAATTCAATTCCGAGCTCAATTTCGAAATATCGTTTATACCACTTTTACTTAGCAATATTCAAAGTTCGAATAAAAATCCAATCTTTTAAAAACAAGTCGATTTCAAAATTCAAATTTTATTTCGATTATAACTTCAAAATCTCAACTACGATCATTTAAAACAATTTCAATTACCAAATTTAAATTCAACATTTCAAACTCGAATTCGTGACTTATTCAAATTTCATAAATTCGATTTTCATTTCTTTTAAATCAAACCATTTATTCAAATCAAAGATTTTAAAATCACTTAATTTAACAAATCCGGTGTCCATTTATAATTTTCTATCCTATGACCAAGTGTTCAGTTATTTTAATTTAATTTTATCTTTTCAATCCAAATCACAATGTTATAGATATATATCATTTCAACCTATTTCTTAATTTATTCAAAATAATTCAATATACAATTTATATACTGCAAAAAATACACAGGATGATAATAGGATATATCAAAATAAATAAACATCCAAATCATCCAAAATATCAACAAGCATCCATCACAATCATTGGTCCAAACAGTCAATATAGTTCACAACAATTTCATAGCTATTAAAATCAAATGTTTTATTAGCAATTAAATTTCTATTCCAAGTTTAACTGTCAATTTTAATTTTTAGCAGTCAATTCAACTGACAATTTAGATGGAGATTTAAATTTATCAAACAATAATCAATAAATTTTATGGCTTCATAATTTCGAATTTAACTAGCATAAAAATATTCTAGTACGTGTGAGCGTTATAAAACACTCACTTTGAGTTTTCAATTTTAAATCAAATCAAACGACGTTCGATTTAACCTAAAATTTTAATCATTTCCAATCGTCTCCAAATCAACTTCATGACGTAATGATCGTCGCTGCGATTCCAACGCCGCTTGTTTCATCTAATTCCGACCTTGCATGATCAAGATATACAATTTTAAAGATTAAACGAATTTAATATAAATAATTTACAAACTTTTTATTTTTAATTTAACCAACAATTGCTCATGGCTGTAGATTTCAAACAGAGAAGATCTGGCTACACCCATCTTTGTTTCTCCGTTCTCGTGCTCCTTCCTAGATAAGAAAACCCACGCACGCAAACCAAAACTCGGCGTAGCTCCTCCTTCTCGCGACCGGAACCTCATCCATCGCCACCAATTGATGCGCCGTCCCTTCACACAATCGCGGCCAGAGTCTGGCTCTGCCTAGCGTTGACAATGATCAAAAAACTCATACGAACGTTGGCCAAAACGCGATCAAAAATCTTCCCCCATGCTGCGCTAAACATGATCTCTGCCGTTGAAATGCAAGAGCTCGACAAGCTCGACAATTCACGTTTAGAAAGTTTTTCTCAATACTTGATGGATTAATCAGAAATTGAGGGGAAGTTGAAGAAGTTTTGCCATTGGAAAAACATAGCGGCACCTGGAAGAACGATTTAGGGTTTACTAGTTGTAGCTTATATATATACACGTGAATACGCAATATTTAATTATTATTTTCATCTTTTGCAAAACGAACTCCAAACAAAGCGTGCCGTCAGACGTTTATAATGTTTTATCCCTATTCCGAACACGATGGAACATGTTTCGAGGCCTAATTCGATCGTATGTGGAAGATAGCTTTTTGAACCAAATGAAAATATTAAATTTTCGATATTAATTTCAACGCGTTTATATCTCGTACGATCAAACGATAATTCCAAATATTACGAAATTTGAAATCCAATAATAATACACTATTACGGATCAAATAGAATTGGTTCATCAAAATCCGAGACTGTACCTCGGATCGCTATTTCAACATCTCGATTATAATATAAAATTTTCAATTTTTAAGTATTCACTTTTAAATCCAACTTTAAATGTTAACAATCTGCATTGTTTAAATAAAATTTACATCTACTTCTGATATCATTGTTTGCATCAAAATTGGTCACAACACTCTTCGGGAGTCGTTGAAGAAATAATAGTGAAGAATGTAAATTCAAAACAGATATTATCTAACAAAAACTCCAATCAACAGTAAAGTAAATGCGTAGACAAGCGATTTATAGCGGTTCGGCGTGTTGCCCATGTCCACTGTGAAGTTTTCTGAAGTTTTATTGATTCTCTTTCAATAATTACAAGTTGTTACAGCGATCAACAGCGAGTTACAACTGGGAATTCGAAATCAACAGCAAATATATGATATAGGATGATGGAGATCTCAATCCGGCAGAGTTTGGACACTTGAGAGTCGAAAGATCCTTTTTTTGTTGGCTCTGGGGATCTATTTATAGGCGTAAGATGCTGATATCTCGCTGAAAACTCGGGAGACCACTTCTGGCACGTGAGGGGGCCCACGCGCCCGGTCTTAGGAAATTTGGGCCCACTTTGGCATCGATTCGAACTCCATTCGAATCAATCAGAAAATCATCCAATCGAGGTAAAATTTGGTGTGGACATTCTTCAACATGTATTCAAGCTTCTGTGAAAATTTCGTGGCATTTGGATCAGTAGATTGAGAGATATGATGGATACGAGATGGCGTTTTTCGAGAGGCTGTCTTGTTCGAAACTATCCCTTCGAACCGATGGTTTCGAATCGATGGTGGCATGCGCCCCTGTGATGACGTGGAGCGCAAACCTCGAATCGATCCGGTCTTCACTCCGAGTTGACCGCTTCGACTCCATGTATCTCGGCGCATTCGAACCGATGGATGACACGTCATCGTGGCTTGTTGATTTGGTGGATTCGAACATAGCTTCATTGATGGGTTCGAACAAGGCTTCATGGATGGGTTCGAACGTAGCTTCATTGATGGGTTCAAACAAGGCTCTAATGATGGGTTCGAACAAGGATTCATCGATGGAGTCGAATGACCGATGCTTGATGGGTTCGAACTTGCGTTCCTCTGATGGATATGAGCTTTGCAACTTCTCCATGGATACGAGGTCCATCGATACGAACTCGATGGATTCGAATTTGATGGAGTCGAACCGAGGCACTCCGATGGATTCGAAGCTAATCGATGCGAAGGTGATCGGTTCGAACGGTGTTCGGTGATGGATTCGAAGACACCTACAACGATGGATTCGAAACCAGTGTTTTTCCCTCCAAGTTGAATCGATCATAATTTGAGCGTATGAACTCGGATTGACTTGAAATTTGAGATGATGACTTCTATGATCTTTCTTGTCATGTCCTATCAATTGTAGCTCAATCTGGACTCGGACAAAATTCAGCGATATCCATAGAGAAACGAAGTATGACCAATCTCTGATACGAACTGTCCTTCGTTTTCGATCAATCTTTTGGTATCGCGGCTTTTCCAAAAAGCGGGATAACATTTTGCCCCCCAAAGTACGTCTTGTCGGAACATGACGTGCTTTGAATAGCTGCAATTTCTCTCTGAACAATCATTGCTCTCTTTTTTGTTGAGACTCGTACCCTGTATTGCTGTAACCTTGTGTTGATATGATTGATTGCTGTATAATAACGCTTAGCCGCTGGCTGTTGCATTTGTAACAAGATGAGTATTCGATCCCTGTAAATGTTTAAAATCGAATGTTAGCTCGACATATATGCACATATGTTAGTTTGACCCTTGTTAACGTCGTGCGTCCACGAGTCGTTGTCAGTTTGGTTTGCTATTGAATTTCGTATCGATTCTCTCCTGAACCGATTTAGAAATTTAAGTTGAGACAACGCTTGATGGTTGTTTTGAAAAGTCCCTTCGTATCGATCCTCTCCTGAATCGATATAAAAGGTTGAAGGAAACGACTTTGGGTTGCACGATGTAATACTTCGAACCGATGTGTTTGAGCATCGATGGATTCGAAATCTACATTCGTATGGATGGAGTAAGCTTATGCTATGATGGGTACGAAACTGACATTCGAACCGATGGCTTGGACGAGTATGAAACGTTCATTCGTACCGATGAGAAAGGATGGATACAAAATAGTAGTTCGTATCGATAGGAAATGATGGATACGAAGTCGTCGTTCGTATCGGTAGGTTGTGGATGGAGTTGCGAATTTGTTGATGTGAACAGGGGCTTCGAATCGATGTGCCCACTGTTTGTTTCGCATCGATGCAACTCGTCGCCCTGCTGTGTGCTTCGTATCGATGAGGCTTAAGCGCATGGATTCGAAGGCTGACTTCGAATCGATCTGATAATTGACCGGTTGTGACCGGTTGAGTTAACTGGGATGCGAAACGGCCCGGTCACTTCCTAGGCTTCATATAAATAGCAGTGGATTTGCCATTTTTCACTTTTTACTTTTGCCTTGTGTTCTGCATCGTTTCGAAGCTTCAGAGAGAAAACACTGCGTCACGCCACCGAATCAATCAAGATCCAAGTCTTTAATTCCTCGAATCCATCACTTAAATTAGGTAATTAGCCTCGAATCCAAACGGCAAAGTTATTTCGAACCTATCTCTTCTTCATCGATTGTCCACTCTGGTGATTGGTAAAACCAGATCTGGTTTGGGAGAGCTTCAAAACCATCTGGGGAAACGACGATGGCGGCGTCATTTTTCCTTGGATTTCGCATCGATCCCTGGGATGTCCTCATGGGGGTGACGCAGTTCGCACCGATTGACTACCTTGATGGGTCCATTCGAATTGATGGACCTCGAATTCATCAGCTATCGGTTCGAAGTTCTTAACTTTATATCGATGCGAAGGGTATCGATTCGAACGTGATCGATGTTAAGTTGAGGGTTTCCTGATCGGTACGAACTAGTCAACCAAGGATCCATTCGAAGTCATTCTTCATTGATCGATTCGAACTCGACACCTGATCATCGATTCGAAGCGCGCCTTTCAGCATCGATTCGAAGTGATGTTAGGATGGATTCGAATGACCTTCCTGTGATCGGTTCGAACCCTCTATGATGGATACCAAAGTTTGACATTTTCTAAACATAACCCTGACGAGCTTCATTCCTGCATATTTGGACTTGAATATTAAACTGCATACTTGACCACCTTTCGAAGCTCGTCGATGGAACCATAACAACTTCTATCCGAATCAATTTCCATCATATAAACGGTTTAGGGATGACGGTCAGCGATGACAGTCATCGTAACTGGACTCCGTAGCTTTGTCGTTTGCATATTTTCATTAACTTTGCGACATTTATTCAAGTAATGCACAACACTGCACCACACACATTCATACACTTTACACTGGGGAATGCACGGGTCCTTTATTGTCTAACGATGGTTTCTCATGAGTTAGCTAGTTATGGAACCTTCAAGTTCGCAGCAGCAGGAGATTCAAAGTACAGTTACTTCGAGACTAGAGGTTCCGGATATTGAACCTGAGATCATCGGACCAGCCCCGGACAAGTTTCCCAATGCGTCTTTTATTGCTAATCCATCGGACTCCGTTCAATCCGATATTTCTGAAGATATGTTGGGGAGAATATGCTTGAGGCATGGCCTGTCACTGGATGACATGTTATTGCCGGGGCTGAACGATAGACCACATAATCCGCCGGAAGGATATACAGCATTCAATCGCCACGCGTGCGCAGCCGGGACGCTTCCCCCGTTCAACGAGTACATAAGGGAAGTACTGTCTTTTTTGAGGATCGCCCCGTCTCAACTACACCCGAACGGATACGCTTCCGTGAACAGCTTGTTCATTATCTTCATGGAGTACCTTCATAGACCACCGATCCCGACCGAGATCAGATATCTATTCAATTTCAAAACCCGAGGTGATTACCCTTCCTTCACATTTCTGGAAGCGGTAAGGAATTGCCAAGTGGTTACTGGGTCCTGGACCAGGTTGAGTTATTACAGGACGGAATGGTTTTATGTCAGATGTCCTCCAGGGTTTTCCCTGCGATGGTTATTCAGATGTAAGTATAGCCGAGTTCTCAAATAATTACTACGGCAATTGCAGTAGAAGTGAAACTTATATTTTTTTCCTTTTTACAGCAACGATTCAGCGACCCAAAGGTGAACAATTTAAGAAGATAGTACGAGTACTCCGGGGAGTCCCGAGCGAAGATAGGGATATCGAGTTGCTTCTGACGGATAGGAATCTCCGGACTTATGGGTTGATCGAACGAGGGCAGAGCATAAAGTTTGACGGGGCACTAAGGACTGTCTCGAAAAGACGAGTCAGGCACAAGGAGCCTAAAGTTATTATAGCTGAGGAAGCCGAGTCTGAAAGAACCCATACCGATGATGAGCCGTTGACCGAGCCTACGGATGTAGTTCAGGATGTCGCAGAGAAGAGAAAAGGCAAGGCCGCCATTGTCAAGCCAACTAGGAAGGGGAGATGGAAATCGGTTTTCACGGCCCGATCCGCTCCCGGAGTTAGAATTTCGGAGATGTCTCCTCCGAGAACTGAAAGCCTTTATGAAGGGCTCGCCGATATTCCAATCCCGGATGATGTGTCCCTGCAGCATGATGCCGGATTGGAAGAACTTTCAGAAACTTTAGTTTTGAGCGAGTCTTTTCCCACTGGTGTGGCAGACACATCCGGTTGGTCCGGGGGTTGCACATTCATACATATTTCACAACACTGCATAACCTTTGACTGTAAACTACCTGTTTTGAAAGGTGATTAATTCTACTTTATTCTGCTTTGCATATACTATGTCTAGGTGAGGTTCAATATTAGGGAGTCTCCGACATGCCCGCAAGTCTTCATATCATGATTCGCGCAGACGAGAAGGGGACAGAGATTACGACCAGGGACGCTCTGGGTATTCTGGTCAAGAGAGATATGATACAGATAGAGGCTATAAGCGTCGATCTTGATCGCGTACTCCTCTTCCTCCCAGAGTTCCCATACAACCTCCATTTTATGTCTCTCGTCCTTCTGAATCTTCACACTACATGTCGGCTCCTCAATCTTCTAGGCATGAATCCCGCCATTCTAGGAGCGAAACAATAACTGTTGCTGTTACAGAACAACCCCCCGTGGAAATTTCAGGGGAAGGAGCAATCAAGCTTGCTCAGCTAAAGAAAGATTTTCCAAACATCTGCTTCGACAACTATATCTTTCCTCCACATTTAAAGAAGATCCCGGAGGAAGCTGAGCAGTTAGTACATGACTACGTGCACGATTTTTACGCCCAGTACAAAGCGTGGTCGAAAGCAGCTGACAAAGCGTTGGCATTGGCCTTTGAGCGTGGGACCACCATCGAGAGGTTGCAGGCTGAGTTAGCTCAAAAGAGCCGTATTATTGAGGTGCTAAACACTGAAGCTGAATCTTCTCGGAAATCTGAGATGGTGGCTATCAAAAAAGCCGACGAAGCCCAGGCAACGATGGATAGGATGAAACGTGAGCATTATGCCACGGTAGAGGATATGGGCCATCGAAACACCCTGGTCACTGCCGAGAGGGACGCAGCCCTGAAGGAGCTAAACGAGCTTAAGTCCAAATTTGCCGAAATCGCCAAGGATAGGGATGATGCGAACAACGCAGCCCGGGAGGCGTGCGAAAAACCGTGATGCTTCGGACTGAACGGGATGCGGTAGTAGCCATGGTCCAGGCGGTCGAGATGGAGGTGGAGGAGAAAGTTCAACAAGCGGGGGCCAGGCTGGAGGCCGATATTGAAGATCTTCTCATCACTTACAATGCCAATGTGTTGAGACACAGAAATTTGGCCTGGCTTCAGGATTACCCGGTACACCTCCGTGATGCTTGGGGTCGATTGGTTGAGGAGGAAGAGGAAGCGCATCCGGATGAATCGGTCGACCGATTTGAACTCGAAAACCGGTTGCTGACAGATGATGAGAAAAAGATCCTCCATGACGCTATTATTTCTCATGAGAAGGAGATGATTGGTGGCCGATCTCTGGAGGTTGGAGAGGGATTAGGTGTTGAGCATCACGCTACTGTTCTTAACATTACTGCTCCACCTTTGTTAGAGCCTGTATCTGTGGTCGATTCCCAATCCGTTCCAGCTTACGACCCAGAACAGCCGCGACTATCTCCTATTCAGGAGCATACTTCTGAGGCCGCTCAGCCGTCCGCAAGCCATACTGAGGAAGGTACTCCGAACATATCTCAAGTGTGTTTTCATTAGAGCGTTTGTTTTGAAGCGGTTACTAATAACTTCTTCTTATCTTTGCTTAGTGACTGGAGTTGCGCCGATTGCCGCGACCCAAGAATCAAGTAAAGGGGATAAGGACATCACCACCGAGACTACTATCGTAACAGCAGTATCAATTGAGGCGGCGCAGGGGAGCGGATTATCTCTTGATGAACAAATGGTGAGCGAGCTGCTCGGTGAGCAGGGTGGCTTCTCAACAGACATGCCGTTCATCATTAGTGACCTCCCGCCAACCTCTAGCTCTTCAATGCAGACTGCGGATGCCCCCAGCCAGGCCCAAGCGACTCGTGATGAGGAATGTAACGCTTCGGATTTTCGTTCTTCGATAATCCGACATCGACACTCACTTTATCGACTGCCGAGAAATCGAAGGCCGAAAACTCGGAATATTATGGGTTTTAAAAAAGAATTTAAGAAAAAGAAAGAGATAGAAGAAGAGAGAAGATAGAAAATAGAGAGGAAAGAAGATAGACGATTTTTAGAAAACATAGAATTTTGGAAAATAGAAGATAGAAGCATTTTAAAAATAGAACGGACAGAAAGGAAACAAAAAAGAACTACATCAGAATCTCACAATTCGCAGCAGAACAACATATAATAATAAATGAATAATCTTTAAACAAAGAACTATGTCAGTTATTACATTTCATTTCATTACATCACATCATATCATCAGAGTGTACAACAACATACAACTTGCCATCCAGCTTGCCTCCAGCAACTCCTGAATATCCAAAATATCCTGATAAACCTAACTCTTGACTGCCCGTGTGGAAATTGGTGGGCACCCAGAGTTTAGGAAGGAAAACAATAAACTCCAAGTCAGTCATGTGACTGGTGTGAGAACTCAAAACAGTTTATTTATCTTTAAAATCAAAAAGAGGGATATTTTTAAATTAATTCGCAATGCTTTTTAAAAATGAGACTACCATAAGGCCTCCCGCACACACACACATGCAAACGCAGAATCGGAGGAGATTTCTCCTTATGATAGTCAAAGATGCTTGATACACATTTAAAATAACATTTGATATTATTACTAGTGCATAGTGTAGGAAATCTATTTCAAAAGTAGAATATAAATCTTAGCCAACATAGACATTTCGAACTATGCCTACTATAGCTACCATCCAAACAGTGGTGACCACCATAAGTGAATAGCAGGTTCTACAACTAATACCGTACAAGTTTCGTATTGGGAATTGGATTTCCAACAAATGGTCAGGCCAAGGAACTTCCCATTGCCACTGAGAATGCCTCTGGAAAGACATCCCCGAGAACCAAACCGGATCTCTGCCAACACAAGGCCGGGTTACCCCTAACTGGGTAACTACTGACACGAGTACGCCATTCCCCGGTCCTTTAGGACCTTTTCAACCGAGCGCTCGATATCCAACATCACACCATAATAAATAGAGTGTTTTCAACATGAGTAAGTATCTGGGCTCCATACCATGATACCACCCCTTTCCAGAAGGAAATGAACATACCCTAAGGGGAGCTACAACAACCCCTAATAACCTTGCTGCATCTATCCTGTTTTGACCATTTCCGGGATGTGAGGCTCGACGAAGTCACGTCCACAAAAACATACTTTATACAAAAGCCATGCTTTGGGTCAACAAATGATCAACACAATGATCACTAAGATAGACGATCAAATAAATGATCCTATCACAATAATCAACACAATGATCATTTCAGCATCACTCAGCATGTCACATTACCAAAATGGGATATATCGCTGATAACTTCAACTATATAACCTTTGAGCTCGTACGTCTCAAAGAAGGGTGTTAAGCAAAGAATAAATTCTCCGCCACCAACAGAAATATATTTGAAAGAAATCGGCTTTATATCTCAAATTGTAATGTCAGGCATACAATCCATACAAGTCTGTTCCGGGATCGAACAGAACCGAAGGCACTTACAAAGAAGTCCTTGCAACTCGGATATTCACAATCCTGATCGGATTCACCATCACATATGGAGTTTCTATACCGGCGCGACTCGGTGCAGAACAATCGATAGGTCATCCTATCGCTCTTGCAAATATCCGGTCTTCAACACCGATCTTCAAATGCAATTCACAACGACGTATCACATATTCGGAATGGGTTATACGACCCCATGGTCCTTTCCCGGTTAACCCGAATAGTGAGCGCTTATTCAAAAATAAGTGTGCATTCAAATTCAATCAATTCACATCAAATACCCATTCAAAGGGAAATATTGATAGTCGGTTATTGAACTATCAATGGATATGCACACATCACCAGATTCCAAATAATTTTCCAAAATATCTTTACAAGATATTTAATTTCAATTCTTCAAAAATAAATCAATATTTATTTTTTTTAGACAAATTCCACTTCCTTTATAAATTCCTTAGTGAATTTATAATTCCAAAATATCAATGAATATTCGATTTCAATTATTCATTCTCAATTTATCTTCAAGAAGATAAATTCTATAAATTCACTTCATATTGGAAAACATTTCCATACTTATTCATAAATAAGTAATTCACAAATTCCTTTTATTTTCAACACTTAGAAAATATTCAATATACTTAAATCGAATTAAGTATATATTTCATTATATTAAGAAAACCCTTTCTTAAACATATTTACTTGGGCCAAAACGAATGTTGCGTAAAACATCGTTACGACAACCCAAAATCACTAGTATAGGGATTCGAATTTAAAATAGATATATAAATCCTAATACTACACAAACCATTTCCTTTCGGAAATCATTTACTATAACAACAGTGTTATAGTCCACCATTTCCTTTTATTTCTCGAAAACGTCTATTTCAACAATAAATGTTGAAATCTATGGTTTCGAATCTCAACACATTTAAAACATCGTTAGATCGTTTTAATTCTGTTTAAAACACCAAATCTAAAACAATTTCTTTAACGTGTTATTCACTATTCAAAAACGTGAATAAACTTTGTTAACAAATTTCATCCTTTTATTCAATTTATTTTAAAGGATTATTCACTATTCAAAAATGTGAATATAACTCCATTAATAGGTTATAACAATTAACTTATCAAAATAAGTCGTTTGCGAATTTATAAAACAACGTTTATAAACTCCATTTCTATTTGTTTTATAACTTCTTTCTTTATAAATTTTCTTTATTAACCTATTTACTTTATATCTCAATTATGAACTAAAGTCCATATTATAAGTCAAATGCTTACAATACGATTATTTTACAAAATCGTTCTTTTAAAGACTTTCCAATTTATAAATTTTATAACTTATAAGATTCATTTATTTAACCAATCTATTCTTCAAATAATTTCACTAAATTTATAAATCTTGCTATTTATAATTTTCATTTATAACTTCACAGTTTATAATTCTATAAATTTCATTCATTTATGAAATTCATTTCCACTACATTCAAACACTTATAAAAACTCGTTTTATAATGTCCATATTTCAATTTATAAATATCCATTTATAAATCTCTTAATATAAATTAATTTATATTATTCTTTAAAACGTCTTTAAATTCTTTTAAAAACTTCACCATACTGATTTATAAAATAATTAAATTTTATAAATCCTATATTTAAACTTTTTATAACAAGTTCAGAATCCCAATTTAAACTCTTTTATAAAGTCATTAATTCCTTATTTTCAAAAATCAGCTTTTAACTATATTTCTTAAAAATCATAATTTTTATAACATTAAAAATTATAACGTTTATTTATTTGAAATGGATCAATTCCAAAAATATAGTATATTTTCAAAAATCACTTTAAAATCATTTTAAAATCCCAAATCTGGGTCCAATGATGCTACACACCAAATAGTCAATCACGACAACAACGATATCATATATCGATATGATAATCAATCAAATATCAAAATATCTGAAATTAAATAAATACTGTTGAGGAATCCAGTTGGATCCCTCCAACCTGTTTCCTGCATCCAAAAACATTAGCACAATACCAATTTCGCTCCAGTACGAAATTATCGCGGTACATGTTCTTATTAAATATTATCCGCTTAATAACGGCGTAATAGGGTCTCATCCGCTAAACAAAAAATGCGGGAAATCAACAACTGCAATATATACATATGCCAATATATATATATATATATTGATATTATATATAATACCAATTTCACTGTTTATGAAATATTCGCGGTATATGTTTATATTAAATAACATCCGCTTACTAACGGCGCATAATGTCTATTTTAACAATTAATAATTTACAGTCATCATTCAAACATGCATTCAAATATTTTAAATCTAACTATTTAAAATAAAATCGAAATCTATTCGATTGAGTGAGAAATTCTCACCTTGGTTTTAATTTCCGTTTTAGCTTTTATTTCGAATAAAATTAAACGCGCGTTTAATTTTACCCGAAATTCTCACTAACTCCAAACGACTCCAAACCAACTCCATCGCGTAGTGCTCGTCCATACGATCCCAACGCAACTGGATTTGCATTTTTTCGACCTCGTATGAAAAAGTTACGATTTTCTAAAGTTTAAACACGATTTTATAACTTAATTACAACATTATATATATAATTTTTTTTATACCAAAGCTATTCCCAGCCGTATGATTCCAAGCTAAGCCATCTCCACCGTTCGTTCCACTCCATCCTCCTTCGTTCCAGGCCGACACCCCCTCCCCTAAAGCCGAACCCAAATAGCAATTTTTAGGGTTACAAATTTCTGCACCATCACTCGACTATATGCGATCATCTCTTCACCAACGAAGCTCCTCCATCCCCTCAACCTTCGGCCAGAACCATGAAGAACTCGGCCCCACGTAACTCGAGAAAAACGAGCACGAACTCGCCACCTTCTCACACGAATTGCCGCCAATCCGTGCAACCAAATTCGATCACAACCGTTGAAGTTGTAGATCTCAAAGCCCTCTACGAGTTTCTAGTTGGAAGTTTGCGAAATTATTGAGTAGATTGGAAGATAAATGGGGAAGAATGCTGGAGATTTTCGGCCGTTCACACCATAGGAGGCGGCGGCTACGTATAGAATTTAGGGTTTAGTTATTTTTAGAGAGAAGGGTGCCTATTTATAGAGAAACCGATCGACACTATTCACCCGGAAATTCCGAACTCCGATTTAGACGCCGTAACCAGCGTACCTAGGGTTTATCCCGCGTTCCGGACGCAATGGAACAAGTTTCGGAAGCTAATTCGGAAGTATGTGCGAGTTATGGCTATAAACGCTCAATTTAAATTAAACCGATTTAAATCGATTTCTAGGCGTTTTAATTTGTACCGGACAAACGGTAAATCCAATTGACTTGAAATTTGAAACCTTACAATAATATCACATTACGGATCCGATGAAACTGGTTTCGTCGAATTCCGAGACTTTTTGAAAAATGGCTATTTTGACTCGCCAAATTTAAATTAAAAACGATTCGATGCGTTTCGAGCTGCCACGATCAAACGATAACTCCGATTGACACGAAAATTGAAATCCAGTAATAACTAACTATTACGGATCCAATGAAACTGGTTTCGTTCGATTCTGAGACTGTCCAAAAATTGGCTATTTTACAGTCGATTATTAAATATTAAAATATTCAATTTTCACAGATTAACTTTTAATTCGATTTTAAAAGTTCTAAAATATTTCTATAACTTCAACATGATAAAATAAAATTTTACAAATCATTTTCAATCATATTTAACTCAATTTTCAATTATTTCCATAATTTAACGTATTAAATTATCGATTTAATAATCCAATTAAATCCAATAATTCAAATTAAAATTTATTTGACTTATAAATTTCACTTATTAATATTTAAAATTAATTAAATATTCAAATTTTAATTAATAAAAATTCTGGGTCGTTACAATTTTTCCCCCTTAAAAGAATTTCGTCCCCGAAATTACAAGTAAGAAAGGTTACAGAATTTATTAACTTTCCAAAATTTATAATTAAATTCCTTACAATACTTTACTAAGTTTTCAAATCATACTTAGTTATCTTTTCAAAAACAAACTATACTGTTTAATTTTCAATTCCAAAATCAAAGTTAAAGTTTTCAAAAATTTTCCCAATTTTCTCAAATTTTTCTAACGCCTTAAATTTTCGGAAAAATTCGCCATAGTCTCCTTTGCGCGGCTCGATCCGAAAAAAAATATGACAGTATATATATCACAAATATACATCTCATCAAGTAATGAGGCATCCCGAAGGGAAAAAAGTGTAAAAGTACGATATTTAATCCGAGATATGTACCTTATATTTTATTAGCAAGCATATACGGCTAATATAGCGCAAAAGCGAACTCCAAATGCGAAGCAAACGCGATCCGCACCTACTAAACACTTAACAAACAACATGAGAACATGCACATATGCAAATAATCTCAATATACAACATATAGCAACATAACAACTACATAATATAGCAAATGCAATATATATTCAACCATCAACCAACTACATTCCATAACCAACAATATTCATTTATATTCTCATTAATATTTAATGAATTGGTTTTCACTTTAAATCACATTTGATTTATTTACATTGGATTTTATCAACATTCATTTTCAATTCAATTAGTTTACATTTACTAATTGAATCTAATTCACATTCAATTCTATTCAACTTATTTTCTTCAAGTTTGAATTCAATTTCATAGCTTTCAATTTCATTAACACTTAATGAATTACATACAATCAATCAACAATCATATAACAACCAAAGTATATTAATTATAACCAAATTCCTTTGCTTATATTCATTCTCATTCAATTTATTCAACTTCTAATAACATTAGATTTTAATGAATTAACATTTATATTCATTATTTCATATCAATTATTCACATTCAATTGATTTACATTCAATTCATTTATTCAATTCAATTACAAAGTTGAATTCTATTACATAACTCAAGTTCATATTCATTTAATCCACTTGATTATTTACTTCGATACCAAAATCAACTTAATTCAATATCTCTTAAGTTATATTCATATAGTTTCACTTTTTAGATATATAAGTTTATTTCACAATTGTAAACACTTTAGTTATAATTTGATTCTTATAATTCTTTTACTTATACAATTGTTCTTTAATTTAGATTATTCAAACAACCTAACAATCAACTTATATACTTTAATAATTCTTGAAAAATTATTTCTTCATATATAAAAATATAATCGAGGCAAAATTATTTCATTTACCAAATTTTAAAATCAATATTATGTCGATTTATCTTGTTTAAGAGTTTAGAAACCCCTATCTACGATAGTTAGCTAGACTAGATCGACGGGAATCTATAAACAATCAACCGATAAGTTAACACAATATAAAACAATTTCATATTCACTAACAAATACGCTCTCATAGCTATTATTACACTCAAACTCATTCTAGAGTACTGCTGACTCTATCTCTAACGAGTAATACCCTACAGAACCATGGTTCTCGCTTAACCATCAGCTCTGATACCAAATGTAACGCTTCGGATTTTCGTTCTTCGATAATCCGACATCGACACTCACTTTATCGACTGCCGAGAAATCGAAGGCCGAAAACTCGGAATGTTATGGGTTTTAAAAAAGAATTTAAGAAAAAGAAAGAGATAGAAGAAGAGAGAAGATAGAAAATAGAGAGGAAAGAAGATAGACGATTTTTAGAAAACAGAGAATTTTGGAAAATAGAAGATAGAAGCATTTTAAAAATAGAACGGACAGAAAGGAAACAAAAAAGAACTACATCAGAATCTCACAATTCGCAGCGGAACAACATATAATAATAAATGAATAATCTTTAAACAAAGAACTATGTCAGTTATTACATTTCATTTCATTACATCACATCATATCATCAGAGTGTACAACAACATACAGCTTGCCATCCAGCTTGCCTCCAGCAACTCCTGAATATCCAGAATATCCTGATAAACCTAACTCTTGACTGCCCGTGTGGAAATTGGTGGGCACCCAGAGTTTAGGAAGGAAAACAATAAACTCCAAGTCAGTCATGTGACTGGTGTGAGAACTCAAAACAGTTTATTTATCTTTAAAATCAAAAAGAGGGATATTTTTAAATTAATTCGCAATGCTTTTTAAAAATGAGACTACCATAAGGCCTCCCGCACACACACACATGCAAACGCAGAATCGGAGGAGATTTCTCCTTATGATAGTCAAAGATGCTTGATACGCATTTAAAATAACATTTGATATTATTACTAGTGCATAGTGTAGGAAATCTATTTCAAAAGTAGAATATAAATCTTAGCCAACATAGACATTTCGAACTATGCCTACTATAGCTACCATCCAAACAGTGGTGACCACCATAAGTGAATAGCAGGTTCTACAACTAATACCGTACAAGTTTCGTATTGGGAATTGGATTTCCAACAAATGGTCAGGCCAAGGAACTTCCCATTGCAACTGAGAATGCCTCTGGAAAGATATCCCCGAGAACCAAACCGGATCTCTGCCAACACAAGGCCGGGTTACCCCTAACTGGGTAACTACTGACACGAGTACGCCATTCCCCGGTCCTTTAGGACCTTTTCAACCGAGCGCTCGATATCCAACATCACACCATAATAAATAGAGTGTTTTCAACATGAGTAAGTATCTGGGCTCCATACCATGATACCACCCCTTTCCAGAAGGAAATGAACATACCCTAAGGGGAGCTACAGCAACCCCTAATAACCTTGCTGCATCTTTCCTGTTTTGACCATTTCCGGGATGTGAGGCTCGACGAAGTCACGTCCACAAAAACATACTTTATACAAAAGCCATGCTTTGGGTCAACAAATGATCAACACAATGATCACTAAGATAGACGATCAAATAAATGATCCTATCACAATAATCAACACAATGATCATTTCAGCATCACTCAGCATGTCACATTACCAAAATGGGATATATCGCTGATAACTTCAACTATATAACCTTTGAGCTCGTACGTCTCAAAGAAGGGTGTTAAGCAAAGAATAAATTCTCCGCCACCAACAGAAATATATTTGAAAGAAATCGGCTTTATATCTCAAATTGTAATGTCAGGCATACAATCCATACAAGTCTGTTCCGGGATCGAACAGAACCGAAGGCACTTACAAAGAAGTCCTTGCAACTCGGATATTCACAATCCTGATCGGATTCACCATCACATATGGAGTTTCTATACCGGCGCGACTCGGTGCAGAACAATCGATAGGTCATCCTATCGCTCTTGCAAATATCCGGTCTTCAACACCGATCTTCAAATGCAATTCACAACGACGTATCACATATTCGGAATGGGTTATACGACCCCATGGTCCTTTCCCGGTTAACCCGAATAGTGAGCGCTTATTCAAAAATAAGTGTGCATTCAAATTCAATCAATTCACATCAAATACCCATTCAAAGGGAAATATTGATAGTCGGTTATTGAACTATCAATGGATATGCACACATCACCAGATTCCAAATAATTTTCCAAAATATCTTTACAAGATATTTAATTTCAATTCTTCAAAAATAAATCAATATTTATTTTTTTTAGACAAATTCCACTTCCTTTATAAATTCCTTAGTGAATTTATAATTCCAAAATATCAATGAATATTCGATTTCAATTATTCATTTTCAATTTATCTTCAAGAAGATAAATTCTATAAATTCACTTCATATTGGAAAACATTTCCATACTTATTCATAAATAAGTAATTCAAAAATTCCTTTTATTTTCAACACTTAGAAAATATTCAATATACTTAAATCGAATTAAGTATATATTTCATTATATTAAGAAAACCCTTTCTTAAACATATTTACTTGGGCCAAAACGAATGTTGCGTAAAACATCGTTACGACAACCCAAAATCACTAGTATAGGGATTCGAATTTAAAATAGATATATAAATCCTAATACTACACAAACCATTTCCTTTCGGAAATCATTTACTATAACAACAGTGTTATAGTCCACCATTTCCTTTTATTTCTCGAAAACGTCTATTTCAACAATAAATGTTGAAATCTATGGTTTCGAATCTCAACACATTTAAAACATCGTTAGATCGTTTTAATTCTGTTTAAAACACCAAATCTAAAACAATTTCTTTAACGTGTTATTCACTATTCAAAAACGTGAATAAACTTCGTTAACAAATTTCATCCTTTTATTCAATTTATTTTAAAGGATTATTCACTATTCAAAAATGTGAATATAACTCCATTAATAGGTTATAACAATTAACTTATCAAAATAAGTCGTTTGCGAATTTATAAAACAACGTTTATAAACTCCATTTCTATTTGTTTTATAACTTCTTTCTTTATAAATTTTCTTTATTAACCTATTTACTTTATATCTCAATTATGAACTAAAGTCCATATTATAAGTCAAATGCTTAAAATTATAACGTTTATTTATTTGAAGTGGATCAATTCCAAAAATATAGTATATTTTCAAAAATCACTTTAAAATCATTTTAAAATCCCAAATCTGGGTCCAATGATGCTACACACCAAATAGTCAATCACGACAACAACGATATCATATATCGATATGATAATCAATCAAATATCAAAATATCTGAAATTAAATAAATACTGTTGAGGAATCCAGTTGGATCCCTCCAACCTGTTTCCTGCATCCAAAAACATTAGCACAATACCAATTTCGCTCCAGTACGAAATTATCGCGGTACATGTTCTTATTAAATATTATCCGCTTAATAACGGCGTAATAGGGTCTCATCCGCTAAACAAAAAATGCGGGAAATCAACAACTGCAATATATACATATGCCAATATATATATATTGATATTATATATAATACCAATTTCACTGTTTATGAAATATTCGCGGTATATGTTTATATTAAATAACATCCGCTTACTAACGGCGCATAATGTCTATTTTAACAATTAATAATTTACAGTCATCATTCAAACATGCATTCAAATATTTTAAATCTAACTATTTAAAATAAAATCGAAATCTATTCGATTGAGTGAGAAATTCTCACCTTGGTTTTAATTTCCGTTTTAGCTTTTATTTCGAATAAAATTAAACGCGCGTTTAATTTTACCCGAAATTCTCACTAACTCCAAACGACTCCAAACCAACTCCATCGCGTAGTGCTCGTCCATACGATCCCAACGCAACTGGATTTGCATTTTTTCGACCTCGTATGAAAAAGTTACGATTTTCTAAAGTTTAAACACGATTTTATAACTTAATTACAACATTATATATATAATTTTTTTTATACCAAAGCTATTCCCAGCCGTATGATTCCAAGCTAAGCCATCTCCACCGTTCGTTCCACTCCATCCTCCTTCGTTCCAGGCCGACACCCCCTCCCCTAAAGCCGAACCCAAATAGCAATTTTTAGGGTTACAAATTTCTGCACCATCACTCGACTATATGCGATCATCTCTTCACCAACGAAGCTCCTCCATCCCCTCAACCTTCGGCCAGAACCATGAAGAACTCGGCTCCACGTAACTCGAGAAAAACGAGCATGAACTCGCCACCTTCTCACACGAATTGCCGCCAATCCGTGCAACCAAATTCGATCACAACCGTTGAAGTTGTAGATCTCAAAGCCCTCTACGAGTTTCTAGTTGGAAGTTTGCGAAATTATTGAGTAGATTGGAAGATAAATGGGGAAGAATGCTGGAGATTTTCGGCCGTTCACACCATAGGAGGCGGCGGCTACGTATAGAATTTAGGGTTTAGTTATTTTTAGAGAGAAGGGTGCCTATTTATAGAGAAACCGATCGACACTATTCACCCGGAAATTCCGAACTCTGATTTAGACGCCGTAACCAGCGTACCTAGGGTTTATCCCGCGTTCCGGACGCAATGGAACAAGTTTCGGAAGCTAATTCGGAAGTATGTGCGAGTTATGGCTATAAACGCTCAATTTAAATTAAACCGATTTAAATCGATTTCTAGGCGTTTTAATTTGTACCGGACAAACGGTAAATCCAATTGACTTGAAATTTGAAACCTTACAATAATATCATATTACGGATCCGATGAAACTGGTTTCGTCGAATTCCGAGACTTTTTGAAAAATGGCTATTTTGACTCGCCAAATTTAAATTAAAAACGATTCGATGCGTTTCGAGCTGCCACGATCAAACGATAACTCCGATTGACACGAAAATTGAAATCCAGTAATAACTAACTATTACGGATCCAATGAAACTGGTTTCGTTCGATTCTGAGACTGTCCAAAAATTGGCTATTTTACAGTCGATTATTAAATATTAAAATATTCAATTTTCACAGATTAACTTTTAATTCGATTTTAAAAGTTCTAAAATATTTCTATAACTTCAACATGATAAAATAAAATTTTACAAATCATTTTCAATCATATTTAACTCAATTTTCAATTATTTCCATAATTTAACGTATTAAATTATCGATTTAATAATCCAATTAAATCCAATAATTCAAATTAAAATTTATTTGACTTATAAATTTCACTTATTAATATTTAAAATTAATTAAATATTCAAATTTTAATTAATAAAAATTCTGGGTCGTTACAAGGAAATTCTGGCCAAGATCAACGTCGAAATAGAGGCTGCGGGGCAAAGTGGTAGTATTGGTGGCAACATGGCGGCGCATAGCCCAGCACCTTTAAGGGTAATATCATCAGGCAGCATTATCCCACCTTCTGTCGCGGACCCAGTCCCTCCTACTCCTCCGGTGGAAAGCCTTCACGTAGATTCGAGCTCCGAGGAGGACATTGACATTATGCCCCCAGCCGAAGAGCAACCACCGGAGAGGAAGCGCTCCAAACGACGGATCTCTGTTTCTAGCGAGTCCGATGACGAACCGCTGATAAGGAGATTCAAAAAGAAGAAGTTAATGGGCCGCTTAAACGGATTTTTTGATAGATAGGTCGTGTATAGATGCAGGTTCGGCCCCTGCAAGTAGGAATTCCTTTTGGAAGAACTTATTTGCATGTAAGTCTTTGTCTCTAGTTAGTTGAAATAAAATTCAGTTTCCTTGTTTCAATTCTCATTTCTTTTGTGCTTAAGTGTGTGTAGTGTTTTGTTTTCAGTCCAGTGTTCTTGTGGTGTTTTTACCGTCAAGTAGAGTTCGTTTTATTTGCCAAGTCTAAAAATCTTGGTCACAAGTTGTGATCGATGAATAAGTTGAACTTCGGACATTGTATCACTTTGGTTAGTGATTAACACTTAGCTTTTTTGCCCCCTAGTCTCGGGGAACAACATTTGCATCTTGATGGTTGATCGCACTTATTGCACATCTTAAGCACATGTCCACGCTCTGAGGACTTAGGATAATTTGAGATCGATAACCTGGTTTGCACTCCAGAAATTTGAGAGTTATCGATGTTTGTAACACAGTTCGCGCTCCGGGAACTTGAAATTGATGTTTATACTCCACCTCATACTCTGGGAACTTGGAGTTAATGTTGATATTTCAGTTCACACTCCGGGAACTTTGACTTGGATTTGTGCCCCAATTCACACTCTGGGAACTTGGAGATAGCATGTATGTTTGGGTTCGCACTCCAGGAACCTGGAGTTGATGTTTGTACTCCGACTCGCGCTCTGGGAATCTGGAGTTAGCCGCTGGATGGTCAGTCACATCTATTTGGGCTTTTTAGGAGTCCATTCACACTCTAGGAACGATAGATTTGACGTTTATACTCCAATTCACGCTCTGGGAAGTTGGAGTCCGTTCGCGCTCTGGGAACGAGTTACTGAATGTTTATAATTCAATTCGCGCTCTGGGAATTTGGAGTCCGTTCGCACTCCGGGAACGAATTGTTGAATGTTTATACTCCAATTCGCACTCTGGGAAGTTGGAGTCCGTTCGCACTCCGGGAACGAATTGTTGAATGTTTATACTCCAATTCGCACTCTGGGAAGTTGGAGTCCGTTCGCACTCCGGGAACGAATTGTTGAATGTTTATACTCCAATTCACACTCTGGGAAGTTCGAGTCCGTTCGTACTCCGGGAACGAATTGTTGAATGTTTATACTCCAATTCACACTTTGGAAAGTTGGAGTCCGTTCGCACTCCGGGAACGAATTTTTGAATGTTTATACTCCAATTCACACTCTGGGAAGTTGGAGTCCGTTCGCACTCCGGGAACGAATTGTTGAATGTTTATACTCCAATTCACACTCTGGGAAGTTGGAGTCCGTTCGCACTCCGGGAACGAATTGTTGAATGTTTATACTCCAATTCACACTCTGGGAAGTTGGAGTCCGTTCGCACTCCGGGAACGAATTGTTGAATGTTTGTACTCCAATTCACACTCTGGGAAGTTGGATTTAGTTGTAGGACTGTCGTGTGTTGGTCCAATTCAGCCTTCGATGTGATGGCTTGCCCCCGAGCTGGGGTTTCACTTAGTGAGTGGCCAGTCGTATCCCAGTCACTCGCTATTTGAATAAATTCCATTGTTTGATGGAACTTAGCTCTTCGTGTGTCGTGATTGTTGAATGTTGTATTCGGTGAATCACAGCTCTAGCTTGAAGAGATAGTATTTTATTGCTAAAATAAGAAAATATGGCAAAGTCAGTGCCTTATTACAAATTCAAATTTCAGAATGTAAGGGAAACTACAAAGTATTCATAGATTGAATGAGCCTGTCATGTGTGACAGTGACGAGTATCTTCGCCATTCCAGGCTCCTGAGTAAGTTGGTCCGTAACTGATGGCGTTTATCACCAATCTTCCACGGGGACAAGTCGAGTCCTCCTGTCTCGGTCGATTGGGTTCATTGTTTTGATTTGATGGGCCCGCTTCTCTGGGCTATGGTGTCCGCACAAACTGTTCCAGCTTCCTTTCTCTGATCAGTTTTTCAACGAGGTCTTGTAAGTGACGACACTCGTTCGTATTGTTCCCGTAGCTTTCATGGAACCTGCAAAACTTTCCCGTTTGGATTTGTCTCTCTGACGATGGTTTTGGTGCAGGTTTTTGGTACTGAATTGTATTACAGGTTCGTAAGTACAAGTCCTCTAGTGATGTATTCAGAGGCGTGTAACTGTCTAACATTGGATTCTTACGCTGCGGGCCACGATTTTGATCTTGTTTTTTAGTTTGATTCACGCTCTCTCTTCGCCGAGCTTGTTTATTTTTAATGTTCAACTGAACTTTTCCGGAGCTTTACCGGACTGTTTGATTGCAATATTGCTTTGGATCCCTTCCGTATTTGGTCCTACATCAGTTTGCTTCCTAGACTGTTTCGCATCTTCCCATCTCAGGAATTGAGCTGCTTTGGCATGGAAACGGTCCAATGATGCAGGTGGTTTCCCAGCTAACCAGTTGCCAAACTCAGAATCGGGGTCGATCCCTTTAGTCAATGCCATAAGGATGGAGTTATCATTCGGATTGCTGATCTCCGCACATGCAGTATGGAATCTCTCTAAGTAGTGTCTGAGCGTCTCTCCAGGAGCTTGGGTGACGCTGGACAGAGTGTTGACATCTTTTGGCCTTGCGACGTGTATGCAGAATTGTTCAACAAATTTTGTGGCCAACTGGTCGAATGAAGAGATGGATCGAGGAGGCAATCGAGTGAACCACATGGTAGCGATGCCCTCCAAGGATATAGGGAAACTATGACACTTTACTGCATCGTCGGCTCTGGCAGCGGTCATCGACCATTCATATTTCAGAATATGTTGGTTGGGTTCGGAGTTTCCTTCATACATGGGTAGAGTTGGCATCCTGAATCGCCGTGGTGGTTTAGCAGTAAGGATATCGTCCGTAAAAAGAGTGTGACTTCGGGAAACTCCCCAATCGTCATTTGTGAATCCTTGACTCTCACGGATCATCTGACGTATCATAGTTGAAAGATCCAGCATTTGCGCGTTTTTTGCAGCCTGCACCGGAGTATGATTATGTTCCATTCTTCGGGGTCGGACCGGATATTGTTGACGGTCCAAGTCTTGCCTTCTCGGCTCATAGTCCTCTGGGACGTACGGTTCAGGAGTACGTCCGTGTTGGTGACGGTCCAGGTCCGACTGATCTTGGGCGTCGACTCCTGGTTCAGCCGCAACGTTAGTGGTGCGGTATTTTGTGGTGTGGTGAGGAGCGGAACCTCCTCGGGAGGAGGGTCCGGTTTGGAAACTGGCTGATGGACCAACTCTCAGTTGTCCAACGGTTATTGTTGGTTGATTTCCAACGGGTAGCATACGACTCCCATCTAGCCGAGGTCGTGGAGGCCGATTATGATAATCAGAAGATGAAGAACTTTCGCTAGAGGAGCGAGAAGCATCGTCTCTCGTGGATCTCTTTCGTTTCTGGCGATCCAGCTTGTTGATCAGCTCAGCGTTAGCGCGTAGCAGTTCTTCTAGTTGTTGCCGACTCTGGGTTAGCTCTCGGAGTAGCAACTCCAACTCTTGTCGAGTAACCGGACCTGACGATTCCGAGTGCCCAGTAGCATCTTGATTAGATGGAGGTAGTGGAGCAGGATTCTGTCTATCCTGTTCTTCTTGATTGACAGTGTTTGAGGTGGTTCTTGTGCCAACCATCTCGAAGGTTGAATTCCTTTCCTAGACTTTATGCAAATCTGAACAGAAGAGAAGGAAGTCGGATTTGATGATCTGGATCTCCCTCTTAGATTTATTCAATCCGGTATCGATGACAGATCCAACGAGCAGGAGAAAATCTAGGTTCTCTCAATGAAAGCACCAATGTGTTTGCACCAAAATTGATCACAACACTCTTCGGGAGTCGTTGAAGAGATAATAGTGAAGAATGTAAATTCAAAACAGATATTATCCAACAAAAACTCCAATCAACAGGAAAGTAAATGCGTAGACAAGCGATTTATAGTGGTTCGGCGTGTTGCCTACGTCCATTGTGAAGTTTTTTGAAGTTTTATTGATTCTCTTTCAATAATTACAAGTTGTTACAGCGATCAACAACGAGTTACAACTGGGAATTCGAAATCAACAACAAATATATGATATAGGATGTTGGAGATCTCAATCCGGCAGAGTTTGGGCGCTTGAGAGTTGAAAGATCCTTTTTCTGTTGGCTCTGGGGCTCTATTTATAGGCATAAGATGCTGATATCTCGCTGAAAACTCGGGAGACCACTTCTGGCACGTGAGGGGGCCCACGCGTCCGGTCTCAGGAAATTTGGGCCCACTTTGGCATCGATTCGAACTCCATTCGAATCGATCAGAAAATCATCCAATCGAGGTGAAATTTGGTGTGGACATTTTTCAACATGTATTCAAGCTTCTGTGAAAATTTCGTGGCATTTGGATTAGTAGATTGAGAGATATGATGGATACGAGATGACGTTCTTCGAGAGGCTGTCTTGTTCGAAACCATCCCTTCGAACCGATGGTTTCGAATCGATGGTGGCATGCGCCCCTATGATGACGTGGAGCGCAAACCTCGAATCGATCCGGTCTTCACTCCGAGTTGATCGCTTCGACTCCATGTATCTCGGCGCATTCGAACCGATGGATGACACGTCATCGTGGCTAGTTGACTTGGTGGATTCGAACGTAGCTTCATTGATGGGTTCGAACAAGGCTTCATGGATGGGTTCGAACGTAGCTTCATTGATGGGTTCGAACAAGGCTCCAATGATGGGTTCGAACAAGGATTCATCGATGGAGTCGAATGACCGATACTTGATGGATTCGAACTTGCGTTCCTCTGATGGATATGAGCTTTGCAACTTCTCCGTGGATAAGAGGTCCATCGATACGAACTCGATGGATTCGAAGTTGATGGAGTCGAACCGAGGCACTCCGATGGATTCGAAGCTAATCGATGCGAAGGTGATCGGTTCGAACGGTGTTCGGTGATGGATTCGAAGACACCTACAACGATGGATTCGAAACCAGTGTTTTTCCCTTCAAGTTGAATCGATCATAATTTGAGCGTATGAACTCGGATTGACTTGAAATTTGAGATGATGACTTCTATGATCTTTCTTGTCATGTCCTATCAATTGTAGATCAATCTGGACTCGGACAAAAGTCAGCGATATCCATAGCGAAACGAAGTATGACCAATCTCTCATACGAACTGTCCTTCGTTTTCGATCAATCTTTTGGTATCGCGGCTTTGCCAAAAAGCGGGATAACAATCATTTTCAATCATAATCCAGAATTTAATTATTCAAATAATTTTCAATATTAAATTTAAACAATTTAATTGTTCAATATTTAACAAATTTCACTATTAGATTTTAAGTCAATTTTAGTTATCAATCAATTACTTTATTTACATCTAATGAATTCAATATTTTTTACTTAATCCAACTATTGATCGTAAACACATTCAATATATAGCATTATCTTTCAATACTTGTTATTACTTAAATCTTCGAAATTAGTCTATTTCAAAATTTTATTCAAGTTCAAATCCGATGACTTACATTCAAAACCATTAAAAAAAATTATCTTTAACCATTTTTACTTAATAACCACATTAAATTTAATAATTTAATGTAGCCAAAAATACATGTCATTACACAGAATATTTCAGTAAAGGAATGTTTTGCATAGAAATTTTGGTAGAAAGTAAATTTTTTGAATATACAGATGAAAGTTGTGCACGTGCATTGTTCACTTGCCATTTTAAACAAGGACCGTACCATTAACACTAAATGAAGATAAACCTGTATTCATGTTCATTGTTTCGTTCTCTACCACTATGTTTGCATTTGCATCTTCTTCTTACATGGTGTTGTACCCATACCATCATTTATGCACATGATTGTTACCTACTTGGTTTTGAATATGCAAGTCAACCAATTAGATCGTTGTTACTTTATTTTTCTTCCATCTTCAAGTTCTTACCTTATCGTTTATCATTTATTTTATTACATTTTAAACTAAAAAAAGACATCCATTATAGCAACATAAGGTCCATAAGCTTCTTTGTAGTTTTAACTTTATTGGTTGAATCATCGAAAGTCAGAACCATATCTTGATGATGCCACCGATTTCATTTTCAAATTACTATTGACTGTTGTCCTTTTATTTTTGACCTGCTTACATGCTCATATTATATATTTTAAACCCTTGTACTAGTTAATTTTTGTTTGCCCATTTCCATTCTTTTTGAATATAATGGTTTGAATAATCCCAATGGTATTATATATGAATCTAATAGCTTTATTTTAAATAAGTGCTAAGAATAAGTTGTAGTGATATGTCCCATTGTATTTCCAGATTTTTTTCCTTAATTTCAAACACATAATGGCACTGGGGCATTAATAATTTGGTATTTATTCTTATTTATTGTTAGGTTATAACTGATTTAAACTCATGACTATAGTAGTCCATTTTGATGCTTACTCAGACAAAGTCATTATTAATGTTGATTGATGCATTTATTGGAAAAAGGAAACAATTGGCATCATTCAATTATGTAAATTATATATGCACCTCACAGTAAGCATTTATGTAATTTGAATTCATATTGTACGAAGGAAGAATCATAGTAAGCACTTTAAACACATGTCCTAGAGCATTTAATTTATAATTTCAAACATACAGGAATGCCGTGTTGATAATAATTTGATACCTTTTTATCTATTAGTAGCTAATAACTGTCAAATTCATCATTTAGTGGTCAATTATGTCGATTATTACCATTTGTGGATATAAAATTTATTACCAAGCAAACTCTTTATTAAATATCGATTGGCACCTTCTTTATTAGAAAAAAGAACTAAACAACATCGCTCATCTTGATGGTTTAAAGATTTTGAACTTAAAATAACCAGAAGATAAAAATGATTTTGACAGTTTAGATATATATATATATATATATGTATATATATCATTCATATTATAGAAAAACCACAACCACACAAGTAATGCTCTCTCGCTAACGAAAACCCAATATAGATTGAGCAAGTTGGTTTGAGTTTTGAAAAAACTTTTGTTATAGCTATATTATTGTTTAATATTTTCCACTAAAATTATTTGACCATTATTTATTCTTAAGCACAAGCCAAGCATGTTAGCCTTTTTCGGTCTATGTCCATATGCTATTTTGAAACCATCTCAAGAACTAGATTAAATATAGTACAAATACTATATCATCCTGCAAATATTTAACCTTTTGATAACTAATTATTTTTTAACCTCTAATGCATATATGTCTATATAATCTGTTATATGAAAAATGATTTCAGAATATTTAATCCACCATCAGAAAATATATAGAGTGTATTAACCAAGGTTTCAGAACTCGGTTTCGGTCTCGCCTTCGGTCATTTCGTTTGTTTTGGTTTTTGTTTCGGTTTCGGTCTTGATATTGGATATTTTCATTTTTAATGAAAACGTAACGATAAACGATTCAAATTCATATAGAAATATAGCATACAAGAAAATAATAATGTTACATACAACACTACTACATCCAGAAACTATTTCTCGAAGCTACATATGGATTGTTTTCATAATTTTCTTCATCGTCTTGTGTCGTATAGTATGATGGATAACCATATTGCATTTGTCCTGGGCCCATAAATGTCGCCATCATATTATCAAAAGATGATGGTTCATCATTTTGTGTTGTATATGTAGCTTGACTATTTTGATCACCCGAGATATCACTATATGAGTTACCACATGTATAGTCAGAAGTAGAATACCTATAGGTTGGTGGATCAGTTGAAGTATATGGATTGTGATGCTCATAATCATGTTGATGTCCGGATTCAACATTTAAATTACTATCTCTTCGGTTAGGATTGCCGCTCGCACCCCTTCTTCTTGATTATGTTTGAGTTGGTCTATATAATTCACCACCATCACTAGAACCAACACCATAATTACTTGTTAAACCAACGCCACTTCCACCTGCATTACCATATCATCATTTGATGAGCTGCTACTATTTTCATTGCTTTGACTCTTTGTTGCTCGTGCAGGTATACCATCGACAGCAGCGACTGCATCATTCAATGTATTGGTCATCCAAGGGTCGCTGTCCAACAAGTGTGGTTCAATTTCAGTAGTCCATTCTGCTAATGGATCCTCCTCATGGAATATATAGTCTAGATCGATCAACTGACTTTTAGTGTCGCGGCGTCTTGAATTTTTTGCTCTTAGTCTCATGTTGTAATGCACATATACTAATTTTTCATTTTTATTCTATTTCGTAATTTTCTATGAACCATTAAAAATGTAGTCCAGTTTCTTTTGCAGTTTGAAAATGAAATTGTTTGGCTTAAAATATGCATTGCTAAACATGTTAAATTTGGAGCATCCTCTCTTCCAATTATGGACCACCATTGAGCGGGAAAACATGTCTTTACGGCTGTGTATGCTTTTGCAGAACCAAATGCATCAATTTTCATTCTATATCTTTCTACCTGTGATGTGAAGTTAAATATTTAATATGTCTTAAACGTTAAATGTTTAACATAACTATTATATATGTTAGTTTTACCTCTTTTTCAATTTCAATCTGTTTTACAATGTCTGGCACCATTCATTCAACGACGTTGTTAAATCCATTCAATACTTCTCCATCGTTTGTTGCATCACCGTATTGAATGACGTGATTAAGGAAATAACCTATATTGGAAAGATTTAAAATATTATTGAAATGTTATATATTTCATTATTTGTATGACGATAAGATAAAACAAATTATCTGCGGCGTGAAGAGGTCGATGTAACTGTCTTTCCCATCTTTCGTCTATTATATCCCACCATTTTTGGCATTGCCTTCCACCAACATTTTTTCTAATCGATTCTTTTGCTCGATCCATTGCTTCATAAAAGTATCCCATATCTGCTTTGTCATCACTATGTGTCATTCGTAAAACTTTCACCAATGGCTTAAAAACAAGGATGACGGAAGCAGCACCAGTCCAAAAAGCATTGCTGTAAATCAGTGTAGAGACAATATTTGTTGTTCTTTTGTCTTTAGTACTGAGTCTAGGAACCCTTGATATTCCCTCTCTTGAAGCAATCATCCATCTCAGGTCATCTTTATATTTATGAATAGAGTCTAGTGCGATGAAATGTGTTGCAAACCGTGTTACTGTCGGTCTAATCAATTCTTTATTGTTGGTCTCTTTTCTCATGATAGAAAGTAACCAACCATGATTGTATATAAACGTCATTATTAATTGACAATTTGTGATAATAGTTGTTACCTCTAGCTCTTTGGAAATATCTTCCAAAATCAAGTCAATGCAGTGTGTTGCACATGGTGTCTAATATAAATGCATTCTTTTCTGCATCAATAATTGACCGACAGCTTTGTAGTTTGCTCCATTATCTGTAACAACTTGCACTATCCTATTTTCACCGATTGTTTCGACGACATCATCCATTAATCCACAAATATATTCTCCACTTTGGAATTCATTTGTGGCATCCACATATTGATAAATACCATTCCATGGGTAGAGTGCACAAGAAAATTTATTATTTTTCGTCGATTCTGTGTACTCCAACCATCACACATTAATGTGCAACCATATTCATCCCAAAAATTATGCAATGTTTTAATATATTGTCCAATTTCTTCTATTTCCATTTCAATGTACGAATGTGATATTTCATATGCAGTTGGTGGATCAATTCCACGACCGCATTCTGCAATCGCGTCAACCATTGTCGTATAATATGGACTATTAGCAACGTTATGCAGAATATGGTTGAAAAAAAAACTTAGAAATTGCTCGACCTATATTTTTTTGGCATCTTTAATACATTTCATTGCGGATTTAATAGAAGGTTGAGTTCTACCTCCTCGTTTTGGCATGTATGAGTCGATTCGTCCAGCAGCATCATTTTCAAAATCATCTACTCTGACAGATTTTCCAACAGTATGAGATCTTTGCAATGTTGACTTGAACCACCACCCGATCGTCGAACAGTATGAGATCTGCGCAGCTCTTCATCTCTAAATGCATCTCTGCTTTGCCGCATGACATGTTGAAGTTCTTCATCGTCTTCATTTTAATTGTCTGATAGTTGGTGCGGTCTGCTCATTAATTTCTCTTGTACGCGTTGTTTGTCCAGTTTTTCTTTGCTTCGTTCATTTCTCTTTTGAATGATATGTGATCGTACAAGTTGTTTAACTTCTTTAGGGACAATTAGACATGTGATACATCGCCGTCCACTCCTGCCAGATGTTCTTTCAAATGTATCACACCACCGCCATTAATTAGTTTATTACAAAAGTTACATTTTGTTTTGAAGATTGCCGTCGATCGCAGTACCATAATTCCAACCAATTTCATTTGGATTTGCCATAATGTATCTGCGATTATAAATAAATAATACAATATACACATAATTAAACAAAAGTAAATGCTAAGGGATTTAATATTCCAAATCAAATCAAAAATAAAATACAAATGCATAAATAACATTCATCGAAGTCGTCAGAATTTATTGTTCAAGTTCAACAGTTTGAGTTAAGTTCAATGTCCAGCTTCAATGTTCAAGTCCATATTCCAGTCCAACATATTCAAGTTCAACATTCAAGTCCATATTCCATTCCAACATATTCAAGTTCAACATTCAAGTCGGTTCAACATATTAAAGGTTAGTCGACTTATTCAAGTCGGCTCAACATATTCAAGGTCGTTTCCATATGCAATATGAAACAATGTTCATGTTCAACCTATATATGCAATATGAAACAATATTTATGTTCAACCTATAATAGCAAAAACACAGACCAAAACAATATGAAACAAAAAGATAGCCGAAAACAATATGCCATATGAAATAATGTTTTTTTTTGTCTCTGTATCGGCTAAAACAACCAGGCCCACAGGAATTTAAAGTGGCCGCTTATTTTTCATTCGTTCGAAGGAAAAAAACATAGACGAATTTAAAAAATAAAAAGTCTCGATAGCTAGGGCAGAAGACGAAGACGAAAACTCACCTTCGTTCGAAAGCAAGCAAGCTAGGGCTGAAGACACGGCGAGGTCGAACTTTCGCTTCTTCTCCCGCCAACTCCAAGATCAACGTGGCGATATCGAACTTTCGCTTCTCCTCCTGCCAACTCCAAGATCAACGCGGCGAATCGATGATTCTTCTTGCTCGAATTTGCGCGAATCGGTGATTCTTCTTGCTCGAATTTGATAACTGAAGCACAAGTGGTAAGTTATATTCGCAGTCGTTTTATTTATAAGCAAAATTTTTATGCTTTTCACTGTATAAGCATGGGTCGATTTTCTGTTTGTATTCCTTTTTCGATTTTGGATGTTAGCGCGCAATTTGATTCGACTGTTGCCCTTTTCTCCTTTTCGTGATTTTTTTTAATTGAAGTTCGAACGGGACGGGATTTTGACCTAATCCCGTCCCAGTGATGGCCGGAACCGAGACGACGAGATTGCCGGAATCTCGTGGTTCCGGCCGGATCCTCAATCGTTGGTATTAACTACACCGGTCTTTGTGTCATGGAATAATATGATTTTTTATTTTCATTAATTTAATAAAATTTAACATGGATCAATAAAACACATTTTATGTCATTTATGCATGTGGTTTTTTTTCCCGTATTAAGTGTTATGATGTGGAATAAACCCGACTATGTTCTTACTACATCTGCAATTTGGCTTCGGCTTCAGCTTCCTTGATGATGAGTCCACATGTTGATTAACAATGAATAAAACTGCCTTTAGGCTTTTTATTTAACACGTTTCTCGCTAACGTCTACCATGTATTGCATCATTGTTATACCTAATTCATTTTAATACATGAGAAACAGGAACACATGCTGCACTTTTGAGTTAGATGGGTAACTATAAAGGGAAACGTTTGATGATTAATAAATATAACCTCCTTGACGATCAGTGCAGTCAGATGTGTAACCTTGCTTTCAAATATTACCGCTTCCCAATGCAAACGTTTGATGATTAAGAAAATATGTAGCTTTATACATTGATTTCGACATTACATTATTCTACAGACTATATTATAAAAAAGACATAGCAGGATTAACATTGGTGTATAATGTTGACTTATTAATATTCTCTTTCGGAATTTATTGTATTAAAAGAATTAAAATCTAGGGTTTCCTTTTTGCCATGGGGGAAAATCAATTCCCTCACCAAACCTCTCTTAATCTCTCTCAATCCTCTTCCTTAATCAGACCACCTGAAGCTTCTCATGTCAGAGGGCCATCAGGTGATATCAGCATTGATGATGATGGGTTTACTCTGGTCCGATCAAAACAACAAAGGAAAAAAGAAGCCAAAAAAGTTCAGGAGTTGCTACCAGTTTCTCAAATCGGCAATTGGAGAGACAGAGATGGTCAATATACGACCAACAAGATCGCCAAGAAGGGCGGAGCATTGTCTATACAGAGAAAACCGATAGCCATCTTGCTGAACAGAGATCAGGGCCGTAAATCTTGGGCAGATATTGTTGCAGATCAGCCTCAAGAACCCAGTGTTGAAGAAAGCAATCTCGAGCATATTGCGCCAATCAGTATTAACAACAAGAAATATGGTCTGGTTAAAGAGGAGATATGTAAAAGGGCTACCGAATCTTGGAATAATTCTGTTCTACTGTATGTTGTTGGTACCAAACCATATTACTTATTCTTTAAATCATATATTCAAAGAGTATGGAAACCAACTGGCGACTTTGAAATCTTTACTAGAGAAAATGGCTTCTTCCTAGTAAAGTTTAAAGAAACTCAAGACTGCATTTCTGTTTTGAAAAATGGACCATATTTCTACAATGGCAAACTCATCATATTGAGAAAGTGGTCTGATTCTTTAAAAATGGACAAAGACTTACTAACGTCTATGCCAATATGGGTCAGATTACCTGGTGTTAATTTGAAGCTATGGGACAGAGAGGCGTTCAGTGTTATGGCAAGTTTAATAGGTAAACCCATAAAAATGGATGCAGCCACAACGTTGAAGACGAGGTTGAATTTCGCTCGCCTTCTTGTTGAAGTGTCTGCAGAAGATGAGCTTCCTAACGAAATATTCCTTTCTTTGTATAATGGAGAAAAAATTATTCAAAAAGTTGAATATGAATGGGTACCGCCAAAATGTAATGTTTGTAAATGCTTTGGGCATTCGAGAGATCAATGCAACCCTAAACAGGCATGGGTACCCAAGAGTCAGAATCAAGAAATGCAAGAAAGAGAAATCTCACATTCAAGAATCGATCCAGTAAATCAACCAATGTCATACGAAGAGAATGATCGGATCAATCAAGTAAGTATCATCTCCGATCATAGTAAGATTAATACTGTGCTCTCTGATCAAGAAGATCAGGTCATTGCAGAGGAAGCTCATCAGATAAATTCAAAAATCAAAAAAGGAAAAATGCAAAAAGACAAAACAGTGGGTGAAAAGAATACACAGGTCTTAGAATCTGTAACCCCACTTGTCACAGATCCTTGTTTAATTACAGATAATCATGTTACAAATAGTATTAATGACTGTGAAGCACAAGATAATCAGCATTCTTCAAACTTGGATCTCGACAATCAATTTACAATAGCCCCTCCACCTGTGCCGGCTGCACAAACTGAGAATTTAGACTCAGCCATGCCTCGCCATGCTGTTCCATTTGACATTTCATCAATTGTTATTCCGGACGATTACAAATCTAGGAATGAATTGGAAATGGTAGATGCTGTTGATCAGTTCAATATTTCTGAACTGCATATACCTAAATCAAAAGCAGCAGGTAAGAATAAGTGCAACAAAGAGAAGAAAGCCTTTAAACAAAAATACATTTCTATAAATCCAGATTGGGGAGAAATGTCTACCAGGTTAAAGACAAAAAGTGCTGAAAAAAAGAAGAGAGGTAAGAGTGCTGTGGCATCAGGTACCATCTAATTTTTTTTTAATTAGATTATGTCTATATTTGCATGGAATGTAAGAGGTATGAATTCCTCTTCTAAACAATCTGATATTTTACATATGCTTAATGTTTATAAACCTTCTATTACTACCCTTATTGAGAATAAAATGAATGAGGATAATTTTGAAAAATTTTGTTTCAAACTTCCAAGTCACTGGAAAGGTATTAATAACAATGATTGTGGCTGTAAAGGTAGGGTTTTAGTTATTTGGGATTCTAATGTTTGGAATTTGTTAAATAGCAACAAAGATAAACAATTCATAGATTGTCAATTTGAAAATAATGGTGGTTTTCTTCTTCAGATTACTTGTATCCATGGTAGTAATTTTGAAATGGAGAGAAATAGTTTGTGGAATAGGTTAAAAGCTCTAAACTTTAATTATAATCTCCCTTGGATTATTATAGAGGATTTTAATACTGTTTTTCATGCTCATGAAAAATATGGTGGTGTCAAAATTCCCCAAAGTAAACTTGATAGGCTTAATAAATTTTTACTTGAAACTGGTCTTATTGAACCTAGTACTAGTGGTAATAAATTCACATGGAAATCTGGGTTAGAAAAGAATATTCACTGTAAATTAGATAGGGCATTGGTTAACAAAGAATTTTCTAATGCTCTCCCCAATTTTACTTGCTCTACTTTAGAGCAAAATACTAGTGACCATGCCCCTATCCTGGTCTCTCTTTTTAGAGAGTCTGGTTCAAATAATAAATTCTCTCCCTTTAGATTCAAAAATGGTTGGATTTTAGACAACAACTATAATAACATCATGAAAGAATGTATGAATTTTTCATGTCATGGTACTAAGCAATTTCAATTCAAAATGTTATTGCATAATACAAAGCATAATCTTAAGAATTGGAATAGTTCTGAGTCAATGAAACTTGATAAGTTAAATGCTTTAAGACATGAAGGTAAAATTCTGCAAAATGCTATTGATAATAACCCTGGGGATGTTAACTCTGTCAAAGATTTTTTCTCCAACCAACAGAATTTAGCTAATGAACTTTATATTAACACTGTCAATGCTAAACAAAAAGCTAAAGCTGATTGGTTAACCATGGGGGATGATTGCACCAAAAAATTTCATGCTAAAATGAGTAGCAGGAGACATATGAATAACATTGGTAATATTATTGACAAAACTGGCTATCTTACTAATGCTCATGATTTAATTACTAAAGAGGCTATAGATTACTATGAAAAACTCTTTTTTTCTGACTCTATTGTCTCAGAATTCCCTCATATTATCTGTAAAAATATTTTAAACTCTAATTCTTCTGATATTCTGCTGTCTCCTGTCACTATGGATGAAATCAAATATGTGGTTTTTATGGCTGGAGACAATAAGAGCCCTGGTCCTGATGGTTTTAATGCCAAATTTTATAAAAATCAGTGGGATAACATTAAAGATCAGGTTTTTGGCTTAGTTAATGAATTTTTTGATAAAGGCAAAATTCTAAAAAGCATTAATCATACCTTTATAACATTAATTCCCAAAACTAAAAACCCCTCTTGTATCAGTGATTATAGGCCCATCTCTTATTGCAATTTTATCTATAAAATCATTGCAAATGTTTTGAGTAATAGAATAAAAAAAATTTTGCCATTCATTATCTCTGAAAATCAGAGTGCTTTTGTTCCTGGCAGACTCATTTATGAAAATTCCCTTTTAGCCCATGAACTTGTTAGAAACTTTAATTCTAATAGTGCCAATAATGTTTGCATCAAAGTGGATCTTCATAAGGCCTATGATAAGGTTAACAGACATTTCATATATCATATTATGAAGTGTATTATGAAGTGTATGGGTTTCCCTATAAAATTCTGCAACTTGATTTTTGAATGTATTAACACCCCTACTTTTTCTATTCTCATTCAAGGCAAATCTGAGGGTTTTATTAAAAGTAATAGAGGTATTAGACAAGGAGATCCTTTATCTCCTTATCTCTTTACTATGGTAATGGAGTATTTCTCTATTCTAATGGAAAGGGAAGTGATTAAAGGTAACATTTCTGCTATGAATAAAGTGCAGCCATCTATCAATCATCTTATATATGCTGATGATCTCATGATTTTTGTTAAAGCAAATAAGACTAATGCTGTTTCAATTAAAAAAAGCTTTGATAAGCTGTATAAATATGCAGGTCTTCAAATAAATGATTGTAAAAGTAAGGCTTATTTCAGTAAGAACAGTAGTTATAAGATTGAAATTTTAGAATCTTTAAATATTACTGAAGGCAGTCTCCCTATTAAATATCTTGGGCTCCCTTTATCTATTAATCAAATTAGGGATTCAGACTGTTCTATGCTTATTGATAAAATTCAAGGTAAAATGGAAACATGGTCTTGTAAACTTCTTTCTATTGCTGGCAGATTGGAGCTTATCAAAACTGTTATTTATGCTATGATTATGTATTGGATTCAAACATTTCATATCCCAGTTACTTCTGTTAGAAAAATTGAAAGTAGATGTGCTGACTTTTTATGGAGGGGCAAATATCATAAAATTAATTGGGATAAAGTGTGCAGGCCTAAAAAGGAAGGTGGATTAGGTATTAGGAATATGAAAGATCTTATCCAAACATGTCATTTAAAATTGTTTTGGAGATTTTTAAATGCAGACTCTCTTTGGGCTAGATGGATGAGGTTCAATATTTGAAAAATTCTAATTTTTGGACTGTCTTACCTAAAAATAATCAGTCTTATGCTTGGAAACAAATTTTGGAATGCAGAACTATTGGTAAGACTTTTTTAGAAAGAAAATTCAAATCTGGTGAGCAAACCAGTCTTTGGTTTGATCCCTGGTTTAATAATGAGTCTTTTATTAATAGGGTAGGTTGGGATAGTTTAGTTATATGTGGGGGGGTTAATGATTCTGTAGATATGATTATTAAAGATAATAAATGGCAGCCTCAGCTACACCCCATCACATACCCACACAAGAATATTATTTGCCATCTTCCTATTGATATTCATGCTGATAGTGATTATTGGGACTGGACAGCAAGCTCTAAAGGGAAGTTTTCTTTTAAAAACGCTTGGGAAAACATCAGAAATAAATTCCCTAGCGTTGATTGGTATAATTGCATATGGAACAAAGTGAATTGCCCCAAAATGACTTTATGTACCTTTTTTGCAATCATTAATAGATTGCCAACTTGGGACAGAATTAATAAATGGGGAAAATCTACTAATCCACTTTGTTCCCTGTGCAATCTTGTTAATGAAAGTGCTAATCATTTGTTTTTTGAATGCAGCTATTCTTACTACATTTGGAATAACATTCAAAACACTTTGCATCTCACTAACAATGGTCAAATGGATCTTATGCAAGCCATTCATCATATTAACAGCAACTTCAAAGGCAAAAGCTATGAGAGAGACCATGCACACATACTTTTAACTACTGCAGTTTTTCACATATGGAAAGAAAGAAACTTTCGCATTCATAATAAGAGCAGTACGAAGAAAGAGCAAAAGTGGATACTTATCGAGTCTGAAAGTAATATTATCCTTCGCAAATCTCAGAAAAAGATCAGAAATCAAACCAACTTCGCCTTTTTAGCCGATAATTGGAATCATGAAGCTGGCAGCAAGCATTTGGAATTTTTTCTTGCTCGCGCCAGTAATGAAGCTAATGAACATCATCAAAGCTCTTTTGCTACTGATAGAGACTTTCGCCTTCATCAGCTTGCTAAAGACCATGCCAAGCTCAGCCGGCTCCCAAATTCAGTCAATAATGATACTAAGGGTAAGAAATTAACAGATCTAAGTTGTAATATACTTAGATCTGCTAATTTCCCCTCTTTCCCTACCCACAAGAGCAACTTCAGTTCAATTTCGAACGAAGAAGGGATGCGCAGAGGTTTCAGCAATTGTTTATCATACTGGGAGAGAGGAGAGACGAGTGGCGTTGGCAAAGAGACAGAGAACTGAGATTTTCTCGTCTTCCTCTCGCCATTTTTTCTTTTTCTCTCCGATGTTTTGTTTGTGACTTATGGTGTCGGCTAGGGTTTTATTTTGGTTATAGGGTTTCGGGTTTTTAACCTATTATGTTTGGGCTTGGCCCAACTTTTGACCTTTTTCAAAAAAAAATATATTCTCTTTCGGCGATGTTTATGTGCAATACTACACCAATACTGAAACTATATTACTTATTTTGAGGTCTGCAATGGCAAATGTTAATATGAGGCCTCAGCTAAGTACACTTTATACAAAAATATTGCTTTACACATCCTTTATTGACAGTTCATCATATTAATTTTAATTTATTTCATATCCTTATTTCAAGCATTCCTATCCGATTGTAGTCAACAACTTACATATTCTAGAGATGATACATAGCATGATTACATGTGTAACTGTTTGTAACCTATATTCCAGCAGGTGTAAGTTTTAAGTTGGCTAATGTCTTCATTGTTCTTTCATTAAAAGGTTTCTTTGTGTTTTTACGAATTTGTATATGAATTATACCATCCATGTTCAGCTTCGGTGATATATGATAGTGTTTAGACTCAACATTTCTCTTGAACTCTTTTGTAATTCTACAAGCATCCTTTTGCTAACAATTTTGAATATATTTCAGCTGGATCATGATTGGAAATACTCATGAATGTCCATGTATCTAAAACTAAGCCAGTGCGTGGTAATCCATTAGTTGTGGGAATAGATATTCACAACTATTGATATTACTTTCTTATCATATACTCCCATTTTTATACTTGTTTTTTTGTCGTCCTAGCTTGGGAATTTTAAAAACTAGAATTATATGAACGTGCAGGCAAGTTTCAACATCCTAGAATTATATGAACGTGCAGGCAAGCAAATTATTGTTAAACTCCGTTTATAAACACACTTATTATGGTGTTTAAGTTGGTTGATTCAAAAATTATAATGTGTACATTTATTATGGTCTTTAAAGCAAATATTGATACATCTGTTTGGTTCTGACTTGCTAATGAGCAAACAACCATCAAAAAGTTTGATGTATTAGTTCTAAGTATATTTGCATAATTAAAAATTAAGATTAATGTCCCTTCTAATAAATGTTGTATAAGTTGTATAATTTACTACATATATCAAAAGGAATAAAGTTTCTTAAGTAGAAAAATACTTAAACATTCACGTACATCTTTCGTACAATTTGTTGCATTCTTTAAAATGTTAAACTATTCTTACTATATCCTTGCTTCAATGCACACATAATTGCTTTTCCATACACTGATCCATATAAGTTTCAATGTCCTTAAAATCAAGCAATGAAAATATATTTGCATGGCAGTTATCTTTCTAATAATTTTGAAACCATCCGTGTGTGTAGCACGAGTTCTATCTCGTAACCAATGAAAGTATAAACCATCAAATGTGTGCTAATCACCTCCATAAAGTGATACAAATCAATCATCAAATGTGTACTAATCCAATCAACATTAGTGACACAAAATCCATCATCAAATGACCATAATGAACTACTCATCAGTCAATAGAAATAATGGTAAAACATATCACACTCCTCAAAATGCAATACCATTATAAAACATCAAATATATGTGATAATTACAACCGAAAATCATTCACACATTCAACAACCATCATAATAATATATTTACATCCACTGTTCTCTTGAATCATTTTATTATTGTTAATTGTAAATCCACCTTTATTTATTCATTCAAAAATAATAATATTTTTTCCAAAATAGTATTATACTTCAAATTCCTTTATTTTACTCCATTTTACAAATACCCCAAAATCATGGTATTTTAGATCGAAGGTAATAATGTTCTAGCTTAAATCACCACAACTTCTTTTTATTTCTATTCATTTCAAAATAGAAAATATTTTTCGAAAATGTTCCTTTATCACTATTGTTATTATTATTGTTATTATTATTATTATTATTATTATTTGGAGAACAATTTAATTATTTTATTACTCAAGCAATAATAATAAAAATAATATTTCATACCACATACAACCCAAAATCAATCATTTTGTCAATTACATAAAATAATACCATTTTACTGAAATTTGTAATATCATTCTTTAAAATCTCATTTTATTTATTAATAATAATAACTTTCCAAGTGTCAACCTAAAAGTAATACATGTTATTATTTATGAATTTCCCTGGAAATTCATAAATAACAAGCTTACTTAATTCCATACTTTTAGCTAGTAAAATCTGTTAAGTCGTCATCATTTATAGAAATCACCTTAAATATGTAAATAACCTTATTTATTATTTATTTATCTAATTCTCTCATAATTATTTTTTGTCAAAGTAATAATATTCATATTAAATCTTTTTAATGTACCCCAAAACCAGTTCATTACAATTTATCGCAAAACAGTGTAATTTTTACAAAAACCATATTATTATTGATAAAATCTCACTTTACTGAATAATAATAATAATAGACATTCAAAAATAAGTTTAAGGTACATTCTCCGTTATTATATATGGATTTCCCCTGAAATTCATAAATAACAACCTTAGCAAATTTGTCCAATTAATTCCTTTTATTTCATTCAAACACTATTATTTACAAACACGACAAAAAATTCATAAATCACATTATTTAACATTTGTTTATCGAATTTAACCAATTCATCCTTATTATATCAATCAATTACATCCAAAACTTAAATAAACAATTGATTATGGTTAAACACCCAATAACACAATAATAATATTAAATAGTTAGCATGACATAACATATCCGAAATAATCATAATATAAAAAATTACCAACACATCATAACACATATCAATTATTATAATTTTTCGTCGATAAATATCTATTTTATGATTAAGAATTCAATTAATTAAACTAAATGAATCATACCATTGCACTTTTCCTAATAGTTTCAAACTCCGCAAATTCAGTGCCATATTATCCGGAATTTTTCCATAAATCCAATAAAGGAAACCTCACGTGAATCGGAGTTCATACATAGAAGATATTATGATCAGAAATTGCAATAGCATTGTAGTAATTTAATAATAAAATAGAATGAATGCAACCTTGCATGTTACCTCCTCCCCCGAACCAATTCAGCCACCGATTTCCCCTGCAAATCACTGCCTAAACACTCGCTACCAGGCAGATCCAATGCAACCACCATCTTTCTTATCGAATTCCTAATCACCCATGATCGCGCTGCCGCCTTCGGCCGCACCTCTCCACCTCCGATCGACGCTCCGACCACCACCTTCAAACCCTTTTTATGGCAAACTCAAGCCCCTATGGCATGATACAACCGTATAGATTAGATCCCCTCGACGTCCTCTATACAACAGTAGCCTTCGGTCATTCTATGGTCGAAGTTTCACCATTAAACGCAAAACCCTAGATTCGATGACCGAAAATAAATCACCAATTTCCAGTCGCCTTGAACGCCATACCCAAAAGCAAGTACACCTCACTACTCCATTCGTTTAGAGCTTCCCAACGATATATTATTCGACATAGTTTGGATAATTTTATTTTTAATCACTGTTAATTAATTCGCTAATAGACATTAGTGAATTAATTAGGGTTGATTTTGAGATTATGGAAGAAAACTAAGAATAGAGGTGACGGCTAGGGTTTCGTAGCCTCGATTATAAAGTAGGCTAGGTTATGGACAACGTATCCAATTTGACTCGAAACAATTGCGTACGCTATTTAAACACGGTAACGTCTCTATTTCACAAACGGTAACTCTAAATATATCAAAATTATATATCAAATCGATCAGCTCGAAAAGACCTTTGCGTAGGCCATGTCAAGCATTTCAAATGTATTATTTCATTTTGTAGAGCAATAAAGTATTAATAATAGTCATCTTACTTACTTTTTTTTCAAGTTAGAGTCATAGCTAAATTTTGGAGGAGATAAATATACTTCTAAGTTTTCAATGCGTTCAGTGGCTTCAATATGAAATTTTAGCCCGCCTTTGACTACAACACCTCAAATGCAAATATATTTCGACCATAAATATTATATTGGAATATTCTTCTTAATCTTCTTCTTATAAAAAAATTACATAACATTAACTCTATTATTATCCATAGTGGTGGTCAAGATTTATCTAATTCTCATTCATTCAAACAACTCTTTAATACTTTTCCTACATGATCATCTCTGTGATTACCAATCTTTGTAAAAAAATTGATATGAATTCGTATGTAAGAAATTCGAATTCGTATGTTGGAACTTTTCCTATGTTGCTAAGCTTAAATTCGAATTCGTATGTAAGAAATTGATATGAATTTGAAAAAAAATGCTCATACCTGAATAGACGGAGGTGGAAAAGCGAAACCCTATATTTATAATTCGCAACCCAGATCTTCCTTCATCTTCGTCAGTTTGATAGGACAAAGAGAGAAGGCGGTAGCAGAAGACGGAGGCGGTGGAAGACGGCGGAGGCGGTGGAAGACAGTGAAGGCGGAGGCGATGGTAGGCCCGTACGAACGAAAGAGAAGTAATGTGAGAGAGTGAGAAATGAAAAGTTACGGTGAGAAATGAGATAACGATTGGTAATCTTATCCATTTTGCTTTTAATTATTTATGAAATTACCATATTTACTAACGGTAATAACTGTTGCAAATGGTTGTAACGGATATAACCGTTAGAAATTTGTAACGGATATAACCGTTAGAAATTGAAAGCGGAAAAGTGTTACAAAATGGGTTGTTTGGTGTAGTGACCGATTCACTATTCTATTAAAAATTTGTTTTTAATTATTTTAATATTTAAAGTATAAAATTTGCAGGTCTTCACATTCTTCCCTCTTAAAAGAATTGCATTCTTACAATTCCGCAAATACAACTCTTAATCAAAATTAATAAACTATTGGTCTAATCACAAAATATGGTAAGCATATAAATTACAGATTAATTACCTATAAAGTAGTATATAACGACCGCATAACATTAACAATGCTACAATCAGATTCATTCATATATTAAATTTAAATTTCCACCCACACATACTATAGTAACACACGCTTTCCAACCACACAATTCAAACTATTATATGTAAAATAAGATTCATTATAAGGGTGAACAGTATCAATCATAGATTAATTCATCTCATGCATTTCAATACCTCAACCATAATCGACTACCATAAAATATAGTTTTATTCAAATATGCATGTACAATGAATATAAATTCATAGTCATCGTAACTCAAAATAAAGCACACATTCAAAATAATATGGTACTATCACCGCATTAACCCATCAACGAATAGTACGTGTACGTTAATCTCTATGCTGACTACACATCCTCTGTAGTATGCATATCCGCAAAACGTTCGATGAACTTCCTCGTAGTCTAATCATCAAGATAACTGGTGTACCATCTCATATCTATACCACCAAAATATCGTGTGCTCCTACTTATGGTCACATCCTCAAAACAATATGGTCTTCCACTCATATCGAAGTTTCATTAACTCTTGTATTATTTATGTACATTGGATATATGGTCCTATGCTAAACACTAATGGAAAAGTCCCAGTTTCTAATTCTCGAACCCAAGCCACTCAGATGCTTGGCAGCTAAACTGCACATCCTAACAGCCCAGGGTACACAGATCATGTCCTAGATCCGTGGTATGCGTTCTAATATGTAGTGAGTTTCCTTACATACCCCTACTTTACGAGCACACTTCGAAACACTCCGAATTCAATAATCACTTTACACATGTCTTCGAGCCCTTCTTTGCTTCATTTGTTTCAATTTCCATCCATAGTAGTATCCTTCCTCATTCTATTTTCCATAGTAAAGCACATCCAAGCTCCACTTCACAAGTTTGCATCCTAGACCTTGTTCTCATTCCATTTTCCATACTAAAGCACATTCTAGCTTCACTCTGAAGCTCGCATCCTAGAACTTGTCATCATGGATCATCATCACGACTCCATCATCATCGAATTATAGAGTCATCTCGTTCCAATCCTTTACAGTGATTCTTCATCTAGTGATTGGGATAATCCGTCCAAATACCAAAGAGGGACATACTAGCGAGGAGAGTTCCAACTATCTAAACATTTATGAATACATTTTTATTTTTAAATCAAAATTTCCATCTCTCTTTTAAAATAAAAATCTTTTTCTTTCCAAAAATAAATCACAATTTATAAAATTGTTTCTCAAAATATTTTTCATCAATTTAAACCAAATCAGAATAGGTTTTGAGAAATCTTCGTTTTATTTAAGAAGCCAAACCGTTCTTTAAAATAGTAACTCTTTATTTTAAAAATATTTATGGAAGCCAAAGCTATATTTTGAAATACATCTTTTAAAATCCTATATGTTGAACCCCTTCCCTCCCCCTGCCTATCCTTTATTCCTCGGTGGTATCCATCAAGCCTTTAGGCACCAAAATCCTCTAGTCACTGCTATTTATCTTTACGTAACATCTTCACATCTCTTAGTCAATATGAATATCTAGTCTTTCTCAGTTAGTAAACTATGCCATTCCACTATGACTAAATCAAATATGCCGCTTAACATCTTACTAGTTTCCCCAATGTAAACCCTACTAAAAGTAAACATGGAAAACTACTCCATCATAAAATTATCTTACATAGTAGACAAACAAACAAACAAAAAGCAAGCAAACAAACAAATTATAATAAATGGCCAATCAACAACAACCAATACAAGCAAAATGGATTAATCCAAACAAGCATGGCATGAATTCATAGGTGTATATCGAACAATCAAATAATTGAAATCAATCATAGTAAAACAAGCAATCAACAACATAACACAAACATAAGGAATCAATTGAAATGAGCACATTATAATTGGATAAGCACGCATGGGAGATAAGAAGCAAAATTTATTAATTGAAAGTGATTTAATAGACAACAATGCGATATAAACGATTCAACCAAAACAAATCAATACAATAAAAAGGTCAGTATCCCAAACATCAAAATGGGTAGACCTTTCTTCACATGCCAAATCTCTCCTAGAAGGAAATAACTAGACGTCCCTATAGCTCATTAAGGGAAATCACACTTAATAATCATAAAGGTAATTTCATCATAATGAATGTCGGGCAAAATCAAAACTCGTCTTATCTCATCGTCTTACACCATATGTTATAAAGTCTAGTTTTATAGTTCTTAGTTAAAATTCACAAATAAAACATATTTTTTAATAAAAATTGTTATAATATATGTAAATATATAAGTGAATATGCTTTTATGGTTTTTTTTTTAGTCCCATATCATGGAATTGGTTAAGTCCTTTGCTCTGAAACCTTTATATAAAGGAGGCTATGTAATGTAAATACATATCTATTCTCAGAAGTGAATAATATATCTTTTGTCTCTCTTTAATGGCTTCTATTTTACTTTATTTTATAACACGTTATCAGCACGATCTCCATAAAAGTTTTTTTTTCAGATCTACAATTGTGATAATTTATGAAATCAAATCTATTCTTCTCCAGATCTAATTATAGATCTCAAAACGGTAAGTTATTTTTCTAATATGATTGATCTAATCTTCCAATTTTTTTTATATATCTCATTCCATTCTAGATCTACTTCTTCAGATCTAAATCTATTGTCTTATATTTTAGACTTTATTATACTAGTCTTATAATTTTATATCTTATATAGATCTAAACTTTGAGATCTAATTCTTATTTTGTTGGTTATTATATTTCAGATCTAATTTATTTGTTGTTGCTATTTTTCTGATAATATTAAATTGTAGATCTCAATATCATACTTATTTTTATGCTTTTGAGTTCATTTATTTTGGAATGCAAGTTTGAACTTGACAAAATTTTAATATTGCTGATTAAAGCAATTTTTTTGAATTTGATTGTATTTAGTTTGGACATGAATTTGAGAAATCAAACATGGTTGGTAAATGGGGTTTTCATTTTGAAAACCTTTTGATTTGATTTAGATTTGAATGAAGACTTTGGAAATTATTTTGATATATGATTTACATTTCCAGAAGAAATATTTTATTGTTTCTAAGAGAAACAAATATAAATATAATACGTATCTAGAAGATCGTATTAAGTGAATGGAAACATTAGTAAAAGCTTACATGATAAGCTTAATATCTTCCAATGTTTCCTTAAAAAAAAAGGAAAAGGAAATAATAACTGAGAACCTGCAGTTGTCATAAATTAGTAAATTACAAGTTTCCTCAAAATAAAGAACCAGAAGTTCTAACTAAAAAAAAGGATTATATATCAAAACTCAAATATATAAATTTGAGATGTGAAGCTTTGACTTATTAGAAAATCTAATTCAGATTATGGTAATTTTCAATTGCAATCAAACCTGAAGTTCGATAATGAAAATCAAGTTGTACCATTTAGGATCTAAAGTACTAAACAAAGAATTTTTTTAAAGTAAAATTGGAACCTGAAGTTCTAAAAATATTTTCCAATGGTATTAACTACTAAATCAAATAAATGTATAGAAACTTGTTCACTCCAGAAGTAGTGATAATAATATATTAAAAAAAGGTCTCTAGAAGAGATTTGTTGATATATTTGGTGTCTTTACTAAACCAAATAAATACGTAGAAATATATATACTCTCATACTCTCTTTCTTTTTAATTAAAAATAAGCTATTCTAATAGAAAGTTTATTTCTTAATTTTTTTTCCTTCTTCCATGCATCCAATCGCTTTTCAAAAGGTAAAATATAATAGATCAAATATAATAGATATGAAATAATCTTAATTTCCTAAATTTCCAAAATAACTTGTGTTGATTTGAAGATTTACATGTTTGTTTTGATATATTTGGTAAAGAATTATGAAGTTAGTTTTCTTATGAAAATAATAATGATTTGGATCTGAGATTTATAGTTATTTATGATTATGAATGATATGGATAGATCTGAGTAATTTTGTTTATTTAGAAATTCTGATTAGGAAATAAAGTTTCGCTTTAAGATATTTATTTTAATTTTATTATTGAGTAATATTGAACCTATATTTGAGATGAAATTGTGTTACTTTGAGTACTGTTTGTTCAATTAGTTCATATATTTATAATGAAATTATTTTGCTATAACAGTAGTTATATCCTAAACCATATAAAGGTTAATTGTAGTTATTTTTATCACAACTGAATTAATTGCAAGTGTTATGGTAATAAATTAAATCAGTTATTGTCATAAATGCATTAAATGCATTGATTATTGTAAATTAAATGACGTTGTATGTTTGTGTTTGGGATAAGAATAGACGTATGATTTACTATTTGATGTATTTATTTTGACAAGTAATGTCTGTTGTAATGGAAAAAATAGGTTTAACAACAACTTGAAGTTGTGCAAAGGAATTATTTTAATAGAAGTTGTATAACTCAAAGTCCAAGGCCTGAAGTCTGGAATTATGAAAAGATTTTCTGACAAACTTTACAAGCTCGAATTCTTGTCAGTGTTTTTTTTTTAATTTGTCAAAATGTACAAGCTTCTAAAAAAAAAGAAGGGCGGTTTACACAAAATTTAAGAACCCGAAGTTCGTAATAAATTAGTGAACTTGAAGTTCATGAATTAGAAGCCCGAAACTCTATTGAAATTGTGTAAAATGATAAGGTTGTACTTCTTGAAGAAGTTAAAGGAAAATAATATATTATCATATGAGATAATAATGTTGCATTCAAGAGATTACAAAAATCTCCAAATGAGTTATACCTTACCTTATATCTTCATATTTATATTATATTAACCAAATACCCTGAAGATATTATGTTATATGATATATCAAACATCATTGGATGTGTGTGTATTAATCTCTTGAAAAGATGTTTTAGAGATTTATTTATATTTATATTGCAAAATTTAACATCCCAAAAGAGATGTTATAGAAAATTTATTTTTTTTACATTGCAATTCCTTAAAAGGAAATACTATATTCCCCGAAGGAATAATGATACAAATATTTTTGAGTAATAACAATAATTTATCGAGAAAAAAAATGATATTGTATACCAATGTTACACTGCAGAAGTAGTGGTTTTATCTTTCGCATCTTACTTTCATTTGATGCATCTAATTTTGTTATTGTATTTAAAGTCTGATATGTCATTTCAAAGATAGTTACAACAACAAAAAAATTCCAGTAGGGATGTTTTATGTTATTGTAAAGGTAGTAATTATGTAATTTCTACAAATAGAAACATTGTACATTGATATGACATTCCAATAGTACATATATATCTCTAGAAGAGATAAATTCACTCCAGAAGTAGTGATAATAAAATATCCCTAAAAGGGACTAATAAATTAGGAAATGATAACATATCTCTAGAAGAGATTTGCTTATATGTTTGGTAATTTTATTAAATCAAATAAATGCATAGGAATTTGATTATAAAGGATCCTAATTTAGCTTAGATTAGATCCTAAAAGTTTGAGAGCTATACATACGGTCCTAAGGAAATCTATATCTGTAACATTCCAAGTATCTAGAAGATACTATTATTATTTTTGCTGTAATTTTTTTTACAGAACTCTTAATAGAGATGTGTAGAAATGTTATATGCAATTAAAAAATTACTCCTTGATAAGTAATCATAATTAGTGTTCAAAACTGATATTTGAGATATAATTGAGGAATAAAACTTAACAACTTGAAGTTGTGTATATTTTGTTCGAACTAGAAGTTCGATATGGTTTCAAACCAAATGTTTTGAACATTATCATGCGGTTTTGACAGGTTTGCATTGACATTGATTTATAAATAGAAATTAATATTTTTGATCCTTGTAACAGTTTGTTCTAAAAATCACTAATTCAAATGAGAAAGAATATGAAAATTTTATAATATATATGTGATACGTGGACGCACGTATACATCCATATATGTAAATATTTAGCCAACAACCTGAAGTTTGTTATAAGCTATTATTTAGTGATTATGCATAGATATTATTTAGTGATTTAAAATTCAATCAACATAAATGTTGAATGACCTGAAGTCATGTATGTATTCAAATGATCTACACAATAAGTAAATTCCTCCAATAGCTTAGATCAATGAATGAGAACAAACTCTAATAATCAATATCAATTTAATGCATATTATCAACGAATAAAAGAATTATCCTCCTATTATTAATATGTATGATGTATTTGCTAGTAGCAATATCATAATGGATCAAAATAAGAATCCAAAGATGATAATTATTCAATGTGTCAACATTGAGGGGGAGGATAAAGGGATACAAGTTCATTTTGATCATCAGTGTTAAATATTTATTAAAATATACAATGATGCAAAATATTATCAATATTATCACTAATAGACTTTATCCAATATAGATTTGAATCCCTGAAGGATCAAAGTTTGTAAACCACATCTGAAATATGGTTCAAAAGTCACTTCAAAATATTTTTGGAGTATGTAATAAAGATGCAAATAAAGGAGGTGAGTGTTCTTGAAGAAATACTTAAGGATGCTCTGAAAGAGATCCATGACATGATTCTCAAATAATCCTAGAAATGGGTTAGGTACCTAAAACATAATTGAAGATATCTCAATAAATCATGTCTAGAACTGACAAGAAATAATCATCGATGATAAATTTATAAATAATAAAGCGCTTATGTTTATAAATGGATTAAAGATCCTGGATTAAGGGAAAACATGACTGGCCATCATGAATCCTTTACCAATAGAGTAATATGGACATGTAGTCCGCAAAGTAGCGAAAGTACTTGAAATGTTTAATATACCCCGAAGGTATAAATATGGTTTAAATCATATTAAATGATGAAAATATACAAATTCCTGAAGAATATAAATAACTTTTATGGTTATAAAGAATGCAAAGAACAAGAAGCATAGATTACAACCTACTTTTGAGTATTGTTGTAATGAAAATCTTGATATAATTCATGATGAGTAGATTACTTCCTATTTTTAAGTATTGTTATAATAAAACTCTTAATATCCATTGAAGTGGTAGTTGCGATATGCAAATACTTATTAAAGTATACAAATTCCTGAAGAATATATATAATTTTTGTAGTTATAAAGAATGCAAAAGACATGAAGTGTAGATTACAACCTTCTTCTAAGTATTGTTGTAATGAAAATCTTGATATAACTCAAGATGAGTAGATTACTTCCTACTTTTTAGTAATGTTGTAATGAAATTTTTAATATTCATGAAAGATGTATAGTTGCAATGCGCAAAACTAATTTGAAGCATAAAAATGAAAACACATGAAGTGTTTTTCATAAAAGTAGCATAAAATTGCATAAAATGCAAATTATATTTGAAAGAAACAACCTTAAAAAAAATTGATTGTATTGAACGAAACTATTAATAAATTTTATTATTAATGAGACACATATTTATAGATCCAGAAGTATCTATAACAATTTGAGTTATCGAAAGACGAATACAAATTCAGAGGAAACTTTAAATCAGGGGGAGCATATATAAGCATTTTATAATGCACTCTTTTTCCTTAACTAAGATTTTTCCCACTGGATTTTTATTAGTAAGGTTTTAATGAGGTATTATCTTGATCTAGAGGTATCAACTCCCTAGTAATATTTGAAATAAGCTATAATGTACTCTTTTTCCTTATTTAAGATTTTTCCCACTGGGTTTTTCTTATTAAGGTTTTAATGAGATATTATCTTGATCTAGAAGAATCAAACGTCTTTTCAAGAAATAACATCTTAAATATGTTATGTAAGTTAAATTATATTTTTATCCTTGACTAAGGTTTTTCCCATCGGGTTTTCCTTTGTAAGGTTTTTACTGACGTATTAAATTGATCTAGAAGTATCAAACTCTGTCAGATGCAGTAAATTATTGAAATATGACATACTATATTGTACTCTTTTTCCTTCACTAAGATTTTTCCCATAGGGTTTTACTTATTAAGGTTTTAATGAGGCATTAGTTTGATCCAGAAGTATCAAGCTTTATTTAAAAAAATAAGAAAATAAAATATGTCATTGTACTCTTTTTCCTTCACTAAGATTTTTCCCATTGGGTTTTTCTTAGTAAGATTTTAATGAGGCATTATTTTGATCCTGAAGTATCAAACTCTTATAACGGATATTATTTTTAGTATGATATTTATGATTTCACAAGTTGCACTCTTTTCCTCGTTCAAGATTTTTTCCCACTGGGTTTTTCTAATAGAGGTTTTTAATGAGGTAACAGACAATATCTATATCGACTGAATCGATAAATGCAAGCAAGATAATAATGAGGGGGAGCAATCATCATGCACGTTTTGAAACGGAAATTTCAAATTATCCGAGCATTCAACATTTTGAAGACGCATATTCAAGGGGGAGTGTTATAATATATGTAAATATATAAGTGAATATGCTTTTATGGTTTTTTGTTTAGTCCCACATCGTGGAATTGGTTAAGTCCTTTGCTCTGAAACCTTTATATAACAGAGGCTATGTAATGTAAATACATATCTATTCTCAGAAGTGAATAATATATCTTTTGTCTCTCTCCAATGGCTTCTATTTTTCTTTATTCTATAACAAAAATACCTTTTTAACAAACATCTTCAAAGTTTGTTATTCAATTATGTATTTTACTTTTCAACCATTTACTTCCGACCTAAGTCATTCTCGTTTTAGTAAAATAATTTCTTAAGTATTTAAAACTAGATATTTTACAATACATCATTTCTTAACAATATATTCTCAATTAAATAATTTTCAGATTAGGTCTTTTTCATCCAAAACACTTTACCCAAAAATGTTCGCTTTTCAAAACATCATTTATCACAGAGTAACCTTAAAATGAAAATCCCTCTAACCAAAACCAATTTCCAAATAAAAGTTTTCTAAAATCGATATACTCTTTAGATAAAACTTTTCTCTCAAATGAGTACTTTATCAAATTCTTTACCTAAAAAAGATGCTTTTCAAATAAAAATACTATGATCAAACTATTTTCCAATATTTTTGTCTATCAATAAAATAATTCCTCAGATAAAAATATTTCCACCATATATTTTCAAATACTTCTTTTGAGAAAGTAGTTCTTTCAAAATGAAATCTTTTTTTATGGAAATAAAATTTATGTAAAGTACCTTCAAAATAAATCTTCTTTAAATCATATAAGATTCACTGTAAATAATGTTTCAACAAAATATTCTTTTCTTCAAAATAAGGGTTCTCACTAGATATTCCCCAACAAGGTACTTTTAACAAAAGACATTTTAAATCTTGATGCGGTTACAAAATACCTTTCAACACATCTTTTTAAAGGATGTTCCCAAATAAAAAACAAATTTAGCGAAGATGTTCTTATAAAAACATTTCTATCATAATAATATATTTTGAACTAAACATTCTTCATAACAATTTTCACAATTAAAACATTTATCAACAATATGTTTCCTTAAATAATTTTTTAATCAAAACAACCAAAGTTTTTAATGTAAAAAATGTTTTCCAATGACTGAATTCAACTTTCAATGCCAAATCAGAACATTTTTTTTTATTAAAAATACTTTCAAATAAAATATTTTTACAGTATTCACTTTTCCTTACAATAATATCTTCATAAGAATATTTTATTTTCCAAACTAAATACTTTATTTTCACCAAAAATTTCAACAAAATACGTTTATACCAAAATAAGCATTTTCCTTTTTAATAAAGTATTTTAAAATCAAAAATACATTTTACATATGTTTTCCAAAAAAATATTATTCACTTGAAAGTAAAAATAATTCTATCTTACTAAAGTCAGACTTCAATTATAGTATAACATTGTGCGTGTATGTCACTTGGGTTATAAGCATACACTTATAAGTGTTCATCCTACCTCACTTCTATTTTACTTATCTTCCTCACAAGGGTCCTCATAAATAAACATCATTTGAGGTTGAGGTAATGACGGTTAAACAAACAACCGATACACATAAAGCATACAATGTGCAATCAAAACACTCTCTTATTTTATATTATAACCTACCCTAAGGTGTAAATCATTTTAACTTAATGGTCAAACCTACCCAAGGCTAAGCGAATAGCAAAACTTAGCTCTGTACCAAGTGTGACAACCCACTATTTTTAACATATACAGATAGTTATAAACGCCAATAAAATAAGCTTACAACTAGCTTTAAACGTTAAAGATAGTGGACCATAGGTATATAAAATTAAAAACAGTATACAACAGTGAAGATGAAAAAGAAGAACCTCACAGCAGAATAAAATAAATAATGTACCTATCACTATAGAACATATAATGTATATTAAATAAATGAATCATCTCAATCATTCCATACATGCATTAAGAATTTAGAAAGCAATACAATATCGATACATAAGAAATAATCTTACGTAAACAACCTGTGGATGCAACATATAACCTAAGCTTCTTTTTTCCTTTTCCTTTTTCTTTCTTTCACCTGCCAAATTCACAATCTATAAAAACAAGGTTTCAGTTATGTTTGGACTGCGCCTAACCCTATACACCCTAGCCGAACCTAAGGGATCTGATGGATATTGCATAAGAAAAGACTGCCTACGTACCCCTTTTGGAGATCACGCCCATGTACTTCTGTTTCCCGCTGTTCTCCTGTATCCAAATACTTGTTAATACATTGCAACCATATCATGCACGTTGTAACGATCGAGGTTTTTGACCCTCGAAAAATCAACACTAATATATCCTCGGTATTCACATGTCATAAACCCAAGTGCTGGAAAGCCCGATTGTTAGGGAAAAAGAAAATAAGGATAGAACAGAATCTCATAAGAATGGAATAACATATATTATTTCAATATATAATCTTTACAAAGGAAAATCTTGAATACAATATCAGATTTTAATCCTGGATTTAGCCTGGACAATTATAAACCCTCTGTCCTTACAGTTGATGAAAAATAAAAACAAATGCAATAGATGCAGCGGATAATAGAATACGTCCATACGTAGTGAAGATCTCCAGCTCTCCTTTGGAAACTCCAAGCATCTTCAATTAAACCTGAAACTAGTTGGATCTGACCCGAATATAAAAAATACACGGATCAGGCTTGATAAACCAGCATGAGATACTCGAAATTTTAAATGTAAAGATTGTGCCGATGTCAATCAAATAGTTTGAAAATAAGGATATCTCATTAGGCCACGCCCACACATAAACACAGATGAGTTTTTATCGTAAGATAACCAAAATATTTTATACTGAAAATACTTTGTAGTTAATTACATGGGTTTTGAAAAGTAAATACACGTAAAACAAGTATCAATACCCGAACTAAGTCTATGGTAATTGGTAATATATCCGAATTAGGTCAAACGGAATACACCTAGAAGGAATATATGATACCATAGGGGTAGCTGAAATGATTGCAAAGCATTATAGCTATTTTGGGACTACAATCAGAATCGTAAAGCTCGTATTGGGATTGGATTTCCATCATGACAAGGAACTAGTGGCCTGATGCGGTATTTTGGTTGTAATGAACATATATCCAATGACTACACATCCAAGGACTTAAACGCCACTATAATGCTGTCAATAACTGATGGGAATCAATATTAATGGCTACTCATCCAAGGACTCATATGCCACTTATTCTACTCATGGAAGGCTGTAGCCTTTTCCACATTTCATATGATAGCCCGTAATTATGTCTTGCTGACCACATAGCATCCTGTATCATTACCGGGTTGTGCGGCTAGAAAGGCTACGCTCATCTTTTCATAAAGCCATATTTTATTTTTTTATAAAGCCACACTTTATTCTTCTACAAAGCACATTCCACTTAGAATGCTACATTGTCATTCCTTCGATTTCTATTGAATTTCACGAACATACAACCTCTAAGCTCATACGTCTCATAGAAGGGTATTAAGCTAAGAGAAGTTGTCTTCTCTGCCACAAAACAGATGATGTTTGTAAAAGTCAACGTGATGATCTCAAAAATGCAATGTCCGACATTCGTCCATACAAGTTCTTTTTAGGACTGAACGAAACCGAAGGCACTCCTCCTACCACATCCATTTGAGAATCACCCCTAGGATTAGTAGCAAGTAGTCCTTGTAATACGAAGATTTCAACACATGACAGGACCGCTGTTATAATAAATATATCTATATTAGAAGCGACCTAGAGAATGTCAATAAACATTCCTTCTGTATGGAGATCTTCGTTCTTCAATAATCATCATCTTCAACATGTCTTCATCATCAAGATGTCTTCATTTCTGAACATATACATTGATTCAAAGTGGTTTTCAGATAGGAGTTACCCAAATCCGACCCCGATTCCTTCACACTAATCATCTATTAAAAAGATGTTAAGTTCACATATGATTATCAATCATCAATCAATTTAATTCATCTTTTTTCTTCATTCATAAATATCTTACAGAGACATATTATTTTAAATTATTCCATTTATCTTCTTAACAGTATGTGGAATCATTAAGCCTAATTTATCAAATCCTTTTGGTTAATTAGAACCCCTTTTTAAACCTTGAAGTAATTATAAATCGTTTCACTTTTTTACTTAGGAAAAACATTTTCAAATTATTTATTTAAACCTCATATTGGAAAATATTATTTTAGAGCATCCGGGCTTTCCCTTCGATGTGTTTCGTCCCTCGCCTAAGTTTCCTTGGATCTCACAGACGAAACAAGTGTACTAGCATACTCCTTTCATTTTTAGAAATGGTTTACAAAACTTCCAAATCATTGTTTATAAAACTTAATTATTATTTTAGAAATCATTTATAAAAGATATGAAAAAGAATGATTAAGTTTAAAAGTATATTTCACAAGTTATAAAACTCCTGCGAAAAGTGCTGCTAAAAAGTGATGCAAATAGTGTATTAAAGCTTCTTTGATCAAAACAACATTTTTACTTCATGTATGTTCATTTTCCAACTCAAACCACTTTAAGAGACTTTAAATGATTTATTCGATATTTTGAAAAACTTTAAAAAATATTTAGAACATTTACTACTTTGGCCACCGAACTGCCAAAGCGCGATTTTATCGAAAACTTATTTTGCTCATATTTTATTATCTAGACATATTGATTTTCTTTCTTCATTTAAAAACTATGGATACAATAGTATAGAAAATTCTTATCTCGATGAATTCCGAGTTATATTCCACTTCGTATACTTATTTGAATTCTTCGGCGTCAAATCACGAACTACCGTTACGCAACAGCCTAGTTTTGACTTGTTTTTCAATTTCTTTTCAGACTTCATGGAAATACTTTTAAATATTTCTAAACCATGTTAAACTCATTTAAATAATATTTTCATATTTCAAACTCATATTTCATTTCATTCCATATTATATTATTACAATATTCATTTTAAACCTTTTTAGATATTTAAAAATCATTAAGAGGCTAAATAATTTCCGTACACATATTTATACAGATTTAATTCTCATTAAATTAAATATGGTTAATAACTTACCATTTCTCTTATTATTTATCAAACCAAGTTATCATCCATTTTAACATCCATATATTCAAACAAGTAATTAACCAAGTAATCACACATTTAATCATGCAATATATTTTAAACTTTCAAATCATTATACTTAAAATTATATAGAGGTTAATTAGTAAAGTGTTGGTACTCACCATTAACCAAATCGATACTTCCTACCAACATTCATCTAATCCAACACTTCACTATCATTTTCAACTTCAACCAAACATCACTAAAACCATCCTTTCTTCCTCTTAAACTACATGCCTTGCTCCATCTCCTTCTTCCACAAACATGACCATCTTCCTTCTTGCCCGATCTCATCCATTTGCACCATCCACCTCCCCCTAAGTTCTGCCTCCACATGTTTCACCCCTTCCTCCATCATTTCTTTACTTTTTATATACTAAACCATGTTTTAATGACGATATAAGAATTTTGGCAAATTTGGTGGAGTTTGGAGTTGGTTTGATATGATTTTAAGAAAGTTAATAAAGAAGAAGAAGAGAAGAAGAGGCCCTTAAAATAGCTTAAAGAAAGAAGAAGAAAAGAATGTGTGTGATAAAATGATAGGAAAACTTGTATATTTATACAAAAAGAAAGAAGTGGTAACTTACCAAATTAACGCTTTACCAAATTACCAAAATACCCTTCCTTAATTTTAAAGTAAACTTACTTTTTTTCAATACTTCCCATCTTCTATCACTTCATTACTTTATGTCATTTTCACTTAATACTTAAGGAATGTATTTGGATAAAAAAGTGGATTAAAGTGAAGATTTTCCTTGGTTTTGGTGAGATTTGATTTGATGTTTGCTTTTTGACTTTTCTAATCATCTTACTTACTTTTACAAATAACATTCTAGAATTTTCTAATGATACTTAGTAAAAGTAAACTTGATTAGTTATAAAATTTATATATATGTGTTAAAACATGTTAACAAAGGTGCAACAACGTTGCGACAACTTATATTGAACAAAATGTTGATTTTCGACAAAACGTTTTACGATCACATTTTGACGTTTTTGTTAAACTATTTATTTATGTAAATAAAACTTGAAAATTGATTTGTCATTATTCTTAAATAATTAAAAGAAGTGTATTTGACTTATAAAACCTATTTAATAATATTAAAATTCAATTGTTAAAATACGATGTTGATTTGTCAACGTGTGACGAAATTTATCAATCATTATAAAAAAAGTATTTATATATTTATAAGACTTTTATCAATAAATTATTTTATAACAATTTGAAAAAGAATTTGTCATAAAAAACAATTCTTATCCGATCTTATCCGCACTAGGTTGCACATGGTTTTTTGGGTATTTCTAACGTCTCATTACCAGGCGGTGGTCTTGCCAGAGGTTGATATTGAGGTGTTATGGACGGTGGCCTTGTCGGAGCTCATTCTAGATGTACCCAAGTCATTTTTTATTATTTTATGTATTATGATTAATTGCCTACCAGACATGTTGGCAGCACCTTGTTTTCAGTGATATACATATATATATACATGTGTGCTCTCCTCTACTTTTGAGGATCACACATTTATCTCAATTTTTTTTAAACGAATTATTTTAAAAAAAACAAAAATTGAACGTATATCCAATTTTATCAAAAATGGGCTTTTGTCACTTTTCGACAAAAGTCCAAACATCTTGATTTTGAAATCATTTTCTAAAAATAAGTTTATCATTCTTTCTTATTACATAAAACATGATTATTTAAGTTTGAAAATTCTATATTTGAATATTTAAATTTAATTAATTATTCCATTTAAAAGTGATAAAATTTAAGGGACGTCACATGTTTCCTTCCTTAAAAGAATTTCATCCCCGAAATTTAAACCAAAACCCAAAACTGATAATACTTACTCAAAATAATCTTTAAACTCAATTTGGTATGATATGCACAAATCATCCATATGTGATATCTGATGCGATCTTTTATCTGAATACACAATTTTACTTCTAAACTAGTTTGATCATCTAATCCTCTAATGTGGACTCCGATCAGGCTCTTTGATCAGAAACCTTCATTTCCCTTACATATCTCTCAACTATGATAGAAAAATAAGTACCCAATAATAAAACATCATCAATGTTTGTCGTCAAGAATCGAGTGATAAATCCATTTTCGGACCAGTGATGATACCTTAAAGTTTTGTACTCAAACCTTAGATCAAAATCGTGTGATAAATTGATCTACGTACCTCATATGTACTTATCGACATTCAAAAATCTTTGTGAAAACTTTTCATAGAACTCTTATCTTTTAAAAATGCTTCTTTATATATATCGCTCCAAATATCTGTTTCCAAATATTTTTCTTGAAGGAAAACATTTCATCCCAAAGGAATCATTTCGATTTTTAAAATAATTTACCTTTTATTTTCCAAAATTACAATCAACCACTCTCATTATAATATATACCCTTTTAACCAACCTTGATATTAACTTATCGAATAATAATTCAAATATATTCTTTTAACCTTAAGGAAAATTATATAGATCGAGTAACTCCAAAATAATACCAAGGAACTGAGTACTACCAATAGTATTCTATATCCCCTAACAAGAAGGGTAATATTTAAGAGAAGTGTTACCCATCCAAACATATGTCTTGCCCATTTTTAATTATTTTCGAGCCACTCAAGCTAATTACTATTTGAGACTTTCTTACTTTTCAAATTTCTTATTTGTAATTTCTCTTCAAAAAATCCATTAGTTTATTTTGTTTATAAAACCCGTTTTATAAATCTCTTTCATAAAATCATCTTACTTCCTTTTAAAATTTCATAATTCTTTTCCAAAATACCTAAAATTTAGTTTCTTAGAATTTATATAACATATTTTTCGTACCCATGTTTTTCAAAATCATTTTATTTGTGTAAATACACTTTTATACTACATGCTTATTCATTGTCTTATATAAATTCATTAACCTTAACCCCATATTATTTTCAAATATCTTATAGTCAAATCATGAAACTTAATTCACAAGATGTTCGTTCAATCAACAAATGGTAATAACTAAATATTATCATTCCCTAACACACATAGATATCTATAGCTTTCAAAAGATTTTGCTTTATACTTAAAACATAATCCTTTTAAATTTTCAAAAGACTAGGATAGGAGTTCTTAAATTTCTTTTTTTATTAAACATATATTTTTATACTTGAAACAAAATATATCAACCATAAAATATTTTTCTTTCTTTTTTTCCTTTTCTTTACTTGTATCCTTTTCCTTTATTTTCCTATCCTTACACAGAACTGCATAATGCCTTTTTTTACCACATCTGTAACAGAAGATGCTGGCATAAGGTCCTAGTTTTCAATTTCTCTTCTACCTTTTTGTGCACATAATTTTCATGCTTGCTTTGGATTAGCCTATAACTCATCACCTGATATAAAATAAGACATCTTGACCTAAATAATATACTAAGTCATTATCAGAAGTTCCATACCATTTATTTCTTGACTTATAATCCTTTTATCCACATAACTTGATTTAACTTTTTCGGCTTTGAACTTGCCTAGATTATACAATGATAAGAAGAATAATTTACCAAGTGTTCGATACCATTCACCCAAGCCAACATACGATCGACACTTAGAAGCTTATTTCCACCGTTACCAAAAAAATCAAGACTTTATTCTAGGAACTTTCCAAAGGGATAACATCTTATAAATTTTCCATATCACACGAATATTTATACTTTTGTATATATAAAATGTACTCCTTTTAAAACAGTGTGTTGATTCCCTATGTTTAAGTATTTAGGAATCCCTATCAATTACATGGAGCTCTTCATGCACCGACCAGAATTCATAAACCACTCAACAGATTAATTACCACAAAACATTTTTATATGAAATAACAAATACGCGCTCATATATAGTACTCTCAAACTCATTCTAGGGTACTGCTAACCTTATCTTTAATGAGTTACTCAATCTAGGGTATTATCAACCCAAGCTATAATGAGTTTTACCCCACCATAGCCTTGATGTTCGCAGAACCTAAGCTCTGATTCCAAATGTAATGACCATAGGCTTTTCAACCATCTGATAGTGACGACTGGTAGGCTTTTCACACCACTATGACATACATTGGTACCTCGAATCTGATTTTACAGCCATCCTCATGACTAACAACCAACCCTTTATTACTGGGGACATGCAAGAGTAAGAGTCTCTTGCTCGCCCCCAAACAGAAAGCAAGAACCCCCTATTATGCTATACACTCCAACACGAGGAGCACACCACAACATGAGGGGTAAGTGCCATACCAGATCCGACCCCAGTACTTTTGTACCAATCATTGATTAAAAAGATGTTAAATTCTTATGTGGTTATCAATCATCAATCAATTTAATTCATCTTTTTATTCATTCATAAATATCTTAGAGAGACATATTATTTTAAATTATTTCTTTTATATTCTTAACAATACATGGAAACCTTAAGCCTTATTTATCAAATCCTTTTGGTTAATCCAAATCCCCTTTTAAATCTTTAAATAATTTAAATCGTTTAACTTTTATCGAGGAAAAACATTTCCAATTATTTATTTAAATATCATATTAAAAAATATTATTTTAGAGAATCCGGGATTTTCCTTCGATATGTTTCGTCCCTCGCCCAAGTCTCCTTGGATCTCACAGACGAACAAGCACTACACCAGAAAAGACTTTTGGTAGCGTTGAAAAAACGCTACCATAACTTATGGTAGCGTTTCAATGAACGCTGCTATACGACATGCAACTAAAAGTCTAAAACTTTTTGTTGCGTTGTAGTAAACGCTACCAAAAGTCACTTTTAAATGCAACTATAGGTATTTTCTGTAGGATTTAAAAAACGCTACCAAAAGTCACTTTTAAATGCAGCTATAGGTTTTTTCTGTAGGGTTAAAATAACGCTACCATAAGTCTTCATTTTTTGGTTGCATTTTTTTGTTTATATGCTTTTTTTTTATTTTCGGTAGCGTTTTTAAAATGCAACTATATATTTTTTATATTAGTTTACATTTGTTTCTGTAGCATTTCTGAAATGCTACTAAAAGTTATTGGTTGTTTGGTAGCATATTTTAAATGCTACTATTTACGGTTGATGGTTTATACCATTTCCAGCAATCGCTTATATACTATTCATATTAAAACGAACGTTCAATCGCATAATTTTCATATATTCAAACAAACAATTAAATCACATAATTAGCGTATACAAACAATCAATCATATGATCATCATATTAAAATAATTGCAAAAACATGCTAATCTCACAATCAAATATAATATCCATAATCAATTCGATAGTAGTTTTTCAACAAAATAAGTCACATACTACAAGCATTCACAGACAAGTTTCCACAAATGGTACTAACAAAATACGACAACATATATAACAATTAAATTCATGTTCGTTGCTTGATTACCAATAGTTCTTTGTTATCGACAGTCTTCGCTTCGAAATAGCTAATTACCTACAAACGAGTTTAACAATCAACAATAGACTGTCAGCAAATATGAACCATAGACTGTCAGCAAATATGATACTTCCACTGTGACTTGCCTTATCCCTCTTTCTACATGTTCGCTAATTATATTGACATTATATCTTTTTAATTCACAGCATCTTAGCTTGCAAATTACCATAGACTTTCAGCAAATATGAACCGGGTTTCTCCCTATCCAAAATTTATTTTCATTGCCTACCATAGTTCATTTTTTCATAAATTTGAAAATATTTATTCCAATATTTGCAGAAAAAAGCAAGTGCTACAAATCACGAATCACAAAAACTAAATCATTAACTGAGGCAAATCTGATAAAACGAATCATAGAAAAGAGCAAGACCTTGTAGTAATAGGATGTAAGGCATAACTATAGCACTTTGCTTTACCTTTAATATTAAATAAAGGTTCATTGCATGGTAAATTTATAATGTAATATATGATCCAACATTTAATAAAAAATTAAATGTTGTGATACAGATATTTTTTTCAATATCCGAATAAACAGAACTAAAACTTAATGTTGAGATATGATGTACTGAAAAATAATACTTACCGGAACTTGATTCTCCAATGACATATGCTGCTGGCCAAGCTATCGTAGTACCAAAGGCATCTTCCATGTACGTACACTCAGATCACAAAGTTTACCCAAACTTTTACCGCATCTTTTCCCAGCGGAACACAATGAACCATCGTTGTTGGATCAGTTGAAGCGATAGTTCCTTCAGCCGCTACTTGTCCCGTTTCACCCACATCAATCAGCTTACATCTACTATTTGATACCAGATTTGCACCCTGTTGGATAAGCAAATAAATAAATAATCATCAAATATGTCGTAATCATTAAGTAAATAAGCAAAAGGATTAACCGTTTGAAAAAAGGATTAACATGTTATCATTGCAATCACATCTAACTAGTAATCAAATAATCATCAAATATTGTTTGATGATTCACTCCTGTTTACTATTAGTGGACATATCTTAGTTAAAACCATGTGTTGTCATATATTTGATGTCTTAACGTTCGCATCATGAAATATTCATTTTGATATTATCCAGGAGTACAATCTGAATAAAAGAACCAGTTCATAATCAAATCGAACATTTCAGATATAATCAAAAAACCACTCCACTACTACCAAGTGTTGCTCTGTACCACAACCAACCCACTCCCCATCTACAATTCATTGCCAGACCTACAAAACTTCAACAAACGTCCACCTTCAATCCACACAACTACACAACCATCTCCCAAACCAGACAACTGACACCATCACTTCCACAAACAACCAAAAATACATCAATAACAAACTCCTACAACAACATCAACTTCATAAGTTACACTGCAAAACAGCTGACATCCCATCGATCAACTTCATTTGCATACCCCCATTTGCAATTCATCATATCACTTATCACAATACCTCCTACCTTTAGAACTTGCAGACTGCATATACACTGTCAACTGCCTCAAACACCACTTCAAACTACTGTTGTGCCTTGCACACTTCTTTCTACCCCGTGCCTTACCTCCCTCTGACCATAATCCACTATCATAACAGTCACATGCAAATACAACCATTAGTAATCATTTACCTTCCTCCTCCTATCACTGATTGCACAAACCCGAACATCAATCTGCCTGCCATTTACTCAGTGCAAACTACCACTCGTCTGTTATACCACACAACCCTGCATAGTGCTTGAACTCATCCCACCAAGCAACCAAAGCCAGTAACCATTGCATATCCACTGACCACCAAAAACTGCTACGGCAGTTCACTAACTCATCACATACCCCTGACATCTACATCACTTCATCCAATAGTTCTCCACCACTTTAATTACTGCATTCAACAACAGCTTATACATTAACGCCTCCACCAAATTCTTCTTCTGAAACCACTATCAACCTTTGATTCATCATACTCTCTACCCTTCACCATCTTGCAGCCATACCACTACATACCACTCTACTACATACCTTCAACATATCATCAAAACTACATACCACAGCCTTGCCGACAATTCCACCAATAATGCTGAACCATTGCCACACAAAATAAAGAAAAAAAAACTCTCAGACCATGTCAACAGCCTCCTCCCCTCTGTGCATCTGTGCACATACAACAGCCATTATCACTAAACTTCTGCCTGAACTGCCTCTTGTACGATTAGCAAACAGCAGCACAGTACACTGCATCAAGACATTGCAGCAACCCCTGACCATATCACAACTTCACTGCCAGTTCACAAAATACAACTTTTACTCACACTTCCTACTATAAAACTTCCTCACCACTGTTACTTCAACACCCCACCTACAACCACTGCCATAATTACTATGCAGTATGATTTCTAAATTTTTGTGATTTTGTGTGACCTTTTTTTTCCTGCATACTCAATCTCCTTCCTTAAGACTACCCTTTACTTAGTTCCTTAGTTTCTCACTTCATAACAACCTCTACCTCCAAACTCATGAAAATTATTAAGGAATCTCAAATCTCACCAAACTCACAATTTACATAAGTAAAAGGAGTAGCAGGTAGGCCAAATTATTAAGGAAATTCGTATGTTGTGTACAATAGCAGCCATGTGCTGCTGCTATTGTATACAATAGCAGCAGCACATGGCTGCTCCATAGTGTAGAGGAAATGCCACCTTTACTGCATAGTGGAGTGTACGTTTAGAGTGGTTTCATGTCAGGCTAAAACAAACAAATAGTTACCTGAGGAGTTACTTTAGCCTTGCAAGGAGAAGTCGAAATGTTTGCTCTAGCCTTGCAAGAATAAGTCGAAACACTTGTTTTTTAGCTACAACTTTTGATTTCGGCCACGCTATTTTCCTACCGATGGCAACTTCAATGCATGACATATCAACAGTGGGTCGCCACAAAAAAGCATCTCCTTTTTTGGCATAGTCTACTGAAACCACAACGGCTAACGGACCAAGTGGAATACCATTCACGATCATTTTTGAATCACTGGAGCACAATCTTCCTTCGGCGACCAAAACTTCACCCTCGTTCCAATCATAAATCTAGCACTTGTTGTTTGTGCTACTAGCTTTACTCTAAAAAGAACAATATAGTTAATGTTAAAAAAGACGTAGAGAACTACAAATAGTTACCGTAAATTGTAAACTTTACCACAATGTCTTCCTCCATGTATCCTCGTAGCGCAACAACACAATTAGCAGGCCATGCTACTGTCTTATTCTCGGCTTCTCCTAATAGTGGCAAACTAGGTGAAGGCCTCCATAAATAAGCATCTGCTTTCTTTACATGATCTATAGCGATTTTCATAGCATTTGGTCCAATACGAATGCCGTCGACAACCTCATTTGGATCGGTGGACACAACTCTCCCTTCGGCAACAATTTCACCCATTCCATCCTAATTCAACAACTCACACATGTTGTCCTTGTTCTACAATTATTCAACCAAAAATTATCTTGGGATTAAAAACTAAACTCCAAATGATGTTATATAAATAGAGAATAATACAAGTGTTTCTACCATTTCAGATGTGCTCCCCGCTTTCGAACATTCTTTACCCTACCAAAGCAAAAATAGCAGTAGTAGTTAAATGTCAAAAATAGTTGAATTGGATGATGCTTGAATTTTTAACTTTAATTTTGGATATCTATGAATGATGTAGACTGACATTAATACAAGTGATGACAACAAGAACAAAACTCACTCATATAAAGGTAACTAATAAATCAACCAAAAATGAAAAGGTAACTTAGAGAAACAAGCCAGCAGAATTGGAAAGACTAAGTAATACACCCTAAAAAAGGTTCAGTGCGATAACAGTTTTACATATTTATTTCTGACTTTATGAATTTTTGTATAAATCTTGATTTCCTAGCAAAAGAAATTTCTTTACAGGATTACAACAATACCCAATACACACAGCGTAACGATGGTCGATGTCTTGATAGTTAGAACATAAACTAGACTATGGAAATGTATTAGTTAAAATTCAATAGACAATATTTCACCAATCTATGTAATCCTAATGCTTCAATCCTAATTGATTGAGGTTTAATACATATCTTTTCTTTTACAATTACAGTTAAATCATATAGAAAGACTATCATCTTCACTTGTTAGCATGTGAAATAAATGTAATTAGCATGAAGTTTACCTGCTTATTCATTAGCATGTGCACCATACTCTCCAATTCCGAAATTCTTTTTTGACAATTAGTTATTTGATTATCTCTAGAATGTGCCAAAGTTAACTTAGTTTCGGTGTATCCCCTTCCTAGTGCTCTTAATCGTCCTGGTTTATCTTGTCCCAATACTTGTGCAATTGCATCTTCTTTGACATTACTTATCGAGCTGGAATGTTTGTCATTTTTTTTAATCTCCTCCTACATAAATTAATATAAATGTAGGTTGTGCATGACGGTAAAAATTTCGGTGTTTAATTACTAACATAATCAAATATTCTTACAATAACAGTTGCAACTTCCATGTTCACCGGTTCACCATTTTTTTTAGTGTGAGATTTGATCCAAATATCAGCTCTAGATATGAATGATGAATCTTGACTCTATTTTTTCTACATTTAGAAAGACATTAAAAAAATCAATAGTTAATTAACTAGATAGGTAAATAATGTTACGGTTAATTAACTAACCACATCGTCGGTCAATCTAGCCATTCCTCTACGTCCAGTCGCATGCGGTAATTGTTTTTGCCTAATGGTTCTAAATTTCTCACTTCGTGCCTGAAAGAAAATAAATAACTACATGAGTAAAGTATTCATTTTAAATAAAACAACAAACCGTTTCCTCATCAATCGAAATGTGTACCAAAAAGTTAAAATGTAATGCTCGCAAGCATGCTTTAATAAATCTACCTGCATATGTTAGGATAAAAATTTAAAATGCGATTCTGTCATTCATGAGCAAGCAGTTTTAAGCAAATTGAACCAATTACTTTATAAGTGTTGCTTCAGTTAAAATGGTAACAAGCATTGATAAACTGCTTGTATACTATGAATTTCTTACTAAATTTCAAAATTTAGTCACTATTGCAATGTCTATATACACACAGCAATGTCAAATACTTCGTATACGTATAACAAGTATCCTTATAACTGGACCATGTCAAAAGATTTTTGTGCTGAAAATGTTTGACACTCATGTGCATATACCGTAAATATAATGGTAGTAACTGTTGATAAAGATATGTCAGACATTCACTACAGATTAAATATTCAGTGGAAAGCGCAAAATATGCCTTTGAACATACATTCACAGGGGAATGAAACAAAACTGAAAAGCAAGGGAGAAGTCAACAGCACACAACCCCCCTTCTGATGCTCCTTAAATACCTTCCCTTTTGTCTCCTGTCCAAACGAAGACAGTGAGCGAAAACAGGTACAAGAGGGTCCGTTCGACCAATAGTAGAAATAGCAGAAAAACATCAAGGGTCATCTATTACTACTGAATGATAGATAAATAAGAAATACAAACGTACGCTTTACAAATTACTGAACGTGTACAAAATAACATTTAACATAAATTTAAGTTTCTGAAAACGCAACTTTAATGTGTGTACAATGAGCTTGCACTAAAATTTTCCAAACCGTTGTATGATGCACACAAGTAAAACAGCTCATACTGGAAGAGTAATAGGACGTACATTGCAAATATACAAGATACTCAACCAAAATTTAGGGTTATTGGGTCAAAAGATATAATGATGCAACACAGCTAATATATTTGAACAGATCTACTATCAATCATATACACCGATTAGTTTGAGGCATAAGATTTTTGATTCAACAACTCAAAACTCTAAATGTACTAGGATTTTGTCTATTAATGTGTATCCTAAAAATTCAACTTTATCCGCTTATGCTTAGAAAAGAAAAAATATCTGAAAAGATACATATGACGGTATTGATATCCAAAAATTATCCTTATAACTGGACCATGTCAAAAGATTTTTGTGCTGAAAATGAAACTGAAATCTATAGAATGTACCAATCTCTTTCAATTTATTTAATTATTTCAAAATTTGGTAAGCCAAGTCAAAAATAGAATACATGTTAAATGTCACAAATACTGTTTGCAAAGCGGATGGAAGATGTACTTGAACATGCTTTTCAAGGAAAACTATTAAATAATGAAAGTTACCTTAAACTCCAAACTTGTTTTCGCTTTTACAAACTTTTTCCACTCTTTCACGTCTTTTACGTTGTACGGTTTCAAACCAAGTCTTTCCTCTTTGGTTGCTGCATTTAATATTTTTCGAACCAATTTGCTTTTTGATGCTCTCCAAATAGTTCCCATTTGTTGAAATATGGATTTTTTTTTGCCATTCCTTCACTTTAAATCTAGCCTATAAATAAATAAAAATTGTCATTTCATATTAAAATGGTTTTAAAAAGACAATTTGTTAAGTAGATTATTTTTGTACACAAATCGATCATTATACCACAAAATAGTAATTTTTCCATACCTCAATTGATCCCCACAAGACACTTTTTAATTCATCACTTAGAAGCCTCCAATCGTCAAGCATAACCGGAACATGCTCCCGTACAAGCGGTCCAAGATAAGAAGATAAGTGTACCGAGCCTTCTCCTATTGGTATGGCTGCCTCATTGAATTCAACTTCAATTCGATTCTCAATATTTAACGGGAGTCTTTTCACTTTTGTTGGACCTCTACCACATTTTTTTACATTTATATTTGCGGTTTCAACTTCACGTGGTCTTTCGATTTCCGTCTCGGCATCAACATTTTTTCCACAAGCTGTTTCATCTTCTACATGCAGTTCATTTTCTTCACGGGACATTTCAATTTCTTCGTGCATTTCATTTACTTCACAAGGCATTTGTATTGTCTCATGCCCTAATTCTTGTTCCTTGTCTACATTACAAGCTTCACCGGTTGGCTCACTATATTTGATCTTTGGCTTATACTTCCGCGATTTCTCATTCTTCAACTGATGACGAGTACGTACACAGCTTGTATACATAACCTTTTTTTGTGACCACACAACAAACATGCACATTATGGTTCAATTATGATTATGGAATGGTAAGTGTGATGATGTAAGGGAAGTGGGGTGTTTGCATGTGCACAGAGTAATTGAATGGTTTCAAGAAACTGTTTTTGATGTTATGTTTGACAGCAGTGGAATGTTTGAGTTGTATTGTTTGTATGGTGGAGGGTATTGGTGATTAGTGGTCAAGTAAATAAAGTGATGAAGTGGTCAAGAGGGGATATGGGCTGGATGCAACTGTAGTGGTCAAGCAAACTTGTGGCCAGGTAAATGACAATGGTACAAGGCAGAGGTGCACTTGCAATTTGCACAGTTTTGATGTGCAGTATTGAGGTTGTAAAGTACAGAGGGGTATAGGTGAAGGTTGAATGAGGAGGCATGTGCACAATGTGTTGATGACAGTTTCGATGGCAAGGGGGATGCAGAAGTAATGCTATGTTGCTTGTGAAGTTGATGTATCACTGTGAAATATAGTCTGAAGTTCAATTAGTGAGTTGTTTGTGGAGTTTGATTGGTGACTTGCTGTTTATTGTGGTTGTAGAGGAGAAGTTGAAGGTTGAAACAGCAAGAAATGATGGTCAGGGTATGGTCAGTATGTTAACTGATGTTGTTAGGAACAGAGAATGGGGGCAGTGCACACAGCAATGTGGTGTGAAGCACTGCAGTAAAATAAAACAACGTAACAGAGATATGTAACAGAGGTTGAAATGCAAAGCAAATACAATGTATTTCAAAATAGAAATGTATATACAGCAATGAAAATGAAATAAAACTCCCTTTTTTTTCTTTTTCAAATGAGTTTGTGTATAATGATCAATAACAATAACAAACATATAAACTTGTGAACTCTATATTGGCTTTCATCTAGATTTAGTGTGGCTTTGACAGTGAATGAAAAGCAGTGTGGATATATTGTGGAGTGTGAGGGAAGTCTGGGTTTGAACACAGTTTTTTTTAGAAATGAAGTTTGTAAAACACAGTGTTACAAAAGAAACTAGAGTGTTGAATGCAAAGCACAATTTGTAAAAAAAAAGCATTTTTTTGTAATTGAAGTTTGCAGTAATATGATATACACAGGAATGCACAGGGTTGGTGCCAATGCAATTGTTTATCTTTTTTTTATATAATATAGAATGCAAATGCAAATAATTACTTGATTAGGAGGTAGGATTTCACCTGGATTATCCATAAACGATAGAATTCGTACCCACTACCATAATTCAGCCATGTCCGTACATGTTTTAATATATAATTACTTGATTATTACCGAGTGCCATGTTCCCGGCTAGAAGTAATACAAGTATGGCTTTCAATCCGACCAAAATTAGTTTAGTTTGATGAAATATAATACAAGATTCCATTTGTTTACAGTGGAGAATAAAAACAGCAGCATCATTCCTTAGATCAGTTCTCCATGCAGTAATACTTTTAAAGATTTGTTAAAATTTGCAAAGGTAACGAAGAAACAATAAATTTGTTCAGTTTTTGCTACTTTGTGCATGTGAGAGGTTATGAATATCTACTTGAGAGATACATGTTAAAACATGAACACAAATAAAACTACATAAAAAACATGAACACTTCATAGCCAAAAGCATATAATTAGATTTAAATACATTATTATAATTTAAACATTTTCAAAAAACAACAGATACGTCCAGTTAGATACATAGTAAATAAAATCATAAAAATAAAGGGATTACAGTTCATTCTAAATTGATTTAATGTGTAAACTATTTCGTACAATTCAATTTCATGAAACTTGGTACTATTATCACTTTAATGTGAAATTTAATGTGAAATTCGAGCAAAATTTAATGTGAAATAAAGGGATTACAGTTCATTCTAAATTCAATTTAATGTGAAATTCGAGCAAAATTTGTAAAGTATGGAGTTTTCATACAATGAACTTGGTACTATTATCACTTTTTTAGATTTACATCAACATGTTATGAATGATTTACATCAACGGTCGAGAAAAAGTGATCATATATTTTGTTGCCATGTGATATATTAAATGGAATAAACTGCTTACCCCTCTATTTTTAACAGAAGTGCAGCCCTTCATGATGAAGACTCGGTACGTCTTCAAGTATGTAGATCTCTACGATAATCAATAACTCAATACCTGTATACATGAAATATTAATTGGTTATCAAACATATTAATTATATTTGACTAATTTAGACACAAATAATAATTACATTTACCTTAATTGCAACATCATCTCTTACAAAACAATCATTGATCTTATTAGCAAACAACAGAAAAACAAACAAAATTGACATATCCATGTACTCAAAAAAAATCCATAATCCACAATACTTAAACTACTCAAGAATGCCTTCACAATCTTCCCTAACATAGCTAACATCTTCAACATCCATATTGGTTACGTCACAATCTTCCACAACATTGATAGCATCTTCTACATAATCATCTGTCTCTAAATCAAGAAAACCTCTTGGTGGTGCTTTCATTACAACGTACCAATTCGAAAAATCATTATCTCTTGAATAAAATACTTGTTTAGCTTGAAATGCAAGGATGTATGGATCTTTTAAAAATGATGCTTGATTTTGATGTAAATTGACAAGAGTGAAACCATCTTCATCAACTTTTACTCCATTTCTAATATGTGCCCAACGACACTTAAAAACGGGAATATAAAACACATGATAATCTAATAAAATTATATCAGTCAATATTCCATAATAAGTGACCACATCAACTACTTGAGAAATATCTTTCCCACTTGCTCTACACATAGTGGTCACATCACAAATTACTCCACTGTTTTGAGTTTCTCTCCCAACAACTTTTATGTGAAATCGTTGTCCATCGATGATATATCCTTTATAAGACAAAGCATCATTCTTTGGACCATATGCAATCCACTTTAGCATTTCATTGTGATCATTAGAGTTCATAGATATCTGTAAAAAGTTTAATTTACAACAAATATTTTTAAATGATATTTTTAAGCAAATGAAAGTATTATTAAAAAAATCATTTAACCTTTTTTTTAATCCATTCAGCAAAATATTTTGTATGTGTTTCCCAAAGTAAGGTTGAATTTCTTTCCACGCGCTTGCTTGAATTTTGTAATTCCTCCAAATGCAAACTAGTATAAAACAAGGCATATATTTACCAATAGAAACATATATGTATTAAAATAATTGAAATATAATGTAACATATACTTACTCTAAAAATGGTTCCACTATGGTCATATTTATTAACACGGCTAAATGAGCACTTTCTTTCTCATTGGAGGATAATGTAACTGTCTTAGGCATTGAAATTGGACGTCCTTCGAGTATTACTAGGTTTTCATAATCTTCATTTCGAGCCTCTGTCTCTTTAATGTGTCTTGATTTTTTTTTAAAATTCACTAAAAAATCTCATGCATTCGTCTGCAAGATAACATTCTGCAATACATCCCTCGGGTCGTGAATAGTTTCTTACATAACCTTTAAGTGTCTTCATATATCTTTCAAAGGGATACATCCAACGAAATTGAACCGGTCCACATACTAGTGCTTCTCTACGGAGATGAATTGACAAATGTACCATTATGTCAAAAAATGATGGCGGAAAATATTTTTCAAGCTCACACAAAATATCAATAATCTCAACATTGATTTGTTGTAACTTCCCTCTATCAAGGACACATTGACATAATTTTTTGAAAAATGAACATAAACGAATTATTGCTTTTCTTGCCTTCTTTGACAATAACCCTCTTATTGCTACAGGCAATAAATGTTCCATTAAAACATGGTAATCATGTGATTTTAAACCACTAATTTTACAACCCTCCAATGATATACGATTTTTCAAATTTGAACAATAACCATCGGGTCCTTTGAAATCGTATAATCTTTTGCAAAATATTGCTTTCTCGGAATTTGACAATGTATAAGGAGCCGGCGGAAGATATGTTTTCTTCCCACAAGGTTGTGCATAAAGTTCATGCCGAATTCCCCAATCCTCTAGGTCCTTTCTTGAGTTGGTTCCATCTTTTGATTTATTATCATGCAACATTGTCCCCAATATGCTTTCACCGATATTTTTCTCCACATGCATTACATCCAAATTATGACGTAACGGAAGTTCCTATAAAAATCAATATTGTAACGTACGATTATATTATTTTTAATTGTTAAAAAAATTAAAAAAAATAACCACTAACCTCCCAACATGGCAAATCAAAAAAAATCGATCTCTTTTTCCACCTTGATAGCTCCAATATTTTAGGATCGTTATCTTCATTGTGTTCGTCTTCCATGTCATGGGCGCTCTTCCTCTTCCTTTTTTTCATGTTAATGGATTTTATCTTAATTGTCTTTTTCTTATTATTTTTCTTCTTCTTTTTATTCTTTTCCTTTTGTTTCCCAAATCCATTTGGAAAATCTTTTAACAATGCAGAAATATTTCTTCCAGTTAAAATTCTAGGAGCATTACCGTTCTCCACGGTGTTATCAAACCAAGCCTTTTGTTTCCTTCGTGAGTCTGACATAGACAAATACCTTCTATGACCCATGTAGACATTCTTTCGACTATAATTCAACCAACGATGATGAGTATTAACACCACACAATGGACAAGCTTTTTCTCCCTTCACACAACACCCAGCAAGATTTCCATAAGCTGGAAAATCATTTATTGTCCATAGCAAGATTGCTTTCATTTTAAACAACATTTTACTAAATGCATCATAAGCATCAACTCCATTACTCCACAAATAATGCAAATCTTCAATCAAAGGCGCCAAATATACATCAATATCGTTCCCAGGCTGCTTTGGACCTGGAATAAGCAATGTCAACAAAATATTTTCCTTCTTCATACACAACATGGGTGAGAGATTGTATGTCACAAGCATCACCGGCCAACAACTATATTTTGAACTCAACATAGAAAATGGATTGAATCCATCTGTAACAAGACCAAGTCTAAGATTGCGTGGATCAGCTGAAAAAGATTTCCATCGTTCGTCCACCATATTCCATGCCATAGAATCCACAGGATGACGCATCTTTCCATCATTTCTTCTATTATTGAAATGCCATCTTAAATCTTCAGCCATCTTCTGAGATCTAAACATCCTTCTAAATCTTGGACTTATTGGAAAATATCTCAACACTTTAACTGGAACACCTTGTATAATCTCCTTGGTATCTTGATTTATCTTCCATCTTGAAGAACCACATTTTGGACAAGTATTTAAATCTTTGTATTCTTTTCTGAAAAGGCAACAGTCATTCTCACAAGCATGTATCTTTTCAAAACCCATGTCAAAAACTTTAAGAAATTTCTTTACTTCATATAAAGTTTTAGGAAGTACGTTATCTTTCGGCAAAAACAATTGTTGCACATTTAGAAGCTTGTCAAACCCAGTATTAGACAAACCAGTCTCACATTTAAGATTATACAAGACGGTGATAGCAGATAATTTTGTATGAGTTGTACAACCAGGATATAGTGGAGTTTCCGCATCTTCAAAATTCTTAAGTAACTCTTCTTCTCTTCCTTGGGAATCAACATTATCCTTATCATCGGCAAAAAAATCATGATTCATAAAATCTTCATCTTCATAATGAATCATCTTGAATAAGTCATATGTGTCAAAAGACTTTGTTTTTTTATCCAACTCGCCGTGGCTATACCATGTACTTCTCTTATATATGGGATCCATTCCTTTTATAATTAAATGCTCAACGATGATGTGGTCATCCTGACGACTAAGATTTCGATAACTTGTGCATGGGAACAAAATTTTCTCCACATTTCTCAAATTTCTCCTTTCCACATGCACAAAATTCAAAGCTCCTTATCGGTACTCTGTACTAGTCCTATGACAAAAATTAAACACATAAAAAAATTGAGTTTTAATATTGACATATATGTGTTGATTCTAAAAATACACTTTAAGTCAAGTTTATATAGCCACCTGTTTAAATACACCCAATCCTTTTCCATCGGCTATACCATGTACCTGTTTAAGTCAAGTATCACAAAGAATCTCTGATAAAATACATCATATATAGCTTTATATTTATGGTATTCCATAAAGTATATCTCTGAGATTTGAAACAAGATAAATATATGTTTGGAAGTATTAGTATAGATACTGCGTATATTGTACAACAGCGCTAGCAGTGTGGAAAGACAAGGACAAAATAAAAGCCTAAACTATTTGCAATCTCCTATGGCCCATGGGAATGACTAGGGAATAGTACAGAAATATAGGTTAAGCATACATCTGCCTGCCACTAATACCGAAACATCCCTATTTAACCGTTAATGGAAAGTTTAATTATCAATAAAATTACAGAATGGCTAAATTCTCCAATATAGTTTTGTCAAACGCTAGCCTGCCAACTTTATGATAAAATTACAGAATTGTCAAATATAGTTTGGCCAATCGTGAATAGGAATGATTAGAGTGGACATGTGAAAATTATACGTTGCTTTTACTAAAAGTCTAAAAGATGCTGATCTTGTACCCATTATTCTCCTCATTTCAACAACATCACCAAACAGTCAGCCTTCAACTCAAACTTGATCACCACTGCACAGCAATTTACTCTACCACACCACTGTTCTAATCAGTCACCCCCTCCATTTACCCCTGCGCTCCATCCCCAGTCAAGCACAAACAAACTTCCTCGACAAACTACACCAACATCAGTACACAACCAACACTTCAGCAAACTACCCACATTATCTACACACTACAATCCCTACCATCAAAACAAATTCTACAACTGCTGTCAGCTGCTCATTGCATATCCTTAAAACTTCCACTACCATCATACATTTGAGTGCAACCTTCAACGCTACCATTTAACACCCAATACTGCACTTCCTGACCTACAATACAAACACCGCACTCAGATTCATACTGCCCACCACCTGCATACTTGAAACCATTATCTATAACTGGCATCGCAACTACAGACCATCACTGAAATTATCTAAACCGATACAACTTCAGAAACTACTCTAATGACAGTAACCTCACATTGAACCATCTCCATCAACCATCATCACCTAATCATCTGCTCAGTTCACTGCTACTCCTCCAATAACCATCACCTATACACCCATCACCATACATTTCTACCCACTGCAAACATTAGCATTCAACAAACTCACTCCCTCACAATTCACTTCATTAACTCAAACCGCCAACCAAAAAAATGCAGCTAAAGAACGATTTAATACATCAAAATCAAAAATTAATTTACGTACCTTAACTACGAATCTAAATCTGAATCGATTGCTCAACGCGACCATCCACTAACCCAAAAACGCGATGGAATCGAACCCGAAACCTCAATCGAAAGTGCGATGGAAGCAACCCCAAAAAGGCGACGGTAGCTTAGGAAACGAGGGCAGAGAACAGGATGAATTAGGTTGAATACATTGGGAGGAGACAAAAGCCAAAATGCGGGAGAAAAAATAATTTGTGAATTTAGGTTGAATACGTAGGAGAAGAAAGTAATAGAGGGGAAAAAGTTTCAAGTGGAGGGAAGATTTGGGGAAAGAGGGAAAAGGTGAATAAACGTGACAAGGGTATGGCTATTCGCGGGTATAGGCTGTAAATTTTGTTCACGTTCTAGTAAAACAAAAATAAGGGGAAAAACGGTTTAAAATAATATTGGTTGCATTCACACCATAAACGCTACCAATAAATGCAACTAAAGACATGTTTTCTTGTAGTGAAGTGTACTAGCATACTCCTTTCATTTTTAGAAATGATTTATAAAACTTCCAAATCATTGTTTATAACACTTAGTTATTCTTTTAAAAACCATTTATAAAAGATATGAAAAGAATGGTTAACTTTAAAATCATATTTCACAAGTTATAAAACTGCTAAGAAAAGTGCTGTGAAAAAGTGATGCAAATAGTGTATTAAAGCTTCTTGGTCAAAATAACATTTTTACTTCACATATGTTCATTTTCCAACTCAAACCACTTTAAAAAAACTTTAAATGATTTACAAGATTTATTCCATATTTTTTAAAATTTATATATATATATATATATATATAGAAATTTTCTACTTTGACCACCGAATTGCCAAAGTGCTATTTTATCGAAAACTTGATTTGCTCATATTTTAAAGTTTACTTAATGAATTCTTGATTTTCTTTCTTTATTTAAAAACTATGGATACAATAGTCCAAAAAATTTCTTATTTCGAAGAATTCCGAGCTATATGCCATTTCGTATACTTTTTTGAATTCTTCGATGCGAAATCGCAAACTACCGTTACGCGGCGGCCTAATTTTGACTTTTTTTTCAATTTCTTTTTAGATTTCATAGAAACACTTTAAATGTTTATGAAATATTTATAAACCATTTTAAACTCATTCTAAATAATACTTTCATGTTTCAAACTCATATTTCATTTCATTTCATTCCATATTATATTATTATAATATTCATTTTAAAACTTTTTAGATATTTTAAAATCATTAAAGGGATAAATAATTTCCACACAAAAATTTAAACGGATTTAATTCCCAATAAATTAACTATGGTTAGTTACTAACCATTTCTCTTATTATTTATCAAACCAAGTTATCATCCATATTAACATCCATATATTCAAACAAGTAATCAACCAAGTAATCACACTTTTAATCATCCAATATATTTTAAATTCCAAATCATTATACTTTAAATAATTTATATATTAATTAGTAAAGCGTGAATACTCACCATTAACCAAATCGATTCACTTCCTACCAACATTCATTTAATCCAACACCGCCCTATCATTTTCAACTTCAACCAAACATCACTAAAACCATTATTTCTTCCTCTTACACTATAGGCCTTGCTCCATCTCCTTCTTCCACAACCATGGCCACCTTCCTACTTGCTTGATCTTATCCATTTCCACCATCCACCTCCTCCTAGGTTCGGCCTCCATATGTTTCATCCTTCCTCCATCATTTTTTCACTTCTTAGATTCTAACCATGTTTTAATGATGATATAAGAACTTTGAAAAAGTTAGGTGGAGTTTGAACTTGGTTTGATATGATTTTAAGAAAGTTAGTAAGGAAGAAGAGGAGAAGAAGAAGCTATTAAATTGCTTAAAGGAAGAATAAGAGAATGTGTGTGATAAAATGAGAGAAAAACTTGTGTATTTATAGAAAAAGAAAGAAGTGGTAAGTTATCAAATTAACTCTTTACCAAATTACCAAAATACTCTTCCTTAAATTTGAAGTAAACTTACTTTGTTCCAACACTTACCATCATCCATCACTTTATGTCATTTTCGCTTAATACTTAAGGAATTCTTTTGGATGGATAAGTATATTAAAGTGAAGATTTGCGTTAATTTTGGTGAAATTTGATTAGATGTTTTCCTTTTGACTCTTTTAATTACCTTACTTACTTTTACTAATGGCATTCTAGAATTTTCTAATGATACTTAGTAAAAGCAAATGTGATTAGTTGTAAAATGTGTGTGTATATATATATATATGTGTGTGTGTGTGTGTGTGTGTATTAAAATATGTTAATAAAAGTGCAACAATGTTGTGACAACATATATTGAACACAATGTTGATTTTCGGCAAAACGTTTTATGGTCGTATTTTGGCGTTGTTGTTAGACTATTTATTTTTGTAAACAAAACTTGAAAATTGATTTGTTATCCTCCTTAAATAATTAAAACAAGTGTATTTGACTTATAAAACCATAGTTAATAATATCAAAATTCAACCGACGTCAATTTGTCAACGTACGACAAAATTTATCAATCATTATAAAATAAATAATCATATATTTATAAAGCTTTTACCAACCAATTATTTTATAATAATTTAAAAAATAATTATTTGTTATTTAAAACAAAATTTAAATGTATATCCAATTTCATCAAAAATCGATTTTCGTCACTTTTCAACGAAAATCCAAACTTCTTGATTTTGAAATCAATTTCTAAAAATAAGTTTATCATTCTTATTTATTACATAAAACATGAGTATTTAAGTTTGAAATTATATATTTGAGTATTTAAAATTAATTAAATATTCCATTTGAAAGTGACAAAATTTATGGGTTGTTGCACACGCAACCTTGCAACCATCACAAACAATGCAATCAATGCAAATAGTAAAAGCAAAAAATATATTCCTACTCATCCATCACAATAACAACAACTGGAACAACAATAATAATAACACACAACCATCAATCATCAATAACATTCAATGACATTCAATGTCAATCTCAATAATCAAACAAGAAGATAAAAAAAACAAATATACTTGCAACATATTAATAATTCATTTTAGTGACGCATTACCAATGTAAATATAAACCATCAAATGTGGTCTATTTACCCCATAAAGTGACACATAAATCAATCATGAAATGAGCATTAATCCAATCAACATTAGTGACACAATATCCATCATCAAATAACTATAATTAAATACCTGTCAATCAAACTAACAACGGTAAAATATCGCACACTCCTCAAAATGCTATATCATTATCAAACATCAATATATGTGATAAGTACAACTAATAATCAATCACTCATTCAACAACCATCAAAATAATATATTTACATCCATCGTTCACTTGGCTCATTTTATTATTGTTTATTATAAATCCACCTTTATTTATTCATCTCGATAATAATAATAATTCTTCTAAAATTGTAATATACTTCAAATTCATTTATTTTACTCCATTTTACAAATGCCAAAAATATTACATTTTAAATTGAAGATAATAATATTCTAGTTTAAATCACCATGCCTTAAAATAGAAAATACTCTTGGGAAATGTTCCTTTTTCACTATTGTTATTATTATTATTCGAAGAACATTTTAATATTTTATTACTCAAGAAATAATAATAAAAATAATATTGCATACCATAAACATTGCAAAATCAATCATTTTGTCATTTGCATTAAATAATAACATTTTACTTAAATTCGTATTATTATTATTTAAAATCTCATTTTATTTATTATTAATAACCACTTCCCAAGTTTCAATCTAAAAGTAATTCATGTTATTATTTATGAATTTCTAATATAAATTCATAAATAATAACCACATTTAATTCCACACTTTTAGTTTTAGTAAAATTTGTTAAGTCAACTTTATTTACAAAAACCACCTTAAATCAGTAAATAACCTTATTTATTATTTATTTATGAAATTTTCTCATTATTACTTTTTGTGAAAGTAATAATATTCATGTTAAATCCCAAAACTAGCTCATTGCTATTTATTGTAAAATAGTGTAATTTTCATGAAAACCATATTATTATTATTATAAAATCTCGCTTTATTGAATAATAATAATAAAATTCCAAAATATGTTTAAAGTATATTCTCCGTCATTATATATAGATTTCTCCATAAATTCATAAATAATAACCATATTAAATTTCTCCAGTTAATTCCATTTTATTTCATTCAAACACTATTTTTTACAAACACTATACAAATCCATAAATCACATTGTTTATCATTTGTTTATCCAATCTAACCAGTTTCATCCATTTTATATCAATCAGTTACATCTAAAACTTAAATAAAAAGTTGATTACAGTTAAAACACCCAATAACATAATAATCAATAATAAATAATTAGCATGACATAACATATCCAAAATAGTCACAATATCGAACAATTATCAACATATCACAGCACGTATCATACCAATGCACTTTTCCCCAATAGTCTTCAAACTCTTCAAACTCAGTGCCATGTTATCAATCCAATGGAAGAAATCGCACATGAATTGGAGCTCATACATAAAAGATATTTTGATTAGAAGTTGCAAGGGCATTATGGTAATCTAATAATAAAACAGTGGATGAAATTGTGCATGTTGATCCCTCTACCCGAACCCATTTATTCGTTGATTTCCCCTTCAAATCGCTGCCTCAACACTCAGTTCTAGCCAGATTCAACCACATCACCATCTTCCTCATTGAATTCTACACTAGCCATTGCCGCACGCCGCCTCTGGCTGAACCTTTCTACCTCCGACTGATGCTCCGCCTTTAAATCCTTTTTCTGGCTGACTCGAGCCCCTATGACATGATCCAACTACATAGATTGAATCCTCTCGACATCCTCCACACTCCATTAGCCTCTCATCGTCCTTTGGTCGAAGTTTCACTGTTAATGCAAAACCTTTGATTCAATGGTTGAAAATAAATTGCAATTTCCAACCGCCTCGAACTTCTTACCCAAAATGAGCACATCTCGCCTGCTTCATTCACTAAAGGCTTTCTAAATTTGGCATTGTTTTGATAATTTGATTTTTAATCAGTGTTAATTAATTTGCTAATCACCATCAGTGAGCAATTAAGGTTGATTTTTAGATTAGAGAAGAAAACTGAGAATAGAGGTGATGGATAGGGTCTTGTAGCCTTACTTATATAGTTGTTTGACTAGGTTATGGGATGCATACCAATTTGACCCAAAATAGTTATGTATGCTATTTAAACTCTATAATATCTCTATTTTGCAAACTGTAACTTCAAATATGTCAAAATTATAAATCAAAGCAATGAGCTTGAAAAGACCTTTGTAATGGTTATAGATACGACACCCAATTCACTATATCAAAAATTTATTTTTATTTATTTTATATTCATAGTGTAAAATTTATGGATTGTTATAATTTATATGTCATAGCCAAAGGCTTCCAAGGTTACCGAGCGAAGGGAAAAAACATGTAGACTCCTTAGGTCAATCTATGGTCTTAAGCAAGCATTTTAAAGTTGGAATGGATGTTTTGATAGGATATTAAATGATATATTTAAGGGTGTAATCTTTAGACAATTAAGTAAACAGTTATGTAACTTAACTCTTATAAATAATCTTGTTCGAAATAAAGTATGCTTTGGTTTTATTATCTTCTATATGTGTTGTTATATGGAGATAGAAATATTGATATTAATGAATTAAATATATATAAGTAGAAAATCCTTAGGAGAAGTATTTTAACGATTGTAGTTGTGAATTTGTTTGTAATCATAAGCTTTGAATCAATGTTTATACACTTATTTATTAAATTTTCGTAGTCAAGATGTATTACCAATAACAATACATCCATTAAGACTAATGTCGTAACGCTCTCCATACCATTGATGGTGAATTACCCATGATCATTGGGGACACCATGGGGTTACATACTTGTGGTTTTTTTGAAAGATAAATCATAGAATGACTCAACGAGAGTCTTCTATAGGTTAATATAACTAAATTAGAATAGAAGATCTCATTGTGAAGACGTGAAGTAGTCTTTCGTAACGACCCGATATTTTCAACTATTCGCATCCGCACAAGTCGGACTTGAATTGCCCAAAATATCAGATTGTCAATTTAAATTTGGCAAACTTAACATATACAGTAAATAAATCAATCACAGAATCACGGATACAGAGTAGTACAATAATACGCAGCGGAATAAATGAATAGTAGTTCATGAAGCTACTATATGAACATCAGAGTTAGAAATAAAATAAAACAGAATATCTCAGATGCAGTGAAGTCTCCAGTACGAGCAGATAACATCTCTAAACCAATCAACTGGATGACTGAAAGGATAGATAGCCGGATCTTCAAGCAAAGCTCCAACTTTGAAGGTGAGTCTCAAATGCTGTATCACTCAGTCTGATCCGAGCGTAAAGCAAAACACAAAAACACTCGAGTCAGGATTAACATTCTTATATCTATAAATCCAACTCAAGTGAAATATCAACTGAAATACAAGTAACTTAAAGGATGTTCGGGATAACCATCCCCTAAGGATCTACAGAACTATCTACAAGGTAGAAATATACACTATAACACCGTGCTCCTTTCAAATTAATTTATATCTCAAAACCAAAATATCATTTTCACTTCAATATAAAAATAGATATATATATATATATATATATAGATTTTCAAAAATTTATAAAGTAAAGTATTTATAATTTCCTCAAGTTTCACCGATCACTTCAAAAATCAACTCGACTTTCCTATTCAGATTAAATTAAATCGCAAATTTCAATTTCCATTCAATTTAGTCTTATAAAGAACAAATTCAAATTTTATCAATTTCAAATACAGATCTGAATCACAATTTAACTATTTAAGTCTCGTATTTCAAAGCTTCAACATTTCAAACTAAACCTAACAGTTTCATAAAGATCTTGATTTAACTTCATTATTGTTTATTCTTGAAATATCCACTCAATATTACTTATATAGCCTTATATTACAATTCATTATGTTTGCCTTCAATTTCTTTAAACGTGAATATTCATTAAATCACTAAAGTCAAAGTTATGTTATGAACTATATTTTAAGTTTTCAAATTCAATAAGTTTCGAATTTGATTTAATTAAACAAAATTATTAATTAAATACCATTCCAATCAGTTCAACTTTATGTTCCTTAACATATACAAACATTGGAAATCTATTTAAAATAAAATACTTAAACATATTCTATTAATTAAATCAAACTTTATTAAATTAAAGTTTACTATTAAATCTACTTTACATTAAACATACTTATATATAAATATATTTCCAATATTAACTAAAACCTTATATTTCTCCTAAAACCATAGGAAATCATTTCAAAATATTTATATATGGACCAACGGCGTCTGTATATACTTCTATCATATGGTTAAGTGATACGGGTATTTATCATTTCAATCCGTAATTAAGTGTATATATATACGGGTAGATATCATTTCGACCCGTAATCCCAATTCAGTTCAAATGAAAACCGCTTGAGTTTATCATTTCAACCCATAACAAATTTCTCTTATTCTAAAGTCCATTCGAGTACGTATCATTTCAACCCATAGTGAATTCTATACTAACAGGGAACTTGCAAAGTGATAGCAGATAATAAAACAATAACAGGCATATATCATCAATAATTTAAATAAAATATAAACAACAGGATATGGTGTCATATCCCACAGGTGAACAGTTACAGATAATAGCATATATATCAAAATAACTACAACATTATATTTCAATTGTCGTTTCAATTAATTTTTTTTAATAAAATACAAGAACGTTAATCGTGAGTGATTGCTCACCTTTCGAGGTTAGAGATTTTGACGACTCGACAAGATACGAATTGGATCACGATCTAAACCATCGAATAGTCCAAACAACAACTCAAAGCAAAGTAAGATTTGAACGCGAATTGGACGAACAAGGTTGATGATCAAGAATTGATAAAACGAATCAGAACTGGATCGATGAAGGTAAAAGGTATATAGGTGGATTTATATACTAAAGTCAAACATATAAAATAAATTGTATGCTATAATTAAAACAATATTTGTTATAAATTTAGTATCGATGAAATCAACTTAAGTCCAAAATAGTATGTATATGTATAAACAAATATATGTAAGATATTTATATATATACCACCCACTACATTCATGTTACTCAAATGTATACTGACCCATTATAAATCTATGCAGACCCATCAGCATACAAGTATAAGTTATATAGTAACCTTTATAATTCTATTATGACTCACACTTTAAAATATAACTGTAACTATTTATAACAAAATATATATAATAGGTTTTAGACTATGAATATATGCACAGCCTTTACAAAATATATGCACGGCCTTTTACAAAATATATGCACAGCCTTTTAAATTTTCAAATATCTACAAATCCTCACTGCTATAAGCTAACCCACCCACTGCAACACGCAACTACCTACATATGATTATTTATGTATTATTTTAAATATAAAGTAACGTGCCTATAACACAAATATAAACTTATATACTAATATATCTTTACGTATCAGTTATGCACATAATTACGGTGACATATGTAACTTACATTTTTATCAATAATAAAATTTATTACCGCAAACGATATATATAATAAATTTGAATATAACCAAGAAATTATAACATACTTTTTAATATAAATTGTATATAAAAGGTCTGAATGTAAAACCCATGTATTAAAACACATACATTAAAACTGTAAAATACATATACGTGAACATATTATTTATATAAGACTTGCTGCAAAGAAATGATCGATTTAAAAATAATGATATAAATCTAAATATATTCAGCTCTTACAATTATATATACAAACAAATATGCAGACCCTATATGTAAAATATAGCTAAATATGCACACATTCTCCTGTTTATGTAACCAATTGTATGTTGACAAGTGTGTATATAACAATATTATATATAAGCTATCTACAAATCATCAGCGTACTATATATATAGATAAGACAACTTGTAATAATTCGTATGAATTCATATATATAAGTATAAAAAGGTAAACAGATTATAGCTTTTAACTTTTAGGTAAATACAACACAATATATTTATAATATAGATATTACCTTGTATAAAAGAATTGCAAAGGTTGCAGAGGAAAGGAGAAAGGTGGGGTTCGGAAAATAAAGGAGGAGGGGACTGCTATCTACAAGCATGCGAATTTTTTTTCCAAAGAGAACAAAATGAGCAGTTGAATGGAGAAGAAGGCTACTTATATCCTTTGTTGTATTCTCTCACAAGCAACGCCATATGACTGAGAAGAGAAAGTGAAAGGACAAAGACAAATGTAAACATTTGTATTGGGAATATCAAGGCCAAAAGTGAATAAATATAAAGGTGCATAAAGTGGGCCGTTTAAAATTTAATGAATGCAAAGTAACGTATAAAGTTTTATGAACGCAAAAATAACGTACCGATATAAATGTAAAGTAACGAATATGGAAAAATTCAAGCGCAAATAAACGAAACGAAACGTACACAAATAAATGAAAACCAATGAAGTTAAAAAGGCAATAATAGTGTAAACATGAATCGTTGCCACATAAACAAATAAAACGTATACAAATCTTTTACCGGTTATGTGATGGCAACGGTCACCCTTAATTGAGCTGAATATTAAAAGCAAATTTCTATTGTCTGAGCACCACGTTTCAAATTTGAAATGTAAAGTAAAAATATAAGGGAGGAAATCAAATGAAAAGTAAATGAAAAGCTGCACGTTTTAGGCCTATCCACTTTCTTTTGAATGAACATGTGTATGCGGTGTATTTTGTTTCAGTCTCAAGATGAAAGCAATATTATAAAACGTTATAAAGAAACGTATGGAATTAAATATAAGCAGTTTTAGTGGAAATAAAATGAACGGCTTGAGTGGCCAAGCGACGTGAAGATTTTTAATACATACATAACATATATATTAAAATTTTAAAGCAGGAACGAAACATTGAAAAAAAGAAAGTAGAAATAAAAGGCCAGGAAAAGTAGCAATGGGTATATATGTTAGAAAAGTAATAATTTTATTAGCAACGGTCATCCACTGATTTGGCTTCCTTATTCAAGCGAATAAATAATGTGGTCCAGCTGTAACGTTTCAAATTTTGAAACGAAGGAAATAGAAATGGGACATGTTGCAAAAGGAAAGCCACACATAAATGGAATAAAACGTTAACCATGAAACGTGCCACATTCAATGGAAATAAACTGAAATGATAACGTCAAGCGTGGGAATTAAGGACAATAAAGTAGAAAGTACGAGAAACGAAAAGTGAATAAACGAATGAATGCAAGCTACAGATATATATATATATATATATATATAATGATGTAAAATATTATGTTTCTGCCAGAGAGAAGAGAAAACGTTTGAAATGGAATAAATAGGGAAGGAACAAACCCAAAATGAAATAACAACGGATAGAAAGTTAAAGAGCTACAGCACGAATACAGGGAGTAATAAAGGTAAGGCATTGATTGGTTTATAACTAATGTACAATATGAATGGATAGGAAAATAAATTTATGGTAACCGTCGATTCCCTTGATTTCATGCAAATTTCTGAATCAATTATAATTATACGTAATCCAAATATTAATTTTTTTTATTTCAAAATTTTATTATTAATAATTTCTCAAAAATCCAATTCAATACGTTATAAACCAATTAAAAATTGCTAAAATTTTATGGGTCGTTACATCTTTAGACATGATGGTGCTATCGATCTTAAGTAGCCGGATATGGTTAATCACATGGCGTCGTGATCATATTACGACCGTATTTGGTTATATGTTAAACACTTGAATTGAAACATAACTCAATAGAGGATTCATCTCCTTTATAGTATAATTTTAGTATCACCATGATTGGCATTCAACTTAACGTTAAAATCTCTGGCAAAAATAAAATGGTTAATCGATAAATATTATTGGATTGAATCAAAGGTCTAAAGTGGTATAAGCAATTAACTATGGACATTGGTAGACTTTTTTACCGCTGACCAAACTCTAGACATCTTAGTAATACAGTGATAACAAATTGAGGACGTGTAAAAAATATCATTACAAGGTGTAGCTAAGTAAAGATTACAAATTAAAAAATATTTGGAAAGAAACAAAAATGGCGTCGAATACTACTGTTCAATGACCCTTTGTTTACTATTCTCGGTGTTAACTTTTACTTTCTTCTACTACTCCATACCCACCCTCTATAGTCACCGGGCTCCCGTCAACTATCTCCATCCTCAGAAACAAACCCTTCATTTCTTGTGATCCATGATATCTTCATGCACCTTCACCAATTCACTTCAAGTCCCCATATCTGTTCCAACTTTTAGACTGTATATTATCACATCATCGTCCATAGGCATCTACGATACATCGGCCAGATACTAATGCTTTACCAACACATGGTGCCAATCGACACCTCTTTTGATGATCCACTACCCCGGCTCCTTACAAGTTCAACTCCTCTATAAGCAGTTAGCAATACCTATGAAGAGTTTCTCGTATGTTGTTTTGGGGTTTGACATACCAAAGTGCACAAGCTAAAATATTCTACAAATGCGAACCTGCCGTTTTCTTTTTCGAATATGAAAATGAACAATTCACCGAGCCATTCAAAGACACACTAATTGGTCGATTTCATGGTAATTGACCGCCGGTAGAAAGTATGCGTAAGGCTTTTGCTAAATTCTCTTTAGTTGCTCAATGGAAAATATGAATGATGGATGAAAAAGATATCTTGACATAACTCTTCAATAAAGAGGACTATGTTACCGTTTGTCTCAGGGAGGACCTAATTATTTTAATGCTCAAATAAAAGCTTTTAAATAGTCCATAGTGTTGGATCCAGGCAAACACGCAGTTGTGTAAATTAATAAATTTCAAAAAGTTATCCCTTCAGATCTTATTGAGCCTGTAAAGTCTACATTTATTTAGATATGGTCAAAATTAATTTTTAATAAAATAAATATTTTATTTTTTGTAAATAATGTTATATTTACGTAGCATAATACAATATGTGTATAATATACACATATGTATGTGCGTGCACGCACAACATAAAAAGTGTACATGGTTTAACATGCACGTGCATAAATGTTGTGACTTACACTGCAATGAACATATCGACTACTCCATATACATATATGCTCTATGATATACATACATACATACATACATACATACATACATATATATATATATATATATATATATATATATGCGCGTGTGTGTGGTGTGTGTGCGAGCGCACGTGTGTGTATGTGTGCATGTATATAGTTTTATGCAATATAAAGTTATTCTTATGAAATGCAAGTATTTGTATACATATTTATACATACATACATACATAAATACATATACATATACATATACATATATATATATATATATATTATACAAAATAACTTTAAATATAAATATATTTAATCTAGAATTTATATTCAAATTTGAAATTTAAAATTCAAATCTAGATTTACATAAAATATCTACTAATTTCAAGCTCAAAATTATTTATTAATTTTCTATATAAGTATATAATATTTTTAAAACTAGAAAATTTTAACTTTTTATTTGAGAATTACATATACATATAATCTTATACACATATTAAATTAATTTTAAGTTTAATAAAAAATAAATGTATGCACATTTATTTAGTGTTAAAAATAATTATATATATATATATATGTATGTATATATATATATTCAGTCAAATTTTGTTTGACAAAGTAAATAATTTTTCTTATTAAAATCCATGCATTTTAAATTTGGTTTTTTAAATAAAATATTTCCACATGGAACTAAAAAAAATTAATTTTTTTCAAAAAAAAACATAAAACTTATATACATAGTTTAAAATATTTATATATACATTTTATAGTTATATACAGACATGTATATAGTATGTAAAAGATAGATATTATAATTAAATAAATAATATATATATATATATATGGTTTTTAATTTAAATATATTTGTATAAAAAAATTCTTTTTATTTCTTTTCGAAATGGTTTATGTATACAAATTGACAATATTATATGTATATACATTCTATGCACTAATATACATATTTAAAATCAATTTTTTTTAATTGTTCTAAAATAATATTTATTTTCTAAAAATAAAAATAAATTTTTTACTAGTAGAATAATATATACACGTAAACATATATAATTTTTTATTAACACTTATAAATATATAAACATCCCATGTTGACGGCACAAATGTACGTGGATTCATGGTATTGTATAAATAAAACGAAGCAACATAACGATATGATAAAAAAAAATACAAATATCTATATATGAATATAAATTGAATGGTTACCTATCTATTGCCTTGGAGTAACACTTACGAACGTTGAATCTGTTAGCTCCATGAATTAGTATTTAAACCTTCAAAGAGAGCTAACGGCCTGAAAGTAACAACCGCTGTTCTTTCTGTATGTATTCAATTAGCTTTAATGGCTTTGAAATTTAAAAGAGATAGCTAGAGGAGGACGTCCTTAATTGGTCTAAGAAGAAGTGTTATCCATCTTTTTAACCAAGCCATATCTGGATGAGTTAAAACGATTGAATGGTTAGATAAATGAACCGAAAATCCAGAATGACAATGTTAAAATTCAAATATTGAATGAAACTCAAAGACATTGCCATAAATTTTTCAAGTGCTTTGGAAAACCATCAATTTATCAAAAGAAATAGGATGGAAAAGTGTAGAATTTAAAATCCAAGACCAAGTCTTGGATCGATGCCAATCTGAACCCCTTAGATCGGCACCGATCCTGGAAACTTGTCCTGAATCAATCCCATTTCTAATCTATTAAAGATTAATATAAATGCAAGCAATATGATCCTAGAAGCATAGTCAAGACGAAAGCCATGTCATCCTACTCAATTCACAAAAGCAAAGTCCAAAGACAAACAAAGCAAGACGTATGGGTCGTCACCAATCCATAGCATTAACTTCCAAAGAGAAACAACTAAGGCCAAGCGGATCAACTTCTTCGATCGCCACGGTTCCAAGAGGCTCAACTCAATATGGAGTCGAGGAATGACATGGTAATTCGGCCACGATCTCTTCAGGCAGACTTCTTCAGGACATGGAGAACGTGGTGGAGACAAACTCGCTGACCTTCGCCTATAATTAGAGGTTGAGAGGCGCTATTTCAAGATCTTTTTTCTACAGGCTAAAATTCTGTCTTGTCATGGCACTTTCTTGGATCATTACTAACCTAAGACTACTTCTCCTTAGAATCTTACTTGTAAAACTTTTTAGAAATCATCAACAAAGCTTAAATGGATTAGACCAGAGTTTAGGCGAACCACTATAAATTATTGTATATTGTTTTTACTTATTTTCTTTTCAGTTTCTTCATTTTATTCTCTTCTCTAAACCACTCGGGTGTTTGTGTCAACTTTTGGTGCAAACATGAGAAGTAAAAAGGAGAGATTACTAAAATGGAGTTTAGAGATGAATAAATAGCAAAATACTATTTATGCATTTTCTATTAAATATACTTTTAGTTAAATTAAGTTAGTTAATATAACATATTATATTAAGTATATAATAGAAAGAAAACATCTTTTATTTCAAATAAGATTGGTTATCAAGTTAGATATACGTAACAATTACATAATTCTTCAAGGGCATACCTCTAACTCTATCACGTAGAATTTCACCCTCTTCTTGATTGCTCCTCATTTTCGGCTAGACCTCATTTTTGTATTTATAGACTTATCTAGAAAACAAAGACTCACTTGAAGAACTTTTTTTTATCAAATTGAAAAGCTACTTAAAGTGGATGATTTTCGGCCACGAACGACTAGCATCATGTAAAGAAGTGGCAGTAAATCATAACTTTGAAGCAACATAATCTCTCAACCCGCAAGCTTTAAGGAAAAAAACATCAAAATGGGAACAACGATTCAAAAATAAGAAAAAATAATAAAATACCCAAATCGTTCCATCGAAATTTGGTGCTTCTCAGGTGAACACTAGCATTTATCAAGTTATGAACAAAAATCCAGATCCTACAACAACGTCATCAATACATAAAAATTGGGACACAGCTCAAAGGTCCCTGCAAGCATCGTCCCCCCAATCTAATGCTTTTAGTCTTTCTCTTGAGTTATTGAAGCCACCATACCATGCTCATCAAGCTCTAACGTAGTAGAGTGTGTCAAACGCCGGCAATCTTCTTCGACCATTATTGTTGCAGCTGGCTGGCTTACCCCATTTGCCTCTGCTAATGCAACAGTAATTATCACTTCCGCCCATTGAAACTCCATTAGGCCTTAATGTTTATACCCTTATAATCATTAACACTGCTCCATATTACCCTCCAAGGAAGGCCCACAATAAAATAGCCATATCCTTTCATAACTCAATTCACAACATACCAGCTAATTGGGCCATCATTCTTCCATATCAAATTCAACCCAATGCTATCCAAACTTCAGCAACTTCTATGCCTGACTTTTCCTTTGAGATTCCCTCTGTTTGTAGCAGCCCTATCCAAGGCCTAATATTTCCTACTCCCCAGCTCATCGTATGAACGAATCCCTGAAATCTTCATCTCGCTCCAAAGGTTGTTCCCCCATTGCCAAGGATATGCTCCCCTATGTGGGCCTTCTCCCAATTGCCTTTATCTGTAATTCCAGTCCCCCAGTCATCATGGCAACTCTTCTAATGCCAGCACCCACTGTGATACCAAATTATGCTTTAAGATGCTCTACAGACTAAAACAGAAGATCACACGCTCCCATTGACAAATGGTAGCCTAGGGATCAATCTGCTAAGTTTGGTCGCCTATTGCGATGATGAAGAAGACTTCTTGGATAATGAAGCTAGTAATCCATCCCTCACTAAGCAACTCGACCGAAATGTTCTTAAGCCTTTCAAGTTTTGCGAAATCCTTAATGTGGCTACTGATGCATCTGAATTTCTAGATGCTCATTTACCGGAAAACGAATCCATCGATAAGTAAATGTCTCATTCCTTGCTTTTATCTTCCTGGCCTCTTGCAATTCAGGATGTGCACATGTATTATGTCATGCACTGCCAACATCAATTGTTTTTAGCATCACTGTTTGCAATACTACAATCATGACACCATCTCTCCCCTTTATTCGTGTGGTCCATCAATTGTTTTTAGCATCACATCTGAGTTAACCCTCCCTTGCTTCATTGATTTTCGCCCCCTCTATTACCCACTACCAGCCTAGCTAGTCTCCCCTTATCTTGCTGTCTCTACTATTTTGAAGTGTACTGATTTGTTAGCCCATACGCTACCATCATCCCCTGCTACCCAATTAGTTTCTTCATCAAACTCTTCTGTTGGTTCGAAAGCCAAAAGCAAGAAACCCATAGCTATTGCACCATCATTTGATTTCAGAAACCATTCTGTTGACTAGAGATTTACCAACCTCGGAATAAGTCTAATGCATTGTGAAAGCAAAAGCTACTTGCTAATCACTAGTCTTAAAAATGTAAAATAAGGATGAAAGCAAGCAAAACAAAGTAAATGACACCAAATATAAAGTGGTTCGACAAGCTTGCGTACGTCCACTATGATGATCTCTTATTATGTTAGTCTCTTATAATTACAGGGAATTACAAGAGAAGGATAAGAAACAAAGCACTTAAGACTAAAAAAGTAGCCAATCTTAAGTACTTAGGGATTTAAATTGCTACGAGCAGCTCTAGAAAGGAGATAATAACTAGAATTCTACCATTTGAAGTGGCAAAGCATAAGATATTTATAATGATTGAAATGGATGATGAATGACTGAGATTGCACAGTAAACATGCTGGAAGCATGTCTGGCCATTGATCAGGTCGCATGGGCTGATGTGAGATGATTGTGAAGGCAGAAATTAATGAGTAGCAAAGAAGCATGTCAATTGTCCTTCTGTACTAGACACATACTTAGTATTAAATGTCGATGGCTTGCTACAGAAGTATGTATTCTTCCAACTGTTTTTCTATAGTACCTTGTACAGTTGGTTACTAGAAAAGAGAGAGAAAGCCATGAGTTCAACTCTCAATGAAAGCACCATTTAATGTTAGGTTGAAAGTTGGGCCTTATGCAACTTAAAGGTTTAAGCCAAAAGATGGTCCTTGGTTCATTTATTCAAATCACCGATTTAGTCATGTATGTAAGTCCAAAGTCAAGAGTCATATGTGCTAGGTTAGAATTATAAATTATATGTGCAAGGCATAATCCAAGAAGTCAAATATGCAAATTATTTCAGTTACAAATCCTTAATTACAAAGTCTCGAGTTCAATTAGATCTAATGACCATGAATCCCAATTCAAACCTTTCTTTTATACTCTTGAAAATAAATGAAAAATGAAGTAGAAGATCTTAGAAATCGAACCCATTTTTAGTAGGGCTACAAGTCTATTTATAGAAAACTAAATCCATTAGATTCTTGACACATGGCACTTTGTAAAAAAAATAGACGGTCATGATCTGCTACCGTGACACATGATTGAAACGATATATGGCACATTTTCCTTCTTTGTTTAAGAAGTCGTGATGTGGGATATTTCTATTGTGTAACTTAGTCATCACGTGATAACATGATTGTATTATTTTTTGATAGGTTTATTCGTCAGTATGTGATGGCTTTAAAACATCATCCTCTGATAGTATGTTTCTTTATCACCCAACAACCTTGATTCATCACCCCTTAATGTTCCAGAATCAACCCACGAAGGCCCTCATAGTCACCATATGATGACTCTTGTGAATCAACTCGCGAAGGCTCTTATAGTCACCATTGAAAGAGGCTATGCGGTAGGATCGTGTAACATGGAATAACGAAATTGTCTAGGTAGATAGAGTAAGTAAAAGAAAGGTAGACACCAGGATTTTATACTGGTTCGGATCTCTAGTCGTACGTCCAGTCCCTAAGCTTCACTTAGAAATTCCACTAACTAAAACCCTCACTTAACCCGGAGGAATAGATTTACAACTTTTCCGAACAACCGAACGGGATTTCTTGCCTCTACTACCAAAGAGGACTTCAACTCAATTACTAAAAAACAATATTCGACTTGTTGTTTTCTTGTCAACACTAATGAGTCTAATGTAGTACAATATTCCTATAATCTTATCCTCGAGAGTATACAATGTGTTTGTGAAGATTTAGGAAATGTGAATTGCTATGAATCAAAAGAATGTTAAAAACAAAGCAGTGATTCAAGCAATAGATTTGTGATTGCTTTGAGAATTTCTAGATAACATGTTCAAGAAAATAGTAAGATTAAAGCAAGAGAATTCGGTGAATTGAAGATGTTAGAATTATGTATTTATACTTGTAGAAGAGGTGCATCTGTGGGCTAATGGTGCAGACAAGAGATGCTTCCACTTCCATTGGTGAATGGTTGCAACTCTTGGGAAGAAGAAGGTGTCCATTCAGAGAAAATTCGCATGTTCAAATTCAGTCGACTGAACAGGGAATTCAGTCAACTGAAAATATGAACTAAAATTTTCAGGAAAAAATTCAGTCGACTGAGCAGGGTGTTTCAGTCGACTGAAACTGTACATGTTCGTATATGTGTAACAGGTTCAGTCGACTGGTCATCCTTGTTCAGTCGACTGAACTACTAAATTGTGCACAGTGAATGTTTATTAAAAATGAAATTTACAAAATGTGTTCTAGTGTTTGTGCAAGCCTCTTGAGGATAGATTTTAACAATAAATCTAAATTAAGACCTATATAAAAATCATATTTATGTTTATCTTTGGTCTTCATCGTTCTTTCTTTAGCTTTTCACATATCTCTTCTTTTTTGTTAAAGCACATTGTCATTGATCAAAATAATGCGTATCAACATTCTCTCCCTTTTTGATTGATGACAAAACTGAAACATGTAGAGATGTAGTTATTTCCTCCCCCTGAATATATGCACTGTCTTTGCTACAAAAACATGGTTAGTACCATAGATTTCTCCCCCTTTGTCATCGACAAAAAAGAAGTAATAATCGCAGAAGTATATTGTCAAAACAATCAGTGATATGGAAGTCTATAGTTTAAGAATGTAGCATAGAATATAGCATAAAAATGTAGCATGAAATAAAATATAGAATGTTGCATAAATGAATGAAACATAAAATGTAGCATGAATGAAACATAAAATGTAGCATGAATGAAACATAAAAGGCTATTTATACAAGCCTTTTGATTAGTGTTTTTGAAATAAAAAACCATAAAAGAGTTATTCATCTTTATCCCAATCATACGAGGCTTCTCTCCCTCCCTCTGGTTCACGAATGATTGGGCCACCGGTGGGTGGTCTATAGCTTCCTCCTTGACCACCACTAGTGCCACTCGTGCTGCTGCTTGTATGTCCTTCAGATGATATCCATGTGAAAGTAGGTGCAGGACGCTTACCGCGTGATGTTGAAGCGGTAGTAGAAGTTGAGCATGAGATGGCATCTCATAATTTATTGAAGAATCCTTTAATTTTATCAAGTTTGTGATCTACCTTCTTGAGGCGATTATCAAGAATTTGTTGATTTCTTGATAAAATTCCTAACGATTGAGTGGTAGTAAAACTTGGCTCAATGATACGAATTTCATCTTCTCGGTCGAAAGGTTCTTCATGTGGAGGTTGTTGTTGTTCTTGATGCCTAGCTTCCCATTCGGAAAGAGATATGATGCGAGGAGGTGTAGCCGGGAGTTGCATAAGGCTTATAGTCCGTTGGTTAATTTGATGGACCATTGTATTTTCGGACTCTGGTAATGGCGTATCGATATTGAGGAGAAGTCTCATGATATATTCTCCAAAATATATAGTTCGTATTTTGCCATTATTAAATGTGAGAAACTCATCAAGAATTAGTTGGACCCAATTGACTTGAATATTGCCCCAAATAGCGTATAGAGCTCGATAATTGATTGGGTAGATAATTTCATATAAACCCGTTCGTGGAGTAATTGTTCTCATAAGAGCTTTGTGAAGGATTCTAGCTCTAGGTCGTAGGGAAGTGGATTTAAAATCTCGAATGTTAACATTATCATCCAGAAATTGATGGTTTATGTTATCTCGAATTTGTGGATTGAATTCTACCTCGTCAAGGTTTCTCTCTACATTAGGTGATCCTAAGATGTGTGCAATTCGATCTAAGGAGAACCAAACTTTCTTCCCGCACACCATGCTTCAAACACTATCATTTGGATTTCTTGGAGTTTGGTGTCCAAGATTAAGGTTTGCATAAAATAGTTTGACCATGATATGATTTATTGCATGGTCGTTTCTTTTTAAATCTAAAAGAGAAGTTAAACCTGCCCGATCCGTTAATGCTTGGATGTTGTATGTCTGAAGGCTTTGAAAATCAATGAAGGAGTGCTCGAAAATGCGAGAATTCTTCATTTTATTCCACCTCGTTACAGCTACTCCATCATAGAGCCATTGTGCAATTTGAGCATCAATTGGCTCGGAGGATGAAGAAGAAGAAGCTCTTGATCTTTTTGGGGCCATTTGTTGTGAGATTTGAGAGTAATTTGTGAATATGGGGCTAGGGTTTTGGAAAACACTAGGGAAGAGAGAACTTTTGCAATGTAAAAAGTGAAGGAAAAAAGGTGAAAACTAGTGGATAAAAGGGAAAAGTTGCCTGGGAATTGGCGTTCAGTCGACTGAAAATTTTGTTCAGTCAACTGAAATTTTGTCCGAAATTTTTCTGTGTTAAATTCAGTCGACTGAGCAGTAAGGTTCAGTCGACTGAACCTTGAGTTTTTGGAGTTCTAAATTTTAAAAAAAAAAATTCAATAAACCATTACAATTGTATAGGCATAATACAATATAACAACATGATTTGGCCACCGAAATAATCATTTCTTTGGAGACAGACTATTTTTCTTTTTATTTCCTTCATTCGCCATATAGTTTTTGTCCCATGAATTTGGACTATATTGAGGAGTTTTTGGCGACATCCAAGGATTCACGGGATCGGCTGGTGTACGGTAAGACGAAGACGGATCATATGAACTAACAGGTCGAGGTAGGGGCTCAGTCACTTCGTTTTTCTTTGAGCCACAAAAACGTAAACCGATTTGCTCTAGGAAGCTTAATCTTCTAGCTGTTACTTTTTGTTCGAAATATAATTCTCGTTGAAGATCTATTTGTTGTTGTTGAAAGTGATGAATCTCATCAATCTTTCTTTTCGTATCTGGTGAGATAAAAAGACCACGTTTAGCCTTCTTCGATTCCGGTGTGTAGAAAGTTCGATAGTTGTCCCATTTATAGACTAGCTCATGCTTTGGTGTTGGAGTAGGAAGTTTTGGTGATGTTGGTGAGTTATTGACCGAAGAGGTAATGTTGATTGGGGAGTATGAGTTGTTTGAGGACATTTTTATATCGACTTTTCAATCTTTCGTAAGTGAAAATGAGTTGTGAAAATGAAAATATGATAAACGTGTATTTATAGGATGAATATTCTAAAAATATTGTGGTGATAATTTATCAAAGTTTTTTAACCAATCAAAGATTTAATGGTTAAAATAAATCAGGTAGAAATGTATGGATTAGAGATAACCCTTATATTATTATTCATTATGTATCATTATTTGAAAATATAAATTGAAAGTCATAGTTTTCTTCATTCGGTCGACTGAGCATATAGATTTAGTCGACTGGTTTTTTTTTAATAACTTTCTCTATAAAATATCTTTAAAAGAGATTATTCCTAATTCTCGTCGTAATTTTATAAAGGAGTTTTCTAATAAAGGTTTAGTACATATATCGGCAATTTGATTTTCGGTAGAAATATGTTCTAAATTTATGATACCTTTTTCCGATATTGTCACGTAGAAAATGGTGACGAATATCAATATTTTTGTACGAGAATGATTTACCGGGTTTTTAGATAAATTTATTGTACTTGTATTATCATAATATATTGTAGAATTCGTTAAATTTATATTAAAATCTTTAAGTGTTTGTTGCATATAAATGACTTGAGTACATGCTAAGGCGGCAGATATATATTCCGCTTCACACGTGGAAAGCGAAACACAATTTTGTTTCTTACTAAACCAAGATACAAGTGATTTTTCGATGAAATGGCACGTATCACTTGTACTTTTTCTATCTGTTCGAGATCCACCAAAATCAGCATCACTGAATGATACTAACTCAAATGGACACTCTTTTGGATAGAAAAGACCAAAATCTTTAGTATCATTAAGATATCTCATAATTCGTTTTTCGCTCTTAAATGTGATTCTTTAGGATTAGATTGAAAACGTGCACATAAACATACACTCATCATTATGTCTGGTCTACTAGCGGTTAAGTAAAGTAAGGAACCTATCATACTTCTAAACAATTTTTGATCTATATTTTTGCCATTTTCATCTCGATCGAGATGAGTAGTGGTACTCATAGGAGTAGGTTTAGTAGAAGCGTTCTCCATTCCGAAACGTTTAATTAGATTCGCACAATATTTTTCTTGGTTTATGAAAATTCCATTTGTTAACTGTTTAATTTGAAGTCCGAGAAAATATGATAATTCTCCCATATGAGACATTTCGAACTCCTTAGTCATTATATTTGAAAATTCTTTACATAAATTTTCATTTGTCGAACCAAATATAATATCATCTACGTATACTTGAATTATTAAAATATCTTTAGTAGTATTTTTAATGAAAAGTGTTTGGTCAACTTTTCCAATTTGAAATCCCGAATTTAGTAAGTAACTTTTAAGTCTTTCATACCAAGCACGAGGTGCTTGTTTAAGACCATATAGTGCTTTCTTTAATTTATATACATGATCTGGATATTTTTCATGTATAAATAAAGGAGGTTGTTCTACGTATACATTTTCTTTTATAAAACCATTTAAAAATGCACTTTTAACATCCATTTGATAAAGTTTAAAATTGTGAAAACATGCAAAAGCTAATAGAATACGTATTGCTTCAAGTCTTGCAACGGGAGCAAAAGTTTCTTCAAAATCAATACATTCTTCTTGATTATATCCTTGTGCTACTAGTCTAGCTTTATTCCTAATTATATTACCTTGTTCATCTATTTTATTTTTGTAAACCAATTTTGTTCCTACAACAGACTAATTATTTGGACGAGGAACTAATTCCTAAACATCGTTACGTTCAAATTGACTTAATTCTTCTTGCATTGCAATAATCCACTAATCGTCTGTTGATGCTTCTTTAGGATTTTTAGGTTCTATTGTAGAAATGAAAGCTATATGTCCCATTTGATTTAGTTGATTTCTTGTCTTAACTTGAGAATTGATTTCACCTATTATGTTTTGAGCAGGGTGATCTCGTAATATTAATGGTGAAGATCTTAGTTCATTATTATAATTTTCAAGATTTGTATTTTCTATATTTATAAATTCTTCATCATCTTTTATACTTAATTCTTTGTTGAAACTCTCATCAAAAGATACATGTAAGGTTTCTTCGATTACGTATGTTCGTTTATCAAATACTCGATATGCCTTACTTCGTTCTGAATATCCTACAAAAATTCCTTCGTCAGCTTTTGGATCAAATTTACTTAGTTGATCTTTTGTATTTAAAATAAAACATTTTGATCCAAATATTTTAAAATAAGATATATTTGGCTTTTTGTTGTTGAATAGTTCAAATGAATTATTTTTAGTTAACGGTCTAATTGATATTCTATTCAATACATAGCATGCAGTAGCTACGGCTTCTGCCCAAAAATATTTTGGTAGAAAACTTCCGTTTAATAATGCCCTAGCGCATTCTTGTAATGTTCTATTCTTTCTTTCTACAACTCCATTTGTTGAGGAGTACTAGGAAATGAAAAATTGTGATTTATTCCTTTCTTTTTACAGAAAGTTTCAAAAGCTTCATTTTCGAATTCGCCTCCATAATCACTTCGTATATTTTTAATCTTCAAATCTTTAGTGTTTTGAATTCTTTTGACAAATGTTTAAAAATGCTCAAAAGTATCACTTTTATTTTTCATAAAAATAGTCCATGTTATCTTGAGAAATCATCAACTATTACAAACACGTATCGATTATGATTAATGGATTGAACTTGTGTTGGTCCAAATAAATCCATATATAGTAATTATAATGGTTGTAAAGTCGAAATATTTTTCTTAGATTTGAAATAAGATTTCGTTAATTTTCCTTTTCGACAATCATCACAAAGATTTTTTATTTTAAAGTTTATTTTAGGTAAACCTCTTACTAATTCATTTTGAAAAGTTTTCTAATAATTTTAAAATTTATATGACAAAATCTTTTGTGCCATAACCAAGGATCATTATCTTTGGCTAGTAAACACATGCTTGTATTATGATTAATATTCATATTTAGAACGTAAATATTCCTATCTCTATTTCCTTCAAAAACAAGATTTTGGTTTTGATCAAAAATACTACATTTATTTTCCAAAAAAGTTATTTTAAAGCCTTTGTCACAAAGTTGACTTATGCTAAGTAGATTATGTTTTAAATTTTCAACTAATGAAACATTTGTTATAAAAGGTAAATTTGATGTACCGTAATTTCTCACATCTCCTTTGCCAATGATATAGCCTTTTGAATTATCTCCGAAGGTAACCGAGCCACCATCAAAGTATGTGATGTTTGTAAGCATATATTTGTCTCCGGTCATATGTTTTGAGCAACCACTGTCTAGTATCCATTTCTTCTTTTTAAGTGGGACCTGAAAATAAATAAAAAATTATTGGTACCCACCTTTTAATAGGGTCCTAAAAAGTTAGAGCTTAGGAAGCCAAACCCGATTTGGTTTAGTATCCTTTTTATAAATATAGTTTTTATTATAATGAACACTATCCATAAATGTTTTAATATATGTATTCCTAATTAACACATTGTTAGTGTTTGAAATCCAAATTTTAACTACCTTTGTTTCTATTTTTGTTTCAATAGGTTTTCTTAACAATATTTGTTGTTTTGAATCAATATTATTTTTAAGATTTATATTCTTTTATTAGGAATTTTTGACTTCTTTTTATATCCTAAACCTTGTTTATTTGAAGATGATTGAGAATTTTCTAATATCTTGAATAAATTTTCCCTTCCTTTGTTAAAGTTAGAAACGTTTTTAGTTATGTTATCTAATCTAGCTTGAAGACTATTATTTTCTAATTCAACTTGTCTAATCTTAGTTTTTAACTCATGATTTTCAGAAACAATTACATCATTCTTTTTCTTTTGAGTTTTGATTTCTTGACTTAGAAGAGATAATTGAGTTTCCGAAGTTGAATAAGAATCTTGAACTTTTTCAAGTTCTTCTTCTAGAATTTTCTTTTCATCATTTAACATATCTCTTTCAAATTCAACTTTGTTTTGATTTACTCGAATTTCCTTAATTTTCTTTTTAAGAATTTTTATTGTGCTCAAAAGTTCAGAGTTTACTTCAATTAAGTCATCGAAAGTTAAATTACTTACTTCAGATTCTTGAGCCATGAAGCATACATTTGCATGTTCATTGTCGCTATCATTTTCACTTTCGGATGAAGATGAATCCGAATCATCCCATGTTACAGAGAATGCCTTCTTTTTGAATTTCTCTCTTTTTTTTTTTGTTGAGAGCTTTCTGATTCTCCTTCTTTTGCTCTGGGCAATCCTTGTGCATGTGACCTTTCTTGTGACAATTGAAACATTCTATATTCGAGGATGTAGGTTTGTTCAAGAAATTCTTATTGAATCCATTTTTATTTCCTTTTCTATATCTTAAGAATTTCTTGAAATTTTTAGCTATAAATGCTAAATCCTCATCTTCAGACTCTGATTCTTCCTTTTCTGCATGAAAAGCTACATTCTTTCTTTCTTGGGCTTGATCTTTCTTAGCTTGCATATTTACTTCATATGACATAAGATTTCCAATTAATTCCTCTGGTTTCATTGTAGATAGATCATTTGCTTCTTCGATTGCTAGTAATTTTCTTTCCCATTCATCAGTGAATGAATTTAGAACTTTAGGCACAATGTCAAAATCCGTGTATTTTTCTCCTAGTCCTATTAAGGCATGATGAATGTCTTGAAATCTCGAGTACATGTCATTGATGGATTCATTTTGTCGCATTCTAAAGTTTTGGATTGGTTTTTCAACATGTATATCTTCGTTTGTTTAACCTTGTTTGTGCCTTCATGTATGACTTTAAGTGTTTCCCATATCTGATATGCAATAGTACATATGCTTATACGGTTGAATTCATTTCTATCCAGGACGCAAAATAGCATATTCATAGCTTTGGCACTTGCACTACCTTCATTCGTTTGAGTTTGTGTCCATGTAGGATAATCGGTTGTGGGTACAATGAACTCTGCTTGAGTAGCATTGCAGGCTTCGAAACTTGTTGCTTGCATATAAATCCTCATCCTTGTAGCCCAATAGTTATAGTTTAGTCCATTGAATAGAGAAGGTCTTTGGGTAGATTGTCCTTCCGCAAATGTAGAACTATAGGCAGATGTTGCTTGTACTTGCGTTATTTTCCATATTATCAATATGTCTAATAACGGTGTTATGGTTATAGGACGACCTTAGCTCTGATACCAATTGAAAGAGGCTATGCGGTAGGATCGTGTAATATGGATAACGAAATTGTCTAGGTAGATAAAGTAAGTAAAAGAAAGGTACACAACAGGATATTATACTGGTTCAGACCTCTAGTCTTACGTCCAGTCCCTAAGATTCACTTAGGAATTCCACTAACTAAAACCCTCACTTAATCCGGAGGAATAGGTTTACAACTTTCCCGAACAACCGAACGGGATTTCTTGCCTCAACTACCGAAGAGGACTTCAACTCAATTACTAAAAAACAATATTCGACTTGTTGTGTTCTTGTCAACACTAATGAGTCTAATGTAGTACAATATTCCTATAATCTTATCCTCGAGAGTATACAATGTGTTTGTGAAGATTTAGGAAATTTGAATTTCTATGAATCAAAAGAATGTTAAAAACAAAGCAGTGATTCAAGCAATAGATTTGTGATTGCTTTGAGAATTTCAGGATAATATGTTCAAGAAAATAGTAAGATTAAAGCAAGATAATTCGGTGAATTGAAGATGTTAGAATTATGTATTTAGACTTGTAGAAGAGGTGCATCTGTTGGCTAAGGGTGCAGGCAAGAGATGCTTCCATTTCCATTGGTGAATGGTTGCAACTCTTGGAAGGAAGAAGGTGTCCAATCAGAGAAAATTCGCAGGTTCAAATTCATTCGACTAAACAGGGAATTCAGTCAACTGAAAATATGAACTAAAATTTTCAGAAAAAAATTCAGTCGACTGAGCAGGGTGTTTCAGTCGACTGAAACTGTACATGTTTGTATATGTGTAACAGGTTCAATCGACTGGTCATCCCTGTTCAGTCGATTGAACTACTAAATTGTGCACAGTGAATGTTTATTAAAAAATAAAATTTATAAAATGTGTTCTAGTATTTGTGCAAGCCTCTTGAGGATAGGTTTTAACAATAAATCTAAACTAAGACCTATATAAAAATTATACTTATGTTTATCTTTGGTCTTCATCGTTCTTTCTTTAGCTTTGCACATATCTCTTCCTTTTTGTTAAAGCACATTGTCATTGATCAAAATATAGCGTATCAACAACCATGCGATGGCACCGGTGAATTAACTCATGAAATCTCTTATATAATCGTACAATGGCACTTGTGAGCCCTCATATCATCATGTGAGAGCTTTTGTGAGTTGATTCACAAAGGTTTTTATATCATCATGCGATGCCACTTGTGAATCAACCCATGAAGGCCTTCATAGCCACCATGTGGTAACTCTTATAAGTCAACTCATGAAGGCTCTTATATCATCATGCGATGGTACTTGTGAATCAACTCAAGAAGGCCCTCATATCATCATGTGACGGCTTTTATGAGTCGATCAACGAAGGCTCTTATATCATCATGGAACTTGTGAATCAACCCATGGAAGCCTTTACATCATTATGTGATGGCTCTTTAATATCATTAACCCGCGATGGCCTTTGCATTTACCATGCGATAGCTTCCATATATCATCTTGCGATTGCTAGAATTTCTCTTTAATCTTTTTCTCATGACCACTCCCTCTTTTGAAATATTCCCTCTTTTCTTGACCTATGATGGCTATTGTATTTGAGCATAACATTTGCTCCCCCTGTTTACCATATTGTTTTATATTTTAGTATAAAAACAACCATTCGTGTTCTTAAGTCTATCCATTTTGACCGTTTATGCTCTTTTTTTTATAATCTAGTGGTTATTATTTTTTCCCTTTCCTCCTATAAATAGCGTTCCTCTTTCTCTCTTTCCCTTTCACTAGCTTTGTTAAAGAAGAATCGATCTGTCCTTACTTTCCTCATTATCCAAGTTCTGATTTTCTTAATATTTCCATTTGGTAGTCGGTTTGTTTGCTTTTAATCCATTTATAATTTGCTTTGCACTTCTATTTAATCTAATTTAGCTATTTTTTTAATTTTGAAATTGATTAGGTGTAAATTTGTTTTTTTTTGTATTACCAGTTCTTTTGCTTGTTTGAAGTTATCACTTTGATTTGAATCTTTTTAACTAAACTTTTTATTTTTTATTTATGGGTTTTGGGTTTCATTGCTTAGATATCCGTTTGCAACAAACCTTACTCATCATCATGCTATGGGTCATTACTTAATGGCTCAACACATGAAGACTACACTTATTCGTTGTTTTATATTTATAGTAGTTCACCCTTCGAGGGCTTATTGCTCATCACACAATACCTCAACTCATGATGGGTGAAGGCTCGAAGACTACCCTTATTGATTTATAGCTATTAAGCAATTGTCAACTCAACCCACGATGGGTCAGGGCTCAAAAACTATCCTTATTGATTCATGGCTACTTATCACACAATGAATCCACATTTGAGGGATAACTTTTCTTCGTTGTTGTCATTACAAAAAACCCTATTGCATGTTGATTGGCCATTCAATAGTTGAACTTTATAAGTATTTTACTACACAATGGCCCATCATTCGGAGGCTAAGCAAATTATCATGTGATAGTCCATTGTTTGGCGATCAGTTTTCATATGTAATTTACCACTTGGTTTATTACTCGAAATTTAATTTTATGATAAATTCAATATACTACTTTATTTTTTATGATAGTCATTACACAATGAATTGGTACTTGACATTTATCATATATTTACATATGATAACATCATCACACGACAAACTATCCTTTGAAGGGTCAATATTTGAAGGTTATTTCTATTGATTTTTGTTAGTCTACTACATGACGACTTACAGCTAGAAGGATAATGATAATAATTTTTCTTGTCGTTGCACGATGGTTTGATACTCGTAAGCCACCATACATTAATATGTTATAGCTTAACGTTCACTACACCATGATCAAGTGTTAAAAATTAAAAAACATTTATCATTGCTAATACATACATATTAATATATGTGCATAGTTTATATATCTGGATAATTAAACATGTGGACAGGTCTTCCATACGTAAAAGAGGTAGACATATGGACATGTTGACTTATGCACATATATTAAAGAACAAACATATGCCATAGTTTAAATTTAAGTGGTAATCTTTTATGTTAGCTTTCCTTTTATTGCCATAGTTTAGCATGTCTGTAAATGAAATAACCTTGATCTTGAAAAATACGGTATGGTATTAAATATATTCATGTTACTTTATTTTCGGTTCTCATCACTTCTCATTTATTTATTAAGTGATTTTATTCGTTATAATTTTTATTCTCAATGGAACTAGAAGTTTACAACTTAAAATGTTTCCACTGTGTCAATAAGGTTCAATTTTTGTAACTAAAATTTTACTATTTTAGGTATCATGTATGGAAGTAAGAAAGAAGCTCGTAAAGAACCATCTAAGTCTCCTAAGCACAAGATTCCTTCAGAAGAGAAAGTCTACACTTCCCATCAATCTTATTTCACAAGAGAAGAGGATGTCGATCTGTTTTATGTTACTTCAACATATCGAGAATTGAAACTAAGGTTCCAGGTCCTGATGGTAGAATGGATGCGCCTCCAGGAGAGTTTTTTGTTTTCACTCCTCTCCATATTTATCACTCTCGTTACCTATCCTTCAACCCAATCATATCCAATGTCTTATCTTACCTTAAAATTGGTCCAATCTAATTGAATCCTAACTCCTATAGCTATATCAACTCTATATGATTCAAGGAGCTTAAGTTGGAAGATTTGTCTCCTTCCACCTTATGTTCTTTGGTCACCTTCCTAATGATAAAGCACCAACCAAAAGGTTCTATATGCTACATCTACTCTACTGGCACCAAAGTAGTTTCTGACTCCGTCAACAAACCTAGAGACCAGAGTTACCAATTCTTTTTTGTGAGATATTACTCTCAAAACATTACTGGAAAATTTTCCACCCTTGGTAAGTCGCACTGTTTTAATTATTTTCATTTGATCGTTACTTATCTTACCCTAAATTATATTTCATGGTGATTGTTAGCTACCGACTCAAAGAATATCCATCCTAGAGTCTTGGCTAAAATCAATCGTTTTGGCAATGCCACTGAATTCTAAAGAGTCAATTAAGACTTCTTACTAAGGATAAGCCGAGGAAGTGCTCCTTGATTCAACCGTTTTACCATGTCCTGGGTGAACACCCAATGATGAAGATAAAGAGATTTGGCTCACCAACCATTGTCACTGCCAAGCTTAATGTCTTTTCCATGAATTCCCTGCTACATCGTCCAATCGTAGCCTTTTTATTTCGTAACTGATTCTTTGTAGGTCGAGAAGTCTTGTTTTCTTTTGCAAACTAAAAGTATGTTTTAAAGGCGAGATAGCCTATGTTTTAAGAAGGTCGATAACCTTATGATTTCGATAGCATAGCCTTATACTTTATAAAATTAGAGTTTTGTTATTAAATCTCGGATAGAGGTCCATTATGGTTTTAACAGCATAGGTGCCTTAAGCCTTCTATTTTGAATTGTTATATTGATGGCTTGACAAGTTGCAAATTTTACGAGTTTAACAACTTCATTGGAGATACCAGTTTATATTATTTTCAACATGCCATAAGTTTAAGGGTTTGACAATCTAATTAGGGACACCAATAGGTATAGGTTGGGCACTTGGGTGAATAATGTTATATTCAAATTGTAAACTGATATTTGATGGGTTCATAGTCATTCTAGAAAAACTATAAGATGCGTGATGGATGGTCCACATAATGTCAAAGGTGAATAGTCTCTATAGGATTCATAATGAGTTCATAGTCATTCTAGGAAAACTATGATATGTGTGATGGATAGTCCACATAATTAGATAAATGAGACATGTGTAATGGATATTCCATATGAATTTTAATTGGATAAACCATGAGTGATGTGTAGTCTATATGGCCTGGGATAGATAATCCACATTACGTTTATATGTGAGATGAGTAGTTTACATAAATATAAGACGGATAGTCAGATTAAATTTAGATGGATAGTCTATTAAATTGGGATGGGTAATCCTTTATATGATTTGGGGGGCGTAAGGGAGGGTAGAACACAGTGAAAACAGATTACTTAGACTTACCCATGTTGCATACCTGCAAATGATTGTTTTACTATGTTCTAACCATTGTGGTTGCAGGTGCAAGAATTTTGATTGACATAATTGATTAAGATACCAGTGAGGGGAAAACTCATTCTGCTCTAAAGCGTGATCTCGCTAGATATCTATTTTTGTTCGAGATGGTAGGTTATTATTCACATCAAGCTTTTTGCCTGACCCGAAGTTTTTTTTCCCTTAAACTCTCAGGTGCTTATTTGAGTAGGCCGAGAGTAAGGGTTATCAGGTTTCCAGAATAGACGAATAAGATTTCGGAGAAATGTAGAAGGCATGCTAGCTATTAGTAGGAGCTTTCATTTTCCGCTCTTTTGTTTTGTGTCCAAATGGATATAATGACAGAAGTTACAACTTTCAAGTATTAGACTCTATTCAACCAAGGGGGCATCTTCATATGTTTCTCTTGGAGTATTTTGTAATAATTATATTTTCTCTAATCGAGGGATAAGATAGGATCATGTAATGAATATGAAATTTTATATATAAAATGAAATGAAAAGGTTTACTATCGAAATGTGTTTAAAAATTTCATATTCATGCGCTTCTAATATTATTGATATGATTAACATAGCCGCATTTTTCATCGTAAGTTAATACTACGGATGACTGCAGCATCCGTAGCACTTAGTTTCGGGCCTCAAAATGAAGGATGTTATAATACACTTTGCAATATTTGGAGAGCGTAACGTACTCTAGTCTCAACAAATGTATCGTCATCCAATCTCAACACATCTTGGCTAGGAATATTAAAAATGATATATTTATTTTTATTGTGTTAAATCACTCGTGGTTATAATACTTCGTAACTATTATCGCAAAACATACCATTTATGGATTTTCTATTAAGTATACTTTTAATTCAGTTAATTAATTAATATAAAACATTATATCAAGTATATAATAAAAGGAAACCACATTTTAAACAAGGGTTACTTCGGTCAGTACCCGAGCAAGGGAATCGAAAATGGAGTTTTGGACTGGTTTTAGCCCAACACGAGAGGTGCTTCAAGTTTTCCTAGGGTGTGCTTTGGATCTTTCCTATGGCCACTTCGAGTAAGTTCTTGAAGCGAGGGTGTACGATGACGCAAGATGACTTTGGGGTTCATGTGGCAACTAATAAAGTGATAGCATGGCGCTTCGACACGACGACGACTTTGGAACTTTGGTGCGACGGCTCTATGACTTACGATGGGTGTCTAGATGCGTTTTGATGTTGGCGACTTAATAATGGAAGCTATGACGATGATCCACAAGGACAAGTTCAACGATGAGGGCTAGTGAGTATAATTTGTGACTTTGTTCTACTATGGAGATAGCAAGGGTGAAATAACAATTGAGTTCCACTATGGAGATGCAACCATAGGGGTTGCTGATAACTCAGAAATTTTAGCATGCTCGTACAGAGGGAGTACGTAGGGACGCCTATCCGGATTATGATTACGTCCAAATCTAACGATTGTGGATTACCCTAGACTTTATGGTTCCCAGTCTTGTTCATAGCCTTACGAAGTGGTATGGATTTGAGTACCAAAGAAGCCATGATTTTATTGAATCCATGGTTTGTGATTGTACCATACGAGTTATTATTTATCCAACGCACATGAATGATGGTGATGATTGTTTAATGGATGCTATGTTTGTCATGGTTTCTTATTACTCTAGTGTGTCACACGACATAGGTATTTTTGACTGCATACCTAGACACTAAACATTATTCTTCGATTGTAGTACACTAACATGGCAACTATAGTGATATATCAACTGTTATTTTTTAATCGTTTGGATGTAGGGACGCGTTAGGTATGATTCTTCATACCCTATGCCCTTATTTACTATATACGATTTTTATCGTAGTTTTGAGATGATGTATCACCCAAGCTAAACTGTTGTTTGACCAAGATTTTATGCTTTACTTTTTATCATCTCATGTACTTTTAAACGAGTAGATTTGGGATAATAAGTCTGGATAGCGCATGAAACTATACGGGGTATGAGCAGGAAGCTACGTTTCATATATCTATACTTTGGAGTGCACTATCACTTATTCCACTATGTAGTATTGTGGAGCTATAATAGTATTTGTATTAACTGAGAGACAGTTATAGAGTTTATTTTAGAGATTTGAGATATATAAAGTCTTCTAATCAGTTTTTGTATAATATGTGAACTTACAACACTTTGATGTTCTTATTTATGGTTCATTTGATTGTATTAATGTCTCGCATGTTTTATATCTATATTATTATATTATATTTTGTCTATACGCTGTGAGATGTAATACAAGTTCTATGTTTGGATTTTTATTACCTTGTACTCTTGACTATAGCCTTACGTCGATCGGGTACCTCTACAATGTATTATACATGTATATTTGGTACTGAGGTTATAAGCGATCGTCAAAAAAGGTAGTAATAGCTGTATTTATTAAAGTTAAGATGTGTATAAACTTAGTGAATTGACGGATAAGCAGGCTCTATTTTTTTTAAAATGAAAGCTCAAAATATCTTGTATTTTTCTGATGGAAAATATAAGTTATCATGCGTTTTTCGGAAAGCTTTTCAAAAATTAAAAAGATCGAATTTCATTATTTGTATGTGGTTATTATTGGTTTTTAAGTATATTATTATCTAATAACTACTTTTTTCATCAATGCCAACATTTTTTATAATTCTTCAAATAATTTTCAAAAAATGATAATCAGATTCTCTTTTTTGTCAAAATGTGCATATTAGTTTCCACTTTTTTTTTTTGAAAAGCAGTAAATTTATTTCTCATATTCATTATATAAAAGGACAATTTATTTATAGACTCGAGAAAAATCCTATTTAAACTTTAGGCATTGGTGAAAACTTATTACAATTCTTTTTTCCTTATATTAGCATTTCGTACTTACACAATCTGTTTTTACTTATAAAATTTAGTACAAGTTAGGATTTTATGATTGCGTACATTAAAATTGCACAAATTCCAATTTATTGAAAATTAGGTAACCAGCCTTAAAGTTGGAACAGGAATTTTTTTGGGTTTATACAAAAATTTGTACTATATAGAAACTTTTCTTATAACGTTAAATCCAAGGCCTGAGATTGTTTTAGTATTAGTATTTTCCTTTTAAATAAAGTTTCCAAATAAAGTTCCATATTGGTTCGTCCCTGCCATTTTGGGACATGATGTAATTGTTGTTAATCTTCAGTTAGAACGCTAAATTAACCTTAGTTATTAAAATGTTTCTACTCGGTAATTATTTCGAGCGTTGCGATATCATAACACAAATCCACTGTAGACAAAAAAAATCATGTGCATAGCAAAGTCTAGGCCTGTCAATATAACGTATGTCAAAGTCTGGTGGTAACTTGAAAGCCAGATTGTTAGCCCAATTATGATAATTGAAACTTGAGTCTAAGTTGTGCCCACCGAATATTTCAAACTAATACCGAACTTCAATTCATCGGGCTTTTCATGTCCGTTGGATAATATATGTATATCTTACTCATAACGAGTATGTTAAAATCATACCCTAAGCTTGTAATGTTTTTCAAAATTAAAGTAAACAATGTTGTACAAATATGTTATTACAAAGCCAAGTTCAAAATAAAAATACATAAGATCATATAAATGCAAACAACAAAAGGTAAACTAATAACAATTACGTTTGTTTTTCAGCAGTATATACAGAAAACTGTTAATTGGTAAATTCTAACCGGATCAAAACCGTAAATGAACTTTATAGTAATAGGTACAAGCATCGATTCTTGTTTGTTACCATTACCCATTTGGTGTTCTAGGAGCAAAAGCATGGACGACAATAATCCCAAGTTAACAATAAATGCTTGTAAATAAAAAAGGATCGTTTGTCAACAGAAATAGAAATGAAATTGATTTGACATTACTGGCTGCATGATTGAAGAAGCAATCGATAGCGAAACAAAGGATGTCCAAATCGGGGGGAATACGGGGAAATCTCATATGATATGACCAATATGCCAACCAAATTGCATCTTTTCTCACCGGCAAATGCTGTGTGATAAGTACCGACTGAAACCCATCAAGATAAGAAAAATGCATTATAGTCTGAAACTGAAAAATGCCGTGACAATACACTGTTTTTGCACAGTGCTTGCTTATGTATACCTTAGTCCTTAAACTAATAATATAATATAACTAATTATCATAAGAAAACAGGAGGTTACTCCAAGATGAATCACGGCTGTATCAAACAAAGCCCTAATCAATAATAGTATAATAGTGCACAAGTTTGTAACATACCTATCTTCTTCATAATAAAGCAGAGCAGCAGTGAGTACAGAGTAGTCATTTCTTTCTAATCAGCTTCGATAGAAACAAAACAAACCTCGCTCTGATTTAACTGGCTGCCGACATATACCACATAACCAATGTAAAGCAGATAGTAAATAGATTGAATTATTCTGCGTCATAATGATATAGTAGTCCTATACTGAATTCAAGATTGGTTGCAGAGTTAGTGCTGTCATTTAATTCATTTGTCATGATACAAACAATTTCCTGTACCATTCAGACGTAACCTAACATCGAAAGTAACTGCTCAAGGTCAAAAAGCAAGTATAAACAAGAATAAAAAAAAGGGATAGAATGAGCAAAAGAGCTTCATCGCAACTACATTTTCCTCATACAGCATTGAAGTACATGGCTCATAAATATTAAATACTAGGTAACAGTACTGCAACTAATCAAATCACACCATGGTTCTAAACTACATGTTTATATATCCAAGGGGATTATTCTTCTTCGGTCGAAGTCGTCTAATTCATTTCTAGCTACCACCTACCTTCTAAATCCAAATGAAATGCACTCCAACACATGCACGTGTTGAAGATGTGATATCACCGTGTGATTTGGTCTGAGCCGGACCTTGTTTTGTCCAGTATAGACCACATAACCTGAACATCTTCGTACCCGCATGCCATCACCTCTCCTTGAAGGTTCATTCCATATTGATATTGCTCCCTTCCTGAATCATTCAGCGTAAATTTATGTTGAGTATAATGACCGGTTTAAGATGGGTTGTTGTATAGGGAAAACAATTAAACCATACAATTATGCTATATATGCTTACCAGTTTGAGGCTTCTTTTGATCTTTGGTAGGAGAATTCAAGATGGTGCAAGCTTTTCTAAAAGGAGAAGTAATGGTGCGCATTAAACCCATATTTTTATTTTATGTTTTAATTTAATTGTGTGTGAGGAAGGAAAAGGATATGCTTTGGAGGAATGATTGAATGAAAATGCTGAAATGAAAGTGGGGCAGTATATATAGATAAGGAAAAAGGAGAAAAGAAAGGAGGCAAGATCCATAGAATGGGGTCACATAAGGAGTCCACCACAAATGGCAGATGCACATGGATCACATTATTTTATTTCCCAACTATATTATTGCTTTTATTTTTCTTCTACTGCAAACCGTTGCGTATTTCCACTTCCACATTCCTTTTCTTCTTCACTTGTAAATTGTTGCCTTGGACTGCTTGGAAGAAACTACATCTATAAGAGTTTATAGTAGGCATGATAAATAATCAAACTTAACGTCACATAGACGGTGAATGGTGCACTCCCTATTTTTCCCTTGCATCGCTTTTATTAGATCCAACAAAACAACTGCTACGTACTTCAATTAAACTATTTAATCCTACTGTTTATTTTTACTAAAGAGGCCAATAATGTACATGCTCACCTATAATTGATATCAATTAATAATAATCATATGATGCTTTTCAAAAGTTAACTCTAACAACAAATATATTAATTTCTATAAATGTATTTTTCAAGGAATAACTGAATTTCAATGAAATCATTGATAACTCAACAATCTACTTGGACCGACAACAAATATATCAAAAAATAAATTTTTGTACCACCATTAATCAATACAAAAACAAATGGTAACTTACTTCCACACATTCGACTACCATAAAATTTGGGCTTTTGATCGATCTTCTCTCTCGGATTCTGGTTTTAAACATGTAAACATGTCTAGTCACGACATGAAATAGACCAATTATTGGTTATTGCCATGTAAAACTGCCTTGATCCAAAACTTCCTATGTTTTTGTCTTCTGCATCTAATCTTCTTTTCATCTCTGATTTTTAACATGATGAAAGTCGTGGTCTTTTATACGATATGACGTTTTGTGATTTAAATGATTTTGAACTCCACATCGACTCATCATGATTCCATAACGATTCCAAATACCACACCAACATCCAAACCACCAAGATATACATGTTCATTAATCCAACACGTTGAAATTGTGATCTAAGTACATAAAACGATATAAATCGCTTATTTAATTACAATTTGATCAGTTGAATGCAAATTAATTGCATTAAAAAAAGTAAAGGCAAATGATTACCTACATGGAGAAAAATAAATTTGAGACATAAAAGACAATTAGGTTTCCTAATCAACAGTGTAGTTAAAGTTCCGCTAAAACCTCGATAATGCCATGCTAAAGCAGTTAGAGCATTACGATCGCTATGCCTTTTCAGTTTAGACATATTAAATAGTATATCAGCTTAAAGCACTACTATTTACCGCTATGCTTACTAAATCATGATTTTTGACGTCTGCATTAACAACTTTATAAACATAAAAAAGGTTAATACAACTAGTTCTTTTATAAACTGAATCAACCAATTTAAGGTATAGGTCTAAGTTCTAGTCCTAGGTCTTCAATATAAATTAGATTCCTATTTTATTCACCAGATTCCTATTTTATTCACCAAGTCTAAACTGCATGGTCATAACTTTGGTTTTGTTATATGAGTAAACAAAGTTTCTTTTTTCTACACAAGTAATATAGAAATGAGAATAGATCAATTTGGACATTAATTTTATCTCCAATAAATATTTTTACACCACCATTATTTTCTGATATATCAATATATCTTGTATTTGCGCAACTGAAATCACCGAGGTAACTTTGTCTTTCAAAGTTCCCTTTCACTTGTATTTGTGCACCTGAAATGTCCCATATCTCGTATTCAATCATTTAAGAGGCACTATGCTGTCATTCTTGGGTCTTACCTATTTTAGTTTCGAGTTATATCATTGGAGCTTTAAAAGTCCATAATTTATCCTTGTAATGTATTATCATTACATTTGGGTTCATAATCTACCCATACCGCCATCTTAACCTTGGAGAGTCCATGGCATTTTGCCTTTTATGATCCTATAATCTTATAGAGTTTCGATCATAGCTGAGCCTATTTGATTAGTTCTTATGGCATCTACTTTTTGGCATTTTAGAGTAACTCATATGATTCTTGGGTCCCACCAAAGCCTTCTTACCTATTCTTGAAACATTCAAGTTTCGACATTTATTCATTCGTAATTCCACAACTTAGTTAGGTCTCGGGATCTATCGATATTTTACTTATTTCGAGCCTATGGCATCTTGGTTGTATCCTTATTAGGGCTTTGGTCTCACCGAGCCTTTCTATGTAGCATGCTGTTAAATTTTGATAATACAAAATTACAAATAGAGGAAAATAAGTATACAAAGGAAAGAAAGAGAAGATTTTGTTTTCTCTTATCAATAGGCATATTTGAGAATGTTTATTTCTCTCTCTAATTGGGTAATTAAATTATTTTTTGCCATCTAATATTAACTTGGGCATTAAGTAATCAATTATATAATAGAGACTAGAAGAGAGGATAAAAGTATGGTGGAAAATCTATTTGCTAATTTACTCTTCTTCATCTTTGTCCTTTTTCTCCAACAATTTTAGCCATATAAATATTTGCTCTTTCTCAATTTGGTTATTGATTGAATGGTATTTTGTTTACTTTAGCTTTGTTCTATTAATTGTAAACAAAATTTTGGTGAATTAATAAAGTGGGTGGTTGGGTGGAATATTTTGTGTTATTGCATTTCGATTTCAATCCCGTCTTGTTTTCAATCTAAGTTATCTCTTTGTGATTTGGATGATAAAGATCCGTTAATAAAAGTTTTCGCAAAGCGCTATTATTTTCATAGCAGTTTGGTATCGGAGCGCAGATCATCGCAAAGCTTAGGGTAATTTTGGTTTGAAAAATTATTGATGTCGGAGATGATTTTCGTTTTCAAAGACGGCTATCTTGGATGAGAAAAATTGGGGTATTTGAAAGCCTAAGATGGAGGATGTTCTGTATCTCAATGATCTTCATGATTCGATTGATGGAGATGGAAATAAGCCATCTGATGTAGATGAAGGAAAATGGATAGGAAGACGATTGCTTTGATTCATCAGTTTCTTGATGATTCAGTTTTCCATTATGTGGCTAGCTGTGAATCCGCGAAGGCTTTGTAGGACAAGTTAAAATCTTTATATGAGTCAAAGAGTGCTACTAGTCAGGCTTTTCTGGTTCAAAAGTTGGTACAAATGAGATTAGATGTAGAGAAGTCTATTGAAGAGCATTTGAATGAATTTCAAGATGTAATAAATCAATTAGCAAATATGAAGGTCAATTTTGATGATGAGTTACAAGCTCTTTTATTAATGAGTTCGCTTTCAGAAAGTTGAAAAACTTTGGTTGTTTCATTGAATAATTCCAATGCTAATGGAACTATCTCTCTGGAAACTGTTCGAAGCAGTATTTTGAATGAAAAGCTTAGAAGAAAAGGTCAGATATGAAATCAATTAAAAGTGAGGCTATGGTGGCAAGGGATTCGAAGAAAGATACAATTTGAAAGTAGAAGGATGCTAATGATAAATGTGTTATCACTTGTCATTATTGTAATAAGAAAGATCACATACGCAGCAAGTGTTATGCTTACAAAAGAGATCAGAAAAAGGCTGCATATGGTGATACTAGTAGTGATGCACATGCATGTTTTGCTGAAGGTACCGATAGTGATGCTTCTTTTGATGTCCTCTTTAGTGAAAATAAGCCTTGAAAGATGGATTCGGGAGCCAGTTATCACATCTGTAGAGATGTGAATTATTTTTCTTCTTATGAGAAGAGTGTTGGCATGACTAGGAAAGCCAATGGAGAAGAGCTACCGATTTGTGGTACTGGATGTATTCGATTTCGTATGCATGATTTTGTGGTTAGAGAAATCTCTGGAGTGAGACATGTACCCACTTGTTCGCATGATCTTATTTCTCTCGGTCAGTTGGATCATCGTGGTTGCGCCTATGAGACTCAAGGTGGAGTTTGGTGAGTGAAGAAAGCTGGTCGTGTAAGGATGAAAGAAGTATTGGAAGAAGGAAACTTTTAGAGCTTGGTTGGTTCTATAGTCGACAATGGAAAGCGATTGACGGTTGAAGGACCTAGTCCACAGCAAGGTGGAGAGGTTAATGTGGTCACTGCTTATGATTCTAACATTGAGGATCATATTTTAGAGAGGGGTCTCCATGTTGACGATGCTTGAGGGACCGATAGTGATCAGGTAATAGGCTCAGATCGAGTGATAGACGGATATCGAATTGTGAAATCCACAAAGACAAGACATAGATCTTTGTGGTATTACAAATATTTTATAGACTGGATTTGTGTGGTGCACCTTATGTGGAAGATGCATCACTTGCAGACGGTGATTGAGGTTTGTAATTTAGTGTGATTGAGATATGAGGATTTGTGATGGATCTAGATATGATATGCTTGATATGTTGGAGATATATGATTTTGCATCGAGGTGGAGTATTAAATTTTGGTGATATAGAGAGAAATAAATATGCAAAAGAAAGAAAGAGAATATTTTGTTTCCTTTAATTAATAGGCATATTTGAGTATGTTTATTTCTCTCTCTAATTGGTTAATCAAATTATTTTTTGACATCTAATATTAACTTGGGCATTAAGTAACTAATTATATAAATAGAGATTAGAAGAGAGGGTAAAAGTATGGTGAAAAATCTATTTGCTAATTTTCTCTTCTTCATCTTTTTTTTTCTCTACCAATTTTTGCCATATAGATATTTGCTCCATTTCTAAATTTGGTTATTGATTCAATAGTATTTTGTTTACTTTAGCTTTGTTCTATTAATTGTAAACAAAATTTTGGTGAACCAATAAAGTGGGTGGTTGGGTGGAATATTTTGTGTTATTACGTTTTGATTTCAATTCCGTCTTGGTTTCAATCCAAGTTATCTCTTTGTGATCTAGGTGACAAAGATCTATTGATAAAAATTTCCGCAAAACGCTACTATTTTCATAACACATGCTTCGCTACTTTTTTCCGTTGGTATGAGATCAGTGTAACAATCCCACCTTCAAACACACTGATTCGAAGTCCAAAAGCATTGGTTGAACTCGCCACATGCTTAGAAATATGGATCGTTGGGTTTTTGATGGTTTGTGAGGTATGGAGAAAATAAAATTTTAAATATTTTATACTTTCAAATCTCACAAGGAAAAAATAAAATATAAACACTGAAATAACCAAATTATTATTATTTTAAAACATAAAGATGTCTGTTGAACAATATATATCTCCAACCGCCATCAAATTTTGTATAAATATTGTTGCTTTGTAACGAAGTTTATCGAAAATTTATAACTATTTGCTTTTAAACTAAATAAATACCTAGATGTTGAACAAGTGTAATCTGGTATGTATAAGTGATCACGATTTCAACAAAATAAACTACACCGTATAGTTAGAACTAAATCATTTGTGATTTAATTTAAGGGAAAAGGATACTTTTAATAGATAGCAATTCAATCGTATCTTAAAACGATAAATCTATTCATGTTAAAACAATCCAAGAGTGGGGTGTAATAATTTTATATTTGTATTTTGAAAACGACAATTTATACGTTTAGTATCACAATCAATGGGTTGTGCGTATATGTATTCATAAACGGGACATAAAATGTCATATTGTATTTTGAAAAAGCCGAAATTTTATCTCTTTTTCAATCAGTTGTTTCTTCATACGATCTACACAACAACATACATAGTTACAAGGTAAAAGTTAATATTATACCATACGAGTTGGTTGTGTATTGGGTTTGATGACGTAGATATGTTGACGAGTTGAATTTGAAGATACAAGCACATCCACAAAATGGGTATCAAAGCCACCTGTAACGTTCATAGATAAACAGTTTACTCCTGTGTTCATGGTAACAGAAAACTGTTATATGCGCAACTGGATCATTGACGAATTTCACCGTCTCCGCTGAAATATGAAATGACGTAGATAAGATATTCTTAGCAACAGAACAAAAACAAATGGTCCCAACGTCCCATTTAACCTTTTAAATTTGATGCGGTGATTGATACAGTAATAATTGGATTCCGCAGCAATACAGTAGGCGCAAAATAAATATCACCAAGGCCATGTACGTATTGCAGGACCCTACTTACCTATATGTGGTTCTCCAACACTCGTATCTCAACCTCATATGCCGCCTTCATCATTGTCTTACTTTGATTAAGTATATTATAGAATCTTACTATATACTGAAAATCATATTTATATGGGGTTAATGGGCAAATTTAGGCTGTAAGCTACCACTAAGTTTAAAATATGGGGGAATTAATTTAAAGGACAAAATTTTCTGTATTTTTTGCCTCAAGGACACGACCTCAATATTTTTACCATAAGGACAAACATTTTCTAAAAATTATTCACAAGAACAAACATTTTGCAAAATTATTCATAAGGACAACAAAACTGATACCGAGCTAAAAACTGATACCTAAAAACTGCTACCGATAACTGCAAACTGATACCTTAAAACTGCTATCAATAACTAAAAACTGATACCTACAGAAAGTTGTCCTTCAGAATAAAATATTGAAGGTCTGTCCTTGAGGCTAAAAAGCTGTGAAATTTTGTCCTTGATAATAATTTCCTGTTAAAATATTTCATATTTTAAGTTGCAATTAGGTTGGCTTCTCTCCCACGTAGTGCTCGCTACACTCACTAAAACATGCCAATCTCAACCTGATAAACACGGTCAAATTAGCATCCATTTTGCTTATTATTTTAAGTATTAATTTGTTGAAACGATGTATATTTTCATGCAAAACGTATTAATTTGGGTGTACAAACTCGAAAGTATAAGTCATGGACATATGAATTAAGAAACTACAAAATCAGCTTAGATATAGTTTCAACTTATTTTCTCCTTTGCAAAAAAGGAAAAAAAAGAAAGAAAAAAGAGAAAAGAAAAGGAATGCAAACATACATGAAAAGATATTATTCGAGGCCAATGAATACGAAGAACATGGTACTTAATAATCAACTAGTGAAAGAGATCACAATAATAGGCGCGTTGATGTCACGAGCAACAAGAAAAAAGAATCATTCACTAATTAAGAAATTAGTGCTTCTTTAAGCAAGTGATTAGACTTCTTTACAAAGTTATTATCAATTAAACAACTAGTGATGCTTAGGATTGTCAATGTATTCCATTATAGTTCAAGTCGTTGACATCCATAACTAATAAATAACAAATAATATATCAAATGTATGATATATCTTTAGTACTCTGATTGTTACCACAAAAAATGGCACAAACAATGAGGAAGCAATTGAAAACACCTAAAATGTATATACCTAATGGAATAAACGTAAAAGCAGTAGAAATGATATAATTTTTATAATGGTTCAGTAAATGCTTCGATCTACGTCCATATTAATTTTTGTTATTTATTTATTCTCTAAAATATAATGGTTATAATCCAGATCCAACTACAATCTAGTTGATCTCGAATTTGGAAGCAACTGAAAAATTTAGGGAAAAAGAAGATAGAAGTGGAATCCAAATGCCAAAAAGTCATTTTCCTTGAAGCTATAGGTGTTGAATTTATAGGAAAACTGCTTAGCAGAACCGGAGGCCCGTGAAATATCAAGTCCAAGTCCAAGTATGCAGCAGTGAACATCGGGTCCCAAACATAGAAAAAAACATCTCGCTGCCGACTGATTTTGGTTGATATCAAGAGGTTATTGTCTATTTAATTTATCCACCTTTCTTCATACATGCTTAGTTTTGAAGGTTTTCGACGCGAGGTTTTGCATATTTAATACTTAGCCAAAAATTGTTGAGTTCCTTCATTTCATCATTCTTGATTCAAGCTTCTTAATCTATTCCTTCATCGATTTGTAATCCAATTCGCTCATTTAAGTTCGTTCGAAGAATGTGGAAATTTTGTTATAAGACTTGTCCTCCAAGGTACGCCTTGTGAATGTAAGATGTGTTTTGCTCAAGAACAAGTTTTTGCAGTAGATGACTTCTAACAGTCATGCTTTTCAGCTATCAATCGATTCAAGTTGTGGTGAATTATCTGGTTTCTTCGGAAACCCTTACAAAATCCATGGTCATTTCATACCGTTATAGCTAAGAACTCCAGTCCTTACTTAAGTGTTGTTAGTCATAAATCACAGTCAGTCCATTTTCGTCCAGAGTTATCATATCGTATATCAAAATCATCCCGTGTTCGTTCGAGATTTATCTATTTTAGTCCGATTACAAATACTAAGGTCAAGTCAGCATCCACTCTAGTGTCCGATCTCACCAGATCGTTTATCCAAACTAAAGTTCGAGCTCTTCGTATCCTTTATCATCCAATATAGGGTTCGATCTCACCATATCGTATAACATCCAATCTACGGTTCGATCTCTCCGGATCATTTAACATCCAAACTAGGATTCGATCCGTTTAGCTTTCAACCCAGGGTTTGAACTCTCTAGATCATTTGACATCCAATCTACGGTTCGATATATTCAGATCATTTAAAATCCGATCTAAGGTTCGATCTCTTCGGATCATTGCTGAGTCTAATCCGCCCGCTTTACGGTAGGAGGACTCAACGTCTATGAAAGTCCATCCACTCACTCTCCTGTGAGGGGATTTACTTTCGCATAAGACTAATCCACTCGCTCTCTGTAAGGTGACTTGTACCTTATGGTCATCGCCACATTTCTTCTGACATATCATTCGTCACATTCAAGTGGTTTATAAAATCCTAATCAATTTCATAGGGTCATCATTCTTGGTTAGTATTTTCTAATTGGTGTCAGTCGTCGTCACTCATGAAGCCTAAGTCAGAGTATCTAGCTAATATCCAAATATCCAATCCTATCAATAATCACCTTCACAATTTTAACTCAAAACATGTCTAGGGACCAATCAGAATCTTGTACACGTGTAAGTGGTTTGATAGTAATATTGCATCATTTATTTAAAACAAAAGACGAGGTAAGAGAATCGAACCGACTCCAATCCATCTCGATTATGCAGTTATCATCCAATGGAGGTCTCCGATCCACAGCTTCATTATTTCCCTGTTGCTTTGGTGAGCTTCTGGTTCCAACTCCTACTGATGTGCCTTTGCATTTCAATTTGTCTCTTTGGCTCCATCATCGTCTGTCCTAGGCATTAGAGCTCATCCTAGATCCAAATTGATCGTGCCTCCAAGTAAATTAATCTCGATACCGACCTGTTCTGATCATGTGGGCCCGGTTGCAGTTTGTCTTGCTCAAATCCAAACGCTTCTACATTGGTTTCTGGACTTTGGTTCTGAATTCCGGCTGCTCCGGCTGTTCTTTGTTGATCCATTCTTTTGAAACGTCCATCTAGCATCTCACGTTGTCGGGCCATTATTCTATCTTGCATCTTTTTCATCATTCTCTCCATTTCCTCTTTGGTCACATAGATGGATTGATCAGAACTTGATGATACCTCTTGCATTCCCCTATGCTCTGGTTGACTTCCTCTAATCAAAGATATAATGCTAGGCCTCTTTATCTTCTCCATATATCAAATTCAAGCTTTAGATCGCCAAATCTAGCTCTTTCTCAGTGAAAGAATAAAAAAGAGCGTCAAAAATAGTACAAACACTCTAAAAGCAATTGAAAGCAAAAAAAAGTATATATCTAATGTAATAAACATAAAAGCAGTATAAAAGATAATTTTTATAGTGGTTCAGCAAATACTCTGGTCTACGTTCACTTTAATCTTTATTATTGCTTGATTCTCTCTGAAATACAATATTTACAACTTAGATCCGACCACAATTTAGTAGATCTTCGATTTGAGAGTGTTTGAAGTATTTGGTAAAGAAGAAGATAAAAGAGAAATCCAAATGCCTAAATGTCCTTTTTCTGAACTATGTGCGTTGTGTTTATAAAAATCTGCCTAGCAGAACCGGGGTCAACGAAATATCAAGTTAGGTCCAAGTATGCAGAAGCGAGCATCGGGGTCTAAACATTGATAAAATGCTCTAGGTACCGACCGATTTTGATTGATGCCGAGAGGTTTTGTGTGCTTACATTCTTGATCTTTCTTCATATTTGCTCAGTTTTCAACTTCTGTATTTTGGACAAAAGGTTTCCAACGAGTGGTTTTGCCTATTTAATATTTAGCCAAAAATTGTTTAGTTTCTTAATTTTGTCATTCTTGATATTTTTCAAGTTTTTGAATACATTCATCTGTTTGTTGTTCAATTTGTACATTTAAGTTCAATCGAATGCTGTGGAAAATTTGATTACAACACTAATTCATGAAAAAATTAAAGCGATACCCAATGTACAACACTACGTTATGCAAAAGACTTAACTTTTGAACTTAAAAACAGCATTACTTGGAATAGTTATTCCAAAACATCGGTTGACACAACAAAACCAGATGTTATAAATAAGTAATCATACTAGTCTATAATCCTATAACTTCAACTTCTAGAAATTATCACTAAACTGTAAATTTTATGTCCACACCCTTTGTATATTTATATACTGATTTAGTTTGAAACGAAGATCAATTTATATATTACTGATGGATATGTAAAATAATTTCAGCGATCAACATGACAGCCCTATCGACGAACTCGAAGAAAAAAATGTCTTCAAGTTTTGTAATTGGACCGTTAGTTTACACACAATATAATATTAAGTTGACTGTGATGGATGCATCATGATGTTATATTTATTAGTTCTTTTACTTCACTTGTAAATTAATTGCTTTGTAAGATTATGTCCCGTATCTTTAGTTTGGTCCCTTGCAGCTAAATTAATACAAATTATAAATAACATGTTAGATTTTTCATATAAAATTAAGGGCATTTTCGCAAGTATTCTTAGAAAATTGTAAAATTCAATTTTTTCCATAGAAAATTGTTTCACAAAGAACTCCAATCAACGCTTGCTTTGAAAATATGCAATTTAAACTGTAAATATTTGCATTTCGAACTACAAATATTTTCAGTATAAACTGTAAATATTTGTTATCATAACTGTACATTTTTATAAAATGAGAATTTCTAGTCTATACATTAAAAGCAAGAATTCTACACTTTAATATTTGCACTGTGCAGTATTTCTTTTAGAAATAAATGCATTTTAAATTTTAGTACTATAATATGTGGTCTAAAATCCAAATTTTTGTTGAAAATACTGGTATGAGTGTTTTGTGAAACTTGTTTTTGCTAAGCGTTTTTCAGATATTAAGTTCGAAAATAAACAAAGGATTCTAATTTCCACTAATTTGTTTATCTTTAATAATAGTTGTAATACATTTGGTGTCACACTTTTTTGTTATCAACGTGAACTACCAAAAATGCCCCTCTATAAATATTATTAAATATCACTATTGCTTAAAAATTGGATCTAATAGCTAATTTTTTTTAACAATTCAAAACGTACTTATTTTATTATCACTTAGAAATAGTATCTTACGAATAAACTTTTTTCAAAGTCATTTTTTGCTAATTAATAACAGAAATAATAATTTAAACCAATATTAAATTAAATCCATTCTTTAGTAATTAGTAATAGAAATAAAAATTCAAACTAACAAAAAATTAGATGGTACAATTTAGAAAGAAAAATTAAAACTAACTTCATATCATTTCAACGCAAAAAAAAAATTATTTTTTTCAAACGAGTTAAGCATATACAATTTATAAAAAACAATTCACACACGAAATGTGATCCATCATCACGCGCGAAGCGCGTGCCGTAATGCTCGTATTTTATAATTGGTTTCTATTCTACCTAGTGAAGATTTTTTTTAAATGTTTGTTGTAGTTAGCTTTGACCATTGAGTTTTAAACCAAAAACCATGGATGTGAGAAATCTTGTTTTGAAGAAGGTCCACAAACTTTGGATATGAATCTGTGGCTATCCGCGATGTACGCCAAGATATTAATGTTCGCCAATCTAAGTTATCTAACTGTTTTCTAGGTATTACTTTAAGCACATGCCTTCGTATCTTCTGTGTTGTTATTTTCCTTTTTCCTTTTTACAACGAAAAACCATCGACCTATACAAAATGCACACTTAATGCAAGATAAGGTTGCAGTTGAATGTACACTATTTACCATAAAATATCTCTATGTACAAATTACTTTAATGCCAATTATACCGAATTTAAGAGCAGACGACTTTTACGTAATTAGACATATTGTACTTATTGTTGTACCATGAATTAGTGTCATGCGGAGCCGAAATAACATGGGATCCATGTGGACTTAGACATAAACAAGTATTTATCCAAGAATCACATGGCTACTTGCATATATGTAAAGATATTTTATGGTTTTTTTGAAACTTTGCCATCTAATTTCTAATTATACTAGTACAATGATTAAAAAAATCATTAGCAAATAAGCATTCGTTCTGAAGTTTTTTATTCTAAATCTGACAGTTAGTCAGATTAATTATTAATTAGCAGCTTTGTGCTTTTGAAGCATTGCAAAGCTTGATTCTCTGACTGTAAATATAAAAAAGAAAAGATGCCACAGTATTCTAATTTCATACATTTTGGGTTTATGGGAGGTGCATGCATTTGACGATTTGAATAGACTTGCGACATACTGTATTTAAAACTAGTGCTGGAAATCGATATAGAGTTGTCTTGCCTTTAGTCTGTAATCTGACACTTTGTAGCAAAAACTGCAACATATCCATGCTGATTCCTTCATTATTCGCAATAACTAATTATATTACCGCAAGTGGGAAAAAAATAATCACATTGCTAATCAAACAGAAATCGTCCAACACCAATATATTATTGTTTTTAACGCTGGTTGTAGGGTTTGATGCTGAAACATTTGATGCCTAACAACATAATGAATCTCTTAGTCGTAAAAGAGTAGATAAAAATGAATTGCAGCGTGCAGAGATATATATCTTTAGTTTAGCCAATTGGAGATTCTCAATGGAATCAAGAAGTTCATTCTGGATTGACATCTACGGTATATAAGGAAAGATAGAATACTTATTTCAAACACGTTACCTTTTCATCTATATCAGAATGCCGAACAATTTACGGTTCATGTTGCTCTCAAATGAATAGAACTCAACTCAAAGCACCGTCGTTGTCAGTTGTCAGACTACACTGAACGAACATACTTACAACGATAGCACTTTGAAATAACATAATATTTGAGTATATTTTTACTCTCCACCAGAGACACAGAGTCAATGGTGTTTAACGACACTCGGTCTCGATCAACTTAGAACGCTGGGTTTTTTTTAGTAAAATAAACATACATAGCGCACATGAATCGAATGACATATAGAAACCCAGCATGTCCATACAACAACTTATGTCTGAGATAGTATAGAAACATAATGGCACAGCACGCGTTGGGTTACGATAAAGAAAGTCCAGTCGTCCCATATTTTTACTGCAGCCTCATCCTCAATAATAACTATCTCATTGAAGCCATCCCATTCTGTAGCTCTTGTGCCTGATCTTTGAGTTCTTTCTTTATGGTCTCAAATTCTTACATCCGCTGTTGAAGCCTCTCCCTGCCATCTGATACTTGGCGAGCCTTGCTTTATGTATTATCTTTGTAATTAAATTATAGGATTCATTTACTTTTACTAAAATCATTATTTTACATAATAATAATAATAAATAATAAATAATAGAAAAGTACAGTATATTAGTTTCAGTTGTATTTTTTTTTCTTTTGAATTATACACAGGAGAATCCAACGGACAAATAAACTCATGATTGACCCACGACTCCAATAATGTCTAAACTTTAACTTTTTACAAGAAGTTATGCAACGCAAAACTCTAATCTGAGTCAATTTCAGTTGTATTAGATTATTTTTAATAAAAAAAAAGTTTCATTGAAAAGTACAATATGTTAATTTCAATTGTGTTACTGTTCAATAAAATTATATTAGTTGAAAGCACGTGTATATGAAAATTTGGTTTCGTTTTTTATTTTTAGTTTTGGCGTGTGGAAAACTCATCCAAAAACTTTCTTTTAATTACACCACTATTTTAAATTCAGAAATATAGGCACAAGGACAAACTTTAAAAAAAAATTAGACTGAAGGACAACAAGTTTGTATTTTAGGCTGAAGGACAATACTAATTATAACTAGCATTTTGTATAATGTAAAACTGAATATAATTCTGGATATAACTAACATTTTGTATAGTGTAAAAGTTGAATATAATGCTAATTATAACTAGCATTTGTCATTCAGCCTAAAAATGAAACTTGGCATCCTTCAGCCTAAACTTTATTCAAATTTTGTCATTTCCCCTAATTCTTTCTTTTAAATTTCAATAAAAAAGAAACATTGTTTTTATTGTTTTTTGGTAAATTAAATCTGAACATTAATTACATATTTCTATAATTAAAACTATTTATTTTGACTTTATTATGAATTTTTAAGAAGAACAATAAATATTTTCAAAATTGCATAAAACTTTGTAAGTATTTACAGAGTTTTCTATAAATATTTGCAATTTATAAATTTAAAATATTTACATATTTCTCTTCAAATATGCTAAAACTTAAAATAGGGGATATTTTAAAAACTTGTTTTTGAGAAGCAGCTCTATATTTTGAAACTTAAGAAGACTGTTTGTACGATGTGAGTGTATAAAATTTAAAATTTAAACATATATATACCACATATTTATTTTTTGGTACAAGATATGTGATAGCCATACGTTCCACTTGACAAATGATTTTTTTAGCAAGACTAAACACTTTGGAGTGGGCCGTCCACTTTTATTAGAATAATTTAAAACATATGTTTGGCACATGCACCACAACGGCTAGAAAAAGAAAAGCACAAGACCTAAGAAAAAGACCTAAACTACTAATACAATAGACTAATAGTCATTCTCTAAGAAGGAGGAACCACCGCCATCATGACAGTATGAGGCCCGATGACATGAATAAATCTTGAAATAGGACAGCTAAGTTAGGGACGAATTCCACCGAATCATTGGAATATAAATATTTCCATCCTAATTAGACATCCTCCAAAACACTTCTATTGTCTTCACCATCTTCACCTAAAGAAGAAAGCTCAAGACCATCCCTGACAACATTGAAGTATAACCGACGATTTGCACCATCACCTCCTACAACATACGGTAACCATCACTCGACGGAGTACATCTCATTTCAAATTTCACATAAACCAAGCATCCTCTATGGAATTCCACACAATCACTTACCAAAAGAAGGAACTACTACAGGTTCAACCATAGCATTGCATCAATAAAGCAGCAAAGGGCTCAGAACAAGGTAAAGTAGCAAGAGATGGTGAAGAAACAACATCAACAATCGCAAGAGGATCAGCTTGTAGGCTTAGAAATTCACTTCTTGACAAGAGGATGAGGAAGAATAATCTTAAATGGAATAGTCAAGAGGGAATCAACAATCACATGCTTGACAAGCACCATTCTCCCAATGGCTAAGTAATTCGGCTTTGATGCGAAAGGTCACAAGTTTGAAATTTGCGTAGCGTGATTCGAACATATATTAGCATCTGATTTGTGTTATGTTGTCCCAGTAACATGTTGTATCTAAGTACCATTTCAAAAAAATACAATCACATGCTTACAGTCAACAATAATGTGACCAAAAGAGTGGCATACGGTGCAAATGTTAGGTTTCCAACTGTAGTTAACAGCAATAAAAACATCCATCCTCTCAGCAATACGTACCAAAAGCTAGAAGGCAGAGGTTTTATCTGAGTTATTTCAATCGAAGCCTTAGCATACACTAGCTTTTTTCTAGTCACAGTATTAACATCAAAATATTCGAGCTTGCCAATAAGCCTAGCTAGCCAATCTAGGCTAACCATGGGTTAAATACAGAAAAGATATGAGTGAAATGAGACTAGATAGAAATAGACAATACCCGATCTATAGCACTATCAGCCGTTAGACTCCATAGAGTTATTATGAAAGGCTTTCCATCAATAATGGATGGTTCCACTTTCAAAACATGAAATCTTTCCTCTTTACAAAAAAATTTGAAATAAAACGTAGCATTAACTTAATGAACCCGAATTTCTCCTCTAAGTTTTCATACACGTCAACATTATTCTCTTACATCATAGTAGAAATGGTTGGACTGAAGAAAGAAACCTACTAGGTAATCAAACCAAAAATCAATTCCCGTTTGCAATACCTCAACCAAAGGCACCATAGCTCCATTCGATTTCAACAATATCAATAAACTGGGGAGAGTATTCACCCGCAATTCTTAGCAAAGAAGCAAACAATGATGTTCACTTATTTAAAACAGCAGGATGAGTGACCTACATGTGTTTTGGAGGAACCAAATTACTGTCAAGTGAAAATAAAATGCTATTAGCACTAGTAGGGATAACTATTTCAAGAATTGAAGGCATGGAGCACAGGATAGCAGTATGATTCATAAGGGCATTTACATGAATATCTGAAGAGCATGTTGTGGCACAAGCAACCATAACCCCAACTTTTTCACCATCAACAAACTCACCCGAATTTAAAAAAAATCTTACAAAAAAAAATCTTATTCCATATATCAGCACTACCACTACGAGTAGTAGCAGCTAGCATAGGGGCAATAGGCGATTGTAAATTAAACACAACATTAGAAGTAAGCAAGCTAGAAATTGGAGCAAGTGATGTATCAAAGCATTCGTGGGACATCTCAATATTGCCTAAAGGGTTTAAATTTTCAGTACCGAAAATAGGGCCTCCGACAATCGGGGACATTGGAGCTGGAGAGGACTATCTATTGAAATATCTTGTAACTAGATAGAATTTTACCGCTTTGATTTGTGAATATTTAATTAATTTTTAATACTTAATCAATGGTTTTTAATGGTCAAATAACCCCCTTTTAATTGATGAATAACAATGGTGAACTCATTTTAAAATTTTGTTTGCAAAAATAAATAGTTCGATGAAAAATTGAAAATGTGACTGAAAATTATTTTTTAGAATTTCGACTTTTCATCGACCAAAAGTTGTCGAAACTTGTTATGTACGCTAATGTACATGTGTGTACAGATAAGAAAGAAAACTTTACTAATAAAAGGTTTTAGCTAAAAGCAAATTAAATGAAAGTAATTAAAGAATTAAGGAACGTGAACTTTTCTTTTTATTTAAAAAAAATAAAGTACAAATATTATACATAAAGGACATTAAAAAGGAGATGCGACAGCTTAGTACCATGGCATAATGAAAGGGAGGTGTGTTGTCTAATTTTTAAAGGAGAGTATTAGCTTGGCGTTAAATTGGTAATTTGCCACTTCTCATTTCTATAAAAACATTTCATTTCCACTTTCCTTCTTTACCTCATTTTCTTTTTCACTTTCCCACTTCTTCATTTTTCTTCACCTTCCATACTTTTTTTCTAATGTCAATGAAAGAAAATCACACTCATTTTCTTCTTTAGTTTCTTAAACAAGCCTCTAAAAACATAGATAACCTTCTCTACATCACAAAAATACAAAAATCAAACTTAAACTCCCTTGTTGCATCCCTGGTTGTGAGCTTCTAGGGGGAAGGGGGACTTGCGTGAGCATTAGGGAAGGAGAGGAGGTGTTTTCAAGTGCTAAGCAAGATGTTGTGTTAGACTGTATGAAGGAGTTATGGCTTTTGTCCGAAGTTTGGTTGAATTTGGAAGTGAGATATCCGACTTTAAAATAGTTTTAGAGTTGAAAAAATATTGTAATAATTTAGTGCTAGCATATAGCGTTGTACGTATGTATTTTTGATGTATACATTTTGTTGTTGTCGATTCCCGCTTAAAAGTGGATGACATAGTCAACCGTTGCGTTGTAGGGGACATAAGCTGGGAAAAAGGTGTCGAAGTGTTTTGTAGCAGATAGGCCGCGACGGATACACTTCGACGGATTTATGCAGGGATCCAATAAAACCCCTTACAAATGTTGATTTTAATTTACATTATTGCTTGATATGCATGATGTAATGAAGTTGATATTGTTGATAGCTAACCTACTTGTTGTTGGTTCTATTGCGACGTTGAAATTCCATGCTCATTTTTAAGCGATTTACCACTTGTTTCCTTAAATTTTTTGAAATAGTTTCCGAACTTGACTTTTGATTTTAAATCTTTTTTCAAAGAAAAGTACCAGTTAAAAAAAATAGAAAGGTATGTGGTTTAATATTTATTTAATTTATAAAACAAAGCTTTCAAAGTTACGGTCCATATAACGATAACCGCTATGAATGCAGTTTGGAAATCGATGATTTTTGTGAAGTAAAAAAGAGTTATTTATTTTAGATATTTTGAAAAGACTTTTCTAGTGTGTTTATAAGTATTTAAAAAAGAAGAAGTATGAATTTTTAAATATATTTTTAAGTATTTAGTTAGTTATTTAAAATTAGAGGTTTAAATTTTACTTCTTTGTTTCAAAAGTCAAGTTTTGTTAGAAGCGACCATCTTCAAACGGATGTTTAAATACAAGTTTCAAACTATGTTTTAAAGAGTTTTAAAAGTAATTTTTACAGAGGAAGGAAGTATGGATTTCAACAATTTTGTGGTAATAAATGTTTTTGAGAAAAAGGAAAAGAGATTATAGACTATAACATTTTTTGTTATAGTAATGGTTTCGAGAAATTAGAAAGGAAGTTGATTTATCACACTTTGTTATTATTAAGTAAATTGTTACTTTTATAAAGATATGACCATGTCTTTTGAAATCAAGCTTTGGTTTAAATAAATGAGTTTGGAAAATGTTTTTGATAACTAATTAAAGTAAAAGACCAGAAATAAATTTTCGGAGTTAGTTCTTCCGATTGTGTTAAAACGATTTTGTTTCATGCAAGGGATTTCTTTGTCGGTGCCATTAAGTAACATAAATGTAACAACCCGTAAATTTCGATAATTAAATTTATAAATTAAATAAGTTTTGAAATTTAATGTTGTGGCAATTTTTTTTGTGATTTAATAATAATAATGTAACTAGAATGAAATGTAATAGTATTAATTTAAGGTAATTGATAACCGCTTTAAATGTAATTCCAATTAATTAAAATGATTAAAGTGTTATAACTGGTATTAGATTGTAAATTAATTGTAATAATGTACATATTAATTGATAATTTAATTAAAAGAGTAACTGATAATTTAAATGTTGTATTAATTAATGAATAATAAGTAATAAATTGTAATTGAATAAAATTAGTGTTGCGTAAATAACTATAACATTTGTGTATAGATAACAAACATATAAATGTGATTAAATATAGAAGCGGTGACAATTGTTATTTGTTACTAATTTATTTAATCAATTATAATTAAATAAAATTAAATATTATGTAAAATGAGTTAAGACGATAATTGTAAAAGGTGAATGCAATAAAATGTACGGAAATTTCAGTTATATTCATGAGGCAATAATTGATTTATATAAAAGATAGAAACCTATGTTAATAATTTCATAAGGTATTGGTTGATTTAATAGTAGGAGTGTAAATCAAAATAAAAGAATAAAAATGAATAAGTTTAGTAAAGGAGTAAATATATGTTTATTTATTTGAAACGTTCGATGGCTAAGAAATGTATAAATATTGTTTGTATCCATCAGTGTATAAATATGTTTAAATGACTATTAGATAGGAAATAATTGTTTTACTTCTCATTACATTCATCTAGTCCATTTTGAAACTTAATCAACTGAAATTAATGTAATTGAAAATTTTCAATTAATAGGAGAGAGAATACTAAATTGTAAACTAATAGGCGTAATTAAAAGTAGATTATGTTTTGTGAAAATACAAGGAAAATTTGATTTAATGAAAAGAACATTTACATCAAATAAAATAGATGTTTCATTTATGTGAAAGTTGGTTTAAATTCATTAAAATAAAGAATAGAATAATTGATTTTAAGGGAAGAAATATATGTTTATTTGAACTGTGTTTTAGCTTACCGATTGATTACAAGAATAGGAAAATAATCTATTTCTGTAAGTTATTATTACTCTTGTATATAAATAAAAAAATTATAAACGTGTTTAAATAAACAGTTGTTCTATTTTTCATCCATTTTAGTTGTCTGTTTTGAAAATTTACTTTGTAAGAAATTGCAATTAACGTAATTCGAATATTTCAATTAAAATGAAAGAAAACGTTGATTGCAATTAATAGATTTAATAAAAGAAACACACGTTTTGTGTTAAACAAAAAGTGTGTTTTAATGGAAATAAAAGATCATTTGGAAAACCAAATTGAAAGTTTTTATTTTTAAGGCAAGTATAATTTTTTTTAGTATGCGTAGATAAAAACCTAAATGCGTACAAATTTGAATATCATTTGAGTTAATGATGTTAATTCGGTTACGTTTTAAAACATTTGAATTCTAAAGGTTTGTTGGTAGTGTACATCTGCTCCGTGCATTCCTTTATCACTATTTAATACATACCACATTTCTTTCCTCATTTTTATTGTTTCTTCAGTTTCGTTTATTTCCATCCTCTTTTTCCTAAAGCTGCATCTTCTCAAACGTGAGTTTCATTTTATATGTATACATTTTTTTTTATTTAACCTTTCTTTACCTCTTTACACCGTGTCCTACCTCCAATTTCTAAAAAAAGAATGTGAGTTCGCTATTTTCTCCATCTCATTTCATATTTCTACAGCCACTTCAATTCTTTTTATTATGTTTTCCTGTAGCCTTCTTCCACAACCTCATACTTTTGTTTTTATTTTGGTAGCTATATTTCCTAAAGCCTTCATTTTAGAAACATGACATTCATTTTTGTCCCTACACCTTCATTTCTTTATTATTAAATAACCTATCGCTTTATTTCTTTTTTTATGTTTTGTTTCTCCTAACACCTCATATTCATTTAGTTCAAATTATTCTTTGCCGAGGCTATAATCTCATCAGCAAATTGTTCATGTTTTTTTAATGTTTCTTCATTTCTTTTGCCACCTCTTCATTTTCTATGTTTAGATCTCCATTTCAAATCTACCTTCCCCTGAACCATTTTAATTGAACTTGAAAATTCAAAAGCCTTCTTTTATGAAACACGAGTTTCATTTTTTTTTCATTTTTCCTACATGTCGTGCCTACATCTTAGTTTGTTTTCAATCTTTGCCTGAAGTCTTATCTTGAGAAAAATATAAGTATTAAACTTTGTTTATTTATTTTTATTAAACGTGTACCAATTATTATTTTAATAATATTTCTTATAACAAGTATATCTTTTGCATATAAACTTCGATTCATGCGCGATTTCTTCTATTGGAATTTAAGCTTTTATTTAGATTTCAAACCGATTTGAAATCAAAGGTGAGTGCTTTAACCCACTCACAACTACTAAATTATCTTATATTAGTTAAATTAAATTTATGACGTGTTTAGAAATTGATTGGTTGATGTTTGGTACATTTAAATTGTCATTCTAGTTAAATTTGACTTTCATTGCATTTAATCAGCATTTAATTGAATATTTAATTTAATTGTCAATTTAATTCCTGTTATTGATTTTCAGTTATCTACGGATGTTTATTGATTGATATGGATGATGATTGTGATGGATGTTTGATTATTGATATTAGATGACTAGATGTTTAATTTTATATTGTTATAACACTACAAGTTCCCTATGGGTAGAAATAATACATAACCGAATGATCTATAGATTAGGAAAAAATCGTTATGGGTTGAAATGATAGACTCGAGCGATTTTATGGATTTTTATTTAATTGAGGATTACGGTTTGAAATGATATCTAACCGTAAAATTGTAAATTGCAGATTGAAATGATAAATATCTGTATCACTTACCATAGGGTAGAAAAATATACACGGACACCGGATTTGTTAAATTAAATGATTTTTGAATCTTTAAAATTTTGAACCAGTTAACTGATATTTGATATAGAAATTGATTTATATAAACTGAATTATTTTCGATAATACGAGCGTTAACGCTAAAATTGGAATTGATTTAATGAGTTTTTTAAAGGATTTAAATTGGAGTTTCAAGTTGAAGTGTCAAATATAAATGAAGTTCTCGGAATTGAGTTATTAAAAATGTTTGGATAAAACTTTGAAATCTATTTTAAATTAATTTAAACTATTTTAATGAATTTAACTATTTTAATTAATTCGAATTTTAATTTATCTAATCTATTATAATCTATTTAATCCAATTTAATATGTTTTATATTTATTTAATCTATTTTATATCTATTTAATATAATTTAAATATATTTAATCTATTTTAAATCTATTTAAACCATTTTTAAATCTAATTTAAATCTATTTAAACTATTTTGACTATTTAAACTATTTTAATCTATTTTAAATTAGTTAAACTATTTTAGAGTATTTTAACTATTTTAAACGATTAAAAATTATTTATGACCATTTAAACTATTTTCTAAAATTTCAAACCGTGTAAAGTTGAAGTATTTATATTTAAATCCTTGATGATGATACAACCTAAGTTGGGATTTGAAATTGATATCCTTTTTGTGAAATGACATATTTGAGTAAATATGATGATTTTGGAATGATAATTTAATTAACCTATCTTATCGATAATTTTGTAAGTGAATATGATTTGGAAAGTACTATGGTTTGAAATCGAAGATGATATTTTGAATATTAATTATGAATTGATTTTTTTGAAATGTAAAAGGACCATCAGGTGTGAAATAAGCGTTTGGTTGTTAAAGAGACCAGGATCGGGTATTGTCATACTCTCTGCCAATACTGAAAACCACTTTAATAACTGTGTACGTGGTGGAGATTCCAGAAATGAAGTAGGATGGTTTGGTATACGATTCTGTATGAGCTATTTACGTGACCCTAATTTCCGTGAGTCAGCTTAGATGTGACTAAAACAGGAGCCACGCCGGGCCAAGTAAGGTCATTCCTCCTATCGGACAAGCTTCCTCGATATCATATTATGACTTTGTGATGATTTAGTGGCTACCTCTTGACTTTGATTATGGGAGTGTGTTCTGAGGTGGGTGATAGTAAATGCTATGGTTACTACCAGTCCGAATTCGCAATTGGTATATCTACCCTGACATTGCCTCGAGTGTCGTGTTCACTTGCCCTATCGCGCCTTTTACGAGTTTGGTTTGTACTGTTAGAAAATCCAAACTGCGGTTTAGATGACAACAATTATACAATAGGAATCGAATATACATATATATTTATATATACAAATACTTACTAGAACAACATAAATATACATATATATTTTTATATACAGATACTTACTAGAACAACATTACTAGAAAGACAAGAACGAGGCTCAAATGATACTACAAGAGATTACAAGTTGATAGGTACAAGGAAGTAAAAGAAAGGATGCACGAAAACTGACATGCACCATATCAGACGTTTGGTGCACAAACTAGATGTCTGAAATAGTTCTCTGGAATAACAAACAAGCTAAACCAGACGTCCGGTAATAGCACTCAAACATCTGATCCTCTACTTATTCAAAAAGATGCAGTATCAGACGTCTAAAGCAAATAACAGACGTTTGAATTCAAACTTGAACTTCATAAATGAACTGCAACTGCCACATGTAAATGGACATCTCCGCTTCTCCTCGCCACAACTCTTCACCATCAACAGAAGCAACCTTAAAAGATTCATTAATGGATGTAATTACTCAAGATACCTATCTACAACCATATATAGCATCAAGAATCAAGAGAACAAATACTTACTTCACTTACTTACGCTTTCTAATTCGATACTCTATCCTATATTCTAGATCTCTGCACTCTAGCAATCTTTACTTGTATTCACTCTTCCATATACTCTGTTCTTCATAGACAATATTCCTTAGAAATATATTGGAAGCAATTGTACTAATTAGTCAACATCCGTGTTATATTAAAACACACATTTGACAAGAACAACTCATTGTAACCAATCCTATTCCTCCGGGCGAAGCCAGGGTATTTGGTAGTCGAATTTCGAAGGGGAGCTTCAGGACTGGACGTAGGACAGGATGTCTAAACCAGTATGAAATTTTGGTGTGCTTATTCTATATATCATTTTAGTTGATCATGTATTTTGTCACATATACTTGCATATACATTACACAATCCACCCGTAGATTTTCAGTTGGTATCAAAGCAAGGTTTGATCAAAGTATAGTAACATATATTTGAATCACTTTAATATGGCAAGTATTTTTTAAGAAGGCTAATCCACAACACGTCCCCCACTTTTTAGTAGTTCTAATTATGCATATTTGTCAACACGTATTGTAACGACACAGAATTTGACCACTTTAAAATATAATATATAAAGTGATTTAAATGTAAAATAGATAAGGTTTTATTATACAAACAATATTAGATAGGATTTGGAAAGAGAAGTATACACAAAAATTGTAACATTTGCCTATAACGACAAAAGTGACAAAATGCTGATTTCAGAAAAGTATGTTTCAATGGTTAAATAAATTTATTTAATTTATTTATGAATGTTTATATTTTTAAATAACATTATACAAATTTATTTTTAAATTTGGTTCACATAAACAAATAGTTTAACTAAAACATCAAAATGTGACCATAAAACATTTTGTCGAAAAACGACGTTTTGTCGATTAAAAGTTGTCGCAACGTCGTCGCACCTTTATTTTCTTATGTAGGAAAATATATTCAAATAGTGTAAGCATTAATTAATTCGCTAAATATGTTTGCTTTTACAAAATAAGATTATAAAACTTCTATAAGTCATTAGCAAAAGTAAGTAAGAGTTAACAAAAGTAAGAAAAAGTAAACATTAAATCACATCAAATCAAATCCAATATAATTATGATATTCTTTACTTAATCTTTAAGTGACTAAGACATAAAGTAAGGATGTGAAAGATGATATTAGGTATTGAAAAAGTAGAGTTTGCTTTAGGTTGAAGTAAGGTTAGTTTGGTAATTTGGTAAGAGGTTATTTTGGTAAATTTACCACTTCTTTCTTTTTCTATAAATTCCCACCTCCTTCTTCACTTTTATTCACATTTTCTTCTTCTTTTTTCCTCAAGATTCTTCATCTTCTTCCTCTTCTCTTTAATGGCTTCCAAGCCATAGAAAAAATTAAAAATAAATAATGTCAAAATATTTATAAAATATTCAAAAGAAATCAATTTTCATTTTCTTCGAATCAAACTCGTCTTTTCTCCATATTTTACCACTTCTTCTTTCGGCCATAACTTCTTCAAAAACGAACCAAAATGCAAAAATAATTTTTCAAATCATTTATTTTTTCAGTCGCTATAACTTTCATGTTGACCACTTTGTCACATTCTAAAGTTAATCATGTCAAAAATACACTTCTTTCTAGTGCATTTTCTGGCCCAGTTTTTAAGCCAGAGAATAAGTCATTTTATTTTGATCATAACTTGATCATAACAGATCCAAATTAAGAAATTATTTTTTCAAACCATATTAAATTGCAGTGGCTACAACTTTTATGTTGATAACTTTTTTCAGTTTTGAGGTTTGCTATACCTGAAACTCAATTATTTGAAGTGCATTTTCGAGTTTTATTTTTGTCAATCCGACAATACTTCTTCTTCATTCTATCCTATCTCTCTCAAAACAACTTGGATTCGAATGATTATTTTTTTATTTAAGATAAAAGAGTTATCAACAACTTTTCAGTTAACAAGTTTTTTAAATTTTGAGAGTAAGAGAGTCAAAAACAAGAGAGAAGATGATCGATTTTCCAGGTCTAATTTTGAGAATTCAAGCTCAAAGCTCTATCGCTCCTTCTCTATATTTTCGGCTAACCCCCATCTCAAGCCTTGGCCTAGCTACTGAAAGGGAGTGGGAGTTTTTTTTCTAGTGTTTAATGGAGTAGGAATTAATTAGTGAAGTGTTGGTTGATTAGAATGTTGGTAGGAAGTTAATCGTTTTGGTTTATGGTAAGAAACTCTATTTAGCATCTCTATTTATATATATACATGTTTGATGTTGTGTTATGATTGCTATGGATTTGATCATCAAGTATTGATTGTTTAATATGATTGTTAAACTGTTTTACCAAGTTACGTTAATACACGTCGATAAGCACAAAGGAAAGCACTTTCCTTTTGAAAATAAAATGGTGTATATGGAATGCTTAAACCTTTTGGAAATAGTTTTAAAATGATTTAGAAATGTTTTATAAATATTTAAATATGTATAAAGAAATAAAGGAAGAAAATCAAGATTTTATCTTGTATATTTTAAATATGATCAAAGCAATTTTCCAGAAAAAATCGCGCTTTTGCAGTAAAGTGACCAAAGTTTAAAATTAATATTTTAAATGTTTTAAAAATATGAAATAAATCCTAAAAATCTTTTAAAATGTATTAAAAGGGATTTAAGTTGAAAATATGGGTTTCTAAATGATATAAAAGTCGTTTTGAAGAATATAGCTTTTAAAACGTTATTTGCAACACTTTTCGCAAAACTTTTCGCAGCAGTTTGAAATAACTTTTGAAATCCAGTTTTAAACTTAACAATTCTTTCCTATATAATATGTAAATGATTTTAAATGAATAATTAAGTCATTTAAAGATTATCTGGAAGTTTTAATGAGAGTTCGAATAAATGGGAAAGAGGAACTGTTTATACCACTTAAACAATAAGTGAAGAAGATTGAATATAATAACAAACCGAGTAATGCAGAAACGACTAGTACATTTGTCCCGCCTGTGAGATCGAGGAAGATAAAACAAGGTGTTTAACTAAGGTTAGGAATGAAGCAACCAGTGCCCCGAACTTACCTGCCATATATTTTCTCTTCTTAGGCGAGGGGTGGAACATATCGAAAGGAAAGCCCGAATGCTCTAAAAGATCATAATTAAGTTTTTCTAAGATAAAAGAAAAGAAATAAATTCTTTGAATTTATTATGAATGGTCTATATATAAGATTTATAAAATTGATATTTTATAAATAAAAGTTATGGAATTATAAAAGTGTTTTATAAATATTAAATGGGATTGTAATCAAATTTATATATGGGTTTGCAATTGAAATTTAGAAATTTTTTTATAATGGATTTATAAATAATCAGATTTGAAAGGAATGAATTTTTAAATAAGATTTTTATAAGTAATTGAATTATAATTGGATTTTGACTTATAAGTGAGATATAAATGGAATTTGTTAGTAAAGAAATTTTGTATATGGAAGATTAGAAAATATAAATGGAATTTATAAACACCGTTTCATAAATCTGAAATCAATTTAAATTGATAAGTTAAATATGAAAGTTTATTAAAGGAATTATATTCGTGATTTTGGACAGTGAATAATCCTTTAAATTAAACAGATGTTTTGGAAAGTGATATTATACAAAGGGAATATTTTCCCTTAGTTAAAAGTTAAAAAAGAAAATATTTGATTAAGATTTAATGAATGATTTGGAAAGGTTTGCCTAAGTAAAAGAAAAAATGATTTAGAATTATTTTAAGATTTAAGAAGGGTTTAAACAAACGAAATGATTTGATAAATGAGGCTTAATGATTCTTTATACTATTGAAAAGAAAACGGAATAAATTGCAAAGAATATATCTAACAAAGATATTTTATAAAAGATGAAGTAATCGATTGATGTTTGATATCCACATATGAACTTAACATCTTTTAAATCGATAATTGGTTTCGAAAGAACCGCGGTCGGATTTGGATAATTCCTATCCAAAAACCACTTCGAACTAATGTATATGTTCGAACGTGAAGACATGTTGAAGATGATGATTATTAAAAACCGTGGATCTTCATAGCGTGAGGACCGCTCGTTGATTTGCTCGGGGTTGCACCCATTATAGAGTTATACATAGGAGTGGTCTCCTAGTTGTGGAGATTTTTCGGATTGCAAGGTTTACTCGCTACTAATTGTAGTAGGAGAGTGCCTTCGGTTTGTCCTGTTCCTGAACAACTTGTATGGACGTTTGTTTGACATTGCATTTCTAAAGATTATGTACATTGGTTTTTACAAATGTACATCGGTGGTGGCTGAGAAGGCAACTTCTCTTAGCTTAACAACCTCCTTGAGACGTACGAGCTCAAGGGTTGTATTTTTGTGGAAGACAATTAGTAGTCAACGGAAATGGCAATGTGGTATTCAAAGATGTGATATGTGCTTTGTGAAAAGGTAATCGTAGACTCAAGCCTCATCAAACCGGAAATGACTGAAACATGATTAGATGCAGCAAGGCTAAGTGGGTCATTCCCAATTAGGGTATGATCATCCCCTTCTAGATATATTTCTTCCCGCTATGATGTTCGGGATGTAAATTAATGTGGTGTATCGAAAATGAGCGTTCGGTTAAAGGTCGGTAACGACCGAGGGATGACATATTCGGTACCATCTAGTTATAGAGATGTGCCGGTCTGGTTTTAATAGAGAAGCTGTGATGGTTTCTCGGGACATCTATCTAGAGGTGTACCCATTTCGGACGGTAGATCCTTCGCCTGGTCATTTGTATGGAAATCTGTTCCCCAATAAGAACCTACGGACTTGATTGTAAACCTATTATGCTGGAATTTAATCAATGTAACAATTTCGGCTAAGATTAATAAGTTTATTTGAAAATGTTTTCAAAGAGATGTCATTAGAAATAATATCAAATGTTTTGATATAAAAGTGTTTTAGTTATCATAAGGTAAAAACTTGTCTGTGTTTATGTGTGGGCGTGGTCTTATGAGATACTCTTTATTTTAAAGGATTTTATCCAAAGGCTGATATATGACACTGTCATTTAGTATTGAGTTTTCTCACGTTGGTTTATCAAGCCTGATTCGAGTATTTTCAATACTCGGGTCAGATCCGAGTAGTTTCGGGTTAATTCGAAGACGGTTGGAGTTTCCAGAGGAGAGGATATTCATCGACGTATGGACATATTCTATTATCCGCTGTACTTGGCGTATTTTGGTTGATGTTTGTCAACAATTGTAAGGACATATGTTTATAACTGTCTAGGCTAAATTTAGGTTAGACTCTGATATATGTATTTAAAAGTTTTCCACTGTAAAGATATTTGTTCAATATTATATGTTATTCCATTGGAGTGAGATTCTGTTATGTCTATTTTTCTTTATTTTCGTTCATATTCTGTATTTTCGTGCAATTCGAGTTGGACATGTGTGGTTTATTGTCAATTCAAAGGGTACGGAAAAATGGGCCTTGACACGTATGAGAATTTTTATGGAAGCTAATGAGTTAGAAATTTAGTCAGCCACTCAAAATAAATATAAAGCACCTGACAATGCTATGAACACATGGAATGATGCACAAAAACCTACAGCTAATAATAATGCCAAAGCTATGAATGTTTTATTTTGTTCATTAGATAAGAATGAATTTTCACGTGTCATGTTATGTAACACTGTATATGATATTTGGCGTACCTTACAAGTTACACACGAAGACATGAACAAAGTTAAGAAAACTAAGATTTCAATTTTAAAAAATCAATTTTCAAAATTTAAAATGAAACAAAATGAAACAAAATGAATCACGTGGCATGTACTCTGGATTCCAAACTATTCAACACGATTTAATGGCACTAGGAGTTAAAACCACAAATTTTGATTTAGTATCTAGAATACTCAATTCTTTAACTCTAGAGTGGGAAAGAAAAGTATTAGCTATCGAAGAAGCTAATGACCTCTCAACACTTTTAGTTGAAGAATTGATAGGAAATTTAATGTCCTATGAAGCTAATTGCAGGCAAGAAAAGGACAAAATTTGGAGAAGAAAAACAAAGCATTTCCAGTAACAAATGAAGACTCAGACGAAGAAGAAATCATATTTATTGCCGAAAACTACAACAAATTCAAGAAGTTTAGGAAAATGACCAGATTTCAGAAAGGAGGAAAATCAAGCTCAACAAATCAAACTTCATTCGAATGCTATGAATGCAATCAATTTGGACATATGAAGAAAGATTGTCCCAAGCTCAATAATGATAAAAAGAAGAACAAATTTGAAAAATTCAAAAAGAAGAAAGCTTTCAAAGTAACAAACTCGGATTCTTCATCATCATCAGATAGTGACAGTGATAGTGACGGAGAACAAGCTAATGTATGTTTTATGGCACAAACTAATGAGGTATGTCCCAAACTTAGCTATGATGAATTATTGGAGCTTAGCATGGAATTAGATGATAAATTTAGACAAATTAAAAAATGAATAAATAACACATAGCCAAAATAAGTCGATTAGAACTTGAAATAAGAATGTTAAAAGTTGAAAAAATTATTCTAGAGGAGGAACTAGTTATCTCAAGAAAAAAATAAAAGTAGTTTAGTTGAACATGAGACTATATCTATTGATTTTGGAAAAGTCAAACTAAAAAAGGATAACTTGGTAAAAGAAAATATCAGCTTGAAAAGTAATATAGAAATACGGAAAATTGAAAATTTTGAATTAAATGAAAAATTAGATAAAATTACAAATAATATTTCAAAATTTAATAAACGAAAACAAGATTTGGAAAATCTTATCAAAACTTCAAAACCTTCAGGTAATAGAAATGGAATAGGATTTAAAAATATTCCTAAACAAAAAGGGCATAATATCAAGAAGTATAGATTTATTTATCGAATGACTAAAAGATCAGCTAAGTCTAATACGAATACCAAAAACATAAAAATTTGGATACCTAAGACAAATAATAATTTGATTATACAAAAAGATATTAATAATTTTCTAGATAATGTAGTCTACGATACAAATTATGTTCATAAAGGTACCAAACCTTCTTGGGTGTGTCTACCTGCTCCTCCTAACGTCTAGGACCCTAACAAAGTATATGGGTACCAATTAAATCATTTTTATCTTGTAGGTACCCAAAATAAAAAAATAAGAAGAAATGGATACTTGATAGTGGCTGCTCCAAGCATATGACCGAAAATGCAAAAATACTATCATATGTAACATATATCGATGATGGAACAGTAACCTTTGGAGATAACTCAAAATGATACATCGTTGGCATCGGAGAAGTCATTAACTATGGTATTTCTAACTCTCCTATTATTATAAATGTTTTGTTAGTAGAAAATTTAAAACACAACCTACTTAGCATTAGTCAATTATGCGACAAAGGTTTTCAAATTAATTTCGAAAAAGATAGATATAATATTTTCGACGATAACAAACAACTTATCTTTGAGGGTATTAGAAACAAAAATATTTATGTTTTAAATATAAATATAAATCGAAATTCAAACTTATGCTTAACCGTCAAACATGACAATCCATTGTTATGTCATAAACGATTCTGTCATATTAATTTTAAATATATTAATAAATAAGCAAAATATGAGCTAGTTAGAGGTTTATCTAAAATAAATTATAAAGTTGAAAATTTATGTGATGCTTGTCAAATCGGTAAACTAAAGAAAAACTCTTTTAAATCTAAAAATAATATTTCTACAAAACAACCATTAGAATTATTACATTTAGATTTATTTGGTCCAACTCAAGTACGATCTATAAATCACAACAAATATGTTTTCGTAATAGTTGATAATTTTTGAAGATATACATGGACCTTATTTTTAAAACATAAAAATGACACTTTTGGTATATTTAAATTTTTTGCTAAAAGAATTAAAACTCAAATGGATTTTAAAATTAGGCATATTCGGAGTGATCACAGTGGAGAATTCGTAAATGATCTTTTTAATAATTTTTGTAACAAAAAAGGCATAAGTCGTAATTTCTGTTTTCCCCGCATACCATAACAAAATGGTGTAGTAGAAAGAAAAAGTCGTACGTTACAAGAATGTGCACGACATTATTAAATAGTAGTGATTTACCAAAACATTTTTGGGCTGAAGCTATTGCTAAGGCTTGTTATGTTTTGAATCGAGTAACCATACGATCTATGACTAAACATACTTGCTTTGAAATGTTTTTTGGAAGAAAATCTAAATATCATACATTAATACTTTCATATCAATTTTTTTATATTAAATACAAAATATAATTTAGTGAAATTCAACCCGAAGGCCGATGAAGGACTCTTTGTTGGATATTCGAATCGTGGCAAGGCATATAGAATTTTTAATAAATGTACTAACACAATCGAAGAAAGTTTACATGTTTCATTTGATGAAAATTTCCTTAACAATCATACTAATGACGGTGAAGAAATTATTCCTATAACTAATACAACAAACTCATCTAATAATGAGACAAATGCACAAAATAATACTCTAGTGTCACCCCCTAGAATTTTAAAAGATCATCCAAAAGATAATATCATTGGGGATCTTAATTCCAGAGTAATTAGAAATCAACTTAACCAAATAAGTCATATGGCATTTGTGTCAAAATTTGAACCAAAGAATTATAAAGAAGCTTCAAACGATGATTTTTGGATAATATCCATGCAAGAAGAATTTAATCAATTTGAACGTAATAATGTTTGGGAATTAGTACCAAGACTAGAAAATCAATCAGTTATTGGAACAAAATGGGTATTTAAAAACAAAGCAAATGAAAACGGAAATATAGTTAGGAATAAAACATGTTTAGTCGCTTAGGATTATAATCAAGAAGAAGGTATCGACTTTGACGAAACTTTTGCTCCAGTAGCAAGACTCGAAGCCATACGTAAATTACTTGCTTTTGCAAGCCATCACAATTTTAAATTATTTCAAATAGACGTCAAAAATGCTTTTTTAAATGGTTTTATTAAAGAAAACGTATATGTTGAACAACCTCCATATTTGTTCATGAAAAATATCCCGATCACATTTTTAAATTGCACAAAGCCATATATGGTTTAAAGCAAGCCACCCGTGCCTGGTACGAACGTCTTAAGAATCATTTAATTGCATCTGATTTTCAAATAGGTAAAATAGATACGACTTTGTTTATTAAACGAGAAAATAATGATATCTTAGTTGTACAAATTTACATAGATGATATTATTTTTGGTTCAACTAACGAAAATCTTTGTACTCAATTTTCAAATTTTATGAAAAGTAAATTTGAAATGCTCACATGGGTGAATTAAATTTATTTCTAGTTTACAAATAAAACAACTTGAAAATGATATTTTTATTCATCAAGAAAAATACTGTAACGATTTATTACGTCGTTTTGGAATAGCTAAAACTTCGAGCAAACCAACACTAATGTGTACTAGTATTCACTTAGAAAAGGATGATAATGGAAAAGATTTTGCTGAAAAATTATATTGTAGTATGATTAGCTCCTTACTACATTTGACGGTTAGTTGACCCGACATTATGATGAGCGTATGTCTTTGTGTCCGATTTCAAGCAAAACCAAAAGAGTCTCACCAAAGAGCTGTTAAACGTATCTTACGATATTTATCTAGTACTAGAGATTACGGTTTGTTTTACCCTAAGGGATCATCGTTTGAACTTGTTTCATATAGCTATGCAGATTTCGGTAGATATAGAATATATCATAAGAGTACTAGTAGAACATGTCATTTTTTCGTACAATCGTTGGTTTCATGGTTTGAAAAAGCAAAACTATGTCTCTTTATCCACTTGCGAAGCCGAATATATTTCAGCAGCCTTCGCATGTGCACAAGTGATATACACGCAATAAACGCTTAAGGATTTCGGAAAAGTTATCGATAAATCACCAATATATTGGGATAATACAAGTGCAATAAATTTATCGAAAAACCCTGTAAATCACTCACGTACTAAACACACAGATATACGACATCACCTTTTACGCGATAATATAGAAAAAGGAATTATTACATTAAAATACATAAATACTGAGAATCAAATAGCAGATATTTTCACAAAACCACTAAATGAAAAAACGTTTGTTAAACTACGACACAATTTAAGAATATGTTCTCTTAATGATCTTATCAGCTAATTCTAAATTTCATTCATTCTATTATTTTGGTTAAAAAGTATTAATCCACAAACAAAATCATTTAACGCTGACCAACAATTTCTTTAGAATGTTTGTTTTCTGAAAATAACTATTTATAACCTTCTAAAACATGAATAAATAGCTCCTCTATTTACAAATAAAATACAGATTTTATATTGGTTCCTTTTAAAACAAACAAAAGCAAAACAGAAACATGTCTTCTGATAACTCACACCTCTCTTTTTCAACACCAACCTTGGATAGTTCAGCGGATACCCCTCATCGACTTCCTACTCCTACACCAGGTCAAAAGCCGACCTATAAGTTTTCCTCCTACCACATGGAGTTCACTCCCGACAAAAAAAAGGTCCAAACGATCTCTATTTGTCTCTCCTAACACCAAGGACAAAATCGATGATATACATCATTATCAAAAGCAACAAATGGATTTACAATGAGAATTATACTTCAAACAAAAAGTCACTACGAGACGACTGAGTTTTCTAGAGCAAGTAGTGATCAAATTTTGTAATTCACGAAAAAAGCATGTACATGAACCATTTCTGATTTCTTGCAATCTTCTGTATCCTTCTGCCTTTTATCGTACACCTTAGGATCCTCTACCTAGGCAATTCTCTGGTTCTCCAAGAACCAACGAACGTGGAAATATTTGGTCTCCACTCAAGCCATGGAAGGATGGCAAATCTAAAGATCGCAATGCTCCATCTTCATCTAAATATATCTGTTTATTTTCATATATTTTCATCTAATTATATTTGTATTTGTTTTCAAAAATAATAATATTATGTTTCAATAAAATTGATCCCTCGAAAATCATGCAAAACCATCCAAAATAAGACAATTTTTAGACATACTGGAGATTTCAAACGTCTGATCAATACCATCAGACGTCTAACACCCTTGTAACACACCATTTTTTAATCCTGTGCATATATTAGACGTCTGATATAAACAAACAGACGTCTGAAAGTTGTCTTTGCCTATTTAACATAAAAATCAGGCCATTTTGAGACGTTTGATATTATATCCAAATGTCTGAAAAAACTCTCTGTCTTCAAAATTTACAATTCTGCCTATTCTAGACGTCTACCATTAACAACAAGACGTCTGAAAATGTTTACTTTCTTCAAACTAGGGTTAAATCAGACGTCTGATTCACTTCCCAGACGTCGAAAATTCAATTGACACCTATTCGTGAACTTAAAACGGCTGTTTTTTCAAATTTTCAATTCACGCTTCATTTCGTTTCCTCTTTCAAATCCGAAAGCCTAATTCTCCAAATCATTATCTCCATAATTTTTCTCAATTTCATGGTCCCCAAAACTTAAAACCCTAGAATTTCTAAGAGAAAGCAAGAACAAGCTACATCCTCCAACCCACAAGTATGCTCCGATGATCAGATTGAGAAGTGGATGAATCAAGTACCTCATTCTATCAAAAGATATGAAGATATCTAGAAGAAAAAGCTACACACAGGTCCTTCTATAATTTGCTTAAATTCCCTATGTATGATTTGGATGAGACGTGTGAAAATGCTGGGTTACAAAAGTTGATTTCCTACAATTCGAGTAATGTCCAAATCGATCAGCTTGCAATATTCCTTTTCTACGCTAATCTAGATAGCACTACCATATGGAATATCGATAATAATGATAATTAGCTTTGGTCGAGTGTTTACGGCAACACTATTCGACTTACTCCAGGAAATATAGGCCGTACTCTAGGTTGTTCAGACTTCGGGAAGATTTGAATGACATCCTGGATATGATTGACATCCTGGATATTACCCATCAAATTTGGAAAGATGAAATGCCACGATTTGCTTCAAAATACTTACGACCTAAGGCAATCCTACTCACTAGGATGATTATCAACACAATCATTCCTCGACATGGCAACCAGGAGCAAATAATGGAATTGGAGCATAAAACTCTATATGCTATCTTTAGTGGTACAAGGGTAAATTGGGCGAAATTTATATTTGACGAGATTAAACATTATTCGACTCGATCACGTCCGTCAATCATTTAACCTACCTACATCATGCGCTTTCTACAAGCCCACAACATTCCATCATATTTATCGACTTTTGAGGAGATTGCCCCCAAGTATGCCTCAACAAAATTCTTCTCTCTTATGCACTTACCAGAAAATCCCCCAGTTTTATTTCATTTGAAGAATGAACGCAACGTCGTCAACAAGCTAGACAAGTTATGCCTTAACCCCAACAACAACCACCACAAGAAGAAGAACAACATCACAAACACACTCCTCCCCCTGCACCTTTTGACTATCTATGCCAAGATGACATTCTGGAGACTCGCACTAAAACTAATCCAAATGAAAGTATTTTAGATTTAACTCTCCAAAATCAACTTATCTTATCAAGATATAAAAAATTATTGGCTAAGCGTATTGATAGCTTCGAAACAACATTTGCTTCTCGCCTAGCCACAGTTGAAACATCGCTTTCAACAACATTATCTATTCTAAAAGAGGTTCTCCAATGAGTCCGTGGCCCTACACCACCTTCGGAAGATTGACCAACTCCAACGCCTTCTCCTCCTCCTTAACTTTGTGAAGAGGAAAAAGAACCTCTAAAACATACTCCAAAATCTTCTAGATTACAAGCTAGCTCTTCCAAGAATGATGATTAAGCCAATGCTCCCCCCAAAAATCCTTATAATTTTATAGGTTCCATCTTTTTCATTGTAATGGAATCAAAAATTTATGCATGTAATCACTATATTTAATGGTTATAAAATGCTTTTTGGCTTGTTACTTATGCGTAATTAGTTACCTTTCGTCTATTCGTGATAATTTAGTAAATTGATATATTACAACCTTTCGGCGGTCGGTAAATATTCCAGATTAATAGTATGTACATGCTACCTAAATTTAAGTTTAAAATTACACACGATATATTACTAACTTCAATAAAACGGGGGTCAGATAATTTTTTTGATTAATGCATACATACTGTCTAAGGGCGTGATTGTTGATTATATCATACATATTCTTGTATTAATGCTTATTGATAATGCCCAAGGGGGAGAAATCATGGTAAGCACATATTCAAGGGAAAATTTATAAAATTATATCTAAGTACATTGTATAGTTGTCATCATCAAAAAGGGAGAGAATGTTAGGAATCCAATCTACGATTTCGATGACAACAACTATACAATAGGAACAGAATATACATATATATTTATATATAGAGGCACTTGCTAGAATAACATAACTAGAAAGACAAGAATGAGGCTCAAAGGACACTACAAGAGGCTACAAGTCGATAGGTACAAGGTAGTAAAAGAAAGGATGCACAAAAACTGACATGCACCATATCAGACGTCTGGGTGCATAAGCCAAACATCTGAAACAGTTCTTTGGAACAACAAACAGGCTAAACCAGACGTTTGGTAATAGCATTCAGATGTGACGACCCTGAATTTTGAACATTTGAAATTGAAATATTTAATTGATTTTAAATATTTAGAAGTTAGTTTAACTTGAATTCCAAATATAAACATGAATTTGGCAATTAAATTATTGAATTTAATTTATTGAAGTTGGGTAAAATGTTGAATCTTGATTTCTAAGCTGATTAAAAAATTTCAAGGCTTAGAAAATTCATATTGATAATACAGAAGATAATGGAAGCTTTAGAATTAGATTTGAAAGTATTTTGTTTAGTTTTGAATTTATATTGTTTAACTCGATAATTAAAAAAGAGCCTTCCGAGTCACAGTCTTTGAATCCAACGAAACTAGTTCTATTGGATCCGCAAAAGTGTATTATTATCGAATTTCAATTTTCGTATTGTTCGGAGTGATCGTTTGGCCGTATGATAAGCAAACGCGTTGAAATTTTAAATCAAAAATTTAATTAAATAACTGGTCCAAAAAGCTAGCTTCTCCATACGATCGAACTTGGACTTGAAACCTTTTCCGTTGTGTTTGAAATAAGGGTTAAACATTATAAACGCCAAGCGGCATGCCTCCATTGGAGGTCGAGATTTTGAATTACGTAATTTGAAACGATTTAAATTTGAATTTGAATTTTGAATATAAATAATATATATAAATATTATAGCAAACTGACACGTTGAGAAAATTTAACACGTATTTACTTTTCGCTGTTATATGATTACACGCGTTCATCCTTCTTTATAAAAAAAATTAACTATCTCATTCAAAGAAATCAAAAAGAAATATGGCCGAAGTTTGAAAGTTTCGTCTCAGTGTAAATGAATGGCCGAAATCGAAAATTCTCCCCTCAGTTCAATTCAAGAACAAATTGAAAAATTTCGTCTTTCCTTATCTTAGATTCGAATTCATGACAAAGCAAGGATGAGGCACACACGCTTTTTTCAATCAAGTCCCCTCCTCCTCTACTCTCCGTCGAGATTCAATCGACAATAGATTCGTGATTTAATCGAATTGGCAGGCTTGCGACAAGATCATCGCATGAGGGCAGGAGGCAGTGTATCGATGAAAGGGGGTAGCTCGATCTTAAGCGGGGTGTCAGTGGCGTTTGAGAAGTTGCCATGGGCTCGACAGAGCAATTATTGCAGGTGGAGTCGGTGGCGGCTGTAGGGTAAGGAGATGTCGATTTGGGGCTCGCATGGAATGTAGGGTCGATGGCTGCGATTGCACTCAGGTGGAGGCTGCTAGTTCGTGTGACCTGGGTTCGATTCAGTGAAGTATTTGGTTTATCGATTTATTTTCGAAAATCAAAATCTAGTATATATGCAGATCATTCAATTTAAAAAAAAAATATGCAGTAAAAACAAATAGGAAAAGATTTTTACAGTAAATTAAATTACTGTTATATTCAAAACGCATACATATATATATATATATATATATATATATATATATATAGTTAAGTTTTGAAAGATAGGGGTTTTTAAAATGGTAATGTAAATATATATTCATATATATATTTTAATTTAACCAGTATATATATATATATAGGAATATAATTTTGAAAGGAAAATTTTAAAAATGTTTGAAAGCTTATACAATTTAGACTTGAACAGTTTGTTTAATATTAATAGATATGATTTTGGGAAAAGGAAGAAAAATATAGGGGTTTTAAAATTGTCCGAAGAATTTATAAAAGTTGGATTTTGAAATCTATAGAATATTATACTTAAATAAAGATTTGTATACATATTTAATTTACTAAATTTGGTAAGTAATTTTTTCAATTAATTAATTTAATTTACTAGTCCCTAAAGATAATATATTAATGGAAAATAGGGTTTAAAATTTAATTGTTAGTTTAAATAAATCTTTAGTTAATTAAAATAATTAAATAGAAATTTAATTTGTTCGACAAATTCGAACATTAATAAAATCATACAAATGTTTATACAAGGTCAAAATCTTAAAGGAAGCAAGCCAGATTGGAAATGGATCGCGAAACAAAGGCGAGATCTTCTCACTCAATTGAAATTAAAATTTCAGTTATTGATTATTGGCTGATTGTGACAGTATATACAGTAGTCTATATATATTTGGAGTGATTGATTTCCCGCATTATATAGCAGATGAGACCCTATGCGCCGCATAGTAGCGGATGATATTATATAATCCCGTATACCGCGATATTCCACCTCGAAGTGGAATTGATATTTAATTGTTGTGCTAACATCTGTGGATGCAGAGAAACAAGTTGGAGGGATCCAAATGGATTCCTCAAATGTTTGAATATGTTTCATATGTTGTGTGTTGGTTTATTTATAATATGTGCATGATTATATTTGTGATTTAAATCATTGAAGGCTATGGTTTGGCCGGATATATTTTTGGTATCGCTGGATACTAGAAATATAAAATTGGATTTTTAAAAAATTAAAGTAGAGGATTTAAGTAAATTAATTAGAGAGAATTGAATAAATTCAAAAGTATAAATGTTGATTTTTAGTCATCCTATCGAATAAATTCCAAAATGTGGTAAAAGATTTTAATAAAGATATTTATTTCAAAAGGTAACAAATTTTTGAAATCAATTTGGAAATTGATTTGGTGTTCAAAAATAAATTTGAAAATCAATTTAGAATTTGATTTGGTGTTTGAAATTAATTTTCGAAATCAATTTGGAATTTGATTTGGTGCTTGAAAATAAATTTTGGAAATCAATTTGGAATTTGATTTGGTGTTTGAAAGTGAATATTTGAAAATCGATTTGAAAATTGTATATCAATAGATATTTAGGAATTTAAATTCACAATGGGAATTTATAAAGGAAAGGAAAATTTGTTTAAAAATAAATATTGGTTTATTTTTAAAAATGTAGAAAGAAATTTACGGATTTGAAATATAAATTAAAATAAATAGAGAAGGATTTATTAATTGATTTGAATGAACCATTTTAGAATGGAAGGTGTATTTTCACTGAAAAGCCTAGTATGTTTTAAAGTAGCTTTCAAATTAAAAGTTCTAAAGTTGGTTTTAAAAAGGATGTTTGTGGAGAAATTATTTTCTGAAATTGTTTTAAAATCTTTAAAGTGAATATTTATTAAGTTAATTATAGAAGTGATTATTTTAAATATTTAATTGATATTTGTTCTAGAAATTGGTTATTTAAATAGTTATACCCTATCTACTAATTTTATTTTAAAATTAGTTTGGACTTGAAGTTTTATATGAGATATTGGTATAATGTTTTCATAACTAATATTTAAATAAGTGTTTAGAAATAGTTTTTATTCTAAATGTTTCCAAGTATATATATTTTTGGATAAGTGATTTAAATTATTCAAACTCGGCATATTTTCGGTGGAAATAAATATTTGGAAATTTACTCCGCATGAGGAAAGTGATTTGAAATTTGTTTTCAAAGTGTTGAAGTGTTAAAAATATATCTTGCGAACATATTTTGAAAATTTATAATTTGGGGAAAATTATTAAATCTGGTGATTGTTGCGAATGTTGGTTGATAGTTAAATAACTGACTATCAATATTGGCCTTTAAATGGCATTTGAATTTCGATGCGACGGGGAGTTGGATTCCAAATGGATATCCAAAATCCACATCGAATCTTTGTGATGGATTTATTGTTTAAAAGATCAAAGTGGAAATTTGTTATGATTTACTTGAAATCTGAATGTAATACGTTCATTATTCGATTAAGCCGAGAGAGGACTTTGTGTCATAAAACCCATTTTGAATAGTGATACGACAAAATGGGTTTGCATTTGAAGACGATGTTGAAGACCGGATATTTTGGAAAGCGAAAGGATTACTTGTCGAATGTCTTTGCACTGAATTGCTTCGGTATAGGGATTATATCACCCTTTGTGATGGGGAGTCCGGATGTGATTGGTAAATATCCGGATTTGCAAGGGCTTCTTTGAAGTGCCTTCGGTTCTATTCGATCCCGAAACGGACTTGTATGGATGCGTGTCTGACGTTACACTTTGAGATGTAAAGCTGGTTTCTATCAAATACATTTCTGTTGGTGGTGGAGAATTTATTCTGTTAGCTTAACATCCTTCTCTGAATCGTACGAGCTCATAGGTTATGTAGTTGATGGTTACTAGTGATACATTCCCAATTTGGTAATGTGGCATGCAAAGTGCTGCTAATCATTTGTTGATCGAAGCATGATTTTTGTGAAAAGCGTAGCTTTGTGGATGAGAATTCGTCGAACCCCACAACCCGAAAATGGTCGAAACAAGAAGGATGCGGTAAGGTTATTAGGGGTCGTGCCCCTAGGGTATGTCCATTTTCTTCTAGAAAAAAGTGGTATCATGGTATGGAGCCCAGATATTTAACCTATGTGGTTGCTTAAAATTTATTACTTTGTGGTTGTTTCTTTGTGATTGAGGATCCTTGGATAAAGGCCGGTAACGGCCTGGGATGGCATATTTGTAGGTGTTACCTAGTTACAAAGGTAAACCGGCCTTATGTTGGTAGAGATCCGGCTAGGTTATTGGGGCGTCCCTCCAGAAGCATGCCTATGTAGCCCAGGATCTTCCTTAGCCTGGCCATTTTTTGGAAAGCCAATCACCAATATGCGCCTTGTACGGTTTTAGTTGTAGAACCTGCATCTAATATGGTAGCTATAATAGGCATACTATAATGGTACGTATGCTGGCTAAGATTAATATTATACTTGCAAATGTTTTCCACTATGCACTAATAATATCAGAGGAATTTTCACGTATCAAGCATGTTTGACTATCATAAGGAGAAATGTCCCCCAAGTGTGCGATTGCATTGTGTGTGTGCCGGAAGGCCTTATGATAGTTTCATTTTCCAAAAGCATAGCGGATTTCTTTTCCTTTCTTTGTGAAAATAACTGTATTTAAGATCTCACACCGGTCCCATGACTGACCCAAAGTTTATTATTCCCTTTCTAAACTCCGGGTGCTCATAATTTTCCATATGGGCAGCCTAGAGTTAGGTTATCAGATGTTCTGGAGCGAAGTCAAGAAGTTGCTGTGGAGATCAGAAGGCAAGCTGGACGGCGAGGCGTATCACTTGTATATGTTATATTCTTTTCCGCTGTTTGTCATTGTTACACTCTGATGATGTAATGTGGTGTATAAACTTATATAGTGCTTTTATTTTCAAAGATTATTCATTTATCTATTATATATTGTTCCGCTGCGAAATGTGAGATTCTGTTATTTTTTCTATTTCTTCTTTAATCTTCTTCTTCTTTAACCCTAACGATTTGGTTTTCCGGCATTTGATGGTTTGGCATTTGATACAGTGGACATATTGATGTCGAATTTCGAGCGTCGAAAAATTGGATCGTTACAGAGTGGTATCAAAGCAATTGGTTAAGAGATAACCTTGGCTCTGGCGGGGACTACTCATTAGAGATAGAGTCAGTATTGCTCTAGAATGAGTCTGAGTGTAATAATAGATATGAGCGCGTATTTGTTAGTGAATACAAAATTGTTTTATATTGTGTTGATTGATTTGTTGAGTGGTATATGGATTCTGGAGAATACGAGTAATTAACGTTATTGATAGAGATCTCTAAATACTTATACAGAACAATTAGACACAATATTGTTTTAAAATGGGGTAAATGAAATAATTGTACCCAAACTATTTTTGTATAGAAAAAATCATTTTCCATAAATTATTATAGTATATGGTTGCTTGGATGTTAGGAAGTGATAACATAAATTATTATCATTGATTATTGAATAAGAAATTGAAATCATAACCAATGGTTAAGAAATAAATTTGTATACAAATGGGATTTGTAAATATAAATTTGTAAATGCGAGTTATAATTTGAAATAGATTCCAAAGAAATATTTGGAAATGTTTTTGAAAAGATTTGAAATTCGGGAAGTTTGGAAATTAAATCCCTTTTTAGTTTGAAAATGATTTTCAAAGGTTTAGAAAAATGTTTTGAAGGGATAAAAGCGTTAAATTCTTTACGGCCGTTGGAAAATAATTCCAATGATGATCGCGACATCATCGGTGTTCATTTTCGAGTTTCCAGGAGAGGAATTGCTGCCAAAATATTTTAAACTGGGATAGTTTACAAAAGTTGACTTTGATTTCAAAATGCAAAGGGTTTTGGGTATAATTGATTTCAAAATGATTTTGAAATATTAAGAAATTGTTTAAAAACTCTGGAATCTTATTTAAATGATCGTGACATGTAAATAAGTTGGAATACTTATCAAAGCTTAAAGGTTCGAATTAAAACTAAATATTGGAAATTGAATTCGATTTGCGATAAACAAAGTAAAATGGAAATTTTGTTAAGTTGGATAAAATGAAGCAAAGTATTGAAATAAAATTAGTAAGTGAAAGTAATTGAAGTAATGATAAATTAAATATGGTTTGAAATGAATTGAATTCAATATTTATAAATAAAAGATAAATTGAATTCATATGGAATTGGAAATCCAGTTTAATTATAAGTAGATATAAACCAAAATGGTAAAGTGAAATAATATAAGAATTATGTAAAATACTTATATCGAACCTAAGAAATAAATAGCAAAATTCTTAAGTAAAATCTGGAAGTTGTGAAATGGTGATTGTGAATAATTGAGAATCAATGTGAATAAAAGAAAAGGAAATTGATATAGCTAATAATCAATTAGAAATAAATACGTAGGATATACGTATATTATTTTTGCATAGCGATTTGATTCAGAGTTCGAGCACAGAATTTCGAGACAGTTATGTCGATCCGAGTTAGGATTTTCACTTTTTTTTCGACGGCGAACCCTGGATTTGGATTTTTGGTTGATTCTGCAAATTCTCTATCATCGTCTGAGGCTATTGCAAGGAGAATGACGGTTTCTGATCAAGAAATCAGATCTGAGTCCGCACTAGGAAGTCGCGTAGGCAATACTAGTTCGGAAGTGAAATTGTGTGATCAAGTGAGCGATCAGATTCGGTATTGCGTACGAATGATATAAATATATCATACGGATTTGAATGAAATAAATATTCAAACTTTTGTAAAGAAATGTGAAACATAAATTTGAATTTTGAAGATAAAATTAGATTGTTCATCAAAAGGTATGTATTTAAATTTCTGTATGGAATTTGGTGATTTTCTTATTCAGCCACTTGGCGTTTTGTTTTCTTTTGAAATTTGGGGGCCCGTTGTGGCATTTTGTAGTCGTACCGAGCTAGCCGCGCAAAGAAGATGCTGGCAAAAATTTTCGAAAATTTAGGGAGTTAGAAAAAATTTGAGAAAATTTGGATAATTTAAAATTTAAATTCAATTTAATTTTGAATTGTTGAGAAAACTATATTTTTTGGATAACATAGAAGAATTTGGAAAGTTATTTGAAGTGAATGTGTCTTTAATTAAAAGATTTATTTGGGCAAGTTAATTAAACTCTTGGTTTTGGGAAAATGATAAACGGGTTGAGGATCATTCTTCTTAACTAGTAATTACGAGACAAAATTCTTTTAAGGGGGAAGAATGTGACGACCTAGAGTTTTGAACATTTGAAATTGAAATAATTAATTGATTTTAAATATTTGAAAGTTAGTTTAGCTTGAATTTCAAATATAAACATGAATTTGGTAATTAAATTACTGAATTTAATTTATTGAAGTTGGGTAAAATGTTGAATCTTGATTTTTAGGCTGATTAAAAATATTTCAAGGCTTAGGAAATTCATAATGATAATACAGAAGATAATGGAAGCTTCAGAATTGGACTTGAAAGTATTTTGTTCAGTTTTGAATTTATATTGTTTAAATCGATATTTTAAAAATAGCCTTTCGAGTCACAGTCTCGGAATTCAACGAAACCAGTTCCATTGGATCTGCAATAGTGTATTATTATCGAATTTCAATTTTCGTAGTATTTGGAGTGATCGTTTGGCCGTACGATAAGTAAAAGTGCTGAAATTTTAAATCGAAAATTTAATTAAATAACTGGTCCAAAAAGCTATCTTCTCCATACGATCAAATTTGGGATCGGAACCTTTACCAAATTATGTTCGAAATAGGGGTTAAACATTATAAACGTCTAGCGGCACACCTCGAATGGAGATCGAGATTTTGAATTATGAAATTTGAAACGTTTTAAATTTGAATTTGAATTTTGAATATAAATAATATATATTAATATTATAGCAAACTAACACGTTGAGAAAATTTGACACGTATTTACTTTTCACTGTTGAATGTTTACACGTGTTCATCCATTTTTATAAAACAAAAACAACTATCCCGTTCAAAGAAATCAAAACAAAAAAATATGGCCGAAGTTTAAAAGCTTCGTCTCAGTTTAAAAGAATAGTCGAAATCGAAATTCTCCCCTCCAGTTCAATTCAAGAACAAATTGAAAAATCTCGTCTTTCCTTATCTCAGATTCATATTCACGACAAATGCAAAGCTGAGGCGCACATGTTTTTTAATCAAGTCCTTTACTCCTCTATCTCCGTCGAGAATCAATCGGCAATAGATTCACGATTTAATCGAATTGGCAAGCTCGCGACAAGATCATCGCGTGAGGGCAGGAGGCTATGTATTGATGAAAGGAGGTAGCTCGATCTCGAGCCACAGCGTGTCAGCGGCGTTCGAGAAGTTGCCGTGGGCTCGATAGAGCAGTTATTGCACGTGGAGTCGGTGGCAGCTGTAGGGTATGATGACGTCGATTTGGGGCTCGCATGGAATGTAAGGTCGATGGCCGCGATTGCACTCAGGTGGAGGCTGCTAGTTCATGTGGCCTAGCTTTGATTCAATGAGGTATTTAGTTTATCAATTTATTTTCGAAAATTAAAATCTAGTATATATGCAGATCATTCAATTTAAATAAAATATATGTCGTAAAAACAAATAGGAAAAGATTTTCACAGTAAATTAAATTACTATTATATTCAAAATATGTGTATATATATAGTTAACTTTTGAAAGATAGGGGTTTTTAAAATTGGAATGTAAATATATATTCACATATATATTTTACTTTAATTAGTAAATATATATATAGGAATAGAATTTTGAAAGGAAAATTTTAAAAATGTTTTAAAGTTTATACAAATTAGATTTGAACATCTTGTTTAATATTAATAGATGTGATTTTGGGAAAAGCAAGAAAAATATAGGGGTTTTAAAATTGTCCGAAGAATTTATAAAAGTTGGATTTTGAAATCTATAGAATATTATACTTAAATAAAGATTTGTATACATATTTAATTTACTGAATTTGGTAAGTAATTTGTTCAATTAATTAATTTAATTTATTTAGTCCCTAAAGATAATATATTAAAGGAAAATAGAGTTTAAAATTTAATTGTTAGTTTAAATTAATCTTTAGTTAACTAAAATTATTAAATAGAAATTTAATTTGTTCGACAAATTCGAATATTAATAAAATCATATAAATGTTCATACAAGGTCAAAATCTTAAAGGAAGCAAGTTGGATTGGAAATGGATTGCGAAACAAAGGTGATTTCTTCTCACTCAATTGAAATTAGAATATCAGTTATTGATTGATTGACTGATTGTGATAGTATATATAGTAGTATATATATATATATATATATATATATATATATATATATATATATATATACACATTTGAAGTGATTGAATTCCCGCATTATATAGTGGATGAGACCCTATGCGCCACATAATAGCGGATGATATTATATATTCTCATATACCGCGATATTCCACCTCGAAGTGGAATTGGTATTTAATTGTTGAGCTAACATTTGTGGATGCAGGAAAACAGGTTGGAGGGATCCAACTGGATTCCTCAAATATTTGAATATGTTTCATATGTTGTGTGTTGGTTTATTTATAATCTGTGTATGATTATATTTGTGATTGAAATCGTTGAAGGCTATGGTTTGGTCGAATATATTTTTGGTATCGTAGGATACTAGAAATATAAAATTGGATTTTTGAAAATTAAAGGAGAGGATTTGAGTAAATTAATTTTAGGGAATTGAATAAATTCAAAACAAGGAATTTAAAAGTATAAAAGTTGATTTTTTGTATTCTTATCGAATAAATTCCAAAATATGGAAAAAAATTATTAAAGGGATTTATTTTAAAAGGTAACAAATTTTGGAAATCAATTTGGAAATTGATTTGGTGTTTGAAAATAAATTTGAAAATCAATTTAGAATTTGATTTGGTGTTTGAAAATAACTTTGGAAATCAATTTGGAATTTGATTTGGTACTTAAAAATAAATTCTGGAAATCAATTTGGAATTCGATTTGGTGTTTGAAAGTGAATATTTGAAAATCGATTTGAAAATCGTATATCAATGGATATTTGGGAATTTAAATCCACAATGAGAATTTATAAAGGAAAGGGAATTTTTTAAAAAATAAATATTGGTTTATTTTTAAAAGTGTGGAAAGAAATTTACGGATTTGGAATATAAATTAAAATAAATCGAGGAGGGTTTATTAATTGATTTGAATGAACCATTTTAGAGTGAAAGGTGTATATTCCCTGAAAAGCCGAGTATGTTTTAAAGTAGCTTTCAAATTAAAAGTTCTAAAGTTGGTTTTAAAAAGGATGTTTGTGGAGAAATTATTTTATGAAATTGTTTTAAAATCTTTAAAGCAAATATTTATTAAGTTAATTGTAGAATTGATTATTTTAAAGATTTAATTGATATTTGTTTTAAAAAATGGTTATTTAAATAGTTATACCCTATCTACTAATTTTATTTTAAAATTAGTTTGGACTTGAAGTTTTATATGAGATATTGGTGTAATGTTTTCATAACTAATATTTAAATAAGTGTTTAGAAATAGTTTTTATTCTAAATGTTTCCAAGTATATATATTTTTGGATAAGTGATTTAAATTATTTTAAAGTATTCGGACTCGACATATTTTCAGTGGAAATAAATATTTAAAAATTTATTCCGCGTGAGGAAAGTGATTTGAAATTTGTTTTCAAAGTGCTGAAGTGTTAAAAATATATCTTGTGAAGATATTTTGAAAATAAATAATTGGGGAAAATTATTAAATCTGGTGATTGTTGTGAATATTGATTGATAGTTAAATAACCGACTATCAATATTGGCCTTTAAATGGCATTTGAATTTCGATGCGACCGGGGGTCGGATTCCAAATGGATATCTGAAATCCATATCGAATCTTTGTGATGGATCTTTTGTTTAAAAGATCAAAGTGGAAGTTTGTTGTGAATTACTTGAAATCTGAATGTAGCACTTATTTTTAAAATAAGCGCTCATTATTTGGTTAAGCCAGGAGAGGACTTTGTGTCATAAAACCCATTCCAAATAATGGTACGACGAAATGGGATTGCATTTGAAGACGGCGTTGAAGACCGGTATTTTCGAAAGCGAAAGGATTACCCATTGAATGTCTCTACACTGAATTGCTCTGGTATAGAGATTATATCACCCTTTGTGATAGGGAGTCCGGACGTGATTAGTGAATATCCAGATTTGCAAGGGCTTCTTTGAATGCCTTCGGTTCCGTTCAATCCCGGAACGGACTTGTATGGATGTGTGTCTGACGTTACACTTTGAGATGTAAAGCTGGTTTCTATCAAATACATTTCTGTTGGTGGCGGAGAATTTATTCTCTTAGCTTTACACCATTTTCTGAGACGTACGAGCTCAGAGGTTATGTAGTTGATGGTTGCTAGTGATACATTCCCAATTTTGTAATGTGGCATGCGAAGTGCTGCTGATCATTTGTTGATCGAAGCACGACTTTGTGAAAAGCGTAGCTTTGTGGATGCAACTTCATCGAACCTCACAACCCGGAAATCGTCAAAAGAGGAAGGATGCGGTAAGGTTATTAGGGGTCGCGCCCCTAGGGTATGTCCATTTTCTTCTGGAAAATGGTGGTATCATGGTATGGAGCCTAGATATTTAACCCATGTGGTTGCTGCAAATTTATTACTTTGTGGTTGTTTCTTTGAGGTTGAGGATCCTCGGACAAAGGTCGGTAACGACCGGGGATGGTATACCTGTAGGTGTTACCTAGTTATAGAGGTAACCCGGCCTTGTGTTGGCAGAGATCCGATTATGTTCTTGGGGAGTCCCTCCAGAGGCGTACCCATGTGGCCCAGGATGTTCCTTAGCCTAACCATTTGTTGGAAATCCAATCACCAATACACGCCTTGTACGGTTTTAGTTGTAGAACCTGCCATCTAATATGGTAGCAATAGTAGGGACACTATAATGGTATGTATGCTGGCTAAGATTAATATTATACTTGCAAATGTTTTCCACTATGCGCTAATAATAATATCAAAAGGATATTCGCGTATCAAGCATCTTTGACTATCATAAGGAGAAATCTCACCCAAGTGTGCGATTGCATTGTGTGTATGCCGAGAGGCCTTATGATAGTTTGATTTTCCAAAAGCATAGCGGATTTCTTTTCCTTTCTTTGTGAAATAACTGTTTTTAAGATCTCACACCAGTCTCATAACTGACCTGGAGTTTATTGTTCCCTTTCTAAACTCTGGGTGCCTATAATTTTCCAAACGGATAGCCTAGAGTTAGGTTATCAGATGTTCAGGAGCGAAGTTTACAAGTTGCTATGGAGATCAGAAGGCAAGCTAGACGGCGAGGTGTATCACTTGTATATGTTACATTCTTTCCGCTGTTTGTCATTGTAACACTCTGATGATGTATTGTGGTGTATAAAATGATATAGTGCATTTGTTTTCAAAGATTATTCATTTATCTATTATACATTGTTCCGCTGCGAAATGTGAGATTCTGTTATTGTTTTTGTTTCTTCTTTTATCTTCTTCTTCTTTAACCCAAACAGTTCGGTTTTTGGGCATTCGATGGTTCGGCATTTGATGCAGTGGACATATTGATGTCGACTTTTGAGCGTCGAAAAATTGGGTCATTACATCAGACGTCTGATCATCTACGATATTCAAAAAAAAAAATAGTATCAGACGTCTGAAATACCAGATGTCTGAATTCAAACTCGAAGTTCATAAATGAACTGCAACTGCCACATGTGAATGGACATCTCCGCTTCTCTTCACCACAGCTCTTCACCATCAACAGAAGCAACCTTAGAGGATTCATTAATGGATGTAACTACTCAAGATACCTATCTAAAACTATATATAGCATCAAGAATCAAGAGAACATATACTTACTTCACTTACTTACGCTTTCTAATTCTATACTCTATCCTATATTCTCGATCTCTGCACTCTAGCAATCTTTACTTGTATTCACTCTTCCATATACTTAGTTCTTCATAGATAATATTCCTTAGAAATATATTGGAAGCAATTGTACCAATTAGTCAACATCCGTATTATATTAGAACACACATTTGACAAGAACATTTCATTGTAACCAAGCCTATTCCCCCCGGCGAAGAGAGGGTTTTTAAAGTTGAATTTCGAAGGGGAGCTTCGGGACTGGACGTAGGACTAGAGGTCCGAACACAGTATAATATTCTGGTGTGCTTATTCTATATTTACTTAGATTAATATTATTTTAGTTGCATCATATATTTTGTCACATATATTTGCATATACACTACACGATCCACCCCCTAGATTTTCATGTACCATACCTATGGAGTGCCCTCTGATAGCCCTCTAGTTTATGAAGGAATTACGACACTGTATAGACTATAGGAATATATATAAAAATTTGCTAAGGGGGATATAAGTAACACCTTAATGTTATTTTAATACTTTACTATAGACACTATTGTAATAGCATAGGTACTACATAGTAGATAGTTTAACGGATCCTTAGGAGATGGAAATCCTGAACATCTCTTAAGTTATTGCACTCACGTTAGACACTGGATAGGAGATATCAAATCCCATAAACATCTCCGATGCCGTTACGCTCATATTTATTTATTTTTGATTTAACTCAAATAAGATCTTTTAGTTTTGACTCGAGTGTTTTGTCTTTTCAATTCGCTCGGGTCAGTCTGAGCTTTCAGTTTATCGAATATTTCTTTTTGAAGAATGAAGAGGAAGATTTTGTACTATTATTATTTATTATATTTATTCCACTGAATCATATTATTCCGCTGAATTTATTTGTTTATTCCTGTAATATGTAACTCTAGTCTGTATTTTTAAAGTATAACCAAATGTTATTTGTAAACAATACCATGAACTTTTTATTTGATTATTATATTTTGTCATTCCGCTGTGAGATTCTGTGTTTGTTTTTCTTTCTTTCTCTGCCTTTTCTTATTTAACCCATAACAATCCTTCCTTTTGAATGGTTTAAGTTTGACATATGTGATTTACTATCGATTTAAACCGACCAAAAAGGCGGGTTGTTACAATAAAACAAATATGACAAGTAGTGCTAAAAAGTTGACTCGTTTACGGAAAGTAAGTCATCTTATATTGAATACTAACCTGATTTTCCTCTATCCATAAGATCTAGAACTGTAGTATTTCAACTAAGGCAAGGCCAGATACAGTCGGTGCTCCAACTTGCCTGACTTCGATTCCGGGCAATGTAAAGTAAAATCGAAATGTCGAAAACATGATAAGTATAAGAGGGTTAATTTTAATAAATGATTCACAATTAATTAAGTATATGGAAGGTACTTCATCTTATACTCGACACTAAATTTCAAGGTATGGAATCATGTTTCTATCTTTGAGAGTTTAAGAATGTACGTCGAGGCAAGGGTAGTGCGCTAACTGGTCCGACTTTGTTGTTAATCGAGAAATAGTACGGAGTTGAAATAAAAAAGTGGTGATAAGAATATGATATCTGGTTTCCCATATGCAAACTATATACTTACACCAGATAGTAGTTTATCCAATATCGATAACTTGACCTATTTTGACTAAGGAAATATACGGAAGCTTCGTGATTTCATACTATTTGAGATTTCCTTAGGATAACTCATTCTGGTGGAACATCTCTCGCTTTAAGGGGTATATTAGAGATCCCCTTGGGACTTTTATATAGTCCGCTTAATTCTGAAAGAACTGGGATTGAGTCAAACAGAAATTATTAATTGTTAGTTCGGAGAAATCGAGATCGGATAAGCATGAATTATCCGAAATCCACTTCGAATCAACATAAGATTTCAAATTGGAGGCATCTTAAAGATGATGGAAATCAAAGATGGAGTTCTTTAAAGTGTAAGGGCTACTTGCTACTAACTCTAAGGATGATTCCAAAAAGAATATAGTAGAAATAGTGCCTTCAGTTTGTTTAAATCCTGAACAACTATCATGGATGAATGCTGGCATTGCATTGTTTCTTAGAGGGTAGTGTCAGCATTCGAAGTGGGATTTTCTAAAAAGGTAATCGTTGCCATGAGCCTCACACCTAGTATTCAGTAAAACAGGAGTTGTACCGTATGGCTATGTGGGTCACTCCCATTAGGGTATGGTCATCGCCTAATCTAGATCAATATTTATGGATTTATGTAGCTATGGGCCCAGTATGGTTGTAAGTTAAAACCGAGGGATGATCATATCCGGTACTATCCACATAGGGGTAGGCCAATCCTGATTCAAAAAGGTGCAATAGGTTTGCATTCTCGGTACATTTTTTCTAGAGGTGTACTGTACAGAAGATAGTCCCTTACATTGTCACTGTATGGAATCCATTTTCCAATACATGCCTTACGGACCTAATTATATACCAAATATATTGGAATATAAGATGCAAGCATTTCATCTTTGTTAAATATTTATTTTAAACCCTAGACATTATTGTAATATCATAAGATATTCTAATAAAAAAGATTGGTTATCGTAAGGTAAAAATCCGTCTATGTTTATGTGTGGCGTGGTCTTACAAGATTCCTTTATTTCAAAGGTTTTATAACATTAAAGATCCATAAAATTTGAGTTTCTCACACTGGTTTACCTGACTAATTTGGGTGTTATTTTCTTATAATACTCGGCCAAACCCGAGTCCTTTCCCTGATTTAGCGATGGATGTTTTGAGCTTCAAAACACGAGCCGAATACTTCCTTGACATAACATATTTAATTTTCCATTGTATCTCTTGTTTTTTATTAATCCACATTTGTATGGATAAACTAGTATAATAGTCCAAGCCGGTGATAGGTCAGACTCTGATTTTTGTATGAATATTAAAGTTTTCTTTTATAAAGATTATCTGGATATTATATATTACTTATCATGATGTGAGGTTCTGTTCTATCTTTTCTTTTCTTTCACCCCAACAATCTATCTTTTTGATGCGTTGATGCACGACACGTGAATATTGTGGATGTATTACTCTTGGCTTTTGACGGTCGCAAAGGCGGGTCATCATAGTTGGTATCGGAGCTGAAGGTTAAGCAAGAACCTTGACCTTGGAGGGGTAAACTTATTAGAGATAGAGCAAGTGACACCCTCGATTGAGTGTGAGCGTATTATATATGAGAGCGCGTATTTCCTATAAAAATGGTTTATATTATTTTGACATTAGTAAATGAAATAATTTTACCAAGATTTCATATTTTATATATAAACGAATAATTTTCAAAAATACATGTACTTATTTTTGTTGTGTGTGTTTATTAGGAAAGGATGATATTTATTTATCATCATTTCCTAACTGATTATTTCTGCTTGGCCAGTTTATGAGTATTTGTTTAGTTAAATTAAAGACGAACGTATTGTGAATTCAGTTTCACGATTTGACTATAAGGCATTCGTAAATAATGTAGATTTAACAAGTTTACTTTGTTAAAATGGTTACCATGAAGAAGGAATGATTTTCGTATAAACTTGGTTATACGAAGTGTCATATAAAATAAGGAGGATTTTCATGAATTTAAATCCCGATAACTTTGAAAAATATTTCAAATGATTTTTTGGAAAAAGTAATAACAGTATTACTTAAAAGTATTTATAAGTGTGAGTATTTTCAAAAATAACTTTTAAGTAAGATACATTTTCTTTGGATAGTTCGGGGAAAACATCTCGATTGGTTTTGTGGTGATATGAATAATCTTCTATGTGAAAATCAGATGCTCGCTCAAGCAAATGTTGTAGTGCACTTAGTAAATTATTCATCCTGTCATTGTACAATCGAAATAAGTTCGAATCCGTACGAACGAAAAGAAAGTTTTAGCAAAAAAAGGGCTAAAGCTATTATATATATACCTATGTGTCTGTGTAAGAAATACATATAGAATTGTTTGAAAATGGGATTCTAGAATGAAGAATTATTCTATGTTAAATAGTTTGAGTAGCTCGAAAATGACAAAAAATAGGTAAGAGATGTGTTCGGATGGTAAACACTTCTCTTAAGTATTACGCTTCCAGTAAGGAGCGTATGGTATTATTTGGTAAGTCCCAGTTCCTTGGTATCATTTTGGTATTACTCAATCTGTCTGTATATTTTCTACGGATTAAAATACTCTGTATCATTTCAAAAGGGTTTTGAAATAAAAACTGGGAATATGGGTTTATCACTCTTGGTTAGAGAAGAAATAATTTAGCACAAGTTTTTTAATGGGTTAAATTTAATAAAACGATTTTAATATAATCTTTGTTTTATTAAAATCAATTCTCTTGTTCTAACATCTAAGTTGTAAAGACTATTTAATGTTATTGGACCACCTAATAAACATCTTTACCTTAGAGATGACTAAGGAAAAGTAGACTCTTGGAGTGAGTTTGGATACTAACATCCTACTCTTCTTAACAACTTGCCAGATCGGATGGGTAAAGAGGTTGAAAAGTTTGACTTGGTTTTAAGACATAGATTTATTTTGGGGCTGCATCTAGATTTAAATAAGATGTTGTATATACTCTCAGAATGTTCTAGGTTATTTTACAATTTAAAACTTAAGTTGCATTTTTTATGAAATGTTTTCATAAATGATTTTAGAAGATAAAGAAATTGGTATAAGTAAGAACCAATAAAAATAAGTGCATAAGTTGTACATAGATCATTTCTTCATATGATTCATGATCCAAGATTAGAGTACATGACTTTAAGGTCATTCACACCGGTCCGAATAAGGATTTATCAATTGATTCTTCATGGCGAATACTTGGTGAGCATTCTTGATATGGTACTGAGGATTTCTATCAAAGTATATGTGTAGCGACCACAGTTCCGTAGCCTTTGAGTTGATAATAGTTCACTCCCGTTCAACCCAAATTGTACAAAAGAGCGAATAACTAGGGTAAAGAAGAAGAAAGAGATAGAAGAAATACCAATCCCACTTCGAGAGGGATATCGTGGTATATAGGGTCATCCGCTATTATACGGGACGCATAGGGTCACTTCAAATACTAATATATATATATATATATATTATTACTATATATATTTAACATCCAATAGATAAAAATTTATAAATTCATCCAACAATTTAAATTCAACATTTTTAAATTATACTGGTTATCCAAATGAGTAAAAATTTACTTACCTTGATTATATTGCAATCCATTCCAATTTTAACTCTATTGTTAAGATGTTGCAGCTTCAAATCCAACGTGATCAATTTGCGATTTGGACCTCGCATGAACAAACTATTTATTAATTACTATAATGAGATAATATAAGTTTATTTAATACAACGATTACGGTTAAAGTTTAAATTATAAATTTAAATTAACCAAATAAATTAAACTAAGAGGATACCTTCATCAGCTTAATCCTTCTTTCCGAAACAAGCTCGCAACACCACGCGACTTCGACTTTGCCAAAATCCAACCTGGAATCGACCTCACCTGCAGCCATGAACCCACTCTCCATGCTCTCCTCCACTCCATCGCAATTTCACCCATCGACGCTCTGGCGTTGCGCTCCCTCATCTAGTTCATGCTTCACTTCATCACGACTTCACCCATCGATGCTCCAGACCATCGTCGCCGAGACAGCTCCTCACAAACGAACGCAGCACAGCACTGGTCGCATCTCTTCAATGGCATCACCGTACCTCACCCCTTCCCACCACACCGCTGCGCTGGGCCAGCGCCATCTATAACCCCACATGCGCAGCTGCATATGCGACTTCGTCTCCATCCTTCATGTTGCCGCCTGCTCTTGCGTTATCCACTTCCCCCATCTCGATCGTCGCTTGCCCTCATCGAGAGCTACCCCCTCTAGCTTGCGATCTCGTTTCGAAATGATCCTTCTCTTTTTTTATAAAATCAAACAAATTCGAGAAAATGAACCATGATTTTTTTTCTGAGGGTTATACGATTTTTATTTTATTTCGATCATCGTTTGAAAGAAGATAGACTCTACGTTTTTTTAATGGGGTAGGCGGCTTCTTTTTTCTTCCTCTTATTATGTTTCTTCGATTTTGATTTTACTGAAGAGAAAGGGAGACCTGATTTTAATGTGAAAGGGCTTGTACGCGATGGTGGCGTGTTTGAATGGAGAAGGGCTGATTTGATTTTGACCTGGTTTTATGAATATATATATATATATATACATATATTATTTAATTACAAAATAACTAGTTTTAGCAACTTAAAATTTCGATCTCCTATCGAGGCATGCCGCTAGGCATTCATAATGTTATACCCCTATTCCAAATGCAATGGAAAATGTTTCAAGTCCTAATTCGATCGTATGGAGAAGATAGCTTTTTAGACCCAATTATTATATTGAATTTTCGATATAAACTTCAATGCATTTCTATCTCGTACGATCAAACAATAATTACAACCACTACGAAATTAGAAAGTCGATAATATTACACTATTATGGATCCAATGGGACCAATTTCGTTGAATTTCGAGACTGTGTCCTGAATCGCTACTTTAACTCATCGATTAAATCGATGATTTCAAAATTTTACGAAATCGCTTGAAAATCCAGTTTTAAAATCTTACTAACTAAATTATAGATCCAGATCAATTATTTAAACCATTTAAATATTCAAAATCGAATGACGAAAAATCCGGGTCATTATATTCCTCCCCTTAAAAGAATTTCGTCCCCGAGATTGCTAAGGCAGGAAAAATGCTCCAACCCCGTTACTTATTAAAACCCTACTTAGTTAAAACTCGATATACACTTTTCTAATCTTTTAGTTCCACCCAAAACAATTAGTTTCCAATTCTATTTTCAGAACTTCTTACTTCAGTTTCAATTTGAACTCAAATTTTTAGTTAACGAAAAATTTTCAAAACTTTTCCAACACCCTGAATTTTCGAAAATTTTTGACGGTCTCCTTTGTATGGAGGACCTTTTGCAATATGACAAGAGAATAAATATATGTACATCGACCCACACGGTCGGAAATATATATATATATATATATATATATATATATATATATATATATATCAGTGTTTATATTTTCGCAGTATTTAATCCGAAAACGCACCTTATTTTAGCATTTTAAGCATTATCCGGCAAGCATTTACATCGAAAATAAATTTCGCAACACAAATCTAGCCAGACAGCCTTCGGGTACCTGTACTTACTCAATTTAAATATGTAAGTTCCAAAACATGCAAATTCAATAACATTTTTTTTACTTTAATAACTTAACACAATTTTTCCCACTAACAATCTATGTCATAGCATAAGTTTATTTATAGTCACAAATTTCCAACATTCGATTATTCATTTCAATCGACTTATCTATTATTCCATTCGATCTGAAATGATTTACAACCAAATTTATTTGCATTCAATTCATTTCACAACAGACAAACCCATATCCATTCCAAATTGATTTAAAAATCAATTTTTATTCACTTCTATTAATTCATAGAATTTTGTTTACTTCCTTTTTCCGTCGAACAACAATTTTCTATGCAAATTCGGCGCTATTCATTTAATAGAATAATCAATTAAGTTTATAGCTATTTTAAATTGGTTCCAAATCAATTTATATTTAACTCTATTTCATTTCAAATTTATTCTCCATCAATTCGTTTACGTTTCATTAATAACTACATTTATTATATTCAAATGCATTTTATTAAACTTGGAATCATTTCATGCTAATTTACTTATGAACCATTTCATAAATTTATTTAATCCGAGTTTTTTTTTCAAATTATTTACTTAAGTTAATCTGTTTAGTTTAAATTATTCCATCTATATAACTTATGTTTTGTTTTCATTTTAACTAATTTCCATTTCACAATTTGATTTTTATTCCAAAAATCACTCCTTTTAAATTAATTGAGTCCAATTTCATTTTAAAATTCAAGCTTGGACTTTATTTCTTCATTTTGAATTATTACACCATTTTTATTTTGGGTTTTCCATTTCACTTTTCAATTTTATAAGTCACACAACTTATCTCTCTCATTTCCATCAATTTTTACACTTAAGTATATTCACATTTTATTTTTAACTCGAGATTATACATCTATTTATAGCCCAATTATATTTTTATTCCGCTAATTTCAATTTTTATAAGCTATTCAAATTTATCTCAATTTTAAATTTGCACTCAAATTTTATTTCATTCAGGATTCATACCATATGGTTTGTAATATTCCACAATTCAAAATTAATATTTACTTCAATTCGATACTATAGCTAATCCAATTCAATTCAATTTAATTTAAATTTCAATTCTTCTTTACCATCGTTCCAAAACCATACTTAAATTAAATTCCACATCAAACCATTTTATTTTTCAATCCTTTCAATTTCATTATATATTTCAATTACTTCGCTTAAGTTAACTCCCATTTCATTAATACACCATATTAATTCAATTCAAATCCAGTAAATTAAATTGCTAAAATTAAATTTATCCAATTTAAATTAAGTTGAATTCCATTTCAAGTTGCTCACCTTAAATTTTATTCCAAATTCAATTTTTCACACTTCCATCCTCATAAATATCTTCTTCTATAGGATTCCAGAATTTTTAACACCCGGTATTTCAGAAATTATTTGGGTAACATCCAAACACGTCAATTTATAATATAATAATTTTAGAAAATTATTCCTTTTATATCAAAATATAATTTGGGTAAAATTATTTCATTTACCCGCTTCAAAACCATACTATGTCGAATTACTCTATTCAAGTGTTTAGAAACTCCTATTGATTTAGTGGCATCCCACTACTCGAACAGAATTTATGTACTACTCAACAGATAAACTAACACAATATAAAACCATTTATATTCACTAACAAATACGTGCTCATATCTATTAATACACTCAAACTCATTCTAAGGTACTACTGACCCTATCTCTAATGAGTAAATCCCTACCAGAGCCAAGGTTCTCACTTAACCTTCAGCTATGATACCAAATGCAGCGACCGGCAGTTCTGTACCCTTTGAGTTGATAATAATTCACTCCCGTTCAACCCAAATTGTACGAAAGAGCGAGTAACTAGGGTTAATGCAGCGATCTCGATTTTTGGGTAAAAATAAATTTGGTAATTGATATAAATTTGTGGATTTAAATTGTAAATTAAATTAATTTTTCCAAAATTTAATAAGATATTTATTTATTTGGACATTGATTTTAAAAATTTAACCGTGGATTTGAAATTCAATATTTGATATCTTATAAATAAAAAGTAACATCCCAAAGTTTTGTCAATATAAATTAGTAATATATTTTTAACTTTTGGAATTTAATTTGAAAATAAATTGAAAAGTCTCAAACAAATAAAATAAGTAATAAACTATATATGGATAAAACTCCAATTTCTTTTAAGTTTAAAATCTTGAAATAATAAATATTTTATAAGATCATGTGAATTCAAATTATATATATATATATATATATATAATGCATGTATGAGTAGATTTGAGTGTATACATTTAATTTGAATTTAGATTGCATAAGTATGTGTATGAATATATAAATAGACATAAATGGATTTTAATCCAAGTGGACTGGGATTTGAATTTAAATTTAAAATAAATGTTTTAGAAAAAAATATTTGGTTTTTGAAAATCATTAAGGTGTAATTTATATTCTATATAATGTAAATATTGGTTAAATCAATTCTTTTAACATTGTATACATATATACAAATGAATGAAGAAGTACATTGATTTGTAAAGTGAATATGATGTAAAAATCTATTAAAAAGTTCTTTTGTCTTGTAAAATTACAAATGCTAAACAAACATCAAAGAGATGGAGTAAAGAAATCAACATGAATTGAGATCTCATGATTAGTTTTTACATATGGCATTCAACATCATTGCTTAAATAAAACAATAAAATTTAAAAAATTACAAAAACTTTTCATCTCCCCATATTCAATCATATAACCTCTCAGCAAATCTGAAGAAAAAAAAAGTAAAAAGATTTGGGCATTTCAAACCTCAACACCAAAGAAAAAAAAAGAAAAAAATCAGAAAAAACTGCCATTCTCTTCTCAAATCTGAAGCAAAGTCAGGAAAAAAAGAAGAAGATAAAACTGCAACCTGAAGATCAACTCATCCATTCAAATCATCAAGTATCAGATACAAATCCGAAGCAATCAATATGGGAGCTCCAACAAATTCAAACTGCAACCTGAAGATCAATTCAGTTGCAAACAAACCAGAAGATTTATCCAAAAAAATCAAAACTTTGTCTTCAATTCTTCAAGATCTGGAAGCAAGCTTGAATCAAAGGCAACAATCTGAAGCCTGGACAACTTCTCAGTAATCAAAACCTGGATCTAGCAATAAATTCAACACCAAAGTAAAAATAAATTAAAGAAGCAAATAAAACTTCTTTGCTCTGTCAAACTTCATGTGAGCAAAGTTAACCATTTAAGCTGGAATTTTTGAATTGTTTGGATGTGATTTGCTTGCTGTATATTGAGATAAATGCTTGCATGTTAAAAATGGTGGTGCATATCTGGATACATGGATACAAATCCTATTTCCAGTTTACAGGTTCTAAGGACCTGTTTCAGAAATCAAAAACTTTGTCTCAAATCATATTTAAGCTTCAGGATATAAATGAAACCTACGTATAAAGTCAAAATTTAAGTTTTAAAACACATTTATAGGATTAACCAGAAGATGATTTTGAATGGGAGATAAAATACAGGAATTTCATTCAAAACTATAAATTCATTATGCTTATATGCATGTTTTGAATTGATAATTGGAATCACATTAGAATATGATGAATTTTAGCAATCGAATCAAGATTTTTGGTTTGGTAGATTGTGGGGATTTTCAAGTTGAACAGAAAATTCGTTTTTGTCTAATCTCGATCATCGACACTAATTCATTGATCGAGCCTTTCGACGAAGATAGCACGCGAATAGGGTAGTCAAGGAAAAATGGTTGATTTAATTCTAGATTAGCGTGGACGACAATCTGAATCAGTTTAGGGTTTTTATGTGTTTTTGGTCATGGTCGGAAATCTAAGCGCTACGTCGTCCATGGTGGATTATTGGCGATCGCGGCTAGGGGAATGGGAGCGTGGTGCTCATATGAGGGTTTAAGTGAGAGGTCACGACCTCTAGTGGTCAGAGATGGGGGATGCGAGGCGATTCTTGGGAAACAGTTTGTTCCAATGGGTTCATTGTGTTCGATTTAGAGTTCAACGGCGTTATCATGGGTTCAGGTGGTCGATTAGTTTGAGTTGGTCATGGTCGACTTGTAGGTGGTGGCGAGATCGATCAGCGATGGCCAGCTTTGTGTGCATCGTGCACAATGTTCATCTGTGCATCTGAAGTTTGTGGTTTGGGGAAGATGGGTTAGTTCGAGGTTTTCTCGAGAAATTCACGTGCTCGACTCGAAGTCGTTGAGGTGAAATATCCTCGCATGTTTGCTCGGGTTTTCTTTGGTTTTCCTCGGGAATTTTGCTGGGTTTACTCGAGTACGTTGAATTGTAAAGTAAAAAAAGTATATTTAAACAACTATGGTAACCAACATTTGTTTAAAAAGTAAATTAGTTAATAGGTTTTTAAAATAAAGCGAGAACAAGTTTTAAAGTATGATAAAAGAAAATTAGATTTCAAGGTTATTTAAACAAGATTTTAAAGATAGACGGGTTATCTCAAATAATGATTTTTATTGCCAATTAACTTTAAGGATTTAAGTTGAATTATATGATTATGTTGATTTGTTTTAAAGGTTAGCTAAAAAAAAGAGAACAAGACTTGAATAATGATTTCTTCCAGGTCATTAATAGGTTTGAATGGTAATTGTTTTTTTTCAAAGATGGATTAACAAATGGAAAGCTTTTGAAAATAAGTTTTAAAGTAAATTACTTAATGGAAGTAATTAATATAGAATTAACTGATAATTAAAGTTAATTAATCAAGTGATTAATGGTTGATAAATTAAAAATAATTACTTAATGAAAGTAATTAAGGATTGATAATTCACATTAAAGATTGATTTAATCAAGGTGTTTAAAGATTGATTTAATTAGGAATAATTAATTAAAGATAATTACTTAATTAAAAGTAATTGATTAAGGATTAAAGTTGATAAATCAAGTAATTAAGGTGTAATTACTTATTTTAATTCATAATGGATAATTAAGTAATAATTTAAAAGTTAATTAAATTGTAATTGAAGGGAAGTTAATTTGTTGTTAATTATTAATTAATTGAGGAACAATTAATTAATAAAATTAATTTAGATTTAAATAAATGAACAATTAAGGGTTAATTACTTAAAGCAATTAATTTAAGATTAATAAAGGGTGATTAATTAAAAGATAAATTTATTTATGCACGCAAATTAAAGATAATTACTTTGTGTAATTAATTAAAAGATAATTACTTTGTGTAATTAATTAAAAGATAATTACAAAATAAAAGCTAATTACTTGGTGAAATTAATAAAGGATAACTAATTAAGGGTTAAATAATCAATTAAAGATAATTAATTAAAAGGTGAGTTAAATAATTAAAGGTTAATTATTTAATAATCAAAAGTTGATGAATTATAATTAAAGGTTAACTAATTTATTATTAACGGTTAATTAATAAATGATTAAAGAACAATAAATCAAAATGATTTGTAATTTATTAATATTTGTCCAAGCCAGCGGGGTTAAATAGCCACTACGATATGTTTATAATCAATAAGAAGAAATCTTACAATCATAAAAGAAAATAACAGAGACAACTAGGATAAAGGAAAAAGAACACAGAAGAAAAGAAAAAGAAAGAAAAACAGAAAAAACAAGAAGACAAGAGAGCTCAAGACCACAAGTCAACCACAACCGGGTCAAAGTGGTAGGTGGATAGAGTCATAACTTGTTTTATTTCGCTTCTGATGCAGTGGAACAATTCCATTCTGTGGAGTCGCTTGTTATTGAATATGATTTCATTTCTTTCCTTCCATATCGCCATAACAGCCACCTTTAAGTAGATCAACAATTCATAGGTGGAGGCAGTTTTCCACTTAGTAGCCTTGAAAATGTTTAACCATTCAATTTGACTGGGTAACACAGGTTGCATATATCCACCATGCCCCTTAATTTTAGTCCAAATAAAGTTGGTGAAAGGACAATCAAAGAAGTGATGGATATTGTCTTCAATAGCAGTATGACAAAAGCAGCAAGATGAGTCGACATTTATTGCTTTCCTCCTCATATTAGCTTTGGTGTGCAGGGCGTTTTTTTTATAGCTTTCCACAGCATGAAGTTGAGCTTTTCACTGTTATGTGCTATCCAAATTCTTTTATTCCATACGAATCTATCACACGTTACAGGAGTAGTAAGGAGATTGTATAATGAGGCTATAGAGTGCTCCTTAATATTATCAGACCAAGTATATTCATCACGAGTAACATGGATATAGGAAGATAAGTTAAAAGGAGACCATTGTCTACTGATGTTTTGATAGCTTGAAGAGGGCAGAGAAATAAGACCATTCCTGATATAGGACACTGCAGTAACATTCATAGGGATACCAGACAGTTGAACTTCGTCATAAGACATGTTGTTATACAATATAAGGCCTCTGGCAAGCCAAGGAACATACCAGAATTTTTCAGAACTGTACTGACTAAGAGTAATCATGGCATGAGGCATAACCTTGTCTCTCATTTGCAACATAGTTTTCCAAACCCAACTGCTTGCTTGTTTTTCCTTGACCAACCATATGTCTGCATTCTTGAGATTGTGTTTGAGACACCAAACAACCCATAATGTATCTCTTTTGTTGATGAGATTATCTAAATGTTTAGACAGGGCAGCTATGTTCCAGCACTTGAGATTTCTAATGCCTAGACCACCATGCTTTTTAGGGATCTCAAGGTTAGTAAAGGCAATCGGGATGATCTTTCTATTATGAGATGTGCCAGTCCAAAGAAATCTGAGCATTGCAGATCTGATCATAATAATGAGTTTGTTGGGAAGGAGAAAAGTTCTACACCAGTAAACAGTAATGGAGAAGAGAAGGGAGTTAACCATGACAAATCTTCCTGGCTGAGAGAGGAACCTATTGTGCCATCTACTAAGGACAGAAGTTATTTTTCATACAGTGGATAACACTGAGCAACATATAATCTTTTGGTAGCAAGGAGGATACCAAGATAAGTTGTATCAGATTGAATAGGAGACATTTTAGTTATTTTAAGGCAGGAAGAGACTTCATCAGAATTAAGGCCAGCAAGAAGAGTGTGAGACTTACCATGGTTAATCTCCAGACCAGTGAACCTGAAGAAGGAATCAAGGGTGGACATTATAGCAGTGAGGGACCGAGGGGTAGGCTTTATGTCATCAGCGAAGGCCAGGTAAGTGATCATAGGAGAATAACACTTAGGGTGAGGAATAAATTTTTGAGCACAACTTGTTTTTGGAAGGCAAGGGTAAGAGTTTCAATAAGGATGATGAAGAGGTATGGTGAGATAGGGTCTCCTTGCCGGAGGCCAGAAGTGCCTTTAAAGAAACCAATTGAGTGGGCATTGTATACCAAAGAGTACCTGACAGTGGATATACATTGGAATATCCAGTTACAAAAGCTTGGAGGAAATTTCATCTTTTTGAGGGTGTGCATTAGAGCTACCCAGTTGACAGTGTCAAAAGCTTTTAGAATATCAATTTTAAGCATGGCTCCTTTGGAAATTTTAGGGGAAGAGTAACCATTGAGAAGCTCATAAGTGAGAAGAACATTATCAAGTATATATCTCTTAGGAAGAAAGGCAGCCTAATTAGAAGATATGATGTGTGAGAGAACTTCTTTTAGTCTAGAAGCAAGGATTCTAGAAATGCTTTTGTATATAATATTGCAGCAAGCTATTGGCCTAAAGTGTGAAACACTGAAAGGATTGCCATTCTTAGGAATTAAGGCATGATTGGTGCAGTTAATAGAGCTAAGCATTCTAGATTTATTGAAGAAGTTGCGAACAGCTTTAAGAACATCAGGAGCAATAATGTACCAACATGTTACCTAAAACACCACGTTGAAACCATCAGGACCACCAGCAGCAGTTTTTTTCATGGAAAAGATAGAGTTTTTGATGTCCTCATCAATTATGGGAGAAGTTAAAGAGGTCTGCATTTCAGGAGATAGGAAGGGGAGAGCAAGATCATCAAGGAAGGAGAAATCAGGAGGGGAACTGGGGGATCCAAGCAGGGTGGAGAAGTAGTTAAGAAATGCAAAATCAACACTGTCAGAAGTAGTGTGAGTGTTATCTTGTAAGTCATCAATTTGATGAATGTAGGCTCTGGTTTGCTTTATCTTTGGAGATGCATGGTAGTGCTTGGTATTTCTATCTCCATTCATAGTCCAGTTCTCCATGTATTTTTGTCTTGCTATACCAGCTTCATCAGATAAGGCAGAAACAAGCTGGTTGGACAGGTCATGTTCAATCTGGATGTGTGTTATGTCAACAGAGTTGCACATGAGAAGGGCTTGAACCTGTTCAAGTTTATATTTTATATCAGTTGATAATTTTTTACCATCTCCATAGATTGACCCAGACCAAGTCCTTAAAGCATTTTTAGTGTTCTTTAGCTTTCTTTGCAGCTTCAACATGGGGTTACCAAAAGTGTGCATGTTCCAAGCCTGAGATACCACCTGCAAGAAATCATTGTTATGTATCCAAGCGTCAAAAATTTTAAAATTTGTATGTTTCTTAATGGAGGCAGCACCAAAAGACAGGATAAGTGGGCAGTGGTTAGAAAGAAGGGGCATAGGAATTTGTATTTGTATGGTAGGCCATAAGCCTAAGGATTTTTGGTTGATAAAACCATGATCAATTTTATGAGGACTTTTGCCCACAATGGCTTTTATTGGACCAAGTAAAAGGAGAGCCAGTGGTAGGAATATCAATCAGGGCAGCATTATGTATAGTTTCATTGAGAGGGGACAGATCTCTAGAGAGAAGAGGATTACCACCATGTTTGTGGGAAGATTGGAAGCAGTAGTTGAAATCACCTATAAGAATCCAGGGATGGGAGTTCTGTCTTAAGTGGGGAATATAGTCGTGTAGGACTTGCCTCTTAGAGGGGGAGTTATCTGCATAGATGAATGTGAAGTATATAGAAGAGGAGGATGGGATGTGATTGACATGGGTATGTATAAACTGCCTATCAGAAAGGATAGGCTGAATGTTGTATATGGATGGATCATATAGCACAAGGAGTCTCCCATATGGAGCATTAGTGTGATTGGTGATGTATTGCCAAGAGGGATTGATATTTTTGCATGCTTGCAATGACTGGGATGATTGAATTGTTTGGTAATTCATAAGTAATTAATCCGATTTGGATTAATCAGACATTTAAATGATTTTACTTATGGATGTTTGGATTTTATTGGATGATTGAATTGTTTGATATCCTTGATTGTGATGCTCTGTTTTAATTTGAGCTGTGTTTAATGTAATTTATTATCTGTGATATATATATCTGTGATCTGTGAATGAAAGATAACGTTATAGTTTATACCGCTTATCAAATATATCACTGTATTGGAGTATGTACTGATTGATGTTGCACTTCTATTATGTAAAACCCCTGGACCACACTTATGCACACATAAATATGGGTTGCACGTGGAAATTGGTTAAGTCACAGATTTTTGAAATAGTTCTAAAATTTGAGTTTTTGAATCCAAATAGTTTTGGAAATGGAGTAGGTTTAAAATAAAATGCTTTTGAATAGGGATTCAAAGATAAAAATTATTTTTGAATAACTTGATTTAGTTTTGAAATTTTATTTAAATTTGAATCCAAAATTTGAAATTAAATCCTATTTATGATTTAAAAAAAGGGTAAACAAGTTTATATGGGTTTTAAATCATTTTTAAAGCATTGTTTTGGAAATTTGGATTTAACCCAAAGATTTTAACTTGTATAAATGAAATCAGAATTTTTTCTCAAATGAGAACTATTTGTTTCCTAATAATAAAAGCCTTCATATAAGAAATGAACTTCCAATTTGTGTTAAAAAGGATTTCAAGTCTGAAAATGAAAATGGTCTTCCAAGTCATGAATAAATCTTTGAAATCACGTTTTGAAAGCTATAAGTTAAATCTCTAATTTAAAGATTTAATGAGTTAATCCAAATTAAGATGGAAATCATTTTGAAAATCTACGATTGGATCTTTGTGAAACTGGGTGAACTTTGTGAAATGAATCTTTTGTTTAAAAGATTTGAAATGGTAATTTGTTTAAACCATTTAGAGAAAGATTTGGGTTTTTAAAAGTTGTGACTTAACGGAAATCCCTTATCCATATGTTTTTAAATATTATGCTCATCATTCGATTTAGCCGGGAGAGGACCTTGTGTCATATAACCCATTCCGAATAATGATACGTCGTTATGGATAGCATTTGAAGACCGGATATTTTCGAGAACAAAAGGATAACCCGTCGATTGTCTTTGCACTGAGTCGCGGCGGTATAGAGACTCCCTAAGTGATGGGAAGTCCGATTGGGATTGTGAATACCGGGATTTGCAAGGGCTTCTTCGGAAGTGCCTTCGGTTCTGTTCGAACCCGAAACAGACTTGTATGGTTGTATGTCTGACACTACACTTTGAGGTATAAAATTGATCTCTATCAAATACATTTCTGTTTGGTGGCGGTGAATTTATTCTCTTAGCTTAACACCCTTCTTTGAGACGCACGAACTTAGAGGTTATGTACTTGATATTTATCAGTGATATACTCCCAATTTGGTAGTGCGGCATGCTGAGTGCTGCCGTGTATCATTTGTTGATCAAAGCATGGATTTTGTATAAAGTGTAGCTTTGTGGATGAGACTGCATCAGGACCTCACACCCTAGAAATGGTCAAAACAGGAAAGATGCGGCAAGGTTATGAGGGTCGCTCCCTTTAGCGTGTGTCATTTCCTTCTGAAAAAGGGTGGTATCATGGTATGGAGCCTAGATACTTACTCATGTGGACACTGCAGGTCTATTACTTTGTGATTTCTTTGTGGTTGAGAGACGCCTCAGATAAATGTCCCAAAGGATCAGGGGATGGCACGCTCGTATAGTAGTTATCTAGTTACAAAGGTAACCTGGCCTTGTGTTGGCAGGGAGCTGGTTAAGCTCTCGGGACGTCCCGCAAGAGGCGTACCCATGGACAGTAGGAAGTTCCTTAGCCTGACCATTTGTTGGAAATCCAAACCAAAAAATACGAGCTCTTTATGATTGCAATTGTATAACCTGCCATGGAATGTGGTGGTAACCTGCTATTGAACATGGTAGCTATAGTAGGCATAAGTGTGAAATGCCTATGCTGGCTAGGATTAATATTATACTTTCGAAATGGTTTTTCTACATTATGCACTAGTAATAATTACAAGAAATTTTCTCGTATCAAGCATATTTGACTATCATAAGGAGAAATCTCCTTCAATTCTGCGTTTGCATTGTGTGTGTAGTGGAAGGCCTTATGGTAGTTTCATTTTCCAAAAAGCATTGCGGATTTATTTTAAACTCATTGTTGTTTATTTTATTTTAAAAGATAAACTATTTTGTTTGCCCATACCAGTCCCACGACTGACCTGGAGTTTATTGTTACTTTCCTAAACTCTGGATGCCCATAATTGTCCCACACGGGCAGTCTAGAGTTAGGTTTTTCAGATAGTCAGGTTAGTAGATTATCTGGAGCTAGTTCAGTCTTTGAGCAGGACTGCACTTGCTTATCTTTGTGCATTGTTATTGGGAGTTCGAGCTATTTCTGCATTGGTGCTTTAGAGATGGAGATTACTGATACTGGAGTTCCCTCTTGAAGACTACTTTCTCTATTGGAGATATTGTTCCGCTGCTGGTGTTATCTTTTCTTTCCGCTGCTATTGTCTTGTATCATATCTTTGATATATATTGATATTCATTGTATCGTTCAGTTGTATCAGATATTGTAGCAAATGTTGTACATCAAATGTATTATTCTTTTCTTCCGCTGTGTTGTACTTAATGTGTTATAAGCTCCGGTGAACCAGATTCGACGTTTGGATCTGCGGCATTTGAATACTTATGTCGTATTCGGTGTCGATTTTCGAAGGTCGAGTTAGGGCCGCTACATTTGGTATCAGAGCTGAAGGTTGAAACTTTAGCTCAGGAGTATGACACATTAAGTAACTCATTAGAGATAGGGTGAAGTATAACCTAGAATGAGTATATCCCTAAGATATCCGTTCGAATGCCTCAGTAAATTCTCTTACTATCCGCTGATAGTGAGTATGAGTGCGAGAAGAGGATGGGATAGGGGACAGGGGACAGGGGAGTACCATTATAAATAGTCAATACCCTACAACAGTGGAAACAACTTTCTCTATCAATCTCCTTTGATTCGATTCAAAATTCTTTGATGGCTTCGTGATAGCTCCAAGAAGAAGTTTTCGGTGTGATGATGGCCCTATGAATCGTTGAAGAAAATCCTTACTTAGTATCTTCATCGGTTTCTTATCAGCTTTTCGATCTAAACTTTAATGAATTTGAAATTTGAAATTTTTAAATAAATTGGAAATTTTAAATTGAAATAAATTGGTTAACTAAAATATGAAGTTAAATTTGAATTGTATCAACAAAACGATATCGGTTAAAAACCAAATTGGAAATTCTATGGTAATTTCTTGCGTAGATCGAAATCCAAAGAGGGATAAGTTGATATATACTTTGGGGTGTTCCGACCTAAGTTGGAAACCATATCTTGTGTTTGAGAAATTATAGAAGATTGAATCTATCTATCTATTCTCTGGGATCCGATATATTCTACGAATTATTAGTTATCCCTTCAAACTAATCAATGCCCTTGCATATTCGTAGACCGGTGGACCCGAGTATCTTGTGAAATAATTGAATGAGTTATTCTCATATTATTGATATTCTTATTTGGAAAGCCAAATGCAGAATATATTTTCGGTTCGATCTAGAAAATTGTTCTCTCTATCTTTCATCTTTTCTTTGTTGTCTCCCTTGCAAATTTCGAGGACCAAATTTTCTTAAGGGGGGAATCTGTAACGATCCCGATTTTTGAGTAAAAATAAATTTGGTAATTGATATAAATTTGTGGATTTAAATTGTAAATTAAATTAATTTTTCCAAAATTTAATAAGATATTTGTTTATTTGGACTTTGATTTAAAAAATTCAACTGTGGATTTGAAATTCTATATTTAATATCTTATAAATAAAAAGTAACATCCCAAAGTTTTATCAATATAAATTAGTAATATATTTTTAACTTTTGGAATTTAATTTGAAAATAAATTAAAAAGTCTTAAACAAATAAAATAAGTAATAAACTATATATGGATAAAACTCCAATTTCTTTTGAGTTTAAAATCTTGAAATAATAAATATTTTAAAAGATCACGTGAATTCAAATTATATATATATGTATATATAATGCACGTATGAGTAGATTTGAGTGTATACATTTAATTCGAATTTAAATTGCATAAGTATGTGTATGAATATATAAATAGACATAATGGATTTTAATCCAAGTGAATTGGGATTTGAATTTAAATTTAAAATAAATGTTTTAGAAAAAATATTTGGCTTTTGAAAATCATTAAGGTGTAATTTATATTTTATATAATGTAAATATTGGTTAAAGCAATTCTTTTAACATTGTATACATATATACAAATGAATAAAGAAGTACATTCATTTATAAAGTGAATATGATATAAAAATCTATTAAAAAATTCTTTTGTCTTGTAAAATTACAAATGATAAAGATACATCAAAGAAATGGAGTAATGAAATCAACATGAATTGAGATCTCATGATTACTTTTTACATATGGCATTCAACATCATTGCTTAAATAAAATAATAAAATTTAAAAAATTACAAAAACTTTTCATCTCCCCATATTCAATCATATAACCTGTTAGCAAATCTGAAAAAAAAAGTAAAAATATTTGGGCATTTCAAATCTCAACACCAGAGGAAAAAAATAGAAAAAATATCAGAAGAAAAAACAGCTGCCATTCTCTTCTCAAAGCTGAAGCAAAGTCAGGAAAAAAAGAAGAAGAAGAGAAAACCGCAACCTGAAGATCAACTCATCAATTCAAATCATAAAGTGTCAAATACAAATCTGAAGCAATCAATCTGGGAGCTCCAACAAATTCAAACTGCAACCTAAAGACCAATTCAGTTGCAAACAAACTATAAGATTTATCAAAAAAATCAAAACTTTGTCTTCAATTCTTCAAGATCTGGAAGCAAGCTTGAATCAAAGGCAGCATTCTAAAGCCTGGACAACTTCTCAGCAATCAAAGCCTGGATCTAGCAATAAATTCAACACCAAAGTAAAAACAAATTAAAGAAGCAAATAAAACTTCTCTACTATGTCAAACTTCAGGTGAGCAAAGTTAACCATTTAAGCTGGAATTTGTGAATTGTTTGGATGTGATTGCTTGCTTTATATTGAGATAAATGCTTGCATGTTAAAAATGCTGGTGCATGTCGGGATGCATGGATACAAATCCGGTTTCCAGTTTAAGGTTCTAAGAACCTGTTTCAGAAATCAAAAACTTTGTCTCAAATCAAATTCAAGCTTCAGGATCTAAATGAAACCTGTGTATAGAGTCAAAATTTAAGTTTTAAAACACATTTATAGGATTAACCAAAAGTTGATTTTGAATGGGAGATAAAATACAGAGGAATTTCATTTAAAACCAAAAATTCAGCATTCTTAAATGCATGTTTTGAATTGATAATTGGAATCACATTAGAATATGATGAATTTTAGCAATCGAATCAGGATTTTTGGTTTTGGTAGATTGTGGGGATTTTCAAGTTGAACAGAAAATTCATTTTTGTCTAATCTCGATTGTCGGCACTATTTCATTGATCGAGCCTTTCGACGAAGATAGCATATGAGTAGGATAGTCAAGGAAAAATGCTTGATTTAATTCTAGATTAACATGGTCGACAATCTGGATAGATATAGGGTTTTTATGTGTTTTTGGTCATGGTCAGAAATCTAAGCACTATGTCGTCCATGGTGGATTATAGGCGATCGTGGCTAGGGGAATGGGAGCGTGGTGCTCAGATGAGGGTTCAGGCGAGGGGTCACAACCTCCGGTGGTCAGAGATGGGGGATGTGAGGCGATTCTTGGGGAAAAGTTTGTTCCAGTGGGTTCATTGTGTTCGATTTCGAGTTCATCGGCGTTATCATGGGTTCAGGTGGTCGATTAGTTTGAGTTGGTCATGGTCGACTTGTAGGTGGTGGCGACATCGATCGACGATGGCCAGCTTTGTGTGCATCGTGCACGATGTTCATCTGTGCATCTGAAGTATGTGGTTTGGGGAAGATGGGCTAGTTCGAGGTTTTCTCGAGAAACTCACGTGCTCGACTCAAAGTCGTTAGGGGTGGAACAACCTCGCATGTTTGCTCGGGTTTTCTTTGGTTTTCCTCAGGAATTTTGTTGGGTTTACTCAAGTACTTTGAATTGTAAAGTAAACAAGTTTACTTAAACAACTATGGTAACCAGCATTTGTATAAAAAGTAAATTAGTTAACGGGTTTTTAGAATAAAGTGAGAACAAGTTCTAAAGTGCGATAAAAGAAAATTAGATTTCAAGGTTATTTAAACAAGATTTTAAAGATAGACGGGTTATCTCAAATAATGATTTTTATTACCAATTAACTTTGAGGATTTAAGTTGAATTATATGATTATGTTGATTTGTTTTAAAGGTTAGCTAAAAAAAGAGAACAAGACTTGAATAATGATTTCTTCCAGGTCATTAATAGGTTTGAACGGTAATTGTTTTTTTTCAAAGATGGATTAACAAATGGAAAGCTTTTCAAAAGAAGTTTTAAAGTAAATTACTTAATGAAAGTAATTAATATAGAATTAATCGATAATTCAAGTTAATTAATCAAGTGATTAATGATTGATAAATTAAAAATAATTACTTAATGAAAGTAATTAAGGATTGATAATTGACATTAAAGATTGATTTAATCAAGGTGTTTAAAGATTAATTAATTAAGAATAATTAATTAAAGATAATTACTTAATTAAAAGTAATTGATTAAGGATTAAAGTTGATAAATCAAGTAATTAAGGTGTAATTACTTATTTTAATTAATAAAGGTTAATTAAGTAATAATTTAAAAGTTAATTAAATTGTAATTGAAGGGAAATTAATTTGTTGTTAATTATTAATTAATTGAGGAATAATAATTAATAAAAGTAATTAAGATTTAAATAAATTAACAATTAAGGGTTAATTACTTAATGCAATTAATTTAAGATTAATAAAGGGATATTAATTAAAAGATAAACTTATTTATGCAAGCAAATTAAAGATAATTACTTTGTGTAATTAATTAAAAGATAACTACTTTGTGTAATTAATTAAAAGATAATTACTTTGTGCAATTAAATAAAAGCTAATTACTTGGTGAAATTAATAAAGGATAATTAATTAAGGGTTAATTAATTAGTTAAAGATAATTAATTAAAAGGTGAGTTAAATAATTAAAGGTTAATTATTTAATACTCAAAAGTTGATGAATTATAATTAAAGGTTAACTAATTTATTGTTAATGGTTAATTAATAAATGATTAAAGAACAATTAATCAAAATGATTTGTAATTTATTAATATTAATTAACCAGGATTAGTAATTCATAAGTCATTAATCTAATTTGGATTAATCAGACAATTAACTGATTTTACTTATGGATGTTTGGATTCTATTGGATGATTGAATTGTTTGATATCCCTGATTGTGATGCTCTGTTTTAATTTGAACCGTGTTTAATGTAATTTATTATCTGTGATATATATCTGTGATTTGTGAATGAAAGATAAGCGTTATAGTTTATACCGCTTATCAAATATATCGCTGTATTGGAGCATGTCCTAATTGATGTTGCACTTCTATTGTGCAAATCCTTAGGACCACACTTATACACACACAAATATGGTTGCACGTGGAAATTGGTCAAGTCACAGATTTTTGAAATAGTTTTAAAATTTGAATTTTTAATCCAAATAGTTTTGAAAATGGATTAGGGTTAAAATAAAAAGCTTTTGAAAAGGGATTTCAAAAATAAAAATTATTTTTGAATAACTTGATTTAGTTTTGAAATTTGGTTTAAATTTGAATCCAAAATTTGAAATTAAATCCTATTTATGATTTAAAAAAAGGGTATACAAGTTTATATGGGTTTTAAATCATTTTTAAAGCATTGTTTTGGAAATTTGGATTTAACCAATGATTTTAACTTGTATAAATGAAATCGGATTTTTTCTGAAACAAAAACTATTTGTTTCCTAATAATAAAAGCCTTCATACAAGAAATGAACTTCCAATTTGTGTTAAAAAGGATTTTAGGTCTAAAAATGAAAATGGTCTTCCAAGTCATGAATAAATCATTGGAAACACGTTTTGAAAGCTATAAGTTAAATCTCTAATTTAAAGATTTAATGAGTTAATCCAAATTAAGATGGAAATCATTTTGAAAAACTATGAAAGGATATTTGTGAAACTGGGTGAACTTTGTGAAATGAATCTTTTTGTTTAAAAGATTTGAAATGGTAATTTGTTTAAACCATTTGGAGAAAGATTTTGGTTTTTAAAAGTTGTGACATAACTGAAATCTCTTATCCATATCTTTTTAAATATTACGCTCATCATTCGGTTTAGCCGGGAGAGGACCTTGTGTCATATAACCCATTCCAAATACTGATACGTCGTTGTGGATAGCATTTGAAGACCGGTGGTGAAGACCGGGTATTTTCGAGAACGAAAGGATAACCCATCGATTGTCTCTGCACTGAGTCGCGCCGGTATAGCGATTCCCTAAGTGATGGGAAGTCCGATCGGGATTGTGAATACGGGGATTTGCAAGGACTTCTTTGGAAGTGCCTTCAGTTCTGTTCGAACGCGAAACAGGCTTGTATGGTTGTATGTCTGACACTACACTTTGAGATACAAAATTGATCACTATCAAATACAATTTTGTTTGGTGGTGGAGAATTTATTCTCTTAGCTTAACACCCTTCTCTAAGATGCACGAGCTCAGAGGTTATGTAGTTGATATTTATCAGTGATATACTCCCAATTTGGTAGTGTGGCGTGCCGAGTGCTGCTGTGTATCATTTGTTGATCAAAGCAGGGCTTTTGTATAAAGCGTAGCTTTGTGGACGAGACTGCATCAGGACCTCACATGTATTATTCTTTTCTTCCGCTGTGTTGTACTTAATGTGTTATGATTTCCGGCGAACCAGATTCGACGTTGGAATCTGTGGCATTTGAACACGAGTGTCGTATTCGGTGTCGATTTTTGAAGGTCGAGTCAGGGCCACCACAGTTAAGAAGAAGAAAGAGATAGAAGAAAAGTAAATAACAACACAAAACCTCACAATCGCAGCGGAATAAAATAAAATGTATAATAACAAATTTTTATACAAAACAATCTGTAATAGTTTATATACATACAATCATCAGAGAACAACAATTCAATACATCAATATGGACAGTTATAATAACTTGTCCTCATAGAGCGGAAATATGACCAAGTACGGAGGTACGTCTCTGTCATCCAGCTCGTCTCCCAAACTCATTGCATTCTGACCTGAACCTATAATACTCGGTCTGATCCGAGCATTATAATAAAATAACACCCGAGTCCGTCTGGAAAACCAGCGTGAGAAAACACACTCAATTTGAATTATTAAAGTTACCAAAATCCTTTGAAAGACAAAGGTATCTCGTAAGACCACATCACACATAAACACGACGGGTTTTACCTTACGATAACCAATATTTTTTTAATAGAAAATCCTATGATATTATAATAATGTCTAAATATAAATACTTATTCAAATAGCTGAAATTGTTACATTAATTAAATTCCATCATACTAGGCTCTACAAACAAAAACTGTAAGCTCGTATTGGAGAATGAATTCCATAAGAATGATTGAGCCACTGGGGTACCGTCCATCATAGCACACCTCTAGAACAATGTACCGAGGACCATGTCAGGATCCTCTGCTACACAAGACCGGCCTACCCCTAACCTGGATAGATCGAATACGTTATCACCCTAGGTGTTCCCACCCTTTACCATCGAGCGCTCCTTCTTTCATGCACAACGATAACCATAATAAATAGGTATCCGAGGACATCTAGAAAAATGATAACATACCCTAATTGGGTGCGATCCACTCAGTCTTGCTGCATCTTCCCTGTTTTAGTCATTCCCGGTTGATGAGGATCGAGGCTAAGCGTTACATTTTAAGAAACAATTCTACTTAGAATATTCATCGTCCTTCAATGGCGATGTTCTGATAGCATTCGTCCATACAAGTTGTCCTGGGTCTGGATATACTGAATCATAGTCTTCATCATCTCCACGGTATTCGTTTGTAATGTTCAAAACGGATTGAAGTGGTTTTCAGATAATTAAATCTGATCCCGACCTCTTCGTAATGATTAACGAAATTGGCCAATATTGGTAATCGGTTATTTAACTATCAATAAAACATCCACAAGTAGCTACTAAGCCATATTTTTATTATTTTTCCAAAAATATTCTCAAAATATCTTTATACGATATATATATTCAAACCTTTCCACTATTTTAATAGTGGAAATCAAATTCAAATTTTTATATCCTTAACAGGATATTTTAAAGTCATTTCAATACTAAGAATATTTTCTCGCTTCCAATTATAATCCATCCCTTTGAAAATATTTTCTATAATAAAAATCTTGGAGTTATCTATTTTCAAATCCTTTCCATCCAATACTTAGGAATATTTATAAGTATATTTTCTATGATCTTTTTATCCCAAGGTTCAAGAAATAATCCCTTTATTTCCTGTTTCTCTTAACTCTTTACAAATTTTATTTGTAAATCCCTTAATATTTTCAAGGTCAAATGCACTTGTCTATATCTCCAATACCCATTCCTAACTTCTTTTATGAACTCTAATTCATTTTCTAACTTTCTCATATTTTTAACACTTTGGAAATTCCTTTAAGCTCCCAAAATCCCACTATAAGGTTTCTCTTCTAAAATCATACTCGTTTAATAAACTTTGCTTCCAATCTCGAAAGGATTTATAAATAAATTTAATCTTTTAAAACTATGTATATATATAATAAGTATTTTTAAGGAATAGTAGTTTATTTTAAAATATGTTTAAGTAAAACAAAACATTCCAAATAACACCGATGGCTCATATCCAAGTCATTTTTAATAACTAATTAATTCACCAAGCTAATTAATAAAGTTAGAATTTATTTCAATAGATATTAAATATTATAATAATTAACTTTTCAGAATATTCCAAAATCTAAATGGTAGTTTAAGTTATATATCATAGTAATTAGAAATCCAATTTAAACAATTTTTAGTTTCGCGATAAAATCTATTCTAAAAATCCAATATTGCTAAATTCAGTTTATAAATCCCTCTAAATTCGTATCATATCGATTATATCTTAATTTTAACCCTATTCTCATATACAAAAATAGATTCCGCTATTTCTTTCCAAAACGATTCCATAACCCGATGTAAATTCACACTATAAACTCATATTCCAACTTATCAACTGAGATCATTTTCCTTATTTATAAACATCGTTTATAAATTTATAAACTTTTTGATTTCCACTTATTTACAAAACAATTTCATTTGTAAACCTCATTTATAAATCTATTTCTTAATAAATCCCAATTTTATTTAAAATCTATTGTTAATGTCGATTTCAACTCCTTTCATATTTTAGAATATCATTTATAAATTCCTTTGTATAATTCATTTTAAAATCTCTATTTTAATAATTCACGAATAGTTAAGCATAACCAAAAATCATAATATGTTTTTTTCTAACTCAATTTCTTTAAAATACACCCAAACCCAATGTAAAATTTTATATCAAAATCCCCTTTAATTACTTAAATTTTAAAAATATACTTATGGTGTGTAAAATACCAAAGTCAGGCCAGCGCACAATAGCATCCAATAATTCCAATTTCAACAGTAATCTATAACATATTATCTACACACATCGTATATCACTAAATATGAAAAATAAACAATATATTTGAGGAATCCAGTTGGATCCCTCCAACCGGTTTCCTTACATCCACAGATGTTAATAGAATATGAAAAAAATACCAATCCCACTTCGAGGGGGATATCGCGGTATAGAAGGTCATCCGCTATTTTATGGGACGCATAGGGTCCTATCCGCTATAATATGTGGAAATATCTCTCCAAATACTTATATATATATTACTATATATATATTTAACATCCAACAGATAAAAATTTAAAAATTCATCCAACAATCATAATTTAAGTTCAACATTTTTAAATTATACTAGCTATCCAAATGAGTGAGATTTTACCACCTTGATTTATATTGCAATCCATTCCAATTTTAACTCTATTGTTAAGATGTTGCAGCTACGAATCCAACTTGGTCGATTTACCATTTGGACCTCGCATGAACAGATTATTTATTAATTACTATAATGAGATAATATAAGTTTATTTAATATAACAATTAGGATTAAAGTTTAATTAATAAATTAAAATTAACTACATAAATTAACCTAAGAGAATACCTTCATCATCTTAATCCTTCGTTTTGAAACAAGATCACAACACTACGCGACTACGACTTTGCCAAAACCTGACCTAGAATCAAACTCGCATGCAACGATGAACCCACATGACTCCATACTCTCCTCTACTCCATCACGACTTCACCTATCGACGCTCCGACCTCCCACTCCCTCATCTAGTTCATGCTTCACATTCATCGTGACTTCAGCTGTGACGCCCCACCCTGAGACCTACATTAGTAAAGAGAATTACTAAGTAATCCTGTCTACTAATGTAGAGAATAGGGCTGGTTAAGGGCGACCATCATAGTAATACGTTAGCTAAGAGTTAAGCATGTCATTTATGTCTTGATTTTTTTTTCATTACCTCATAAGTGGTAGACACGCTTAGTCCCTGACTAATGCACACTATGGTGGATTCAGACCATTTCAGAAATAATGTAATATACATGCAGATAGAAACATCAGTCACAGAACAGTAAACCCAGATCAGAGTATATATATATATATAAATACATACATCACCATACATCTCCATAATAACACATCATATATAAGTAGCATTGACTACCGAATCACATATAGACCCATCCCACAAAATAATATACAATAAGACACATAAAGCAGACGACTCAAAACGACATCCAAGCCAAAATGATAAGTCCAACAAAAGCGATCTAGCTGATCCAAGAAGTGAAGCAATCCAAACTAACCTGCAACTCGGTCTGACCCGAGATGCTCCAGACCATCACCGTCGAGACAAATCCTCACAAACGAACGCAACACAGCACCTGTCGTAGCTTGTCAATGTCAACACCATACCTCACCATTTCCCACAACAACCGCTTGGCCAGCACCGTCTATAACCCCACACGCGTGCCTGCGTATGCGACTTTGCCTCAATCCTTCACACCGCCGTCTGCTCTCGCGTTATCTACTTCCCCCATCTCGATCGCCACCTACCCTCGTCGCGAGCTACCCCCTCCATCTTGCGATCTCGTTTCGAAATTATCCGTCTCTTTTTTTATAATATCGAACGAATTTGATTTCATTCGAGCAAAAGAAACGTAATTCTGATTTTCTAAGGGTTACATGATTTTTATTTTATTTCGATCATCGTTTGAAAGAAGATAAACTCTACGCGATTTTAAATAGGGTGGGCGACTTCTTTTTTTGCCTCTTATTATGTTTCTTCGATTTTGATTTTACTAAAAAGAAAGGGAGACCTGATTTTAACATGAAAGGGCTTGTACGTGATGGTTGTGTGTCTGAATGGACAAGGGTTGATTTGATTTTGACATGGTTTTATAAATATATATATTATTTAATTATGAAATAACTCGTTTTAGCAACTTAAAATTTCAATATCCAATCGAGGCATGTCGCTAGGCATTCATGATGTTATATTCCTATTCCAACGCAACGGAAAAGATTTCGAGTTCTAATTCGATCGCATGGAGAAGATAGCGTTTTGGACCCAATTATTATATTGAATTTTCAATATAAACTTCAACGTGTTTCTATCCCGTACGATCAAACATAACTCCAACCACTACGAAATTTGAAATTTGATAATAATACACTATTATGGATCCAATGGAACCGTTTTCATCGAATTCCAAGACTGTTCCCCGGATCGCTACTTTAACTCGTCGATTAAATCGATGATTTTAAAATTTTACAAAATAGCTTGAAAATCCAGTTTTAAAATTTCACTAACTAAATTATAAATCGAAACAAAATATTTAAACCATTTAAATATTCAAAATCAAATGACGTAAAATCCGAGTCGTTACAATATGGTTATGTTAGGAGAATGGAGTTTTCTAATCAAAGAGCCTAATTGGAGTCCGCACTATGAAAGTTGGATGAGCGATACTAGCTCAAAAGAAATGCTTATAAGTAAGTGATGGAATCAGATATTGCATACGAATGATCTATATACATCATACAGGCCTTAATATATTTTCCTTTAATGTCTTTTATGAGTAGTTCGGTAGACGACTCCTCGGTTTGTCACAAGGTTGTGTGAATAATGGATTGAGTAATAACCTATGACTGTTGACCATGAGGTATGCTCAGTGGAATGTTGATCATTCTAATGTGATTAGAATTTTGTAAACATAAAAAACTCTAAGTTTGTTGTTAGTCTTTCGGAAAGGTTAAGAATTGATATGGCTTGTTTCTTGGTTATTTGTTGTGATGAAAATTCGAATTCTTTTAAGGGGGAAGGAAAGTAACGACATGAAATTTTACCATTTTTTTGTTGATATTTAATTAATTTTAATTATTTAATTAATGGTTTTTAATTTTCAAATAACCCTATTTTAATTAATAAATATAATAGCGAACTCATTTTGGAAGATTATTCACAAGAATAAATAGTTCGTTGAAAAATTGAAAACGTGATTGAAAATCATTTTTTGGAATTTTGGCTTTTCATCAACCAAAATTGTCAAAACTTGTTGTGCATACTAATGTACATTTATATACAAATAATAAAACAACATTACTAAAGAGTTTAGTAAAAAAAATTAAATGAAACTAATTAAAGAATTAAGAAAATTTGCCTTTTTTTATATAATTCAAAAAGTAATAAAGTACAAATATTATTACATAAAGGACATTAGAGAAGAGATGCGATGGGTTAGACCATTGCACGATGAAAGGGAGATGTGTTGTTTAATTTCTAAAGGAAGGTATTAGCTTAGGGTTAAATTGGTAATTTGCCACTTCTCATTTCTATAAAACAACATGTCCTTTCTACTTTCCTTCTTTACCTCATTTTCTTTTTCATTTTCCTACTTCTTCATTGTTCTTCACCTTCCATTCTTTTTCTTCGTTGAAAGAAAATCATTTCAAAATCACTCCTATTCTTCTCCAATTTCATAAGAAAGCCTCTAGAAACATAGATAACCTTCTCTACTTCACAAAAATACAAAAATTGAACCTAAACTCCCTTGTTCCATCCATGGCGATGAGCTTCTAGGAGAAGGGGGACTTGCGTGAGCATTAGGGGAGTTGAGGTGTTTTCAAGTGCTAAACAAGATGTTGTGTTGGTTGTTGGAGTGTGGGAAGGAGTTATGGCTTTGCTCCAAAGTTTGGTTGAATTTGGAAGTGAGATATATCACTTTAAAATTGTTTTAAAATTGTTTTAAAATTGATAAAATATTGTAATAATTTAGTGCTAGCATGTAATGTTGTATGCATGTATTTGTGATGTAATATTTTGTTGTTGTTGATTCCTGCTTAAAAGCGGATGACTTAAATAACTATTATATTGCAGGGGATAAAAGCAAGGAAAAAGATGTCGAAGTGTTTCGTAGGGGAAATACCACGACGAATACACTTCAAAAGATTTATGGATGTATGATCGATTTCACCCTAGAGGGGGAGTAGGGTGAATAGGGTGATACTATCAATAATAAAAGTTAAATGTAATTGTAGCATAGATAATAACAGAATAAGAAAAGCAGAAGTAGAACAACACTGATTTACCCAGCTTCGACAAAACCATGCCTACGTGCTGCCTCCAAGGTTTCTACTAGAAATTAAGTAGTCTGACGCTTACACACGTGAACTCACGACATTCGCTATCTACTTACCTAACTCTATGCTCAAAACCCTACCAGAACTCAGCCGCTGAGTTGCGAATTCTCAAACTACACCATCATAGTTCGTCCCCTAATCACACAACTAGAATTTACAAAAGTTTAAAAGAGAAATACAAAATAAAAACAACCCAACACTAAACCCTAATTTAAACTTTAAAGCCCAAAATAAATTATATGCTGGCTTAAAAGAAAAACCGTGATAAAGAATTTATTTCCTTTTCTCTTTTTATTTCTTTGGCCCGTATTCTTTGCTCTATGAAAGAAAAGGCTGCTTGTTCGTTCCTCTTTCAACAATTTAGGGTTTTTTGAATTCAGATAGCCGCCTTCAATTCGAATGCTTCTTGCTTGTATGAAATAAGGCTTGAATCGTATGTTGCTTTCGTTCCATCACGGCTACTTCTCGATCAAGTTCCAATTGAATGATACTGGTATCGATTTCCTTTTATACTCTCGTGATATGCTTGAACTTGATGCTTTTAAATGCCAATGATGTTAATGGTATTTATAGGGTTTAATTCCCTAAATTTTCATTCGAATATATTTTTTGAATTTGTCTGTTACTTTAGCTCGGTCGTTCGATTTTGATTCGTTGCTTGTGATTGATCCTGACAAGTTCAATTTTGAATATTTCTTTGCTTTGTTACCACGGCTTCATGAATTTTCTTTAGATTTTGTTTCGTTCTTTATTGGGATTTGACTTCATCCATTTGTGTTAATCTGGACTTGTTCGATTTTTGTTATCACCTTCTCCACCACGGCTCTGACTTTGTTATTTAAAATCTGACATGTTTAGATTGAAATTCCTGTGACATTGACTTTTTTCATTGAAGTATGTTGACATGGTCTTTGCATTGAGTTGATCTGGTCGCACTTCATTTCTATTACACTTGATTCATTGATTTTGTGCACTTGTCTGAAATTGCTCATTTGAGTTGCTCTTTGGTTTCCACTACATATATATGTGTGTGTATGTGTGTTTACGCATGTATATATTTATGTTTTGATGCCTGTAACATTTGCGACCTGATGCTTGTAGTTGTTGTGTGATATTGGTATGGGTTGTATCAAGCACATGTCCATATGCATTGATTCTAGACATTTCCGTGCACTTGAATATGTTGTTATTTGGCCAGAAATGTTGTAGTACACATTAGTTCATTTGAAATGTTGTCACGTGTGTAGCTTTGAGTATTCATTTGCACTTTGGTATTGCAGTCTTGTTTGTTACTGCATATATGTATACATGTATGTTTGCATATGTACATATATATGCTTGCATGCACTATGTCTTGGTTGAAGTGTTGCATTCACCTGTTTTCATGTGCACCAACCTGGTGTGGTGCACTTATGTCATCACTGCTTAATTTTGATTTGGTTCATCTTGAAGTCTATATGTGAGTATTGCTTCAAGTTGAACTGCTTGTAGGCTTCAATATGCATTGTTCCGGTCTTATATATATTTGAGGCTTCATCTTTTCACTGTTCATATATGTATGGTGCATCAATATTCCTCAGTCTATATGACCATATACATTGCCATACTCACTGACTATATGCATATGTTTTGTTGTGCTGGTGCACTTGGCATCTTCACTTGTATACTTTATTGCCTCCAAGCCTTCACTTGTTCCTCTTGGGTTCTTCACTTGGTTGTTGTATACCTTTTGTTGTTTGCTGGTCTTCATGTGTCCTTGAATCGTGTTGCAGCCCTTTGTACATGTTGCACTACCCTGGGCCATTGACATTTGAGTTTATTTGAGTCTTCATTGTTGAGGCTACACTTGTACATGGTTGTTTATTAACTTGCTGTTGCCTTTGATACAAGTTAAATTTGTCGTTTCTTTGTTTTCCTTGACCACCTTATATACATGTTTTCATGTTTATTCTGGTTTGCTTGCCTTTGAGCTTATGATTATTCATGGTGATGCTTTTGTATTCTTTAAACTCATGTATGTGTATACATATATATGTGCATATATATATATATATATATATATTTGTTTATGTGTTCTTTGTGTACATTCTGTTTGGAGCAGTTCTTTGTGTGCACTGAACTGTTTCACTTGAGTCTCTATTGTTCATTTTTTCTTGACCCATTGGCCTTGGTTCTGGTCTGGTGAATGTTTCTCCACGTTTCTTGTACATTGTGGTCTTGTCTACTTCTGGTTCATTTTGTTGTGTTGCTCTTGCCTTGAGTTTAAATGATTGAGTTGTTTTCATTTCATATTGCTTGATGACTTCACTATCTAGTCTGTTCTCATGTGTACACATTTGTGCACTTGTTAGCATGGTCTAGTTTTAGATTCTTGTTGCATGAGAACCTATACTCGATAATTTTGTGATGTTTTTGTATTGCACCTGAGTTGAGTCTAGCCTTAGCTCGGGTTTGACCTTGTGCTCATATCGTGACTTTATTTGTTTTGCACTTATTTGTACTTGAGTTGAATCCAGCTTTTTTTTGGGTTTTGACCTTGTGCTCACCTCTCTCTGTAGTTTTATCAAGTGTATATCGGTTTGCATGGTCTTGTGGCATGTACAGTGATACACTGTACACGTCACAAGTCGTTCGTGTATGATGAATTTAGAATAAATATGATGACGAATAACCCAAATAACCGAGGCAAATAATATTTTCAAAAAAACATATTCTAGTTTACATTGCAAAAATATTTCTTTTTCAATTTTACTGCGCTAGTGTTTATTTTGCAGATAACTTAGATGTCGGATTTAGGCTGGAGAAAAGTCGAAAATAAAATACGAGTGAATGAGCGATATGTAGTGAGATGAACAATGTAAAGTGAAATTTGAAAAGTAATCGAAATTGTATTGTAATTGACAAATGTATACATAGTGAGAGCTCAAATTTTATACTATTCATAAATTGTAATAAAATATCTGTTTGAATAAAATATCCGTTTGAATTTAATTCTGTGTTATTTATTTTACTCAGCGAATATTTGTTTAATTATGTGAAAATCAAATAGTACAATAACAAATATATTTAAATGAATATATATATATATATATATATGTTTATTATCATCAAATAAAAATCATGTACTAGCATATTCAACGATCTCCCCCTTTTGATGATAACAAACATATATTTAAGATTTTGAATTTACTAAATGTTACCGAACACCTTGGCCAGGCTACAAAACGACAGTTGAGGATATTATCATTAGCACTAGACAAGATTCTGACCAAGATGAGCCTGAAGATATACGGGTATAATGCAGTCGACATGTTTTGGCATCTAGGTACCGTTCGACATACGTCGCTCGGTCAACATGGCTCGACAAGCCTTTTTTGATCAATTGAGTCATCGTCGCCCGGCATGTACCGCTTGGCCAAACGAAGTGGAGTAAACATGGCTCGGTCAAAGGAAGGGACGCCTCTTTTGGTCTGATTATTCGAGATGCCACGTTCGGTTAAGACTGCTCGGAATTTCTCGTACGGTCTAAATTATTCGAGATGCCTCGTTCGATCGAGACGGCTCGAAATTTCTCATTCGGTCTCGGGGAGTCCTATTCAAAATAGCTCAGTCCAAATAGACCAGTAAGTGTCGTTCAGCAAGAATGGACCGGCCAGCTCGAGATCGCCCTATGTGGGCCGAGTCGCCTCGGCCTTGAGCCCACGAAGGAAGTCCGACCTATCTTTGTCTATAAATAGAGGGGCATGGGCGCAGTGAAAAGGGAACTTTTTCCGAGAACACTGGGGAGACTCTGCCATTTTCGAGACTCATCTATTTTTGATTCAAACTTGTAACCAAGTCATGGGTGTATGGATTGTATTTGTATTCAATAGATTGAAAAATAAATAAACATTAAACTCAAAGTAGACGTAGGCAGTTACGCCAAAACACTATAAATCTTGTGTTATTGTTTCTTACAGTTATTATTGCATTCTACTGTGTAATTCCCTAGTTTTTACTTACTTTCTTCATTAATCTCTCTACCTAACTCTACTCAAGGGTGTTAGTGACCAATTTTGGTGCTTTCATTAGGAATTGAATTCTCAGCTTGATTGGATCTCATAATCTACTAGTGGATTTCCATATTCGCGAGATAGATCTAGTTGTTTACTAGAAAACTTCCTATTCTACTAAGATTTGAAAGAAATCTAAAGGAAGCCGACAGCCGTTGTCAGAGAAATTAAGTTTACTGCCCCTTGTTTTTAGAAGATTTAATTATGCTAATTTTCTTGTTTATCGAGTGTTCATGTTCATGTTCATGTTAAAGGATTGGATTCACTGATGTACGCAAGATCTGGGGATTGGACGTTGAAGTTTGCACTCAAGTTGAATGAAGGCCAACCCTCCTTTAAAGGCAACTCAGCCGATTGCCCCAGAAAAGGTGTACGTCGATCGCCCCTGAAAAGGCATAGGCCGAGCTACGTCCAGACCGAGCCACATCTAGGCCGAGCTAGTCTAGGCCGAGCCACATCCAGGCCGAGCCACATCCAGGCCGAGCCACTCCAGGCCGACCTACCTTGACCGATCCACCTTGGCCAAATCGCCTTGGCCGAGCCATGCTTGGCCAATCCAAACCTAAGTTACACCAGTCTTTTATACGACCCCTATTTTTAAAAACTCAACTAAATAAAGGAACATTCTATCCACTTCCCTTACATCGCATGATCGACAAGGGCATAGAGGATCTAGCGGCGGCTTTTGAACGACAACAAGGGAACGAACAAGCAACCACTGCTTAAACGATACTCCCAAAGGTTGGAGAACATAGATGATATGATTATAGGAAAACGCCATTCTTCACTGACCCAGCATGTAACAACCCGCATATTTTACGATTGTATATTTAAATATTCTATTTAAATATAGCATCGCTAATCGGATCAAAGTTCGAAATGCTACTTTTCGCAAACAGTCGAATTAGGACTCGAGACCACTTCCATTGAGTCCAAAATGACATTTGTGAACTTTTGAGTATAAACATCGATATGTTTGGAGTTGAATTGAATTTTGCTATTTTTCTATTAGGCTTTGGGTTTTAGCCCAATAACCCTAACATAATACCCTAATTCCTCAACTCTTCATTCATTCTGCTCCTTATTTCCTAACACTCAAGCTAAAGTAAAAATGGGGGAAGAGAAAAGGAAATAGAAATTCCTAAGCCCTAGATTCTTAAAAAATTCCAATTCAAGCTCTAGAAATCAAAGAGAAGCTTAGGTAAGCATCCTCTTCATCTTATCTATCTCTATTCCTCTTCAATTTCAGAAATTCCTATAACCTAACTTAGGAAAAACTTCACATTTGATAATAGATTGAAGATTCTAGAGGTGTAGTGAAGAGGAATAGATCTTGCCTTGTTTTAAAAGCGTTTGAAGGTGAGTTTTGAATTTACATCCGTGTCTATATCTTTGACAGTTGTTAGGTAGCAATTCCTAACATCTATTCCTTGTTCATTTGCCTTTGAATTGAATTGGTTTGATGAATATTCCAATTTTGGCGTTTTGAAGTCAAAATCTTTAGAAATCCTATCTTTGATGTTTTGACATGTTTTTGGGGTGTATTGAAGAGCCTAGAAGGCTGGGTTGTCGCTTGACATAAATCCCTAGTCTCCATGCTCGTTCGATCACGTCCGTTTAGGATTTTGTTCTCCCCTTCGTAGGGGCTAGGCTGAAAATACTGGAAATGATAGTTCAATCGACTGAACTGTAAGGTCAGTCGACTGAACCTGGAACTAGAAAATTTCCTGAGCCAGTATCAGTCGACTGACCACTGTCAGTCGATTGAACCTGAAAACCGAAAGTTTCTAGGTTCTGTAACAGTCGACTGACCTATTCAGTTGATTGAACCTGCTTATCTCAGCCAAATGGCCTTTTTTGTATGGGTTTCCAATTTTCAATCGATTCTCGTTGATCCGATTAGTTGTTATCACTTTTGTTAACTTTGATAATTTCTTTTTTGGGGTTTTTGGGAATATCCATTTTGATGGAGTCGGTATTGTTTTCTATGGATTTGATTCACGCCTTCGTATGTGAATTTTTGGTGATTGATTGTTTCCACAATCATTTCTGTGATTTGTCACTTTGAAATACAAAGATTCTATACTAGTAGTAAATATTTATACTCCTTCACAAAGATGATTTCAACTCTATTTTAATACAAAGCTCGTTTATAAAATCGTTTTCCAATCTATTAGTATATACAAACCTTTTCCTCACTCGTTCGAGAAATACAAATTAAATGACTTAGCAAAACAAGTAGTATGAAACGCTCGCGTTTACTTTGTCGGTTAATTCTTAGAATCGTTCGACTGAAACTCTTGTGACAACATTCTAGCGGGGATCTACAATTTGTTCATAAATATTTAAGTTAAGCAAGAGTTTATGGGACATAAAGCTAAACTCATTTATTTACTAGCTTAATGTAATTGAAACTTCTTGTTGATCGATGATGATCATTTTATGGTTTAGACTAGCATTATGCGATGTCTTTTTGTCCACGTGGGGAACTGTACCTCGTTTTGTTAAGCTTCGTCTCATTTCTTTTATGGCTAGCAACCCATGTTCTTTTATGGTGTTCGATTCATCGGATGTACCGTTATTGTACTACATCGATGTCCCGGCTTTTCGGTTCATTTGACGTACCGTTATTGTACTGCGTCGATGTTCTGGATTATTAGAGTTTCGGTTCATTGGTCGTACCGTTATTGTACTGCGTCGACGTTCTGAATTTATGGTTAGCGACCATGGGATAGAGACCCATTTGTGATGCACGTGTTGGTGAGTTTTCATGCTTTCGTTTGTGACAGGCCTCCCCCTTTGTGATTTCTGAATTTCTAATTGATGATTTCTAGAATTTATGTTTCACCAATTTTTGTGACTTACATTGATAAGTTTTATCAATATTTGTGGTTTGGTGAATATGTTAAAGAATACGACATTCTTTTTGGTGCTTGAGAATATTCGAAATATTGTATGATTTTCGTTGTTATCTAATGTATACTTTTCATGGTGTGGCATTACTCTTATCATACGTTTTTGTCATATCTCGTATCCCATCTCATTTTATATGATAATTATAACTAGATGATATGTTTATTATTTTCTTCTTAAATAATACTCGGGACTGACCGAGATGTTACATGTGCTTCTGCTTGACTCCTTATCTGGGCCCGTCATCTGACTTTTGTCTAACTACTTTAGATTTGGTAATTTTTGTTGTTGTTATACATTAGAGATAGAGACTCCTTAATGTATACATATTCTTTTGTCTAGTACTTGTATATATTCTTTTGTGATGTAGCGGATCCTGTATGACCACTACATTAATGTACACTTTTATGTGATATATTCAAATTTGTTTCCGCCTTAGTGATATGAATATCTATGACTGATTTATGTTATGCTTATTTCTATATTCATTTTCTAAGACCACATAACCACTATGTAGTAGCTTTGAGTTGATATCTAATATGTCAGAATTCCTCTTGAAATGAAATGTGTGACATACCATCTGACATATCGGTACTCGCACAAAGCCATTACATGGATGGTCGCTCCTCAACAGCCTTATTCTTCATGCTAGTCAACGGCATTACCCAGTGGTGTCCTTGGCTAGTGTGAGTATAGCGGTGGGGCGTCACGGCTTGGTATCAGAGCCAAACTTTGGAACAATGTAGAATAATCTAGTAAGGATCATTGTCCTAAGTCTTTCTTAGGAATCGTGCCTTAGGATTTATCCGAGTCTCGTGACCCGTTCTATACTAGTTTCTTTTATGATGCTTTGTTTTATCAATCATGATTGTTTAAAATTCATTTTGAGAATAACCTTTTTCTTCTTCTTTCTTTCTTTCGTAAAGAAGAGAAATGGTTAGACCAAACCGTGCCAGCGTCGGTCAATCTAGTGCTACTCCTCGGGATGGAGTATCTATGTCTGCCCCATAGCTTTTAGATCTTGTAAAAAATGCTCAAGCTGCCGGATGCATTCCAGATTCTACTCACCTTAGATCTGGGTTTGCACGCTTATGCAGAGATTATATCGATTTGGGTGGAAGGCCATTCAAGGGATCTGAAAGCGTTATTGAAATTCAAGCTTGGCTTAAATCGTGCGATCGCATCTTTTCTTGCATGAATCTCATTGATCTACATCGTGTCCAAGTGGCTTCTAGTATGCTCCAAGAAAGAGCATTAGATTGGTATGAGCTTCTGATTTCTAAAATTATTGAAGCGGATCTTACTTAGGAACAATTCCGGGAAAGATTCGAATTAAAGTTTGTGCCGGAGGCTGAAAAGGTAACTTTAGCTCGACGCTTTATTGACCTTGTTCAAGGTGAATCTTCTGTGATAGATTATCTCGCATCTTTTGAATCTCTCTCTAAATATGGGGTCGAGTATATTAATACCCCACTGAAGAAAAATTAGTGGTTTGTCTATGGATTGAATAAGAACCTCAAAAAGCCATTACTTCTGAAATTAGATGTTTCTTTCGATCGGCTTGTTGATATCGCTCTTCGACTTGAAGAGGCCGATAAAGAAAGTGATGTTGAAGTTTTGGGTGCCAAACAGAACTTCAATAACGACATGAAGAGGCCTATTAAGTTCAAAGGTCCCAATCCCAAATAGAAAGGGAAGCAAGAAAATCTGGTAGCAAAGACTCCTACCTCTAGTCGTTGACAATGCTACAATTGTGTTTCTATGGACCACTATGCAAATGAGTGTCCGCTACCCCTTTTTTGTCGCTATTGCAAAAGTTTGAGTCATCATATATGTATGTGTCCCATACTTCAAAGTAAGAAGGAGGGAAAGCTAAATGTTGTGCAAGCTCCTAGTGAACTTCTCTTGGTCAAGGTATTTCTCATTAAGTCTTTGATGAAATTTTTTGTGATTATCCTATTCGAATTTTTTTTGATCTGGGTTCATCTCATTATTTTATATCGAAAGAACTTATTGATTCTTTTTCTTTAAACTTTTTGGGCTTGATGACTTCACTGAGAATTGCAAATCCGGTTGGTGGATCCGCTGTGCTCAGTTTTCTTTGTAAAGTTGCTGAGATTATTTTATATGATTATGCGTTCCGAGCCTATTTGCATGTTATGCGTTACTTAGGCTTCGGAATTAATTTTTGGCAAAGGATTGACTTAATCTTATGAAGCCCATATCCTATGTCTAGCGAGGACTATCTTTCTTCGACATCCTCAATGTGTTAAGCAGATTTTTATTTTTCTTAATGATTTCGATTCAAATTTAATGGAATCATTATATTCTCTAAACCCACACGCTGAGGAAATGATATTTCTCTCATTCAAGTAGTTCGAGAATTTCCCGATATCTTTGAGCTTGTCTTAGGATTACCACCTAAGCGATCTATTGAGTGGTGCTAAGGTCTTTTCAGCTCGACCTTACCACCGGTTTTCATCAGCTACGAGTTGCGGTGGGTAGCGTTCCACTTACCGCATTTCGTACTTGTTATGATTCTTATGAGTGACTAGTGATGTCATTCGAGTTTTCTAGCTTATTTCATTCATCTTATGAATCGAGTATTCTGTGAATATTTCGATGAGACCATCCTTGAATTCATTGATTTTGGATGAAAACAACAATTTAAAATTTGCAAATCTTTTTAATAAGATATCTATAAGTATAATTGGGTTTTGTTCTTAAAATGAGTAAAGAATATTCATAAAATTTTTAAGAAACATGTTTATTGTATAGAAGATGATTTTGTGTTATTTTTTCCATTGTGTGCTTTAAGAATTCCAGTCGATGCGCTTGATCAACATTATCGATAGGAATCTACTAAATTCTATGATGAGACAATCAGACACAGTAAATTGAATTGGAATAAGTAATTTTTTCTAGAAAGATGATTACATAAAGTTAATTGTAATTTTGAAAGTCTTAGCTTTTCGGGAAAGAGGATCAATTAAAAGAACTCTTTTTCGATACTCTTATTCTTATGATTCCCGAAGGTAACCAAGACTTCACTGTTTGTACCGATGCTAGTCGTATTGGTTTGGGTGCCAATCTCTTGCAAAAGGGAACGTGCTATCACTTATGCTTCTATACAATTAAAGCCTATCGAGACTAGGTATGCAGCTCATGATCTAGTACTCGCGGCCATTATTTTCGCTTTTAGAATTTGGCATCATTATCTTTTGAGAGAAAAATCCGTTCTCTACACTGATCATAAATCTTTGAAGTATTTATTTTCTTAAAAGGAACTTAATTTGCGTTAACAACGTTGGCTCAAGTTCCTTGCATCTTATGATCTTGATATTCTTTATACTTACGGAAAGGGAAATCGTATTGTCGATGCCCTTAGTCGTAAACAAAAAGCAGTTATTTCTTTGATGATGTCTGAATGGAATGATTTTTTAATAGGTTCATCAGGCATACCATTATTGTACTACATCATTGTTTCAAATTATTCGAGCTTCAGGTTCCCCGAGCATATCACGACGTTTTCCACGTCTCTCAACTATGGAAATGCCTTTGGGATTCCGATTCTATTCTTGAGCCCGGTGTTATTGAAAAAATTTAAAGTTTCACCTAATTTGACTTATGAGCAACATACTTTCTCGTGCTCTTTAGGGTGAACTTCTTATTTCAAATTTTCATTTGTATTAATATTCTTTTATGGTCGTTACTCTTTATTTTCTCCTTAAGAATTGCGAGGATGGAATTTCTTTAAGAAGGGGAGTCTGTAACCACCCGCATATTTTACGATTGTATATTTAAATATTTTATTTAAATATAGCATCGCTAGTCAGATCAAAGTCTGAAATGCTACTTTTTGCAAACAGTCGAAGTAGGACTCGAGACCACTTCCATTGAGTCCAAAATGCAATTTGCGACCTTTTTGAGTATAAACATCGAAATCTTTGGAGTTGAGTTGAATTTTATTATTTTTCTATTGGGCTTTGGGTTTGGGTTTCAGCCCAATAACCCTAACATAATACCCTAACTCCTCAACTCTTCATTCATTATGCTCCTCATTTCCTAACAGTCAAGCTAAAGTAAAAATGGGGGAAGTGAAAAGGAAATAGAAATTCCTAAGCACTAGATTCTTAGAAAATTCCAATTCAAGCTCTAGAAATCAAAGAGAAGCTTAGGTAAGCATCCTCTTCATCTTCTCTATCTCAATTACTCTTCAATTTCAGAAATTTCTATAATCTAACTTAGGAAAAGCTTCACCTTTGATAATGGATTGAAGATTCTGGAGGTGCAGTGAAGAGGAATAGATCTTGCCTTGTTTTAAAAGCTTCTCCTTCATTGTTGTTGGGTTTAATACGAGTTTTTGAACTCACATCTATGTCGATATCTTCGATAGTTGTTAGATAGCAAATCCTAACATCTATTTCTTGTTCATTTGTCGTTGAACTGAATTGGTTTGATGAATATTTCAATTTTGATGTTTTGAAGTCAAAATCTTTAAAAATCCTATCTTTGATGTTTGAACATGTTTTTGGGGTGCATCGAAGAGCCTATACGGCTGGGTTGTCGCTTGACATAAATCCCTAGTCTCCGTGCTCGTTCGATCGCATTTAGTTAGGATTTTGTTTTGCCCTTCTTAGGGGCTAGGTTAAAAATACTGGAAATGACAGTTCAGTCGACTGAACTGTAACGTCAGTCGACTGAACCTTGAACCAAAAAATTCCTAAGCAGTATCAGTCAACTGGCCACCGTGTTCAGTCGACTGAACCTGGAAACCGAAAGTTTCCGAGTTCTGTATCAGTCGACTGACCTCTGTGTTCAGTCCACTGAACCCGCTTATCTCAGCCAAATGGCCTTTTTTGTATGGGTTTTCAATTTTTAATCGATTCTCGTTGATTCGATTAGTTGTTATCATTTTTGTTGACTTTGATAATTTCTTTTTCAGTATTCTTGGGAATATCCATTTTGATGGATTCGGTATCGATTTCTATGGATTTGATTCACGCCTTCGTATGTGAATTTTTGTTGATTGATTGTTTCCACAATCATTTCTGTGATTAGTCACTTTGAAATACAAAGGTTTCTATATTGGTAGTAAATATTTAGACTCTTTCACAAAGATGATTTCAACTCTATTTTAATACAAAGCACGTTTATAAAATCGTTTTTCAATCTATTAGTATATACAAAACTTTTCCTCGCTCGTTTGAGAAATCCAAATTAAACGACTTAGCAAAACAAGTGGTATGAAACGCTTGCGTTTACTTTGTCAGTTAATTCTTAGACTCGTTTGATTGAAACTCTTCTGACAACTTTCGAGTGGGGATCCACAATTTGTTCGTAAATATTTAAGTTAAGCAAGTGGTTATGGGACATGAAGCTAAACTCATTTATTTACTAGCTTAGTGTAATTGACACTTCTTGTTGATCGATGATGATCATTTTTTGGTTTAAACTAGCATTATGCGATGTCTTTTTGTCCACATGGGGAACTGTACCTCATTTTATTGAGCTTCATCTCATTTCTTTTATGGGCTAGCGACCCTTGTTCTTTTATGGTGTTCGGTTCATCGGACGTACTGTTATTATGCTACATCGATGTCCCAGCTTTTCTGTTCATTGGACGTACCGTTATTGTACTGCGCCGATGTTTTGAATTAATGGAGTTTCGGTTCATTGGACGTACCATTATTGTACTGTGTCGATGGTCTGAATTATTTGAGTTTTTGTTCATTGAACGTACCATTATTGTACCGCGTCAATGTTTTGAATTTATGGTTAGCGACCATGGGATAGCGACCCATTCGTGATGCACATGTTGGTGATTTTTCATGCTTCCGTTTGTGATAGGCCTTTCCCTTTGCGATTACTGGATTTCTACTTGATGATTTCTAGAATTCGTATTTCACCAATTTTTGTGATATGTGTTATCAATATTTATGGTTGGTGAATATGTTAAAGAATATGACTTTTTTTTGGTGTTTGAGAATATTCGAGATATTGTATGATTCTTGTTGTTATCTAATGTATACTTTTCATAGTACGACATTATTGTTATCATATGTTTTTGTCATATCTCGTATCCTATCTCGTTTTATATTACAATTATAGCTAGACTGATTCGTTTATTATTTTAGTCTTAAATATACTCGGGTCAGACCGAGATGTTACAAGTGCTTTTGCTTGACTCCTTATCTGGGATCGTCATCTGACTTTCGTCTAACTACTTTAGATTTGGTAGTTTTTTTGTTATACATTCGAGATAAAGACTCCTTGATATATACGTATTCTTTTGTCTAGTACTTGTATCTATTCTTTTGTGATGTAGCGGATCTTGTATGACCACTACCTTGATGTACACTATTATGTGATATATTCATATCCGTTTCCAGCTTAGTGATATGAATATCTGTGACTAATTTGTGTTATGCTTATTTCTATATTTGTTTTCGAAGACCACATAGCCACTATGTAGTAACTTTTGAGTTTGTATTTGATATGTCGGATTTCCTCTTGAAATGAAATGCGTGACATACCATCTTACATATCGGTACTCGCATAAAGCCATTACATGGATGGTCGCTCCTCAACAGCCTTATTCTTCGTGCTAGTCGACGGCATTACCCAGTGGTGTCCTTGGCTAGCGTGAGTATAGAGGGGGGCGTCACATAGCACTTCGAATTTAGTGACTTTAAGCAGACCAATGTTTGGCTCTAAGCAATCTACTCCAAATGGTAATAGGGTTATCATACTGATCACGTTTGAGGAGAATCGACCTCCAGATATATTTTGGCAGCTAGTTAGCTGGAGAGCATCCTATGACCATGGATCATTTCTATAACAAAATGAATCTGAACCAAAGTGAGGAGGAGTGGAGAAGACTAGGAAAAATAACAATGAAGGCCCATTGGATAAGGACTCTGAGTAGACAAAACAAGATCTCAAAATTCGACTCATATGCTCTTTGAAAGATTCATTTGATAGCCTCTACTTGAAGACTTGTGACTTAGAGTGGTACTGAAAACCAACCTTGAGAGAGTCCACTGAAGTATAAAGAAAATCAAAGGAATGTTGTATATTCCAAGATGCTCACTGATCCTAACACGGGCGATTACAAACACCTCCGAGGTGTGATCGAAAAGGCAATTCGAAAAGGAAAGCTTCAACAGTATGTACAAGTCCTGTAGATTGGCTGGCGGCGAACATCCAATGTCTATTAATAAAGGGCTATGATTATCAATTGGACTGCTGAAGGCCGACATCCCATTGAAAGGAGCCAGGGAAAAAGTCGAATAGCGAGCGCACGGTGTTGCTTCACTTATCAATGAGATTTATTCCAATCTTCTTTGAATTATTTCCATTTCTATTTCTATTTCAATTCTTCTATGAACTACGATCAACTTGAACTAAACTTCTTTCAAAACCATGCAGGTGACCAAGTACTTAGATTTGGCCACCAACTAAACCACGCAGACCGTGATCGGACCTGTGGAGTTTCATCAAGACGAGCATGTTTCAATCGCTCATCATCAACCATGTGCCTTTAATTTGGAGCTAAAGACTAGAGATTGAAAAGCTCATCACGATCAGAGCCCAATACAAAGTCAACATGACCGACCATCCATTCATCAACCTCCACATTGACTTGGAGACCTAAGCAAGGCTTGGAATGAGTATGTCCCGATCATCCACTCAAAGCAAGTCATAGAACAAAGTTTGACAAAATATAGATGCCTCTCCTGAAGCTCAGTGACGCCGAGATCTATCTAGAGTAGACGTGATTTGATCATCTACACATCAAGTCCTACCCTGAACACAAAAGGTTGTTCGAAATCCCAACTTAGAGTAGCTGTGACAAACTACCTACTCGTCAACCATCGCTCTCAATACATGGATACAACTGCACCTTGAAACATATGCAACTTACTTTGTCTACTCAATGATCCATTATCCTTATTTGCTAGAAAGAGATACGAAGCAAATTGTCCGAGACTTGATTATCCAACCAGCATGGATGTGATCCATCCATCTGTCATATACCTCCTTCCTTGACTTGATTACAAGAGCTATAATCACCGAGCGAATGAGAATCGACGTCCATTTTTCATGTTTCATCCTTCATGATGGGGGTAGAGTCTTATTCCATGAGCAAACGTGGTTCGATCGTTCATTTGACAACTTTAGCCTCGATATGGTAAATTAAATACAAATTATATGGGTGGAAATACGACTGCTCTCAAAAAAAATCTCTAAGTCCCTAGAGTGCGGACTAGAGTACTCTGAGTCCCCAGAGCATGGACTAGAGTATAAACGACTTAAAAATCTCTAAGCCCCCAGAGTGCGGACTAGAGTACTCTAAGTCCCTTGAGTGCAGACTAGAGTATAAACGACATAAAAACCTCTAAGTCCCTAAAGCGGACTAGAGTACTCTAAGTCCCCAGAGCGTGGATTAGAATATAAATGACTTTAAAATCTCTAATCCCCCAGAGTGCGGATTAGAGTACTCTGAGTCCCTAGAGCACAGACTGGAGTATAAACGAATTGATGAAATTATCTAAGTCCCTAAAGTGCGGACTGGAGTACTCTGAGTCCCCAAAGTGCGGATTAGAGCATAAACGACTTCAAAATCTCTAAGTCCCCAGAGTACGGACTGGAGTACTCTGAATCCCCAGAGTGCGGACTAGAGTATAAATGACTTCAAAATCTCTAAGTCCCCAGAGTGCGGACTGGAGTACATTGAGTCCTCAGAGTGCGGACTAGAGTATAAATGACTTCAAAATCTCTAAGTCCCCAGAGTGCAGAATGGAGTACTTTGAGTCCCCAGAGTGTGGGCTAGAGTATAAACGACTTCAAAATCTCTAAGTCCTTAGAGCGCGGATTGGAGTACTCTGAGTCCCCAGAGTGCGGATTAGAGTATAAACGACTATAAAATCTCTAAGTCCCTAGAGTGTGGACTGAAGTACTCTGAGTCCCCATAGTGCGGACTAGAGTATAAATGACTTCAAAATCTTTAAGTCCCCAGAGTGCGGAATGGAGTACCCTGAGTCTCCAGAGTGTGGATAGAAGTATAAACGACTTCAAAATCTCTATGTTCCAGAGTGCGGACTGGAGTACTCTGAGTCCCCAGGGTGCGAACAAGAGTATAAACGACTTCAAAATTTCTAACTCCCCAGAGTGTGGACTGGAATACTCTGAGTCCCCAGAGTGCGGACTAGAGTATAAAAGACTTCAAAATCTCTAAGTCTCCAGAGTGTGGATTGGAGTGCTCTGAGTCCCCAGAGTGCGGACTAGAGTATAAGCGACTTAAAAATATTTAAGTCTCCAGAGAGCGGACTAGAGTATTCTGAGTCCCCGGAGTGCGGACTAGAGTATAAATGACTTGAGAAAATTCTCTAAGTCCTTGAAGCGGACTAGAGTGCTCTAAGTCCCCAGAGCGCGGACTAGAGTATAAACGGCTTGAGAAAAATCTTTAAGTTCCTGAAGCGGACTAGAGTATTCTGAGTCCCCATAGCGCGGACTGGAGTATAAATGAATTGACGAAAATCTCTACGTCCTAAACTGTGGACTAAAACATAATCCGTTCGACAAATCTCTACGTCCTCGGAGCATGGACAGAAGCATGAACATGAATTGGGCACGAGTTGACCGTGGGGAGAATAACACTAAGTGACCAGAATGAAGAGTGGTATATAAACATTGACAAATAGACGAGTGGATTCCGACCGTTCACTACTCCACAACTTCGGCCTGAAACTGATAGGAGGAGTAATAACTCGCTAAGGATGGAATTCGACCAACCGATTAGTGGCCTGGCCAAATCAATACTAGGAGAAGGAGTACAAATCACTAAAAGCTAAAGACAGCAGCTTATTATAGCTCTAGCTTGGCGTTCTTTACAACTTAAGGCAACGACTACTGGGAGGCCTCAATACAGATTCAATCGAAACAGCATCCAAAGCTACAGGCGACCGACTATATCATACCTCGGATCGAGGGTCAATATCGACCCGCACCAAGCACATACGAATGTGACTCGGATGTACCTTGAAAAACTATTATCTCCAGAGTATGGAAAGGAGAGTAAACCAAGAAGATTTGGTTATAAATTCCCTAACACCCTCCTTTGATCCGTCAGGAGGAGTATGGAACTAGATGAGCATGACCCGACTGCATTTGAGCCAACCTTACGCCGAGATCTGATTATAGAACATGAACCAAAGTGGACATGGCTGATCGTCTAGTGCCCAAATTACGCCCTGAAACTGACGAGACATCGAAGTATTCCTCTTGGAACAAAAATCCACAATACAATCTAGGATAGGCGAGACTAGCCTCCCATCACTGACCTGATCCCACGATTCAATAGGAAAGAGAGTAAATCTAAACAGAGTAAATCTAAAAGTGAATTTTAAGTTAAGTAAATAAAAATGAAATTGAGTTATATTTGAAAATTTAAATTGAAGTGTTAAGTTAAATTTAATTTAATGAATTTAAAATATAAAAGTTGGAATTTAATAAGTGAATTACTGTTAAATTTTGATTTTTGAATAGAGATTTAACTTTATAAAATCATGAATATAAGAGTATTTGAATGATTGTTTTAAAAGTGAAATTATATGATTTTATAAGTTAAAATGATTTAAATAAAAATATAATTGTTTGTGAAATTATACTAAATATTTGAAGTTAATTTACTGCATTTCTAAAATGCTATTAATTCTAATGTAAAGGGTAATACAGCATTTGTAAATGCTGTAGTTGATAATAACGAACCAAATGGCTCAATTTAATTAAAGACTATTATAGAATTTTTGTGAATTTTATAATGGTTGAATTTAAATAAGTTTATTTGAAACTAATGGAACCCAATTACAGCATTTTAAATGTTGTCTTTCGTTAAATTGAACTGTTTTAGGTGTGACTTTCCGTAGCATTTTCTAAATGCGACGAAAGTTGAATTTTCATTGTTTTAATAAATTTAAGTGAATGAATGAACTTTGAAAGATTAAAATTTTGAAAATTTAATAATTTAATAATTAAATATAATATCTTCATTTTAATGATTTAAAATGAAGCAATTTGTTTCGAAATATAATACTATTTTGAAATTTTAACCACGGGATGTATTTAATTTATGGTTTAACTGATCCTTAAAGGATGGGCGATCCCAACCATCCTTTAAGTTATGGTGCAATTCTACTACAGTTCACTTGAGTTGATTTACATTATATAAGTATATATTGTCCTGACTCGAGTGTTTTGTGTTTTACTTTACGCTCGGGTCAGCCTGAGTATTCACAGCTTTGGATTCTCTTTCTGGAGCTGGTCTTTGCTGGAGTTTCTGCTTATCTACATTTATATCTACTTTCTTTTTTAGCTATTCTAGTTTATCTCGTATATTAGTGAACTTCTATGTATTTGGGATTTCTATTATGTTGTTTTCAGACTGTATTATGTATTTGGTTTGAGACTCTGCCGTAGTAGCTTCATGAACTACTATGTATTTTATATTCCACTGCGAGGTATTCTGATTGTTCTGTGTCTGTGATTCTATGATTTGTATTTCATTTGCTCCAAATTTATTTACAATGCGGTATTTTGAGCAATTCAAGTCCGATATGTGCGGCTGCGAATGGCTGAAAATACTGGGTTGTTGCATTTGGTATCAGAGCTTTGGTTTTAGGCAAACCTTAGCCTGCGGAGCAAAAACTCATTAGAGATAGGGTAGAAATACCCTAGAATGTGAAATCAATGTCAGAATCCTTTCTTTGTGAGAGAACGTATTTTCAAAGTTTAAAATGATTTCCAAATGATTTTTAAAGGATTTTCAAATATTATTTTGGTATAAAAATTTTCATATTTTGGAATCTAGATTTTCTGAACTTCATTACTTCTGTATCCACCTTGTTAAAAATCTCTTGGTTAGGATTCTTATCGATTAGGATTCCTTAAACTTTGGAATGCTCCCACTTGTTCTGAAATCCAGTCTTGACTTCCCTATTCTATCCATTTTGATTTTGGAGCATTTCATAACTCCACTTTGGAATGACCTCTATAAAGATCTGTGATTTTGCAAATCTTTGAATAATTTGTAAAGGGGTGAAAATCCTTAATAATTGGCATTGATTCACCGGAGATTCCTGTATCCTCGGCTTTCGATGCTATCTATATCCTACCCTACCCGGATTCTATCTCTGGTGATCGAATGTCGATTTGCCTTAGATTTCCGAATTGATTATAATATTGAAGTCACGGTTGACCGGTTAAGGTCGCCCGCGATTTATTTAGGCTTATCATCTTCTATTTGGTAATAAAATTATCTTACCTTCGTTCGAGCTTATCTTCGAACCAGAATTCTATTTGATTAGAGTTCCTCTAAATTCGAATCTCTATATTGCTTGAAATCTAACCTTGAATCATTCTTTGGAAATTTGTGTTTGATTGAATTTTGAATTTGTGCATACATCAAAATTATTATTTTGATAAGGATGACCCTTTTTTGTATATAAAAGTGAAATGCTTTCAATAAGGATTTTTACCTTTGGAAAATGAAAATTTGAAGCTTTGAAAGGATTTGAAATTTTGGAAATTTATAAGAAAATGTGATTTATATAAAAATGATTTATAAATGAAGGGTTTGAATTTGAATTTCGAGGAATCGAACTCCGGTGTTTTGAAATGGGTTTTTAAGATTTTGGAAAATATAAAATAATAATTTGATTTAAAGATATTTTTCCAAATAAGAAATGTTTCAAATGTATTCGAATGAATTCCATTGATGTCAAAGAGTTTTCAAAGAAGTTTCAAGAAATAAAAGTCCAGAACCCACTTATGTCGCTGAAAAATAATTTCGGTGATGAATACATGCATCATCGACATTGTTTTTTGAGTTTCTGAGTGGGGAAGAGGCCACTCTAGTAGCTTTGCTATGCGAGTGATTTTATGAAACCAAATTTTGATTTTAGATTTCGAAGTATGGTTTGATATTCGAAAGATATGTGTATATATATATATAATTGAAATGATTTAAAATAAGCCGGTGTGCAATCCTCGAGATTCAGATTTGTTTTGGTATAACCTTACCTATTGGAATCGATTTACTAATTTGTTGGTGATTTCCAACTCTTGGATTGAAAATATGATTTCTTCGACTATTTTGAAGGTTCGAGCACTTCCAAATCATGGTTAACTTTTCAAAGCTAAGAAATTTTGAATGGTATAAGGTATTTGATAAAGTATAAGTTTAGTTTGGTATGATTAATGTATAAAGTAATATGATTTATATAAGTTTGAAACTGTTGTGGAGTGAAATAAATAACACTATTTTGAATTATACTATGAAATATAGTTTTGAAAAGATATCCGAAGTAAAATGTTGAGTTTTTTTAAATTTATAAGTTAAGAAAAACAGTGAATTTTGACTTAACAAATGAAAGTGAGTTTTAAATCGAATATTTGATTTAAAAATTTGTTGTGATAAATCATATGTTAAAAATTATTTAAATGTGAAATTTTAAAGTCTAGAAATATGATTTAGAAGTTTAAAATTTGCTAAAATTGAAGTTGTATTGTTTTTGAAAAGTTATAATAAAATCTGGAATTTTATTAATAGCATTTCTAAAATGCCATAGTTTTATGACAACACTTTAAATTGCTATTGTTTTTGAATTTATTTTTGTTTGAATTAACTAAATATCAGTTATGGAATATTATAAATGCCGTTATTCTTGAACTAAACTATTTTGGAAACTTTAAGTTACGATAGCACTTTTAAATGCTGTCGTGGTTATAATTTGACAATGTTTCGTAATGTTATAGATTTTAACACTGTTGAGTTATGTTTTAAAAAGTTAGATGATTTAATGTTTGGAATTGATTGTTTGTGAAATTTAAGGAGTTTTGAATATAATTTAATATTTAAATTTGAATTTTAAGGAATTTAAATTGAATTTGAATTTAAATAAGGTCTACTTGGTTATGTGTAAAATGGAATGAAATGTAATGAGATAAATGAATTTTTGAATGGAATTTTGAAATGTATTTTGTAATGATATTCGAAATAATAATTGAATGACATATTTAATTTTTTTAAATGATATTTAAATTTGAATATTTGAAATTGAATTCAAATAATGATTTGATATTGAGGCTTTGAATGTTATAATCTTTATTTGATAAAGAATGTGAATCAGGAATGATAATTGATTTTGATAAATGAAATTTAAGGTTTATATTTGTATGAAAGGATATTTGGTTTACTTGTAATTTGAGTTTAAATAAAAATGATGGATTTATGAAATGAATATTTCAAAACTAAGTAATAATGAAGTAAAATTTGAGATATATGAAATTTTAAAAATTTAGTTATGTAATATGGTATATTTAAGCCTTGAAATATATTTAAGACTGAAAAGTTTATTTTGTGGATCAAATCTATGTTGAAATTTTATAATATTTGAAATGCCTTTGTTGTAAAATTAATTTGAATTGAAATTGATGGTTTGAATTGAATTAAAGTTGGAACTTGTTGACTTGGGTTTAAATTGAATAAATTTGTGAAATGTAAAGAATTAAAGGGATGTTTTATGATTTCAAATGTATGATTTAGAAAAGTTATGATTTTCAAAGTGTAATGATTTCAAGTATTTTGGTTTTGAAAGATTTATAACTTTGAAAGTATTATGATTTTTGAAAGTGAATATATGTTTGAATTGGAAATGAATTTGTTTGACCTAAATTTTTGTTGATTTGGAAATTTGGATTATTTTCTAAATCTATTGTTTTAAGAAACTCTGAAACTGAGTATATGTAATTTGTAAGAAATGATTTGGCGAAATCATATATGATTTTGAGACTGAAATGTTATTGAAACAAATTAAAATTGAGAACCTTGTTTTACTAAATACTTGATTTGGGAGTTAATGAACTTATATAAAATGGATTTGTATAAGTATGAAGTTGATTTGCAAACGTTGAATTGAAAAGGTACTCAATTTGTAAATTAAAATCTTATATAATCGAAGTCTATATAAGTATGATTTGATATACTATTGATTTTGGAAAGTATTCGATTTGAAAATGAAATCTTATATATCATGGAATTTATATAAGTGCGATATTTGAAGCTATGATTTTGAAGGGGTACTGTAGGATTGATTTCACCCTAGAGGGGGGGTGAATAGGGTGATAGTGTAAATTATTAAAATTAATCGCGGAGCTTATAAATTAATTTCGATTCAGATCACAGAATAGCAGCACTGATATAGCAGAATATAAATAACAGAATAAAAACAGAACAACACAGAATTTACCCAGCTTCGGCAAAAACCTTGCCTACGTGCTGCCCCCAAGGTTTCTACTAGAAATTAGATAGTCCCTCGCTTACACACGTAAACTCGCTATACCCGCTATTGACTAATCTAACTCTACGCTCAAAACCCTGACCACAACTCAACCACCGAGTTGCGAATTCCCAAACTACACACCGTAGTTTGTCCCCTAGTCACACGACTAGTAAATTAAAAACGGTTTAAAAGAAAAATACAATTTAAAAACAATTGAAATAAAAAAACCCTATTTAATAAAAAACAAAGCCCAAATTAATAAACCAAAGGCCGGCCCCTTATTCACTTCTTTTATGTTATTGCGGCCCGTTCCCTTTTAATTGATGCCGGCACTTGTTTCTTCGTTCGTTCTTCTTCCTTTAAAAATTAGGGCTTTTGGTATGGTTGAGGTCGCCGAATCCAGTAGCTTCGACCGAGATAAATATAATTCTGTTCCTTGCGTTTGTCGATCGATTTGTCTCTTTGAGTTTCTGTCGGCTACTTCAACTCGATCAAGCTCGAATTATAATTGGTATGTTAATTTTGTGCTATTTGCTTTTCCTAGTTTTTGGCTTGCTTGAACTTGATCGAATAATTTGCCGATGATGATTGGGCTTATATAGGAATTGAAATCCTATTTTTGCGTTCGTATATTCGTGTTTGAATTTGTCAATTTTCTTTACCTCTGCCGTATGATTATGCTTGAACAATTGATGATTAATCTGACTTTGTCAAATTCGTATACTTGATGCTTGGCACACACGGTTTTGATTTTTGACTGGTTCACAATTGGCTTCGGCCTTTGAATTTGTGTTGATTGACTATGGCCGTGAATCTCTCTGTTGACCCGATTGCAATATGCTTTGAATTCGAGACATTTGTTTACCATGTGCTTTGAGATGATTGACTTGCTTTGAAAATTCTCTGTTCTGTTGATTTCGTGATGACCACGGCTTGACTTTCTGAAAGATGCGTACTTGAATTCGTCTTGCTCACCATGTTGCATACTTAATGTTGTCACTGTGTTCGACATGGTCTTTGTAGTACTTGGTTACTGGTCGAGTTCATTTGTACATTTGTTCACCTGCACTCTTCGTTTGGTCTACTTGCATTGTTTCTGGCTTCATCTGTAGTCTTGTTCATTGATAGTTTTGGTCGTTGTATTTGCTGGGTACACAGTCTTGACCTGTTGCAGTCCTGTAGTTGCATTCATTGGTCATTTAGCCTTATACCTGTAGTTGTACTGCATTGTGTATATTCATAATACATGTATTGTTGTTGGCTTCGGGTAACTTCGACACTTTCATCTCGAGCTTGTGTAATTTGAACCTGGTTTGGTGTGCATTGTGCCTTGTACTTGCAGTTTGGTCCATTGAGTTGTTGCAATTGAGTTCAAGTTTCTCTGTAACTTCGCTTTTTGCCTTGCATTGACCATGGCTTTTCTTGGTGGTGCATTTTGTTGCGGCCTGTACATGTATTACTAGCTCTGGTTCATCTTTGTTGCTTCGCCACAGTTTGCATTTGCCACACTTATGTTCCCTGTTATCAACTGGCCTTGATTATGTTTTGATTCAAAACTTCTGTTCACATGCATGTATTGTTGGTTCATTGTGATATTTGTTCATTTGTGTTTCACTGGTAGCACTTGAGTTGTTGACTTCGATCCCGCACTTGGTCTGCACTTGAATTCAGTCTGGACAATGTTGGGAACTCGGTTGTGTATTTGGTTTTGTGTATCCACTACATGTGTCACTGCATATTGATCTTTATGCTTGGATGTTGAGATCATGTTTGCATGCTGAGTTGAATTCATGTGTTATTTGGATTTGACCTTGTGTTGAATTGTTAGTAGTGCTTTTGTTTGATTTGTGAACACGAGTTGGCGGGGCAGTGCACACGTGTATAAATGTACACGTGTGTACTGCAGCCTCTTATGTACAACCTATCCCCGATAAAAATACTGATATCCACAGATATTGCACAATCAAAAATGATGACGAACAACCCAAATAACTGAGCCAAATATTATTTTCAAAATCCATCTTTTTTATATTACAAAAATATTTTATTTTCAATTTTACTGCGTCAAAATTTATTTTTGCAGATTGTTCAGATGCTGGAATGAAGTCGAAGATAAAAACACGAGTGTGAGTGATATGTAGTGAGATTAACTGTAAATGTGAAATGTGATGTGATTGTAATCAAAAATGTATATGTATAGTGAGAGAATGAAATTGTACTATTTAAAATTGTAATAAATATTAGTTTGAATAAAATATCTGTTTGAATTCAAATAACTGTGTTATTTATTTTTATTCAGCAAATATTTATTTATTCTGTGAAAAATTAAAATAGTACGTTAACAAATACATTTAAGTGAATGTATATATGTTTATTATCATCAAACAAAAATCATATAGCGCAAAGCGCATATTCAACAATCTCCCCCTTTTGATGATAACAAACATATATTTAAGATTTTGAATATATTAAATGTATTTGATAATTTCAATTTGCTCCCCCTATTTGAATGCTCCTCTCTACACAATACTCCCCCTACATATATGCATACAAATAAAAATATGTAAATGAGCCTATATGCAAATGGAAAATTATTTGACCTTATTTGACCTTTGCTTGATTCTATTCGACAAAATCTTAACTTTTCTCTCCCCCTTTTGTTATCAGCAAAAGAATAAAAGTGTTATAAAAATAGGGATGAAGTGATAGACATGAGTCAAACATTTAACTCAATTAAATATAAATATCAAATTTCAATACAACTCAAACAAAAATCATAATTACCCTTGTCAAGCGCATATTCCACTTTCAGAAGTGATGGGGATAAAATCATCAAAAATCATACAATTCTGTCTATTTGTGGTATATTTATTTCAGGAAATTTGAATATCTACTAACCATGCATAACCGTTAGGACTTTTAAATGAGATTAGTAGTATTCACAATTTTTATTTAAAAAATAAAATCAAGTATCTTCTAACCACGCATGACCGTGAGGACTTTTAAATGGGATTAGAATCAACTTGTCTATTTGAATCAATTAATTTTGATATGCGTTCCATACATGCATAACCGTGAGGACTTTTAAATGAGCATGGAAGCGCATAATCAAAAATCCAAGTAATTCACCCATGCATGACAGTGAGGACTTTTAAATGAGAGTGAATACTTTGGATATTTATTTTTATTGCCAAATATAATAGATTGAAGCACAAATAATTTCCTTCACAAATTTAAATATATTGAAGAACAAATGATTTCCTTTGTAAACTACCACAAATTTACATACTAAATATGATCTTGATGAGTGATGGTCGATAGAAAGATGATAGAAATAGAAATGGTCATGGAATTTTTACCCAACAAAAAGTTTTTACAACTCTTGTTATGAAATTCTAAAGAAATTTTCAAATTATACTTTCTCGAGTTATAATATATGATAAATATCAACACTCATCTCTTTTTCAATCACTATTCATCTTTTCGATAATCAAAGGGAGTCAGATTAGTCAAATTTGTCATTTAAAATCAAAATAAAAATTATAAAATCAATTTTTCAAAAATGATTAAGCTGTAAATATGGTCAAAAATGATTTTCTCGAGGGGGTTTTAAAAGAAAATTTTCTGCTATTTGAAAATTATTTGAAATGAAGAATATGCAGATATTTTCTTTGAAAAACGATGCAGTTACTAAATGTCTCAAAAATCACGTTCAACTAGTAATTTTTCTATCAACTAGATTACCAGTGTAAACTGCATCTGATTTTCTCTTTCACTCAAAATCATCATTAATTGAATTTGATTGACCAAACCATGAAGTGTGCACCAAAAATTTCAAACTCAATTTTAACAGCAATTTAAATGACATTCTCTTGAATTTGAAATGAAGCCGTGTTAATAATTAAAAAACCGTGAATATAGAGTTAGCCGAATTATAACCAATTGTATAATTATCCAACAAAACACTATTTTTAATCCAAACTGATATATATGAAGTAATTCAAAGAATCTAGAGAATTTTATAGTGTTTTTGGCATAAGAATATAATCGGCCAACTATTTTGAATAAGTTAGAATCAAAAATCATCATCTTTTCATCAATTTCAATATTGGCTGATTTTAATTCAGAATATGGTGCAGATTATCACATTTAATATATCGTTTAAAACATACCATTACCTGTTTTACCTTTACGATATTTTTCGTCGTTGTCCATTGTGATTCTGTCACCTTTATACTAGGCTAAGGAACTTTGTTTTGTCGCCCGTTGCATTTCTGGAATAGCCAGAATCCAGAGAACACTATTGTTGTTCCTTAGCCTGCCACCACACCTACACGAGAAAAGATTTATGTGACCTATTTGTTTTTATAGGTCCATGATTGTTAGTGGCAGAATATTTCGAAAAACAATTTTGTAAAGACCCAAAACTATTTATAATTGTTCCTTTTGGCACCCAAATTTGTTTAACTTTGAGAGATTTTATATTTGTGCCTTTTGGAATCCAAATCGGTATAGTTTTCACATGTTTGGGTCTATACCAACAATTATTGTGATTGTGTCCATATTTTCTACAAATTGTGCACGTGGATTTAGCTTGACTAATATTGCTTTCAACAATTTTCGAACTATTATATCCAAGTCCTTGTCTAACCGAATTAACAGTTTGCTTTCCTAATAGCATATTCAACGATTTTTCACTTTTTGAAAATTTATCCAAAGTCGTTGACAATTGTTGGACTTGTGTTTTGAGAGATTCATTTTCGTTTAACAATTGTGTGCACCTTTTAATAGAATTCTCTCTCCTAGTATTTTCATTCTCTTTTAAAATCAGAATTTCATTTTCAAGTGATTTTATATTGATTTCTGATTTTTTTAATTTCTTCTTCGAATGTTGGACACTTATCACACTTAGGGATTCTACGTTGATAGGTTTTAACTAATTGATCAAGTTGTTTATTACATTCTATCAAAGTATCTTTTTGAGATTCAAGTTTGGCGTATTTTTCCCTAAGTCGTTCAAAACAACCGTTTACTTCATGAAAATATATAAGCAACTCAGAATGGGTAAGTTTTGATACCTCACTTGGCTCGTCATCGTCACTGTCAGTTGTATCACCTCGAAGACACAATTCTGCCTTTTCGCTTTCACTGCCAGTGCTTTGATCATTCTCGTCTATTTCATCCCAAGTGGCTGCAAATCTTTTCTTTTTCTGTTTCTTTCCATGGCTGGATTTAATTTGTGGACAATCGGGCTTGATATGACCGGGTTTGTTGCAATTATAACAAATAAACTTTTGTTCTTCCGAGTAGTCTAGTGCTTTGGCTATTCTGCTTTTTGCTTTTTGAATTCGAGCTGAATTTCCATGTTTTTGATTCCATTTTTTGAATTTCCTTATTAACAGCTCCAATTCTGCTGCTCCATCATCTTCATCGTTATCATCATCACTTTTGGTTGTTCCTTTGAGAGCTATTGATTTCTTTTGAGTGTCACCTCCTTCACGCTCTTCTTTGAATTTCATTTCTAGCTCATAAGTGGTGAGATTTCCGATGAGTTCTTCAACTTTAAGTTGTTTTAAATCTTTCGATTCTTGTATGGCAGTTACTTTTGCTTTAAAGCTTCGTGGAAGGACTCTGAGGATTTTCCGGACTATTTCTAATTCGGTGTATGTTTTTCCGAGAGCTTTTGATTTGTATACGATATTGGAGAGTCGTCCGTACATCTCTTTGACATTTTCTTCCTTCGCCATTTTGAAGTTCTCGTATTCGCTGCTTAGCATTGCAAGGGGAGATTCTTTGACTTGAGATGTTCCTTCGTGAGTCACTTCTAGTGTGTGCCATATTTCCTGTGCAGTTAGACAATGTGAGACACGATTAAATTCAAATTGATCCAATGAACAGATAATAGAATTCATAGCTCTAGCATTTGCATTTTGTAATCTATTTTCTAGATTTGTCCATTGATCTTTTGGTTTCTCTATTTCCTGATTATCTACAGTTATAGTTGGTATACTATAACCTGTCTCAACAATATTCCAAGCGTCAATGGTTTTCAGAAAAATTTGCATTCTATTTTTCCAGTAAGCATATTCACCATTGAACATTGGTGGTCTAACTATGGATTCACCTTCTGCAAAAGCATTATTAAAAGAAGCCATTTTAAAAATTCAAATTTATTTTAAAACAAAAACCGATTTTTTTTTTGAAACACGAATTTTTAAAACAAAAATTGATTTTTGAAACACGAATTTTTAAACGAAAATTGGTTTTTGTAAAATCAAAATTTTAAAACAAAAATGGCTTTTGTTCCTAGCTCCGATACCACTTGTAGGATCGATTTCACCCTAGAGGGGGGGTGAATAGGGTGATAGTGTAAATTATTAAAATTAATCGCGGAAGCTTATAAATTAATTTCGATTCAGATCACAGAATAGCAGCACAGATATAGCAGAATATAAATAACAGAATAAAAACAAAACAACACAGAATTTACCCAGCTTCGGCAAAAACCTTGCCTACGTGCTGCCCCCAAGGTTTCTACTAGAAATTAGATAGTCCCTCGCTTACACACGTAAACTCGCTATACCCGCTATTGACTAATCTAACTCTACGCTCAAAACCCTGACCACAACTCAACCACCGAGTTGCGAATTCCCAAACTACACACCGTAGTTTGTCCCCTAGTCACACGACTAGTAAATTAAAAACGGTTTAAAAGAAAAATACAATTTAAAAACAATTGAAATAACAAAACCCTATTTAATAAAAAACAAAGCCCAAATTAATAAACCAAAGGCCGGCCCCTTATTCACTTCTTTTATGTTATTGCGGCCCGTTCCCTTTTAATTGATGCCGGCACTTGTTTCTTCGTTCGTTCTTCTTCCTTTAAAAATTAAGGCTTTTGGTATGGTTGAGGTCGCCGACTCCAGTAGCTTCGACCGAGATAAATATAATTCAGTTCCTTGCGTTTGTCGATCGATTTGTCTCTTTGAGTTTCTGTCGGCTACTTCAACTCGATCAAGTTCGAATTATAATTGGTATGTTAATTTTTTGCAATTTGCTTTTCCTAGTTTTTGGCTTGCTTGAACTTGATCGAATAATTTGCCGATGATGATTGGACTTATATAGGAATTGAAATCCTATTTTTGCGTTCGTATATTCGTGTTTGAATTTGTCAATTTTCTTTACCTCTGCCGTATGATTATGCTTGAACGATTGATGATTAATCTGACTTTGTCAAATTCGTATACTTGATGCTTGGCACACACGGTTTTGATTTTTGACTGGTTCACAATTGGCTTCGGCCTTTGAATTTGTGTTGATTGACTATGGCCGTGAATCTCTCTGTTGACCCGATTGCAATATGCTTTGAATTCGAGACATTTGTTTACCATGTGCTTTGAGATGATTGACTTGCTTTGAAAATTCTCTGTTCTGTTGATTTCGTGATGACCACGGCTTGACTTTCTGAAAGATGCGTACTTGAATTCGTCTTGCTCACCATGTTGCATACTTAATGTTGTCACTGTGTTCGACATGGTCTTTGTAGTACTTGGTTACTGGTCGAGTTCATTTGTACATTTGTTCACCTGCACTCTTCGTTTGGTCTACTTGCATTGTTTCTGGCTTCATCTGTAGTCTTGTTCATTGATAGTTTTGGTCGTTGTATTTGCTGGGTACACAGTCTTGACCTGTTGCAGTCCTGTAGTTGCATTCATTGGTCATTTAGCCTTATACCTGTAGTTGTACTGCATTGTGTATATTCATAATACATGTATTGCTGTTGGCTTCGGGTAACTTCGACACTTTCATCTCGAGCTTGTGTAATTTGAACCTGGTTTGGTGTGCATTGTGCCTTGTACTTGCAGTTTGGTCCATTGAGTTGTTGCAATTGAGTTCAAGTTTCTCTGTAACTTCGCTTTTTGCCTTGCATTGACCATGGCTTTTCTTGGTGGTGCATTTTGTTGCGGCCTGTACATGTATTACTAGCTCTGGTTCATCTTTGTTGCTTCACCACAGTTTGCATTTGCCACACTTGTGTTCCCTGTTATCAACTGGCCTTGATTATGTTTTGATTCAAAACTTCTGTTCACATGCATGTATTGTTGGTTCATTGTGATATTTGTTCATTTGTGTTTCACTGGTAGCACTTGAGTTGTTGACTTCGATCCCGCACGTGGTCTGCACTTGAATTCAGTCTGGACAATGTTGGGAACTCGGTTGTGTATTTGGTTTTGTGTATCCACTGCATGTGTCACTGCATATTGATCTTTATGCTTGGATGTTGAGATCATGTTTGCATGCTGAGTTGAATTCATGTGTTATTTGGATTTGACCTTGTGTTGAATTGTTAGTAGTGCTTTTGTTTGATTTGTGAACACGAGTTGGCGGGGCAGTGCACACGTGTATAAATGTACACGTGTGTACTGCAGCCTCTTATGTACAACCTATCCCCGATAAAAATACTGATATCCACAGATATTGCACAATCAAAAATGATGACGAACAACCCAAATAACTGAGGCAAATATTATTTTCAAAATCCATCTTTTTTATATTACAAAAATATTTTATTTTCAATTTTACTGCGTCAAAATTTATTTTTGCAGATTGCTCAGATGCTGGAATGAAGTCGAAGATAAAAACACGAGTGTGAGTGATATGTAGTGAGATTAACTGTAACTGTGAAATGTGATGTGATTGTAATCAAAAATGTATATGTATAGTGAGAGCATGAAATTGTACTATTTAAAATTGTAATAAATATTAGTTTGAATAAAATATCTGTTTGAATTCAAATAACTGTGTTATTTATTTTTATTCAGCAAATATTTATTTATTCTGTGAAAAATTAAAATAGTACGTTAACAAATACATTTAAGTGAATGTATATATGTTTATTATCATCAAACAAAAATCATATAGCGCAAAGCGCATATTCAATAGGTACTATATATGGTATATTATATTTTGATGTAAGAGGTATGGGAAGTACCCTCCAGAAGAAGTATAGTGATATGCTTCGACCCAGATGGACTTGGGGAATCCAGGAATGGATTCGACCGATAAACCCTAATGGACTTGGGTGAATTCAAAAATGGATTCGAAGTGATATAGTTGTCCGGACTTAAACTCATGAGTTCCTCGATTTTTTTTCCAGGGTAGATGGTTCTTTAGTTTACCCAATGGAGGCGCTTTCGATCCTGGGATCTGTTGTTTATGGATCTTCCGGGAAGGAAGTGCATCCATTGCGTAAATCATTGAATCAGCAGCGTACCACTGCAGCAGGGGTCAATGGTCCCTTGTTTATGAACTGACTACGATATTTTTCTGGAATCCGAAAGGTAGAAGGATCTTCTGGAAAGTGTTGTGTCCATTTCGTAAATACTGGATCAGCAGCGGGCCACTGCTATCGTATTATCATCATTTGACATTGGATTTTGAGCGGAACTTCTCATGCCTATTTTTTTTAGTATTTTCACCGGGTGTTGAAACAGGTCTACTAAGTACTTGGAGAATTCTTACTTTGCGCCTGATCAACGCATAGCTAGAGTCTGCAGAAACGAAAGTAAACTTGTTAAGACATCGAGTTATAAAAGTATTTTGGTAAAGTATTGTATAAAGGATATTTTAATCATGATTTAAAATGTCTTAAATATTGTTTACTTCGAACTATCAAATTTGAATCAAATAACTAATTATCATATTAAATGTTTAACATGTCAAATATAAAAAAAATTAAAATAATGGTTCATCCATGTTTTTCAACCTGCTTTCCCTCCTAGCTACTTTTTCTCTACCTTCTTTCAGGATGTCTTCCAACCTATTGTTCTTTCTTGTTGTTTCTCCGCTTCCTTCCTTTTCGAGGACGAAAAGATTTGAGTGGGGGAGAGTGTAACAACCCTAGATTTTTCATATATTTTAATATTTGACTTTGTTTTATTTTGAAATTATTTTAAACTTATTTTATTTCAAACATTTCATTTTTAAATGTAGGTGTTGATTATTATGTGAATTATAATTCAAACCGGTATAAATTGGATATTTTACTGAAAGATGAATTTTTGTTCAAACTGGTCAAACCTTGACTTTTAAATTTCAAATTTAAATATTTAAATTCTTAAATTTTATCTTTTATTATGAAAATAGATTTAATAACTTGAATACTTCTTTTCGTTTCGTTGAAAACGGATTTAATTTGTGAAAGTTATGTACATTTCAATTTTGAGTATAATTTGTTTTATTTTGAAATTTTATCTATTCTAAATTATATAAATCATATTTTCTAGGTTATATTTTATTTTAATATGTGTTAATATGTTATTTTATGTATATTTTGTCTTTAATATTTTTAAAGTGATAATAAAAATTTTCCAAAATTTACTGTATTTTCCTATTTTTAAAGGCTGTTTTCTATTTTTCTGCTATTTTCTTCATTTAAATTATATTTAATTAAAATTTATATATTTATTTTGTGAATGTATTTTTATTTTATATAATTATTTATGTTTAAAAATATTTTACAAGCTCATATGAATTTTCTAAAAATTATTCTATTTAATTTCAAATTTTCTAGTCTAGTTCGTTATTTTTAGCTATTTTTCTTAATTTAACTTTATATAATTAATAAATATTATATAAATTTTTATATTTTGATAAATTTTCGAAATTTTATCTTGGATTATTATTATTTCCAGAAATATAAAATTATGTAAATTAAATAAGAATATACGAAGAGTTTTTGACTTTTGAATTGCCTTTTGCCGTTTTGAATTCCACCTCTTCATTTTCCTCACAACTCTTCATTTCTTTTGGCATAACTCCCCACATTCAGCTGACTAATTCATTTTCATTTCATGTATCTTCCTTTCCTCCTTCTTGAAAAAAAAATTCGGCCATCACGTGCTTGGGAAGTTGGTAAATTTTTTTATTTCTTTTATCTCTTTTTTGCGCTTATATTGCTTATTCCTTTTGATTTTTGTTTGCACTTGCTCTTCCATTTAGGTTCGGCCATGCTACCTTGCTGCCTAGCCGCCTCCACCACCTGATGGCACACCACCACCACCTCCTCCTCACTAGCCACCCAAGCCATGAACCCCCTTGGTGATGCATATCCACAAAAGTTTCAAAACACCATTCATACTAGCTTAACCGAGCACCACTCTCATTCCATCACCTCACCACCCCTCTAGCCACCACCTACCACACCACCACCACCTCCAGCACCTCCAGCACCTATGGCCACACCATCATAGTGGACCCCACTCCTCTGGTCGTGACACTTGGAGCCTTGGCCGAGCCCAAATCCATGACTAAAACACATGTATATGCATGCTTATGTGTGTTATTCCCTTCACCCACTTTGGCACCATCACAAATGACATCTAGGCCGACCCATACCCACCATAATCTGACCCAAACACTTGCCATTGTCATGTATTTTCCCTTATGGCTGAGCCTAGTAAAGGTTAAAAGCAAGTGCAAACATTTCTATTTGATTATGTGCAGTTATTCTAGCATAGTTTTGATCGTAGTTGATTTGAAAATCATCGTTGTTATATTTTTTTTGTTTGATGTGTATCCAAGGAATTTGACATTTGGCTCCTCTAATCTGTGTCGTGCTTTTGTGCTTGGGTAGATCCCGTTTGTGCAATTCGTCGTTGGGTCATCAGCTCAAACCAGTGAGTTATTCTCACCAGACAATATGTACATATATAACTAGTAAATTGACCCCTTTTGAATCTGTAAAATGCATTATCATGTTACACCTACTATGTTATGATTTTATGATGTTCACCCATGCTTAAACACCTGTTATATCATATGTTACTATTATATTATGTTTTTCTATTATTTTTTTATCAGTTTATCACACTGCAAGTTCCCTTTAGATTAGAATCACTATGGGTTGAAATGATACATACCCGAACGGACTTTAGAATAGGAGAAAATCGTTATGGGCTGAAATGATAGGCCTGAATGATTTTCAATTATCTTCATTTACTTGGGATTGCAGGTTTGAAATGATCAAACCCGGGTTTTCTTTTTAAATTACGGGTTGAAATGATATATTACCCGTATCACTTTACCTAGGCTAAAAAATGAAATACAGACCCGTTGTTAAAATATGTTTTTCTAAAAATTTTAAAATATTTTAGAAATGTAAATATTATAATATTTTGATTTAAATTTGATTAAATATGATTTTTGTAAAGCATTATTAACTCTTTGAAAATTTATAAGTGAAATAAATTAATGGTAAAGTTAGAAAATCTAAAATGTAAGTTATTTTGGAAATTATAATTTGGTGATAAATGGAATTTAAATTAAATATGAAATTATGATAAATTTATGATATTTTGAATTAAATGAATTTAAAATGATTTTATAATATATTAATGATTTTTGAATTAAGTTAAAATGTGAAATGAATGAATACTTAAGTTGAAATTTTGAAATATAACTAAAATTGAAAATTTGTGAATTTGGCTTAAAGTGAATTTTAAGTTAAGTGAATAAAAATGAAATTGAGTTATATTTGAAAATTTAAACTGAAGTGTTAAGTTAAATTTAATTTAATGAATTTAAAATATAAATGTTGGAATTTAATAAGTGAATTACTGTTAAATTTTGATTTTTGAATAGAGATTTAACTTTATAAAATCACGAATATAAGGGTATTTAAATGATTGTTTTAAAAGTGAAATTATATGATTTTATAAATTAGAAATGATTTAAATAAAAATATAATTGTTTGTGAAATTATACTGAATATTCGAAGTTAATTTACTGCATTTCTAAAATGCTATTAATTCTAATGTAAAGGATAATACAGCATTTGTAAATGCTGTAGTTGATAATAACGAACCAAATGGCTCAATTTAATTAAAGACTATTATAGAATTTTTGTGAATTTTATAATGGTTGAATTTAACTAAGTTTATTTGAAACTAATGGAACCCTATTACAGCATTTTAAATGCTGTCTTTCGTTAAATTGAACTGTTTTAAGTGTGACTTTCCGTAGCATTTTCTAAATGCGACGAAAGTTGAATTTTTATTGTTTTAATAAATTTAAGTGAATGAATGAACTTTGAAAGATTAAAATTTTGGAAATTTAATAATTTAATTATTAAATATAATATCTTCATTTTAATGATTTAAAATGAAGCAATTTGTTTCGAAATATAATACTATTTTGAAATTTTAACCACGGGATGTATTTAATTTATGGTTTAACTGATCCTTAAAGGATGGGCGATCCCAACCATCCTTTAAGTTATGGTGCATTTCTACTACAGTTCACTTGAGTTGATTTACATTATATAAGTATATATTGTCCTAACTCGAGTGTTTTGTGTTTTACTTTACGCTCGGGTCAGCCTGAGTATTCACAGCTTTGGATTCTCTTTCTGGAGCTGGTCTTTGCTGGAGTTTCTGCTTTTCTACATTTATATCTACTTTCTGTTTTAGCTATTCTAGTTTATCTCATGCATTAGTGAACTTCTATGTATTTGGGATTTCTATTATGTTGTTTTCAGACTGTATTATGTATTTGGTTTGAGACTCTGCCGTAGTAGCTTCATGAACTACTATGTATTTTATATTCCGCTGCGAGGTATTCTGATTGTTCTATGTCTGTGATTCTGTGATTTGTATTTTATTTTCTCCAAATTTATTTACAATGCGGTATTTTGAGCAATTCAAGTCCGATATGTGCGGCTGCGAATGGCTGAAAATACCGGGTTGTTACAATTGTATATTACCCCTCTATTTAACCTGTTAATTTAAACTGGAATTAGATTTCAATAAATGTAATTAGATATTATGTTAATGTAAATTAAGTTAATATTTGGAAGTAATGTTAATTTAATTCATAATATGACAATTGGTTAAATAGGAAGAATGGAAATCAAGATTTATTAATTTAATTGAATATAAACGATAGTAATTGGATCTATTGCGAATAAATGAAATTAAATATTTAAATATTATGATAATGGGAAATTAAGATGAAATTGGGAAGCATTAATGTGCTAAGAGATAAACCAACGTTAGTTATACCCTTATTGTAACGAAAGACTTGAATAACAAGGTTTAAATTTTAATAAATGGATTTTGGAATTTTAGTTAATAATTTCTGAATTTAATGAAATTGAAATTAAACATTGAAATTGATGGATTAATCAACTTTAAATTGACATCTAAATTTGTTTAAATTATTGAAATTGTTAAAGAAATCAAAAATGATAAAGATTGCTAATTATAGAATTGGAATTGAAAATCTGATTTGATTAATTTAATATTAATTTATTGATTAATTGGAAAATAGCCATTTTTGGCCACTGACTCGGATTTCGACGAAACTAGTTTCATCGGATCCGTAACGATGAATTATTGTACGATTTCAAGTTTCGTAACGATCGAGCTTGTCGTTTGATCGTACGGACTTGAAATGCCTTGAAATCAAATCAATTGAAATCAATTTGAAATAAGCTGATTTTAACGTAACTTCTTCATATGATGGAATTTGGACATGAAACCTGTTCCATCGATTTTAAAATATTTTAAAATATCTATTTCGATATATGGGTTGACCCATTTTCATTCCGGAGCCGAAACGGGCTTTTCGGGCCGTGTAGCGTTCAACTTTCGAACCGAATCAATCCAATTGTTCCTATTTCTAATCTGCCTATATATCTGGTTATAAATTATAGTACCCTTTTTATTTCTCATTTCTGTACATATAGAATTTTATGTTGCTCGCCTTCCTCAATGGCTGAAAACCCTAAATTTTCCAATTCAACTTCAATTCAAAATTCAGCTTCAAAATTCAAACTCCACAAACTATATCGAATTGCATATCTATTTGAAGCTCTTGAAGAGCGCAGCTCAGATCTCCAATTCATTTTTGCATTTGGATCACTGATGTCCAAAAATTCGATGGTTGTTCTCAACCGTTCAATCAAGCGCGGCCACCCACGAATGATCGTCGATTCGTTGTACCAATGTGAAGAGAGTCAAACGCGTGGTTCATTTGTGGTTTTTGTTCGGGTTCTCGACGATTGGATTTGGCGAAACAATTCAATTAGGGTTATATAAATTGGCAGCTGGTGCTTGTTTGAGGGCGTCTAGGGGACGACGCGTGGTCGTGGGGGGTGACGTTCGGTCGGTGCGGCAAGGCATAGTGGCCGGTGAGGCTCGGTGGGAGCGGCGGCGTGCTCGCGTGCGAGATGGGTAGCTGGTGGCATTCGAACGTGATGGCGGCTGGGGCATAAATGCATATTAGGATCTTGGACCGAAATCTTCAGATGGGGTGACGTGTACGGTTTGTATTTTTATTTTGTTTTATTTTATTTTATTTTGAAACTTAAATCGTATAACTTCTAATTTGCGTAACTTTCGCATACGAGGTCCATTTCGCGCGTCGTTTTCTCCACTAGGATCGTATTGAAATTCCGGGCGTTTTGACACTTGTTTGGATAGATTCTGAGACCATTCATATTTTGGATTTAAATTGGATTTCAATTCAATTTAAATTCAAAGGTGATTGTTTTAACCCACTCACAACTTCTAAATTTTTTTACATTTGTTAAATTTAATTTATGATGTGATTAGGAATTTATTTACGACTGTTTGGTATATTTTAGTCATCATCTCAGTTAGTTTGAATTTATTTAAATTAAATTGTTATTTAATTTATTATTGAATATAACTGCCAGTTAAATACATGTTATCTATTATCAGTCCTATATCGATATTAATTGATTTTTTTGGATGATGATTGTGATTGATGTTGATTATTGATATTGGTTGAATGGATGTTTTATTTTATATCATTATAATCTGCAAGTTCTTTATGGATTTACTATTATTAATTCGAGATTGGGATTTGAAATGATATACAACAGTAAATATTAAACTACGGATTGAAATGATAAATATCCTTATCACTTGACCATAGGATATAAAATTATATATAGGCACCATGGTCTATATATATAAATATTTTGAAATGATTTCAATGGTTTGTAAAAAAAATATGGTTTTATATAAATATTGATTTTAGATATTATACAAATGTGATTTAATTCTTGATTTTAAGCTATGTAAGAATTTGTTTTAATATGGAATAAGTTTAATAATAAACTTGATTTTATGGAAGATAATATGGTTAAGTATTTAAATTATATTTTAGTAGAGAGTTTATAATGATTTAAATAAATTAAGGCTGGAAGATAAAATTGAAATTTATTTGAAATTGAATTTATTTAAGAATTAAACCCAAATAAGTTTGATTTGAAACTTATTGAATTTGAGATTTTTAAAGGATATGATTTTTATAACTTGATTTTGTTTTAAGGCGAATTAAATGAATATTTCAAGTATAAATGAATTGAAGAAAATATTTAGCTATTGTTAATTTGGGTTTTATTTAAATGATAATGGATTTATTCAGTAAAATATTTCAAAACTAAATAATAGAAAATTGAATTTAATATATATATATATATATATATATATATGAAATTACCAAATTTAGTTTTGAAATTGTTGAATACTTAAGTTTTGAAATATATTGAATTTGAAATGGTTTATTCTATGGATCAAATCGGGTTTGAAATCGATACAATTTGTAATATTTATTTGGAAACTGAATTAACTTGAAATTTATGATTTGGGATTTGGTTAAATTTAAAATTTAGAAATTTGAGTTGTTTGGAATTGATTTGTTAAATTGAACAAGCTATTTTATTATATTAAGTATTTTAATATTTAAACCATGTAAGTGGTGAAAGTATGTTTCAAAGTTATGAGTTTCAAAGTATTATGATTTGAAAGTGTTATATTTCAAGTTTTTTTGATTTGAAGTGTTATAATTTTGAAAGTACTATGATTTTGGAAATGGATATATTTGAAATGAAAATGATATCTATGGATTTCGTTTTGAAAATGGAAATGATATCATATTTATATGGTTTTGAAAGGGTAATGATATTTTGGTTTTAAAGTATAAACTATTTTGAAAATGACTGCGGTGTTATAATAACGTTTGGTTGTTAAAGAGGTGGGATTGGAAGTTGTCATGCTCTCTGTCAACTTTGAAAACCACTTTAAGAACCGTGTACGCGGTGGAGATTCCAGAATGAAGTAGGATGGTGGCGACGTCCTATTGAGGTATATACGTGGACCCGACTCTCGTGAGTTGGCATAAGGTGGCTAAAACAGGAGCGATTCTGGGCCAATGAGATAGCTCCTCTGATCGGACACATTCCTTCGATACCATTCTATTACTTTATGATTGATTGGGATGCACCTACGGATTTTTTTGGGAGTGTGGCTCGAGGTGGGTGGTAGTGGTTGCTACGCATTGCCACCAGTCCGGATAGTGATTGGTATATCTACCGTAGCATTGCCTAGTTGTGTTGTGTCACCTACCCTAGTGAGCCTTATACGAATTTGATTTGTGTCAAACCTATGGAGCATCTTCTCGTAGCCTCCCGGTCAGGAGGTACGCAAGTGTAGTATAGACTGCTGGCACTATTTATGTGTTAAGGGGAATATTGGGTCACTCCTTAACACAATTTTAAAGTAAGTTTATTTTACTATTAGACATTATTATAATAGCATACATTACCACACAGTAGATTGTTTAACGGATCCTTAGAAGATGTAAATCCCGAACATCTCTTAAGTTACTACACTCACGTTAGACACTGGATAGGAGATGTCAAATCTCGCAAATATCTCTGACGCCATTCCACTCATATTATTTACCGCTGATTTAACTCACATAAGATCTTTTAGTTCTGACTCGTGTGTTTTGTCTTTTCAATTCGCTCGGGTCAGCCTGAGCATTCCAGGATTTGAAGACCTTACTTCTGGAGGACGAAGATGAAGATTTTATTGCTATTATTTATTATATTGTTCCATTGCATCACATTATTCCGCTGCATTGTTATTTATTATTCTCTGTTATGTGTAACTTTGACTTATATTGTATTAGTATAACCAAATGTTTTGTAAACAGCTTCATAAACGGTTATTTGATTATTATATTTTGTCATTCTGCTGCAAGATTCTGTTTTGTTTTCTTTCTTTCTTCCTTTTTCTTATTCACCCCAATAACAATCCGCTCTTTTGTATGGTTTGGGTCTGACATGCGTGGTTTATCGTCGATTTAAAACGTACAAAAGGATGAATTTTACGTTTGGTATCAGAGCTTTGGTTTAGCGAAAACCTTAGCTTATGGGGTCTGACTCTTTATTAATAGGGTAGTAATACCCTACGATGAGTCACTGAGTGTATATATATGAGAGAGCGTATTTGTGAGTGTTATAAATAGTTTTTACGTTGTGTTAATTTGTTCTGTTATGTATTTATAAATTCTGTTTGGTGCATAGGACGCTATGACATCAATAGGGATTTCTAAACACTTAATAGGACAGAACGACATAATATTTGTTTTGAATATAGATGAATGAAATAATTTTGCCTATTATATTTTCTATATAAAAAATAAATTTTTATAAATGATATATATTTGGTTGAAATATAATTGTTGTTAGGTAGTGAAATATATGAATATAGGTTGGAAATAAGATTTGAAAAGTAAAATAAATAAGAACAAACTGGAAATTTAGAACTTAAGTTCTGGGGTTTTGAAAATTTCTTTCAAATGATTTTGGACTACAGTAATAATATTATTAGTAGTATTTTCATATATAAATATTTCAATATTATTTGAAAGAATTGTTTTAAAGAAATTATGAAAAGAAATAAGTTCTGTACTCCCCTCTCTGTCGCTGGAAAATAATTTCGATGATGAGTGCACGCATCATCGATGTTCATTTTTGAGTTTCGAAGTGGGAAGGCCACTGTAGTAGTTCTACTGCAAACATATTTTGATAAAAAATATAAATTTCAAATTGTTTAAATATAATTGTATACATAAATTGTAAGGGTATACATCTATCTATTATTTTTAAATGATTTGAAATAGAACCCGGCATTTAGTTCTTAAATTTCTATAAATTAGAGGTTTTAATTTTTGAAAATGAAATAAAAATTTTAACTATTTAATAATTGGAATTTTTAAATGAAAATAAGAAAATTAAATGTAAAAGTTATAACTAAATATATAAGGGAGTTGAAATTCATAACCTATAAAACTAAGGATAGGATTATTGAACATTAAGTTAATTAAAAGAAATGAGATAAACTTGTGTAACTTTCAATTGGGTTCTTAAAAACATACATAACTAACCAATCTTAAAATTTGAAATGTTAATAAGAAAATGTAATGGAACCTTATACAAGTAAAACTTGAATAATGAAAGTGTTAAGTGAAATTCTCTTATAAATAAGAACTTTGATATTATAGTTATTATAAACTTAAATTATACTTTGAATGCTACTAATTTAATGTAATAGAAAGGTAGGTATTATAAATAAATGATAATAAACTTAAGTAAATGTTTCAAGTTGTTTATAATTAAAATAAGCAGAATGGATGAATACTGTAAATAGATGATTATAAACTTAAGTTAGTGTTGAAGCTTTTGATAATTAAAGTGGATAATTAAAATAAATGCTATATTAAATTAAATGATTATAATTTCAGAAACTGTTGAAATGATTTAAAAAATAGATATAATATTCAATGATATCTCATAAGAAATGATGAATGAAAATTTAAAAGTAAAACTTAAATATGAACTTATGCACTAATGAATATTAATATCTACTGGAAATCAAGTATAAATAATTGATAATGTAAATTAAATTGTAATAAAATGTATGTAATACTTAAGTAATAAATCCATTGATTATTGTAAACAATTGAATGGAATAACTTATCGTAAGAAATGAATGTAAAGTAATAAAAAGGAATTTACATTATATGAATAAATGGAATATGTACTGAATGAATGAATGTGAACTTATTTACAAAGAAACATATATAGTACTTTAAAAAAAATGATTTACATATGCTTAAATTAGTTGTGTATGCGTAACATATGTAAGAAATTGAAATTAAGTGAATGTAAATAAATGAATTAAGTGCCGAACGAATAAATGGGTATAAAATTTTGTATGAAACAAATGTAAAAATTTAGGGAAGTAGTTAAAGAATAGAAAAAAATGATGAATGAACAACAAATATTGTGAAAGGAAATTAATAGGAATAAACTTTAATAATGTTTGGAATTTGTTGTCATTTTGGTATAGGTTGTTTGGGCAAGGATACTTTTAATTGTTTGGATGTACGAATAATCCGTTAAGCTTTACCTAAGACTGTTGAGTAAAGGATATGCTTAGTAGCTTATTTGTCATGCTATGCAATTTAGAATGTCTAAAAACCCAAACAAACCGTTTGTTTTGTTTGCTATGGATGGATAGTTGATTTGTATTGATTTTATATGATGATTGTATGTTATAGTTGCAAGTGATTGTTGTTGTTTGACATTGATTTGTTTGTTAGTGGATGAAACAACTTTAATATTTCATTTTATGTAATTATTAACTCTTTCAAGATGATATAAGTGAAATACAGGTTACGGAAGCAATTGCTACTGCTTTTGGTTTCATAAATAAGCGTTATTTGCCCGACAAATCGGTACGTTCTTGGATTACGGTTTTATAGCGTTATTATATTATTTTTCTCGTGTTGGTATATATTATTTTGGAAAATATATGTTATATATTATTATATTTGATATTATAATTTCTCCCGAGCCTCTTCGTACAAAGGAGACTCTGCCGAATTTTTTCGTAAATTTTGGACTAAGAAAAATTTTGAAAAATGTTTTTCAAAATTTATTAATTTGAGTAAAAAAAAGATTTAATAGTTATAAATTGATATATTTTATTTAAATTATTAAATTTTGTAAATTTATTTTTTTATAAAATTAGTATTTTTGAATAAGATGTATTGACTACTTAGATCTTTCTTTTCCTTTTTGGGGACGAAAAGTTTTGGGTAGGGGAGAGTGTAATAACCCGTAAATTTTCCGATAATTTAATTTGTTAATTTAATGAATCTTGTTATTTAATATTGGAAGAAATAAAAGGGTTGTAAGGTAAAAATGAAATAATAACTTAAATGAAACGTAACAAGGTTAATTAAAGTTAACAATTAATGAACTTGAATGAAATTCCAATTAAACAAAATAATTTAAAAGTTATAACTTGGTTATAAAGTGAATATAAGGAAACAAGTGTAAATATTGAATCAATTGGTGGATTAGTATATAATTACGAATAATTGACAAAAACAGTGTGATGTAAGCAATTTAACATTTGTTTGTTATTAATAACTTATAAATGTAATTAAAAGCTAACAGTAACAATTATTGTATATTACCCCTCTATTTTTAATTTAAAATGGAAATAAATTTCAATAAATGTAACTAAATATTATGTTAATGTAAATTAAGTTAATATTTGAAAGTAATGTTAATTTTATTCATAATATGATAATTGGTTAAATAAAAAGAATGGAAATCGAGTTTTGTTAATTTAATTGAATATAAAACCAATGTTGGTTATACCCTTATTGTAATGAAAGACTTTAATAAGGTTTTAAATTTAATAAATGGATTTTTTAATTTTAATTTATAATTTCTGAATTTAATGAAACTGAAATTAAACACTGAAATTGATGGATTAATCAACTTTAAATTGACATCTAAATTTGTTTAAATTATTGAAATTGTTCAAGAAATCAAAAATGATAAAGATTGCTAATTATAGAATTGAAATTGAAATTTGATTTGATTAATTTAATATTAATTTATTGATTAATTGGAAAATAGCCATTTTTGGCCACTGACTCGGATTTCGACGAAACTAGTTTCATCAGATCCGTAACAGTGAGTTATTGTAGGATGTCGAGTTTCGTAACGATCGAGCTTGTCGTTTGATCGTACGGACTCAAAACGCCTTGAAATCAAATCAATTGAAATCAATTTGAAATAGACTGATTTAATGTAACTTCTTCATATGATGGAATTTAGACTTGAAAAATGTTCCATCAATTTTAAAACATTTGAAAACATCTATTTTGGTATATGGGTTGACCCATTTTCGTTCCGAAGTCGAAACGGGCTTTTCGGGCCGTGTAGCGTTCAACTTTCAATCCGATTTGATCCAATCGTTCCTATTTCTAGTATGCCTATATATCCGGTTATAAACCCTAATACCCTTTTTATTTCTCATTTCTGTATGTATAGAATTTTATGTTGCTCCTCTTCCTCAATGGCTGAAAACCTTAAATTTTCCAATTCAACTTCAAAATTCAAACTCCACAAACTATATCGAATTGCATATCTATTTGAAGCTCTCGATGAGTGCAGCTCTGATCTGTAATTTTTTTTGCATTTGCATAACTGATTGCCTAGAAATTCAAGGGTTATTCTCGGCTGTTCAATCGAGCGCGATCACCCACGACCGATCGTCGATTCGTTGTAGCGATAAAAAGAGAGACAAACGCGTGGTTCATCTGTGGTATTCGTACGGGTTGTCGACGGTTGGATTTGGCAAAACAATTCAATTAGGGTTATATAAATTAGTGGCCGGCGCTTGTTTAGGGGCGTCTAGGCAATGACGTGTAGTCGTAGGGGCGACTGGTCGGTGCGGCAAGGCGTAGTGGCCGGTGAGGCTCAGTGGTAGCGGCGGCGTGCTCGCGTGCGAGATGGGTAGCTAATGGCGTTCGAATGTGATGGTGGCTGGGGCATAAACGCATGTTAGGGCCTTGGACCGAGGGCTTCAGATGGGGTTACGTGTATGGTTTGTATTTTTATTTTATTTTATTTTGAAATTTAAATCGTACAACTTCTAATTTTTGTAACTTTCGCACACGAGGTCCGTTTCACGTGCGGTGTGACGACCCGGGATTTCTAACAATTTAAATTGGATTATTTAATTGATTTTAAACATTTAAAAGTCAATTTTAACTTGAATTCAAGATATCAATATTTACTTGATAATGAAATCAATGAATTGTATAGTTTAAATATTGAATTTTATAGTTGAAAATTGGGTAAATTGTTGAATCTGAAATTTCTAAGCCTGTTTAAAACAATTTGAAGACTTATGAAATTTATAACGATAATACTGGAGATAATAGAAGGATTGAAAATTTAATTTAAAGTTAATTTGTTCAATTTTAATAATATATCGTTTAAATTGGAATTTAGAAATAGTCTTCCGAGGCACAGTCTTGGATTTGGACGAAACCAGTTCCATTGGATCCGTAATAGTTAGTTATTATCGGATTTCAATTTTCGTAGCAATCAGAGTTGTCATTTGACTTTGACAGCTCAAAACGCTTAGAATTGTTTTAATCAATTTAATTTAAAATTGATCGTTTACTTCCGTAACTTATGCATGAGATCGAATTAGCTTCCGAAACATGTTCCATTGTGTTCGGAACGCGGGTCAAACCTTGTAATCGACTAGCAGCATTCCTTAACAGGAATTTGAAATTTCTAGTAGCAATTAACAGGACGTTTTGGAAATTTTATAATATAATAAAATTTGAAGTACAAACAGTCAGAGATATTTTTATCTAACGCGTACTCGTGAAGTTTCCCAACCGATATTTTATCTCCATCTCCTCTAATTCATTCGTTCAGGATTTATGGCCGAGTTTTATCTCCTGTTCTAAGCGAAATCGACTCAAATAAAAAAAATGGCGAAACAAATTTTTCGTTCAAACCTATTTATTCCCAGTTTGTTCCAATCAAAAACCCTTTCCTAGTTTCATTTCCATTCTCTAATCGAAATCGTATATGCAAAAAAAAAAGAAGGCACAGAACAATGGAGGCGAAGGGGGCGACTCGCGTGGGTAGCAATGGAGGGTGCAAGCGATATTGAGGTGCTCGAGGGGCAAACTCGAGCATTTGCGCATACGAATTGGGTACGGCGCAGGTAGGGTTTCGGGGAATTAGGCATTTCATCGCCGCGGGGTGATGGAGCAGGCGCGGTCTTGTATTGAAGGGGTACGCGTGCATCGGTGAAGATTCGGTGAACATCTGGAGGCGCGAACAATCTGGTGATAGCAGGTGAGTTTTCTCAATTTGTCTCGAGTCTTTTCTTGTTGCTCGCGTGAATGTGTAGTACAAGGTTCTTAACTTTTTTACTGATAATCAGTAAAGGGGAGGAAAGACGTGGGGGTTTTCCGAAGTCTGGACGTGAACATGGTTGGTTTCAGGTTTAAAAAAAAACTGAAAAGAATTTAAACTGGAAACAAGATTTTTAACAGTTAAGTCAATTTAAAGTATGGCTTCAAAATGAATTTGAATCCTAGTTGGAATAGATAAGTTTTATAAAATATAAAATTTTTAAATAATTTTATAATTAAAATTTAATGGTATACTTGAATTTATCTCGAGTAATTTCAGTTTTGCTCGAAGTAGGGTAGGGTTTTACTCGAAGAAATTTAGGGGTAGCTCGGGTAAATTGTTTGGTTAGAGATTTTCAGGTGATTATAGTAAGTAATTCCTATAGGTCTTTAAAAATGATTAAATACTGCAAATGGAATAAATACAAATTATTTAGTAAGAAGGATAGTTGATTAATGTAATCAATTAAAGGGGTAAATAATTGATTTAATTATTAAGATAAATCTGTTAATTAATTTGAGAAATCAATATAAGGGGTTGATTTATCAATGTTTTCAATTTCTACAATTAAGGATGATAATTTAATTAAAGGTAAATTTCTTACTTGGAATTTATTAATGATAACCACTTATATAAAAGACTAATCACTAGATATCATTCAGTAAGGTAGGTAATTAATGGGAAAATTTATAAGTAATAATGACTTAATGTAAGAAATTTAAAAGAGTAATTTATTAAGAATTGACGTGTTAAGGAGTAAGCAATTAAATTCAAAATTAAAGGTTAAATTAAGTAAGGATAATTAACCAATGGATAATTATTGATAAAAGCAAATAAAAGGATTATTTGCATAGAGTAATTAATGCAGGATGGGTTAATTAAAGAAATTAATTAAGGAGTATGATTAAATTAAGGATAGTCGATCAATAATGGTTATAAGATAATTAATTTGAGTAATTAATTAAGGATCAATGTAAGTAATATGGAAGAGCAAGGGTTAATTAATTGCGTAATTAAGTGAGCATTAATTACTTATTGTAATAAAAGGATAATTAAACCAGTGTGGTTAATTAAGATGAATAATGAAAGAATGATTGGTTAATTGATTGGAAATTAATTAATGTTAAATGAATAAATCTAAGTGATTGAGGTTAATAATTCAATCAGGATTAATAAAATTTAATTTATTAAGCTTTGCTTATGGATGATTGAATGGTATTGGATGCTTTGTTGATATCTTTAATATGAAATTTTGTGAATGTCATTTGAATAACTTGGGTTAGGATAATATGAGTCTCGAAGAGACCGGGGTCGGGTATTTGGGAAATACCCGAAACCATTTCGAATGTTTATATATTGATTTGTGAAATCAATAGGCTGGATTGAAATGATTAAGTAGTCTGGAATATTTATCTAAGTTTGGTACTTAGAAATTGATAGTTGAAATAAGTGTTGTCTATAGCGAAATGTGAAGTGGTTATATTGATATAAATTACCCGGGTTTTATATAAGTTGTTTGCTTTAGTATTCCTTGTTAAATAGGTTTACTCACTCTGGTTTCCAGCCTGACCCGGGTGTTACTTTGGTGTAATGCTCGGGTCAGACCGAGTATTACAGATTTTCAGGTGGGTACGTTCTGGAGCTCAGGAGGCGAGCAGGATGGCATTATCGCTTAGAAAATTTCTGCTGTAATTATATTGTTGTAATTCTGTGATAAATTGATTGTATATGACCAACATTTGAATATATGTGAAACTCTGATGTATTGAAATGTAATCAACAGATGTAGAATTCTTTTGTAAACTATTATTATTTATCATTATATTTTACCCGCTGCGATTGTGAGATGTTTGGTGTTTCTATTCTTCTTCTTCTATCTCTTTCTTCTTTTTCATAACTATCTGAAATTTTCGGGTTTGAAAATTTCGGGTCGTTAGATTTGGTATCGGAGCTGAAAGGTTAAGCGAGAACCTTGGCTCTAGTGGGGATTACTCATTTAATAGAGTCTGGAGTACTCTAGAATGAGTTGAGTGTATATATGAGCGCGTACTTGTTATTTTCTTATATAAAGATTTTAAATGATTTTAGATATAAAGTATATTTTGATATATAAAGCAATATTTCCTTCTAATAAATATTAAGGTGATTGGTTGTTAATTATTGAAATTAAAATTAAGAAGTAATATAATACAGCCAAACTGAAGTCTAGAATTGGAATTAAATTAGGTAGGAACAAAAAAAAATACAACTAAATTAGAAATTTAGGTGATTGAAAATGAAATTCTAAATCTAATCCCAGACTATGAAAATTTGGTTTAAAAGTAATGAAAAATAATAAATGAGTATTATTTGGATAACCGGGACTTGTTACAAACAATGGGTTGTTTGAAAATTTATTTGAATTTGAAACCATGGGTGGTTTAAAATTTTAAAATATGGCTGGGAGGGCCAAGAAATAAATATGTATGTATGGATGTACATGATGTCAAAGGTAATTTGAGGTAAACTCTAAATGTTGAGTTTTGATTTTCCCTGAAATGTGATGGGAAACCCGAAGTGATATAAGTCTTGAACTTATAAGAGGGAAAGAATTTTGAAATTTGAAGTAAGAATTCAAATTGAATAAGATTGATTGGATTAAGTAAATCGAATTTAACTTGGGAGAAGTTAAATAAGTTTGAATGAACAACTTGAATTGAAAATTTTAATATGAAATTGGAATTTAACTTGGGAAGTTAAATAGTTGATTTGAATTGGGAATTTGTGTGATCTCAAAACGGGTTTGAGATTTAAAAAGATTGAAAATGGATGGACGTTTTAAAATAAATTGGATGATATCATCCTATTGTTAATAAAATAAATTTGAATAATTGAATTGTAAAATAAACTTGTTTAAGAACTGACTTCAAACAGGGAGATAAAATTTAATAATAAATTAAAATTTTAAAATAAAATTGTATTGAACTCTTATTTGTACCTTGAAATACATAAGTAAAGATAATTTAAAATGAGATTTTGAGAATTGGACTCAGAAATTTGGTTTAAAGAGTTAAATCAACCTTTGAGAATTTAACTTGAATTTATATAATTCGAGATGGTTTAAACCTGGGATTGGAATTGAATTAGTTCAAATTGAATCTGATTTGAATTAATTGGATTCGTGATTGAAGATGGATAAGTTTTAAATTTTAAATGGAAAAAATTGGATTAAATTGAAGTGATTTGGATTCTGAAATTAAATTGATAATAATTCAAATTGATTGGAATAATATGAAATTATAATTAAAATTGAACAGGATTAAAATCTACTAGAATTTGATGTAAATTTGGGAAGGAATCAAGATTGATTCAACTTGAATTGGGAATTAATCAAGTCCAATGCAATTTGGAGTTATTTGAATTGGAATTGGGTCAATTTAAATGGAGATTTAAATTGAATTGTTGGGGAAGTGAACAGTTGGCTCTTGACTATTTTCAATATAAATTGTTTTGATATAAACTTATTTTTCTAAGCTATTAAATATATACAACTTTTCTTTCATAAAGCCAACTTATTTTATATTTGTTTTACCATTATTTTTAGAGCTATTTAACCATCTTTCAACTGTTTCTTAAACTAATTACTATTTTTCAACTATTTCACAAACTAATTTCTATTTTACAACTATTTTGCAATTATCCACAATTTTTGAAACTATTCAACTATTTCTTAACTATTTTACAGTTAGTTACCTATTTTATAGCTATTTTGCAAATTAATAATTATTTTTCCACTACTTATTTATTTTTAAAATTTTCAAGCTATTTTCTAAATATAAACTGGTTAGAGTTCAAACTGTTATTAATTTAAATACCCAACTGAGATAAGTGTGGAGTATAAAAGGAATTTTATACGAGTTTAAAGTGATCCAAAGTTTTAAAATTTTGTATCTGAATATATATAAAAAAGGGATCTTATGAGGATTTTGGAAAGGGTTTTGAGAACCTTTGGATTTGGAAAGGCTTTTGATTCTTGGGTAAATCAATATATGGAATTTGGAAGGCCTGGTTTGAGAATTATCGATTTTGGGGTAATCGATTTTGTATAAATGAGCTTTGTATGAGATCATACTAGGTGTATGATTTGAAGATACTATATGTGCATAGTATAAAATTGTTTTGATGATGGCTCTGGGGAAAAAGGCGCTCCCTTGAAATGAACTTCTCAGGAGTACCACTGGGTGGTGCTGCCTTGAGCCCCGAGGGGGGGGGGTTCTAAAGTTGATCCTGTGAGGAGTCCGGACAAAACTAGTTCCTGAAGATTATGAGTAGTGTATACCATAGCGGAAGTCGTGTGAGCCGCTGAGAGCCAACAGTCTACGTTTGATTTTATATCGGTAGACTGCGGCCTATGGTATAACATACCGGAAGTCGTGTGTGCCGCTGAGAGCCAACAGCCTGCGGTTGATTTTATATTGGCAGACTGCGACCTATGTAGGAGTGGAGAGGTTTCATTTCGACAGCGAAAATCAGAGGCCGCTGAGAGCCTACAGTTACATGGACTTTTGCTGTGATGGCAACGTAACCCTGGATGTAACTGCGATCTGTTGTGTGTGATCCATGGCGTAATTGAGAGGCCGCGGAGAGCCTGCAGTTACATGGACTTTTGCTGAGGCGGCAACGTAACCCTGGATGTAACTGTGACCATGGATGGGGGTGATGATTTCCAGAGCATTCTCACCAAAAATATTTTCTCTATTCCAAAATGCTTTCAATATTTTCAATAAAATTATTTTCAAAGGTATTTTCACTGGGTGTTGAAAATGGGTTTACCAAGTACTTATAGATTTTCAATCCTACGCCTGATCAACGTATGACTGAATTTCTATGAGAACAAGGATGGACTGCTTGAGACATCGAGTTATAAAAAGTATTTTTTTATAAAGAGTTATTTTAATGGTATGATGTGAATTTAAAAGCATTTTTAAAATTTTTAAATGAAGATATTGGAATTTTGGAAAATCAAGGAAATCCAAAATGGAATTTTTATGAAGTGAATTTGTAATTAAAAATCGAATATTGATTTAGAATTGGAAGTAAACTAATTGGCTAAATAATTATTTGATTGAGTATATTAATAAAATTTAACTTTGGTAAATAAATGGATTGTAAGTTGATAATGGTTTTGGGGATGAATTCGAATTTTAAATAGAATTCGACTTAGATTCGATAATGAAATAAATTAGAAGAGATGTAATAAAAATAAAATAGAGTTGGATTGAAAAATGTGATGGTTTGAATTACAAATGAAAAAATTCAAGGGTGATTTGAATAATATTTAATGGAATTTGCAAGAAAATTGGACATAAGAAAAGTGATTATAATAGCGATGTTTTGAATTGCAAAACAAAACCCAGGTGATTAGAAATAAATTGAGAGTGACCTTGTATTAATAAAATAAATTCGAAAATGAATTAAGTAAATTAAAATTTTAAAATGGGTTAATTGAATTAAATAATAAATGGATGAAGTCTGATTGAATAAAACAAAAACTAAATCAAAGTTGTAATTGGAATTAGGTTATCAGACGGAACTTAAGTTTGGTGGCATATGTGCTTGGATATTATTTTGATAAATGGAGAAGGTGAATAAAAATTTAAATTTAAATGGATGGCTAGCTGAATTTAATGGAATTTGATTAAATGAGAATCAAATAGAGGTAAACATAAGTTTGATGTTGGAATAAGTTAAAGTAAATTAACTTTAGTTTAAAATTTATGGAAGCTTGGCTTCGAATAAGGATGAAAGCCCATTAAATAAAAGCTTGGATTGAATTAATTTGGAAATGGTTATTAATTATAAGTATTGAACGTGCCAGGTTAAATAAATTGTTTAAATTGAATCTAATGTTGAGATAAATTGAAATGCAATGAATGGTTGGTAAATAAATTAGAAATGAAAAGAAATTGCATACAGAATAAGTTGAATTTAATTTAAGTAGTTATAAACTAGAATAGATACTCTATTAAACGAATATCGTCGGAATTGCATGAATATTGTAGTCGCTCGGCATAAATGAAAGTAATTGAAATGCTATGAGTCAATGGAAATTAAATAAATTGGTTCTAAATCATTTGAAGTGAATATGAGCTTGTTTGAATTAAAAATCAATGGAATGTAAGAAATTGAGTTGCAAACCATTAAAATTGAATAAAATGGTTTATGAATTGATTGAAAGCAATTGAATTTGCTTTAAAATTATACAAATCGCTTGTGGAAAGCATTTTGGTGCTTGTTGCTTATGTTATACATGTGTTTAGCTATTGAATATAAGTGAAATGCTAATAAATTCTCTATATATGACACTTACATATTTAAATTGAGTAAGTATAGGTACCTGAAGACCGTTTGGCTGGGTTGGATTGCGCTAATTGCTTAAATTAATAAGCTGCTTGCTTAAATGCTAAATAAGGTACGCCTACGTAATAAAAATAGGAAATATGAACTGTTTTTGCTTTTTCCGACCGGGTGGGTCGATGTATATATATTTATATCTCTTATCAAATTGCAAAAGCTCCTCCGTACAAAGGAGACTCTGCCAAAATTTTCCGAAAATCTTGGGAGTTAGAAATTTTTTGAATTTTTTTAAGAATTTTTTTGTTAAGCAATTAAACGATTTTAAATATGAAACTGAAATAGATTAGTAGATGAAACTACTATGAACCAGTTATAAATGAAAGGTAAAATTCAATGCTCAAATTAAAGATGAATTGAATTCATATGGCAATGGAAAATACTAATTTGAAATAGGTATGAAACATATGTGAGGAAATGTATAAAATGATTGAAAGTTTACAATTGGATATTATTGCTTGGTAAGATATGCAGGTATTAATAGGGGAAAAGAAAATTGGATTTGATTCCAAAAGATAAATTTGTATTGCCCGACAAAAAGGTACGTATTTACATTTCTAGATGAGATTGGATTGGGTTTTTGATGTAGCCACTTGGCTTTTGTTTTCTTTTGGAATTTGGGAGCCCGTAGAGGCCTTTTGTAGTAGTACCGAGCTAGCCGCGCAAAGGAGACGCTGGCAAAAATTTTCGAAAATTTAGAGAGTTAGAAAAATTTTGAGAAAATTTTGATAATTCAAAATTTGGATTTAAATTGAAATATAGATGATTGAGAAAAAGGTATTGTTTGAAACTATAGAAGGTTTTGGGAAGTTGGTAGGAGGTTGAATAGTGAGTTTTGAAAAAAGGTAAACGGGTTTTGATCCATTCTTCCTAACTAGTAATTTCGGGGACGAAATTCTTTTAAGGGGGGAGGAATGTGACGACCCGGGATTTCTAACAATTTAAATTGGAATATTTAATTGATTTTAAACATTTAAAAGTCAATTTTAACTTGAATTCAAGATATCAATATTTACTTGATAATGAAATCAATGAATTGTATGGTTTAAATATTGAATTTTATAATTGAAAATTGGGTAAATTGTTGAATCTGAAATTTCTAAGCCTGTTTAAAATAATTTGAAGACTTATGAAATTTATAACGATAATACTAGAGATAATAGAAGGATTGAAAATTTAATTTAAAGGTAATTTGTTCAATTTTAATAATATATCGTTTAAATTGGAATTTAAAAATAGTCTTCCGAGGCACAGTCTTGGATTTGGACGAAACCAGTTCCATTGGATCCGTAATAATTAGTTATTATCGGATTTCAATTTTCGTAGCAATCAGAGTTGTCATTTGACTTTGACAGCTCAAAACGCTTAGAATTGTTTTAATCAATTTAATTTAAAATTGATCGTTTACTTCCGTAACTTATGCATGAGATCGAATTAGCTTCTGAAACATGTTCCATTGTGTTCGGAACGCGGGTAAAACCTTGTAATCGACTAGCAGCATTCCTTAACAGGAATTTGAAATTTCTAGTAGCAATTAACAGGACGTTTTGGAAATTTTATAATATAATAAAATTTGAAGTACAAACAGTCAGAGATATTTTTATCTAACGCGTACTCGTGAAGTTTCCCAACCGATATTTTATCTCCATCTCCTCTAATTCATTCGTTCAGGATTTATGGCCGAGTTTTATCTCCTGTTCTAAGCGAAATCGACTCAAATAAAAAAAAATGGCGAAACAAATTTTTCGTTCAAACCTATTTATTCCTAGTTTGTTCCACTCGAAAACCCTTTCCTAGTTCCTTTTTCATTCTCTAATCGAAACCGTATATGCAAAAAAAAAGGCACAGAACAATGGAGGCGGAGGGGGGCGACTCGCGTGGGTAGCAATGGAGGGTGAGCGCGATATTGAGGTGCTCGAGGGGCAAACTCGAGCATTTGCGCATACGAATTGGGTACGGCGCAGGTAGGGTTTCGGGGAATTAGGCATTTCATCGCCGCGAGGTGATGGAGCAGGCACGGTCTTGTATTGAAGGGGTACGCGTGCATCGGTGAAGCTTCGGTGAACATCTGGAGGCGCGAACGATCTGGTGATAGCAGGTGAGTTTTCTCAATTTGTCTCGAGTCTTTTCTGGTTGCTCGCGTGAATGTGTAGTACTAGGTTCTTAACTTTTTTACTGATAATCAGTAAAGGGGAAGAAAGACGTGGGGTTTTCCGAAGTTTGGACGTGAACATGGTTGGTTTCAGGTTTAAAAAAAAACTGAAAAGAATTTAAACTGGAAACAAGATTTTTAACAGTTAAGTCAATTTAAAGTATGGCTTCAAAGTGAATTTGAATCCTAGTTAGAATAGATAAGTTTTATAAAATATAAAATGTTTAAACAAATTTAAAATGTAAATTTAATGGTATACTCGAATTTATCTCGAGTAATTTCAGTTTTGCTCGAAGTAGGGTAGGGTTTTACTCGAAGAAATTTAGGGGTAGCTCGGGTAAATTGTTTGGTTACAGATTTTCAGGTGATTATAGTAAGTAATTCCTATAGGTCTTTAAAAATGATTAAATACTGCAAATGGAATAAATACAAATTATTTAGTAAGAAGGATAGTTGATTAATGTAATCAATTAAAGGGGTAAATAATTGATTTAATTATTAAGATAAATCTGTTAATTAATTTGAGAAATCAATATAAGGGGTTGATTTATCAATGTGTTCAATTTCTGCAATTAAGGATGATAATTTAATTAAAGGTAAATTTCTTAATTGGAATTTATTAATGATAACCACTTATATAAAAGAATAATCACTAGATATCATTCAGTAAGGTAGGTAATTAATGGGAAAATTTATAAGTAATAATGACTTAATGTAAGAAATTTAAAAGAGTAATTTATTAAGAATTGATGTGTTAAGGAGTAAGCAATTAAATTCAAAATTAAAGGTTAAATTAAGTAAGGATAATTAACAAATGGATAATTATTGATAAAAGCAAATAAAAGGATTATTTGCATAGAGTAATTAATGCAGGTTGGGTTAATTAAAGAAATTAATTAAGGAGTATGATTAAATTAAGGATAATCGATCAATAGTGGTTATAAGATAATTATTTTGAGTAATTAATTAAGGATCAATGTAAGTAATATGGAGGAGTAAAGGTTAATTAATTGCGTAATTAAGTGAGCATTAATTACTTATTCTAATAAATGGATAATTAATCCAGTGTGGTTAATTAGGATGAATAATGAAAGAATTATTGGTTAATTGATTGGAAATTAATTAATGTTAAATGAAGAAATCTAAGTGATTGAGGTTAATAATTCAATCAGGATTAATAAAATTTAATTTATTAAGCTTTGCTTATGGATGATTGAATGGTATTGGATGCTTTGTTGATATCTTTAATATGAAATGTTGTGAATGTCATTTGAATAACTTGGGTTAGGATAATATGAGTCTCGAAGAGACCGGGGTCGGGTATTTGGGAAATACCCGAAAACATTTCGAATATTTATATATTGATTTGTGAAATCAATAGGCTGGATTGAAATGATTAAGTAGTCTGGAATATTTATCTAAGTTTGGTACTTAAAAATTGATAGTTGAAATAAGTGTTGTCTATAGCGAAATGTGAAGTGGTTATATTGATATAAGTTACCCGGGTTTTATATAAGTTGTTTGCTTTAGTATTCCTTGTTAAATGGGTTTACTCACGCTGGTTTCCAGCCTGACCCGGGTGTTACTTCGGTGTAATGCTCGGGTCAGACCGAGTGTTACAGATTTTCAGGTAGGTACGTTCTGGAGCTCAGGAGGCGAGCAGGATGACATTATCGCTTAGAAAATTTCTGCTGTAATTATATTATTGTAATTCTGTGATAAATTGATTGTCTATGACCAGCATTTGAATATATGTGAAACTCTGATGTATTGAAATGTAATCAACAGATATAGAATTCTTTTGTAAACTATTATTATTTATCATTATATTTTATCCGCTGCGATTGTGAGATGTTTGGTGTTTCTGTTCTTCTTCTATCTCTTTCTTCTTTTTCATAACTATCTGAAATTTTCGGGTTTGAAAATTTCGGGTCGTTACATGCGGTTTTCTCCGCTAGGATCGTATTGAAATTCCGGGCATCTTGACGCTAGTTTGGACAGATTCTGAGATCGGTCAAATTTTGTATTTAAATCGGATTTAAATTCAAAAGTGAGTGTTTTAACCCACTCACAACTTCTAAAATTTCTTATGTTTGTTAATTTTAATTTATGATGTGACTAGGAATTTATTTACGACTGTTTGGTATATTTTAATTATCATATCAATTAGTTTGAATTTATTTAAATTAAATTGTTATTTAATTTATTATTGAATATACTTGCCAGTTAAATACCTGTTATCTATTATCAGTTCTATATCGACATTGATTAATTGTTTTGGATGATGATTGTGATTGATGTTGATTATTGATATTGATTGAATGGATGGTTTATTTTATATCATTATAATCTGCAAGTTCGTTATAGATTTATTATTATTAATTCAGGATTGTGGTTTGAAATGATATACAACCGTAAATATTAAATTGCGGATTGAAATGATAAATATCCGTATCACTTGACCATAGGATAGAAAATTATATACAGGCACCGTGGTCTATATATAAATGTTTTGAAATGATTTCTATGGTTTATAAAGAAATATATGGTTTTATATAAATATTGATTTTAGATATTAAATAAATAGTATTTTACTCTTGATTTTATGCTATGTAAGAATTTGTTTTAATATAGAATAAGTTTAATAATAAAGTTGATTTTATTGAAGATAATATGGTTAAGTATTTAAATTATATTTTAATAGAGAGTTTATAATGATTTAAATAAATTAAGGCTAGAAGATAAAATTGAAATTTATTTGAATTTGAATTTATTTAAGAATTAAACCCAAATCATAAAGTTGTCATACTCTCTGCTGACTTCAAAAACCAATTTAACAACCGCATACGCGGTGGAGATTCCAGAATGAAGTAGGATGGTGGCGACGTCCTATTGAGGTATATACGTGGACCCGACTCCTATGAGTAGGCATAAGGTGGCTAAAACAGGAGTGATTCCGGGCCAATGTGGTAGCTCCTCTGATCAGACACATTCCTTCGATACCATTCTACTACTTTGTGATTGATTGGGTGCATCTTCGGATTTTTTCTGGAAGTGTGGCTCGAGGTGGGCGGTAGTGGCTGCTATGCATTACCACCAGTTCGGATAGTTATTGGTATATCTACCCTGGCATTTCCTAGTTGTGTCGTGTCACCTACCCTAGCCAGCCTTGTACAAGTTTGATTTGTGTCGTACCAATGGAGTATCTTTTCGTAGCCTCCCGATCAGGAGGTACGTAGGTGCTGTATAGACTACTGGCACTATTTATGTATTAAAGGGAATATTGGGTCACCCCTTAACGCTATTTTAAAGCAAGTTTATTTTACTATTAGACATTATTATAATAGCGTATGTTACTACATAGTAGATAGTTTGACGGATCCTTAGGAGATGTAAATCTCGAACATCTCTTAAGTTACTGCACTCATGTTAGACACTGGATAGGAGATGTCAAATCCTGTAAACATCCCTGACGCTGTTCCACTCATATTATTTACCGTTGGTTTAACTCACATAAGATCTTTTAGTTCTGACTCTAATGTTTTGTCTTTTCAATTTGCTTGGGTCAGCCTAAGCATTTCAGGATTTTGAAGACCTTACTTCTGGAGGAAGAAGACGAAGATTTTATTGCTATTATTTATTATATTGTTCCATTGCATCACATTGTTCCGCTGCATTGTTACTTATTATTCTCTGGTATGTGTAACTCTGATTCTATATTGTATTAGTAAATCAAATGTTTTGTAAACAGCTTCATGAACGGTTATTTGATTATTATATTTTACCATTCTGCTGCGAGATTCTGTTTTATTTTCTTTCTTTCTCCCTTTTTCTTATTTACCCTAATAACAATCCGCTCTTTTATATGGTTGAGTCTGACGATTGTGGTTATCGTCGATTTAAAACGTACAAAAAGGCTGGATGTTGCAATTAAATTATTTTGTAAATGGTAAAGTATGTATGATTTATAAAATTGATTTCCAAATTTAATTTAATGATTTCATTTAAAATTTATATTTGGAAAATAATTTATTTTATAGGTTTTAAAGCTTCAAATTATAAGTTAATATATGGTTTAAAATGTAAATTTAATGTTTTAACTTATAATTTTATTTAGTTTTAAATATATATTTTAAATATTTTAAAATTCAATTTGATAAAATATTTAATAAAGTTTTAATATATATAAATGTGTTTGAGGAAGAAAGGTCTGCTCGGGGATGGCTTCGGGGAATCTATGGTTTGGCTCAAAGTCAATGTTGTGGGGTGAAACTCGAAGACAAGATCGGGAAAATGACGTTTTAGCTCGAAGGTCATTCTCGTGCTAGTTTGGTCAGATACCAGAGTTTAAAATTTTCACAGGTTTTAAAATTTTGAAGATAAAATTTGTACCAAGTTTTAAATTATAAAAACAAATCTGATACCAAGTTTTAAAACTAAAGATATGTACAAGTTTTAAAGGAAAAAGGTTAAGGTTAAATATTTTAAATTTTTTTGAAAATTAATTGAATTTGAAATAATTTATATGATGATAATGAACATATTTCTAAATATTTTAAATAGAAATTGGTAATGCTTGAATTAAGCAAGTGTTGGAAATAAGTATGTTTAGAAACCTTAATTAAGAAGTGATTTTGAATTTAAATATTATTTTATTTAAAGGTTGATTAATTTATATATTGATATTTGTGTATTAAGTTTTAATCAAAAGGTATTAAGAAATTACTTAATGTAAATAATTTAAAAGATGATGATAATTGATTAATGATTGATTAACGTGATTATTTTAAAGATAATTCCTCGATGTAATTAATTTGTGATTGATTAATATAAGTGATTATAGATAATCACTCATTTTAGTTAATAAAAGGTTAATTGATTAGTTAGTGGTAACTAATTAAGGATTAGTTAATGAATATAATTAAGGATAATTAATTTAAGGTTATTTAATTAATGAAAATGATTAAGAATAATCTCTTATTATAATTAATTAAAGGTTAATTAATTAATGAAAATAATTAAGGGATGATTAATTAAGAGTTAATTAATTCTTGTAATTAATTAAGGATAATTAATCAAAGGATTAGTTATTAATTAAAGGTTAATTAATTTACTAATAATGATTAAACAATAATTAATCAAAATAGTTTGTAATTAATTAATATTAATTAACCATGATTAGTGTTTATTCATAAGTAATTAATCTGATTTAAATTTATCAGACAATTAATTGATTTTGCTTATGGATGTATGAATTGTGTGAATACCTTGAGTTGATCTATAATGATTCTGTGATGTGGATTGTTTTGATTAAGCTATGTGTGTATATTATTTATCTGTAATGTATTTACATATTATCTGTGATGCATTTACATATCTTTCTGTGAACCTGTGAATGAAGATAAGCGTTATAGATTATACCGCTTATTGATATTGATGTGGTTAAATCTGTGATGCTTGATGTTGTTGCACTATTGTGTGTAAAACCCCTGGACTACACCATACACACACAAATATGGATTGCACGAGGAAATTGGTTAAGTCACGGATTTTTAATGATTTTAAGATTGAATTTTTGAATCCAAAATAGTTTTGGAATTGGAATTGGAAGCTTTTGAAAAGGGATTTCAAAAATAAAAGTTATTTTGAATAACTTAATAAAGTTTTGAAATTTAAATAATTTGAATTGAATTCAATAATTTGGAAATTATGGTTTAAAAGGATTATACAAGTTATAAAGGTGTATATGGGTTTTTAACCATTTAAAAAATATTGTTTTGGGAATTTAAATTTAAACCCGAGTTTTATACTTGAATAGCTTTAACTTATGTAAATGTAATCAGTTTTTCCCAAAACGAAAACTATTTGTTTCAAATAATAATAGCTTTCATATAAGGAAAGAATTTCCGATGTGTATCCAAAGATTTCAAGTTTTAAATGAAAATGTGAATTGCTTTGAAAGCTATAATTAGTCTTTGTGAAAGATAATTGAATTTTGTTTTGGGAATTATGAATTGAGTCTTTTATTTAAATGAGTGGATGAGTTAATCCAATTTGAAATTGTTTTGAAAGCTATAATTGAATCTTTGTGAAAGGTGAGTGAACTTTGCGAAATGAATCTTTTTATTTAAAAAGATTTGAAATGGTAATTTATTTTAAACCATTTAAAGAAAGGTTTGGATAATAAGTTGTGACGTAACTGAAATCCTATATCCATATGTTTTTAAATATTGCGTTCATTATTCAGTTTAGCCGGGAGAGGACTTTATGTCATATGACCCATTCCGAATAATGATACGTCGTTATGGATAGCATTTGAAGACCGGTGGTGAAGACCGGGTATTTTCAAGAACGAAAGGATAACCCGACGATTGTCTCTGCATTGAGTCTCGCCGGTATAGAGATTCCATAAGTGATGGGAAGTCCGATCGGGATTGTGAATACCCGGATTTGCAAGGGCTTCTTCGGAAGTGCCTTCGGTTCTGTTCGAACCCGAAACAGACTTGTATGAATGTGTGTCTGACATTAAACTTTGAGATGTAAAACTAGTTTCTATCAAATACATTTCTGTTTGGTGGCGGAGATTTATTCTCTTAGCTTAACACCCTTCTCTGAGACATACGAACTCAAAGGTTGTGTAGTTGATGGTTACTAGTGATACATTCCCAATTTGGTAATGTGGCATACGAAGTGCTGCTGATCATTTGTTAATCAAAGCATGACTTTGTGAAAAAATGAAGCTTTGTGGACGAGACCTCATCGAGCCTCACAACCCGGTAATGGTCGAAACAGGAAAGATGCGGCAAGGTTTCAGGGGTAGCTCCCTTAGGGTATGTCCATTCCTTCTGGAAAAGGGTGGTATCATGGTATGGAGCCCAGATACTTACTCATGTGGACACTGTATTTTATTACTGTGTGATGTTGTTGGTATAGAGGATCCTCGGATAAAGGTCGCAAACGACGGGGGTGGCATATCTTAGGTTTTACCCTTGGGAAGGGGGTAGACTGGCCTTGTGTTGCAGAGAGCCGGGTAGGTTCTCGGGGCGTCCCTCGAGAAGCATATCAATTTCTTAATGTGTATTGAATTTTTGTATCATATTGATATCATTGTTGTATATCAATTGATATTGTATTCATTTGAGTTGTATATGATATTCATTTCTTTTCTTCCGCTGTGTTGTTATACTAAATGTGTTATAAGCTCCGGCGAACCAGATTCGACGTTTGGATCTGCGGCATTTGAATATGAGCGTCGTATTCGGTGCCGATTTTCGAAGGTCGAGTCAGGGTCGTTGGAATGTATGTAGATAGTTTAACGGATCCTTAGGAGATAGAATCCTGAACATCTCTTAAGTTATTGCATGTACGTTAGACACTGGATAGGAGATGTGAAATCCCCTAAACATCTCCGAAGCCGTTACACTATATTTATTTAGCATTGATTTAACTTACATAAGATCTTTTAGTTCTGACTTGAGTGTTTTATCTTTTCATTACGCTCAGATCAGCTTGAGCTTTTTAGTGTTGAAGACCTTATTTCAGGAGGATGAAGATGTAATTTAGTATTATATTATTATTTTATCGATCCCATTGTATCATGTTGTTCCGCTGCATTATCTTATTATTCCTGCTTTATGTATAACTCTAATATATTGTAAAAGTGTAATTAAACGTTATTTGTAAAATAGATTCATGAACTGTTTATACGATTATTTTATTTTGTCTTTCCATTGTGAGATTATGTGTTTTGTTTTTCTTTTCTTTCTCTTATTTTCTTATTTACTCCATTAACAATCCTCCCTTTTGAATTGTTTGAGTTTGACATGTGTGCTTTATTGTCAATTTATATCGTCCTAAAAGGTGGGTTGTTACATTAGGTTTATGACTTGCATTTGTGAAAGTGAGAAATGAAACATGAATGGGAAATTGCAAAGGAGTATAGCCGTGTATGATAAGTGGCTATTTACTAGTATGCCCATGTGTAAATTTGATTAGCTTATAAACCAATTTAGCCGGTTCGGTTTATTATTGAGCATGACCCTATATATAAGTTATTCAAATCTTAATCCATTTATCATCATTAATCTATTTAATTTATCTAATTAAATTTCTTGAACAATGTTATCAAAAATTAGGGATGTTACAGGCTCCTCCCTTAAAGAATTTCTTCCTCAAAATTCAGTAAGGACAAAATACTAAACATAATATATCATATGTAACATCTATTAACAAACATAACAATCATACTAGCCTATCTGACTAGCAACATTCTATATAAATCTAATGTAGACATATCCTCAAAGTAGATTAGGATAAGTATCTCTAATCATCTCCTCTGCCTTCCAAGTACAGTCCTTCTCATTGTCGCTCCACCGAACTTTCACCAAACTAATTGTCTTGTTCCTTAATCTTTTCACATCTATAGCTACAACCCGAACTGACTGTCTAAAAAAAGTCAAATTAGGCTCTACAATTAAGTCTCCCAACCCCGTCGGAGGAATAGTAGTCTCTGGATCATGCACATACTTGCAAATATGAGACACATGAAATACATTATAGACATTTGTCATACTGCTCGAAAACTCTACTTTTTATGCGAGCTTTCTAATCCTCTCTATAATCAGTAATGGACCTACATATCTCAAGGTTAACTTCCCTGACTTTCCAAATTGCAACACACCCTACATAGGTGATATCTTAATGAAAACCTTATCTCCAATTAAGAACTCTAGGTCCTTATGCATCTTATCTGCATAACTCTTCTGTATAAATTGAGCTTCTTTCATCCTTCCTCGAATTAACTCAATTTTTTCTAACGCCTCTCTAGCCAAGTTGGACCTAAGACTAATATGTCTCCAGTCTGCAACCAACAAGTCGGTGATTTGTATGGTCTTCCATACAAAGCTTCAGACAGCGCCATTCCTATACTAGTTTGATAAATATTATTATAGGAAAACTCAATCAAATTTAGGGGATCCTTCCAAGATCCACCAAAGTGTAATACACAGGCCCTCTACAAATCCTCGGTAGCTTATTGACTCTCTCTGTCTGCCCATCGATCTGAGGGTGATATGCAGTACTTATGCTAAGCTTGGTACCCATCACTTCCTATAGACTCTTCCAGAATTCACTAGTAAATAGAGCAACTCGGTCATTGACTATACTACTAGGAACTCCATACAGTCTAACTATGTTCTTTAGGAATAACTTAGCTAAAACAGGTGCCATCCTGGTTGACCTAACTGGAATGAAATGTGCACTCTTGATCAATTTATCCATTATAACCTATATACTTTCATTACCTCTATTTGTCCTTGGCAACCCATCTATAAATCCATTGATATCGAATCCTATTTCCAAACTAAATTTCTGAAGGAACCCACTCGGCTTCTGATGTTTGGCTTTCACGTGTTGACAGTTTGCACACTTTCTAACCCACATGCCAACATCCCTCTACCTTCCCAATGGATGCTCCTCTTCATATCCTGATACATCTTAGTTCCTCTAGGATGAATCGTAAACTTGGACCGATGACATTCTCCAAGAACTTCCTTCCTCAAGTCCTCAGTATTCGAAAAACGAACGTCCTATCTTTCTTAGCCATCCTTTCTGGTCAAGGCTAAAGTCCTTTAAATCATCGATCTCTTTTCCAACCTCAAGTCTTCAGATCTTCTCAGCCAACACTAGATCTTCCTTCTGTTTAGAAGCAATTCTCTCGATCAATACTAGTCGAACTTCTAAACATGACAGCTTGGCGAAACTCTGGCTAGAACCAGCGGTCGATCTTATCTACACATAAAAACTGATTAAAGCTTCTAAATCTTTCCACTCTGCCAACATAGCAAACACCACATTCTGGTGTTTTCTACTAAAAGCATCTACTACTTTATTACCTTTTCATGGTGTATACTCTATACCAAAATCATAAGCAGCCAGAAACTCCGGCCACCTCTATTGCCTCAAATTCAACTCCTTTTAAAAGAATAAATACCGTAAAGACTTATGATCGGTATGAAGCTCAAACCTCTCCCATAAGAGATAATGACTCTATATTTTCAATTTGAAGATCACTACTGCCAACTTCAAATCATGAGTAGGATATCTAATTCGTGTGGCCTAAGCTGTTGCGAAACATAAGTAATAACTTTACCATTTTGCATCAATACTACTCCCAACCCAGTTCCGCATGCATCAATATATACCACCAACCCTTGGTTTTTGTCTGGAACTACTAACATGGGAGCATTAGTCAATGAATGCTTTGACTTAACGAATGATTCCTCACATTTATCAAACCAAACAAACTTCACCTCCTTTCTGATTAGCTTAGTTAAGGGTGCTGCTATCCGCGAGAAATCCTTAATGAATCTCCGGCAGTAGCCAGCAAGTCCAAGAAAACTTCTGATCTCAATAACCTTCTCTAGTCTCTTCTAATTATTCACCGCTTCGATCTTATCTGTATCGACTGGCAATCCTTTCTTTGAAACGACGTGATCAAGAAATTTAACCTCTTTCTTCTAGAAATGACACTTGGTAAACTTTTCCTTTAGCTGATTCTGCCTCATCGTCTCAAGTACCACTCTAAGATGAACTGCATGCTCTCTCTTATCCTTAGAGTAGACTAGAATGTTGTCTATAAACACTAGCACAAACCTATCTATATACTCTCGGGAAACTCGATTCATCAAATCCACGAAGAAAGCAGGTGCATTTGTTAGTCCAAATGGCATCACCAACCACTCATATGAACCGTACCTAGTTCAAATAGCTATCAAAGGAATACTGTCCTCCGCCACTCTTAACTGATGGAAACCAATTGCCAAGTCCAACTGGGAAAAAACTCTGGCTCCACTCAACTGATCGAATAGATCATCTCTTCTTGGTAATAGATATTTGTTCTTAATCATCCTTTCGTTTAACTTACGATGGTCAATACACATTCTCAACGACCCATCTGGTTTCTTTACGAACACGCTTCTTGGTCTAATAAAATTCCTTCCTTCAAGATCCACTAGCTGCACTTTCAATTATTTCATCCCAGTAGGTGTCATCCTGCTAGGGGGTCTACTCACAGGTTCGACTCCTGGTACTAGATCTATTCTAAACTCAACGGCTCTTTTAGGTGGTAGTCCAATGATTGGCTCAAAGACATCTGCAAACTCCCTTGCTACCCGAACCTGACTTAACTCATTTCCTACCTCCATAGCATTAAGCAAAGCACTAGCACTCCGGTCAGTATTCTCTACTGAGAATATCACTCGGTTATGACTACCAGGATGTCTCGGTGATATCTCTCCAGCTTGGCAAAATATTCTAACCTCGAACCTACCCAACCAATCCATACTCAAGATGATCCTAAAATCTATGAAATCAATAACATGTAAACTACATGCAAACTTATGATCTAACTAATCAAGTTCTAACTGGTCACATCTTAACCCAAGAGTTGCATACCCACCTATTGGATTCGCAACCCTTAAGGAAGTAACGAGGTAGGCGGGTTTTCAACACAACCGGTATCAAAAAGTACTCTAATTGGAATACTCTAAATCAAAAGCATACCTTCCATCATAGTCTTTCTCTTATCTGCAGCAGTTGGCCTAGCTAGTCCGATAACAAAGACCTTCCATTTAACCACCCTGACTAGCTCTGGACATTGATTCCTGTAACGCCCAATTTGATCACAGATGAAGCACTTCACATTCTTCTTGGTTGCAGCTTTCTTTCCATTTCCTGACTGGCACTCATTCGCAAAGTTACCCTTTTGGTCACACTTATAGCAAACTACATCAACCTTTGACTTCTTAGCGGTATCTCCCTTCTGGGCTCCCTTCTTTTTAAAGAACTTTCTCTTCTTCCCCTGAGAACCCTGAACTTCCACCAGTTTCTCTTTAGCAAATCAGCAAGTAACTCCTTATGACGAATGGCCATCTCCACCACCAGATTACAAGAAATTCGGACATGTGTCATGGTCATTCTAGTAAGCTCGGGCCTCAATCCCTGAATGAACCTCTCATTCCTTCTGATGTTGGTATGTATAGTAGCATATCCATATCGAGACGGCTCTTCAAACTTAGTAGCATACTCGGCTATTGACATCTCTCCACCTGAACTAGATCCATAAACTTCCTCATCAGTTCTGACTTAGCAAACTTAAATACAAACTTCTGCTCAAATCTTGTTTTAAAATCATCCCAAGTTAACTGCTCTTCCGAAACTTCGGCAGTGACACTATTCCATCAATGTAGTGCTCACCCCTACAACTATCTAGAGGTCATCTTCTCTTTTGTCCATCCTTCATACCCAAATCATTAAATATACCCTCACAATGCAACAGCTAATTCTGAACCTCTGTGGCATTCTCAATCCCCAAGAATGCCTTCCCACCCAAACTAGTATAATCTCTACTAAATAAAGCATAATTATTCCCAACTGGAGCTACAGGATTAGCTTTTCCTACATTTTCAGCAACTGCAGCAGCAGCTTCTGCTTGCATCAAACCAACAAAGAACCGATACATCACCCCTATATCTATTGATGTATTTCTAGCACCCACATTGGCATCAGCATTTTGATTACTAGCATTAGCCGGTCGACCCGGGTTCCTTCTTGTAGTGGGTTGAGCATTTCCATTAGTTGTGGTGCTTCCTCTACCGAGATTTCCTCTTCTGTTTCCTGCTTCCATATCTCCCTTCTCGTAAATTTGCATACGAGCCTTAGTAAGATATAGAATAACGGTTTAAGAGAGCAGGGAATACGCACTTATATATAACTATATATATCAAATATAAGCATGTTACTATAGCATGAAGCCGAACCCCAATCTTATTATCTGATTCATTGGATTATGCTTAAAAATCTTTTAGGTTTAGGTCTCTTTTAAAGTTTCACAAACCTAAGCTCTGATGCCAACTTGTTACACCGCCTTACTTGGAGGCCTAAAACTAAAGGCTATGGATGCTGCAGCGGTTCATAGTTATTAATCATCGGCGATCAAATACGGCGATATTAGATACGTTGATACACAGAAACATAAGAATATGGAAAAAATTTAAACAATAACAAATTCTACATTTCAATTCAAAATATTCCAAATTGATTACATAATCCTGGTACGCAAACCACGTTCAAACAATATTTTATTATTACAAAATATGCCAAGAGCGACATATGAAGATATCTCCTTGGATGATTAGAGTATATATAATAAGACACTAAAATAATTTTCCTTTACAATCAAACACACGACGAAAATAAAAGAACTCTGACAACGAGCTTGCCTCCTGCACGTCCTCAAAAGCTTTATTCGTCTAAAAGAACACCTAGAAATCTTAACTCTCAACCTACACGAAGCTAGTTGAGTACTCAAGAGTTTAAGTGGAAAACAAAAACTTTGAGTCAGACAAAAAGCCTGGTATGAATAATAATCTACCATCTCAAACCATTTAGATATCTAGTGAGCACACCGCTTAGCGGAACGGGTTTTCACTTACTAGTATCCTAAAAATTTATAAAACCATATATTGCGCTTCTATATCCATACTGGTTAAAACATAGTATTTCAAAAACATTATGATGATATGTAAAACAAGTAAATCAAATCTTCATTACCCATCCACATTCATTATGACTATCTGTCTCAATTATAGTTTCTAGGGTCACTATTAACCTACTAAATGTTTACGGACTATCTGTCTGATTTTATAATATTCATGGGATTACTAATGGTAACTCCAATATTTTTTCTCTTATCCTAGTTTTCATGGTCTGACAAGGAATATATTGACTATCTATTAATAATTTTATTCTGATATAGATTTCATGGGCTAACTATAAACCTATTGGCCCTTGCCAATATCAATCATAATTTTCATGGGCTGACTGTGAACCTATTGGCCCCTTCCAATATCTTTTGCTACACACAGTTTTCATGGGCTTACTGCGAACCTATTGGCACTTGCAAATATCTTTAATTAATATTTTAACATTTCTTAAGTTATATTCACAACTGGGTCAAACTAACTGGTTATTTTGCCCTCCCCCAAAATACGGTTATGGGTTATTTACAATGAGAATAAATACATGAAGAAGTAATCATAACAATAAAAAAATACCAACACCTATGGTTCATTATCCTTGAATCATCTATATATATATATATATATATATATATATATATATATATATATATATATATAGTTAAACCCTTTAACCTTTATGATAAATGGAAACTTCATCATTTCAAAACCCTTTATATTCCTTTAAATTGAGATTGGGTTTAAGTTTTAAAATCTTAAAACATCTCTTTTGAAACCTCTGGATGACTTCTGTCAAAAACAAAAAAAATCTCTTTTCAAAACATAATAAACATACTTTTCGATGGTATCAAAACGTCCTTTAAAACATAGCTTCGAAACAAATGAAAGTATTCCTTCCGAAAGTATTAGGTTTATTCTTTTTTTATTTTAAAACATCATTTGGGTCAAAATTATAGCCCTTATAAAGTTGATTTAAGGAAAAAGTTGAGGGTGCCGGAACCATCTATTCGAAAGCATAAAACTTTAAATTAAAACTTTGAAGGATAGAGTCGAAACCCCTTTCAACTCCATTGCCTTCGAGACCCTTAACCCCTTTCGGAAGCATTTAGGCAGTGGCTTAACTTAGGTTAAAATAAAGATAAACTTTTGAAGGCATTGATGGCTTCAATTCATTTGGAAGGAAAATAGTGGATGGGTTTCAACTAGGTGGGGACAATTCCTTTCAAAAGCTCTTGTTTAAAGAAAAAGGTACCGCTTTGAAAGCTAATACTTTGACATAATAAAGAAACCTTCCCCGAAAGCTATATATATATATATATATATATATATATATATAAACCCTATCGAAAGCATATGTTTCGACTATGTCGAAAGCTTTAAGTAAAACAAAGCAAGAACTTAGCTTTTGAAAACAGAATAAGGTTTCGACCCTAACGGAAGCATTACTTTTGACACCCTACCTTCCGCTACTCTTCAATTCACTTCATACAATACCATTGATACCATATGCATTGGTTTCGACTATGTTGGTTTCGACTGGGATGCTTTCGGCCGAGATGGAGTGGAGGTAATAGAGTCAAAAGGTACTTCTGAAATAGGCGAAATTTTCTTTTTCTGAAAACGCTGATTTATAGCTAAATATGGCAATTACTTTATAACTCTGCCTTTTGTAATTCCTTGATTGGTTACTTTAGAACTTTCAAACGCTTTGTCATTAAACTACCGCATTATTAGATATAAACCTAAATAAATTCAAACATTTAAGCCCTTCCATTTAAAAAACCATTATTTGCAGATAAGTACTTCTCTTGAAATAATCCTTAGTAAATTAATTGGGAAAAATCCCCAAAAATCATAGAAATTCTATTTTATCATGTAATTAAACGTATTAAAACTTCAGACCCTATTTCTTCTCGGAATACTTAAAATAAATTTTAAACCCAATTATATCATTTCTTCCTTTAGAAATTCATAATAAATTTTCTATAGCTTGGAAAATTTAGAAAATCAAAACCTATATCTAAAATCATGTTTTACTTAACATAAATTTCTTCCATGGAATTCTAAAATCATTGACTCTTGGTTTTGCGTCAAAACCATGCAAATTCATATGTGAATGAATTAAAAAGTTCAAGCATAATATAATTCAAGCATATCATCATCCATATCATCATAAAAATGAATTTAATCATGCATCCGAAAGCATATAATCTTAGAATAAAATATAGATGGTATGAAATTATTATTCACCTTAGGTATGATAAGGAATTTGAGATTTATTGTTAATTAATCCTTCCTAGCTTTGATCCTTAGCTTAAGATTGAAATCTTCCTCTTTTCCTTCTTGTCAATGGTCGGCTCTATCATAGTTTATGAGTTGCATTTGTGAGAATGAGAAATGAAAAGTGAATGGGCAATTACAAAGGAGTATAGTCGTGTATAATAAAGTGGCTATTTCTTAATATGTCCAAGTTTAAATTTGATTAGCCTATAAAGCAATTTAAGCCCATTTAGTTTATTATTAAGCACGACCCTATATATAATTTATTTAAACCTCAATCCCCTTATCACCATTATTCTATTTAATTTATCTAATTAAATTTCTTGAATAATGTTATCACAAATTAGGGATGTTACAAAATGTTTGTTATAAACTTAAATCGTTTTATGAAATGGTTTATAAATGATATTGGTATTAAAGAGAATATACTAAGTGGTAATGAAATAAAATTTAACTTAAATAAGATTAAATGAAATGATTTATTAAAATGGTCCCCATACATGAATTGATATGAAATGTGTTAAACATGAAGTGAAATAATTGAAATTTGAATAAAATGAATGTAAATGAAATAGATGTGAATAATTTGGAATCAATCCAATTGGATGTTAAATAGAGAATGGATATTAAGAAGAAATGAAGTGTATAAATTAAGAATAGGCATTGGATAATGTAGACTTATATAGTTATGCATTAATTGGATAAATATTAATGGTTTTCTTTTGTTGCAAACCATTGTTATTACTGCTTTTGATTGCGTATGATTGTTATGGTTGTGTATTAGTGGCTATGCTTATGATCTGGATTTAGAATTCCTGTTATATAGTACTATTATACTTATACATGTTTCTATATCTTTTTTTAAGTGACTGATATATAAATTTGAGTTAAGATAGGTGCAAACAAAGACCATTTGGACGTATACTATCACGACCCACTTTTTTGTATAGTTCGAACTGACACTTTACCACACTTGTCCAGTCCAAATTGAATAGAAAGGTGGATAGTAAAAAAAGGATAGTAGAAAGAAGGTAGAAAGAAGATAGAAAGAAAATAGAATAACACAGAATCTCACAAGAAACAAATAATCTATAATATAGAACAAATCTTTACATAAACAAAACTATAACTTATACATATACAGACATAAATCAAAGAATACTAACCTATTCAGGATGGACAGTTATATACCCTGTCCTCATAATTTCCAATAAAACACAACTAAAATGCAATGGAAAAATAGTCCTCTACATGAATACGTCTCTAGCCTCCAGCTCCTCTCCTGAAGCTCCAATCCTTCCAGCTAAACTGGAAATATGCTCTGTCTGACCCGAGCACATAGGAAAAACCACGCCCGGATTAGTCTGGTAAAACCAGCTTGAGAATTTAAAACACAAGGAGTTTTATTCATTTTAATTTTCAAATCTTTTTAAAATCAAAGGTATCTCATAACGCCACACATAAACACGATGGGTTTTTCCCATACGATAACCAATTTTTTTTATAGAAAATCCAATAATAGTATAATAGTGTTATAAGTACAAATACTTATTCAAATAGCCGAAATTGTTATATGAATTAAATTCCAGCATACTAAACTTTACAAATAAAACCGTAAAGGCACGTATTGGAGAATGGATTCCATACAAATGACTAGGCACTAGGGTACCACCTATCACTGTACACATCTAGAAAAATGTAATGAGGACCACACCAGGATCCCCTACAACACAAGACTGGAATACGCCTAACCTGGATAGACCGAATATGCTATCACCCCAGGTGTTTCAACCTTTTTCGAGTTCCTTCCATGCACCGTAGTAATAGTATCCGAGGGTATCTAGAAAGGTGATAAACATACCTTAATTGGAAGCTCACTTAGCCTTGATGCATCTCCCATGATTTTCAGTCATTCCCGGTTAATGAGGCTTGAGGCTTCAGTTACCTTTTTAAGGAATTTACCCTTGGAATGCCCATTGCCCTCCATTGGCAATGTGCTGACAGCATTTATCCATACAAATCCGTTTTGGGTCTGAACGAAACCGAAGGCACTATCCATACTACATCCGTTTTGAAACCATCCTTAGGATTAGTACCGATTAGCCCTTGCATTTCAATGCTCCATCTTCAATTCCATGCTCTTGTCTTCATTCGAAAACGTATTCGCTAGATTGAAGTGGTGTTTGGATAACTTATCCAATCTCGGTCTCTTCGAAACAATTTTCGATATTTCAGTAAACTCAACCCCGGTTCTTTAGGAAATAAACAGACGAAAATAAGATCGAGATCATAGCATAACCGTTAGTGGATGGATTTCCTTATAATTGTACTAGAAGAACAAAACGAATTTATACATACAGTATAGCACCTTCTGACGATAATTGTACTATATAATTCCTGTGTTTCTCCTAGATATTTCCAAAGTCATGTTTTTGGTTCCAGAATTGATAGTTGGTTATTTAACTATTAAATAAACAATCATTCAATCAAAGATCCATTTCCAACTGAAAACACTAAGCCTTGTTTAATTTAAAATTTAATTAAATTAAATCTCTTTATCAAAAGGTATATACCTATTCCATCGGAATAAGTATATCCACAAACCATTTTCTTTAATAATATTTGTAAACCTTTTTAAATAAATACGGAAAGTTCTCGACAGTATCAACCATGGATTCGCAGCTCAATGATTACGTCTCCATCCCAGAAAAATCCAAACTTAAATGTAGGCAATCTTTTTCTCCCGATTACGCCATGAAAGTATACCATTACTTTCTGAAAGCTTTACTTAATAATTATCTCAAACTATTGTTTGTATTCAACATAAATTTTCCAAGTTTAATTTAGGAAAAATACTCTTTTATAACTATATAATATATTATTTTAAAACATTATTCATATTTAAAAAAATTAATCTTTGGAATATCTTAATATTAATTAATCCTTAGGTAATAAATAACTTTAAACAAATCACCGTAAATAACTTTAATTTAAATAATTAAATAGCTTTGAAACAAAAATTAAATAATTTTTAAGAATAATAATTTTTTTAACTTTAAATCATTTTCAAATAATTATTAATTATCTTTAAAATATCAATAATAAATAAAAAATTCTTTTAAATAACTTTGGTTCCAAATTCAACTTCCAAATTGGAAAAGAGGCTTATTAATTTCAATGGCACTTAATCAATTTACCATTCGTTACATAACTATCCAGAATAACAGATACAGATATCCACATCAATCTATTTTAATAATTCATTCAACATTATATTGCCTAATACAATTATCAGCATAATAAATATATGTTTGTACAAATGTAATAGCAGAACAAGGTTTATTTTTTGCTAGTCAATGTCTAGAAACACATATATTCTGGCAGAACAGTGATTTATTCTGCCAACAGGGGTCTAATTCAATACAAGTAACGGAACGGTATTTTATTTTGCTAAACAGAAGTCAAACATTGTAATTAATTAAATTAACTCATCACTATTTTTTCTGGGTAAATAACTTTAATAGACAGGTCATATGAATTTAAACGACGATATTTGTTTTAAATCGCTGATTAAATTTCTATCTGTTTTAACATACCCTAATTTTTCACTCATTCAAACTTGAAACATATAACGACTTAGTATTCTTCGATAAGAACTCATCGGAATGAATTTCACCTCAATCAGAATTCGTATGCATTAGTTATGATATTTTAAAATTTACAAAGTATATATAAATTAACATTTAATATTTAAAACTTGACCGTTTTAAAATGCCATATATTATCACTAAGTCAAATCAGACAATGGGCTTTATGAAAATGAAGTACTCGACGATACGAACCCATCACAACAAGAATTACGATAATCAAGTTTCATATGGATGAGTTATGGTATTCCAAAGTTTCTAGTTTTATATAAATATAAATTTAAACATTTTTTTCTTACTTCATGCGTATAGGCCGAAGCCCAAGCCCACATAACCCATGCCTTTCCTTCTTCCCCCTTTCTCCTCTCTAATTCATTTCCACTTACTCAAATTCCTGAACCTCCCATTACAAGATACATTCCACCTCCAACACACTGGACTCAAACTCTACCCCACCTGTTTCGACCATTACTTGGCCATTTCCACCGTCTTGACCAACCCTAAACCTTTTCCTTCTCAAATATTCCAATGCCATGGCCTAGCATGCACACCTCATCCAGAACCCACTCCACTCCGTTCCTTGGTCTCCCTTTTCGCCTCGTTGAAGCTCCAGCGCCCACGGACCATAATCAAGCCTTCGTCCAAACCCAATCGAGAAACCATGCCCGCAAATCTTCGAACTGCTCGCTCCTTACCCAATTAATCCGCTCGCCCCCACCACCGTTTGAAGCCCCATTCTTGTCACCACCTTTATGTCGAATGCCATGATTTCTATTTATGCCACCATTTTCCAATTCCATCGCATTCCATAAGTAGGAAACTGAAATCCAAAACCCTGAAACTTCTTGCCGCTCCTAAACCATACCACTAGAACGAAATTCCTAAGGTCGAAATACTGCCTAGGCTTTCATGGTCATGCCGAAGCCAACGATCCACCGCCTCGTTCATCCCCAAACCCAAATTTATTTTTTAATTGAAAATCTTTCAACCTTAGATTTCTGTTAATTTAGGATCCTAAAAATCATGATTTTTCCTCTAAAATTCATGATTTGGTAAAATACAATCAGGCCTACAATCTCGATTCGATGTTTAAAACATGTTGAAAATTGTCAAAAACTGTGTTGCTTACTGTTATTTAGCCATTTACATCAAACTTAAAATGAACAAGGTACATATTATTTTTAGTGCGTTCGACACTCAATAACGAACAATTCATTAGTTTACATCATCAACTAATTCATGACGGAATGAGAGGTTTTGATTTTTAAACTAGAGCATGTCTGAAATTTTAACTCTATTAACATAACAGAGTATTGCTTTAAAGTTACCAGGCTTCCAAAATTTAAATCCTCGCCTTAAACATTGTTGAGACTCTTGAAAACTTCAAGTTGATCTTCAGTTTATGATCTGGATCCTTGAATCCTTGCTTCGTTTTGGATTTGAACAGAAGGCTTCTTTTTTTACTGTGTTTTCATCTTTTTGTTTACAGAGCTTTGATATCTTCTTTTGTGTTACTGGCTTTGCAACTGAAGCCTATATTCTCAAACCGTACCTATGTTTATACAAGGTGAAACGATGCACGTTTGTACCGGATTTTGTTATGGATTTGAGATGAAAAGTCTTAGTCCATGAGATGATGGTTCTGATGACAACAACCTTAGAATAGATTATAAAATATAAATACTAACATTATAAGTTTAGATATATATGTATATGCAGGATTTAACCATGCAGGTTCTAAGAATGAAGACTGTACAGTATAGAGATTCAAGATATCAAGATAAAATATCATGATAGAAGACTCATGAGTATCGAGACTATCAAGAATTCAAGATTTCAAGGATAAGCATTTTTTATTATTAGGAATTTTTGTTGAAACTCGTAGAAAAGCATAGGCATCTTAAAATCCAATTTATTCGTGGAATGGAATCCACTTTGATCCCGTTAAAGGGATGGAACCCTAAGTAGGATGGAACCTACGAAAAATCTAGTGGAACATTATTTTGTATCCGCTAACTTTTATTCAAAATGATTTTTCAAAATTATATCCAGTTTTAAAAATGTTTTCAAAACTTTCCTTTTAAAAGATTTAAAACCATCGATCCTGATTTTAAATAATTTTAGCCTCAAAAACATCTTTATTTTCAAAGTCAAATTACTCTTGATTTTAAACTATATTTTTAAATAATATATTTAACTTTTAAATATTTATACTTAGATTTAAATATAAAATTATGGTTAAATTCTATATATATATACATTATTCTTTATATTTACTTACAAATTTCAACTATAATCAAGTATAGTTACAAAGTTTAAATTAGTTTTTATATAAGATAAAGGTTATTTTCAAAGAAATTCAAAACATCATAAAATGCTTTGGGATGTCGACATGCCTATTGGTACCATGTCGACATGGTGACAGTTTGGTTCAAAAATTCAAATTTCAAAAAAAGTGTCTATTCGCCATAACTCTTCATGAATGGACATGGCTGTTGTTCTTCTATAAATAGGGGTCAGTTTCAACGAATTTTCAATCACTTTTTTCTGGTTTTCACTCGTCTTCTACTTCCTCATTTCTTAATACATATTTTTATCATTACTCTGTCGAAATCAACATTGAATCATAGTCGATTACTTCTAGTTTGATTCTCTATCACTATCTCTACAAGATTCTCAGTGCTATTCCGAGTTATATACTTCTTTGTAATCTATTAAGCGAGAAAAGGTGTGATTGTAGCCTTGGAAATCAATCAAAAGGGAAAAGGTGTGATTGTAGCCTTGGTAAACCAATTGGGTAAACTTGTGGCCCGAAAATCAAGTATCTATACCCAGAGGATCGAAATTCTGGAGGGTGTACCTCGTAGCCTTGAAACCGAGGATGTAATTGTACAATTGCTTTTGAAAGGAAATCCGTACTTGTGTTGCGGGACTGGATGTAGGGTAACTCCGAACCAGTATAAAATCCGGTGTGTTCTTTCCTTTACTGGTTTTATTTTATTTCTGCATCTGTGATTGTTTCTGTGATCATATCTGTGTCTGTATATTGCATACTTTTGTGTCTAAATTAACATAAATTAAAAAGATTTAGTAACTCTTGATTAACACTATTCACCCCCATCCCTCTAGTGTTAATCTTAGCCTTAAGATCCGTAATCCGCATTTCTCACAATTGGTATCAGAGAAAGGTTTTCAAAGTTTCATAATCTGATTTTTGAAAAATTTTCAAAATTGCTACCAACACTGGTACTGTTTTAACACTAGCATCCCTATCACTAGTTCATTTGTAGAGGGTCAGTCTACTGTCAGACCACCACTTTTTAATGGCAGTAACTATGCATATTTGGCATGTAGGATGAAAATATATTTACAATCTATAGGATTAGACACTTAGAATATCACACAAACTGAATATTATGAACCCACAATTGATTTTGCACAGTGGACTGCTGAGCAAAAGACTGTTGCACAAAATAATTCTAAGGCAATGAATATTCTGTTTTGTTCACTAGATAGAAATGAATTCAATAGAGTGTCAGTTTGTAGGTCTGCATATGAAATCTGGAAAACTTTGCAAGTTACTCATGAAGGGACAAGCAAAGTTAAACAGACCAAAATTTCCATGCTCACAAATCAGTTTCAATTATTTAAAATGAATGCTAATGATTCTATTTCAGATATGTATAGTAGATTTCAGGATATTGTGCATTCTCTAATATCTTCGGGAAAGGAATTTTCTGAAGAAGATCAAGTCAGAAAATTTTTAAATTCTCTAACTCCAGAATGGGATCAAAAGACACTTGCGATCGAAGAGGCAAATGACATCAGTACTTTGAAGATAGAAGAACTAATTGGAATCTAATGTCGTATAAAGTTAAAATGATCGGGAGAAGAGAAAGTAAAGCATTCTAAAAGAAATCAATGGCATTCAATATATTAACCGATGGATCGGACCCAAACAGCGATAATGATGAAGAGATAGCCTTTATGACCAGAAATTTTAGGAGATTCTTGAAATACAGAAAGATGAATAATCTCAAGAGAAACAACTCTAAGAATTCTGAAAATCAAAATATAATACCAAATAATGACAAGTGTTACAACTGTGGTAAAACAGACCACTTCAAAAGAGATTGTCCATATCCAGAAAAGCAGAATCCTCCTATGAACAATGAACCAGCAAAGAAACGGAAGCGTGCATTTACTGCTACTCTAGATGACTCAGACTCGACCTCAAGTGATGATGATCAAAAGATGGATAATTCAAATTTGTGTTACATAGCTGTTCACGACACCGACGAATTCAGAGAAACGGTCTCAGAAAATGGTACACGTTTACAATACAATTGGTTGAAATTGCTTGCTTAGGATTAGTTGCTTGATTGTTTGATCGATTGATTTTGAATTGGTGTGTTGTTTGAATTTTAAAATTTATTTTCTATTTTTATTATTTTTATTATTATTTTTATTATTTTTAATACTTTCTAAAATATATTATAAGTATAATAATATTTTAGAAATATATAATAGATATTAATAATAATAATAATAATAATAATAATATATATTAGAGATCTTAGGAAAAATCAATTCATGAAAATTCAAAAGCACATGTCGACATGGTCCCTACCATGATGTCCACATGGCTACCTGAATTTGAATTTCAAAATTTGAATTCAAATGTTTGAATTTCCCTCCACCTTTTCGCTTCATTCAATTCACTGAAAAGATACCTTTTGACCAGAGAATATGTCCTTTAAGAATCTATTTATTCACTATCTTTTATCATATCTTTTCACTTTCATTTTCAAATTCAAACTCTCTCTTCATAACTTCAAGCTCTCTACTCTCTACTCTAATGGCTTCTTCAAGCAACCCCTCAACCATGAGAATTTCCAGAAAATCAAAGAGCAATTATTCAATGATCCGGAGGCAATTAAAGCATACATCAATTATGCTAACTATGCCAAAGTCCATCCCGGAAAATTGGCTATTTTTCAAGATTTTTCTTCTTATGAAATTGATTCTCTTTTTGCAAACAATGGTGTTCTTAGTCTTATTGATGCTTCTCAAAATGATTTTGTTTGTTATCATAATCTTGTCAAAATTTTCTATGCAAATTTAAATCGCGGATTTTATGTTGGAAATGAAGATGAAATTTGGAGTAGTGTCAAAGGCACTCAAATTGTTTTGAATTGTGATCTTTTGGGTACCATTCTCAATTGCAAGAGTTTGGGAATGGATCTTTCTAACTTTAAAATCGATGAACATGATCGTGAGACATTTCATCACATTTTCGAAAGAGATGATGATTTTGATTTTAAAAATAGAAATTTTCGACCAAAAGCAAGAATTTTTAATCTTCTTTTGCAACATACTTTGACCCCAAGATCGGAAAATTTTAACAATCCGACTTCAAAAGTTTGCAAGCTCTTTTTGCTATTTTCGAAAACTATGACATAAATTGGGCGCAAGTTATTTTGGATGAACTTCGTCCTAAAAATCTTGAAATGGGTGAGAATACTTTATATCATGGAATTTATCTCACTCGGATTTTTAACTACTTTGGAGTGGATTTCAAAGGCGAAGAATTTGTTTCTAGAAAAGTTTTTAATCATTCCAACATTTTGCTTATGAAAATTCCATTTGTTTTTAACCTTATGAGACACTTACCGAAAAAGAAGAGCATTTGGCTCATGAGGAAAGGAAGAAGAGGAAGTTGAAGAAGAAGAAGAAGGGGATGAAATGGAAATTGAAGAAGAAGAAGAAGGTGAAACATCTTTGGAAAGCATTGAATATCCTTCCAATCCATCCAACAAAACCCTTCTCAAAATCCAAAAGATAATTGTGGAGAATCAAAGGATTCTAAAACGATCCATTAGTAAAAAGTTGGATAACATTTCTTCGAAGATGAACAAGTTCTTTTCAAAAGTCAGCAAGAAACTTGGACTATCTTCATCATCTTCATCCTCTAACTAGTTTTATCTTTTCGTATCTTGTTGTATTTGTTTTAGTTTGCTTTATTTCGAACGTTCATGTGGTTTGTTGTGTACTTAATCATTGTATTATCATAGTATGCGATGAAATGAAATTTCCTTTCTGTTATCTACCTTATCTTATCTCTAGAATAAATGTTAGTATATTACACACACACACACATACACACACACACACACACACAATTATTCACAAAATCAAATTAGTCATAACATTTCACTAACCCATGCTGACATCTCCTATGTGACCATGTCGACATGTACTGGTCAGAAATGGCAATTGATTTTGAATTTGAAATTTGAATAACTATCACATGTCTATTCAATTCAAACGAATTTCTACACCATATATACATGTTTCTTCCAGAATTCTTCACTGAAATTTATTTCTTATCATCTATATCCTCCATTTCTTTCACAAATTCAACTATGGCTAATCCTATTCACAATTTATCCGAAAATCTTGAAGAAACTCTTAATTCGTTCAAGAATATTCTCTTATTTATTCTACGAAACCAGCGTCATTTAAAATTAAATCAAATGCAGATGATAAAGGAACAAGAAAGGCACTTCAATGCGATACGATGGATCTCCTCTCTGCACAAGGATGATAACGAAGCACATCCTCTTGTCTCTCTCACCAATGACAATGATAATTGGGATGCTATTAAGGCAGATCCAATCTTTGGAGAAGAAGGATGGGTGGAAGTTCCACGTAACGTTTGATTTTTTACTTTGCTTGATTTGTTTGAATTGATTTGGTTTGAATTGATACTTTGTGTGGATTGATTTCTTGTTGATTTGAAGATTGGTGATTGAAAACATATATGTGTGTGTGTGTGTGTGTGTGTGTGTGTGTGCGCGCATTGAAATGTATATAATCTTTAAATTAGTTATCATGCCTAGAAGTATAATTATTTCCCACTCTATATATTCCGTTGTATAGTTTATCAATGCAGGTACTGAAGTCCAAGAATGAGGGGGAGTAAGTTTTTGTTGATGACTAAGGGGGAGAAATGTAAAATAGGGTAGTTAGGTATAGATTAAGGGGGAGTTGTTAGTTTTAGGGGGAGTTATTAGAATAGAAATAATATTTTATAAACAAAGGTTGTCAACATCGAAAAGGGGGAGATTGTTAGTCCATGTGATGATGGTTTTGATGACACAACCTTATAATAGATTATAAAATATAAATACTAACATTATAAGTTTAGATATATATGTATATGCAGGATTTAACCATGCAGGTACTAAGAATGAAGAGTGTACAATATAGAGATTCAAGACATCAAGATAAAATATCAAGACAGAAGACTCATGAGTATCGAGACTATCAAGAGTTCAAGATTTCAAGGATAAGTATTTTTTATTATTAGGAATTTTTCTTGAAACTCGTAGAAAAGCACAGGCATCTTAAAATCCAATTTATTCGTGGAATGGAATCCACTTCGAGCCCGTTAAAGGGATGGAACCCTAAGTAGGATGGAACCTACGAAAAATCTAGTGGAACATTATTTTGTATCCGCTAACTTTTATTCAAAATGATTTTTCAAAATTATATCCTGTTTTCAAAATGTTTTCAAAACTTTCCTTTTAAAAGATTCAAAACCCTCGATCCTGATTTTAAATAATTTTAGCCTCAAAAACATATTTATTTTCAAAGTCAAATTACTCATGATTTTAAACTATCTTTTTAAATAATATATTTAAATTTTAAATATTTATACTTAGATTTAAATATAAAATTATGGTTAAATTCTATATATATATTATTCTTTATATTTACTCATGAATTTCAACTATAATCAAGTATATTTATAAAGTTTAAATTAGTTTTTATATAAGATAAAGGTTATTTTCAAAGAAATTCAAAACATCATAAAATGCTTTGGGATGTCGACATGCCTATGGGTACCATGTCGACATGGTGACAGTTTGGTTCAAAATTTCAAATTTCAAAAGAAGTGTCTATTCACCATAACTCTTCACGAATGGTCATGGCTGTTGTTCTTCTATAAATAGGGATCAATTTCAACGAATTTTCAATCGCTTTTTTTTGGTTTTCACTCCTTTTCTTCTTCATCATTTCTTAATTCATATTCTTATCATTACTCTGCCGAAATCAACATTGAATCATACTCGATTACTTCTATTTTGATTCTCTATCACTATCTCTACAAGATTCTCAGTGCTATTGAGAGTTATAGACTTCTTTGTAATCTATTAAGCGAGAAAAGGTGTAATTGTAGCCTTGGAAATCAATCAAAAGGGAAAAGGTGTGATTGTAGCCTTGGTAAATCAATTGGGTACTTGTGGCCCGGAAATCAAGTATCTCTACCCAGAGGATCGAAATTCTGGAGGGTGTACCTCGTAGCCTTGAAACCAAGGGTGTAATTGTACAATTGCTTTTGAAAGGAAATCCGTACTTGTGTTGCGGGACTGGATGTGGGTAACTCCGAACCAGTATAAAATCCGGTGTGCTCTTTCCTTTACTACTTTTATTTTATTTCTGCATTTGTGATTGTTTCTGTGATCATATCTGTGTCTGTATATTGCATATTTTTGTGTCTAAATTAACATAAATTAAAAAGTTTTAGTAATTCTTGATTAACACTATTAACCCCCCTCCCCTTTCTAGTGTTAATCTTAGCCTGAAGATCCGTAATCTGTATTTCTCACAAAAAGTTGGTGACATGAGTTCATATTTGGTTTGAAATGAAATAGAGGTGAATGGTTTAAGCTTTCTCTTTTTGCCCAGCCCCAGCACATGTATATATTATATATTTAATTTTTATTTGTTATATTTTGTTTTACTTTTACTTAATTTACTTGACCAGGCAATGGTTTGTAACCTGTCTAATAAATTCTTTCATTTTTACTTTGACTTCTTTTACCTCTACTTTTCTACTTTTGTTACTTACCTAGTTAAACTCTCTTTTGCTTTTAATATGCTTTCACATATATATATATATATATATATATATATATATATATATATAGACACACACACACATTTATATATATATATATATATATATATATATATATATATATTTAACCAACGTGTAAAATGGTTTTAAATAAACCATTTAAGTCTTCTTTTGTGTGTGTGTGTGTGTGTGTGTGTATAATCAAGGCATCATGATTTTGTAAAAGATTTCTTATTAAAATGATTTCATAATTCTTCTCATATTCATCGTATAATAATTATATATATATAAATGGTTTTAATAACTTTGTTAAATCTCTCATTTCTACAATATAATATTCTTCAACATAATTCTTCTTTTTGTTTTTCAGTATATATATATATATATATATATATATATATATAAACATACATTATTTTTAATAAACTATTTCTATTTAGTTCATAGGGGTTTTTAGGCTCAAGGAAAAAGTTAGAGAAAAATTTAGTCTCAGGGACAAGAAATTTGTTTTTTAGGTTGAAGGACACTTTTTAGTGTAATTCACAGAATGATAGTTGTAACTATCATTTTCAGTTTACACAAAAAAATGTCCTTCAAACTAAAAAGCAAACTTGTTGTCCCTGAGACTAAATTTTTTTGCAACTTCTTCCTTGTGCCTAATTACCTGTAGTTCATATATATATATATATATATATATATATATATATTTTACTTACCATTACATATATTATTTTAATATAACATTTGTATTTGTTAAAAATATTACAAATATACTTTTACATTTCTTCTTAATTAGTATATGTGTGTGTATATAAATGTATGTATATATATATATATAAGAAAATGCAATTTTAAACTCTTTCCAATTATAATACACTATATTGTTCATAAGCCATAATCATTTCTATTTATAATATATCCTTATTATTCATCTACATTTATTTGCTATGAATTTGTTTCCAAATTATACATATATATTCTGTTGTTCTGAACATATATATATATATATATATATATATATATATATATAAGAAATCCATTTAAACCAATTTATTAGTTTATAAATAGAATATGGAAATTCAAAATATTATCTGGCTTAAAAGCTTTATATTATTACAAATTGTTATTTAATAAAGATTTTTATTTGATTAAAATACCGTATTATTGAATATTAAAAATTAATATTCAAAACTCAAGACGACAAAAATTCCGGGACGTATACGCTGTTTAATTTGCTTTTGCTTGCTTAATATGAGCGAACTCACTCATATTATTAATAATAAGGTACATACCTCTGATACATACCGTACTTTTATGTTTTCCCCTATAGGATGCCTTATCGTTGAGATGAGATGTATATTTGATTGATATATATATATATATATATATATGTGTGTGTGTGTGTGTACATACATATATATATATATATATATATTGTAAATTTTACGATCGAGCCGCGCAAAGGAGACCCTGTTGAAATTTTCTGTAAATTTGGGTGTTAGAAAATTTTTGAGATTTTAAAATTTTATAACTTGTTTTATATATAAGTTGTAATTTCCGTAATGCTGGTATCGGAGTCACGTAATCAATAGCATAGATTTATTTGTAATCAATATATGTAAGGAAATTATTTGTATTAGAATGAAGTTCAACATAATGTGTTGTAATCAGTACCATGAATTGAATAGTAAATGTTGAATTAATTAGATAAAAATAAAATAATTTATTTATAACTACAATTCATTTAAAATCTAATACTGATTCGTCGCAAATTGAATTATTGGGATGCTTTAATTTAAGAAGTGGAACAAAGTGAAGTAGTTTTTTTGTTATTTGAATTCATTTCAAAAGTTAAATTTTAAAAGTTAAATAACTTATATTTCAAGTATAATGATTTATTGGATAATTAAATTGTTTAAATTTAATATTGGAAATTATTAAAATGATTGAATCCTGAATTTAATATGAATGAAAAGGATGTCGAAAGCTTATTTAAATTTTATTTAAACAAGAATGAAAATTATTAACTCTTAAAATTGAATTTAAAAGTGAGTAAATTTATTTGGGAAATTACTTATCTAAATTAATATGTAAAAATAGTCTTTTGGGACACTATCTTGGATTTTGATGAAACTAGTTTCATCAGATCCGTAATAGTGAGTTATTATAGGATTTCAAGTTTCGTAGCGATCGGACTTATCATTTGGTCGTGCGAAATTGAAACACGTATAATTTATTTTTAGAACTTCAATTAAAATAATTTGATTTTGTAAAGCTATGTTCTGAATATGATGGAACTGTCTCCCGATATTTAATCCATTCTGTTTGGAATAGGGGTATAACATATAGAACGCCAGGCGGCACGCTTCGTTTGGAGTTCAAAATCTTCGTGGATAAATCGGGTTGGAAATTTATATATAAGGCCATGTTATATCTTCATTCGTGTAACCTAAACCCTAAATTACTTCAACCGCTTTCTTTTTATCATTAATAGCCGAAAATTCGTCTCCTTCTCCTCTTGATTTCTCCTCATCTTCTCAACGAAATCGAATGATGCCAAAAGAAAAATTGTAGATCTTGACGAGCTCTATGTATCCAACAGTTGGATCGAGCCGGAATGTCGTAAATTCTCCATAATCTGGTTTCGAGTTCGCGCAGTTTGGATCGACGATCATTAGTGGTGCATATGGTGTAGAGGCGTGCAAGAGGCAGGGAAGGAACGCTGGGTGTTCCTATGAAGCCTGCTGGGCTGGCGCGTGCATTCAAGCAATCAATTCACATATAAATAAAAGTGCGAACGAGCGAAGTCGCGCGTGCGAAGCTGGAGATAACGAGCTGAGAGAAGAGAGGTTAGGCTTTTATTTAATTTATTTTAATTATATCAATTAATTTTTAATTAAAATCATTATGCTAATTATCGTTTCATACGAGGTCCGAATCGAGTGGAACAAGTCGCATTGCGATTGTAACGACGAAGCTACGGCATAGAACTTGGTTGGAATTTATTTGAATCTGAAAAAAAATTAGTTTGAAATAAAGGTGAGTGATTAAACCCGCTCACGAAATACTAAATTATTCTTATGTTAATTAAATTTAAATCATGAAGTGATTTATTTTTATTAGCTGATGTTTGGTAATTTAACTAGCATTTAAATTGACATGTGAATTGAACTGAAAGGAATTTAAATCGACAGTTAAATTAGGAATTGAAATTAAATTGCTAGTTAAAAACTCAATATTGATAATTAGTTAATTGTTGTGACTTATTGGCTAATTTGGATGTTGATTGTGATGGAAGCATATTCGTTGATATTTTGGATGTTTATTTATTTCATATATATCATGTTGTCACCTTGTACATTATTGATAGTATATAAAACAATATATGGAATTATTTCGAATAAATTAAGAAATAGGTTGAAATGATATATACCTATGACACTTTGATTTGGATTTAAATGATATATCCATCCCTGCAATTAAAATTGTAGTAACCATTCACTTGGCCATAGGATAGAAAACTATATACGGACACTAGATTAGTTAAATTAAATAGTTTTAAAATTTGTGGTTTGAAATTATTTAAATGATATCGTTTTAAGGGGTAAAATAAGTGATTTGTGGAAATTGAATTATTTTTGAACTCAAGCTCTAAATGCTGAAATTGAAATTTGTTTACAAAAATTGTTCAAAGAATTAATTTGAAAGTTTGAAGTTAGAATTGAAATATAATTTGAATTATGGAAATTGATTTGTTATAAAAGATTTGAACTTCTATTCGAATTTTGAAATATTGCTAGGTAAAAGTAATTTAAATGGATATTCCAAAATTTAGCTCGGAATGGAATTATTTTAAAAGATTTGAACCTTAAATTGAATATTGAAGTTTAAATTGATTTAAGTGATTTAGATCGATATTTTGAAATCGAACTCGAAATTTATATGAATCGAAATGGTTTAAAATAAGAATTGAATTGAAATTTAAAACACTGAATTAAACAATTGAATTGAATTTGGAGTTGAAATGAACATTATAAAATCGAAGTTTATTCGGATTAAATTGAATTTGAGTTGATTTGAATTTAGATCGAAATTAAGTCGGTTGAATTAAAAGATTTGAAATTGAATCTATTTGATTTTAAATTTCGATCTGGGGCCAGATTTGTTGAAATGGAAAGAAGCAGATTGATTTGAAACTATTTTCAAAATAAATTATTTTAATACAAACTGTTTTAAAATTTTACCTTTTAAATATTCAAATTATTTTATTTTCCAAACTATTTTATTATATAAACCATTTCCAATACTCAAACCATTTTATATCAAAATGTTTTAAATCTTTAAACTACTTAAACCATTTTAAACTATTCAGACTATTTTCTAAAATATCAAATCGTGCAAAGTTGGAATGTTATATTTAAATCGTGGATTTAAATGTGAATTTGGTTAAAAACGAAGTTATAACCGAAGTTGAAATTCGAAACGATTTTAGAAATGAAATTGAGATATTGGAGTAAAAAAATTATTTCAAGTGAAATTGAGACATTTTAAGTAAATATGATATTTCAAAATGAATATGATATTTTGAAATGAATATGATATTTTGATATCAAGTACGAATTATTTTCGAAATATAGAAGAACCAACTGGTGTGTAAAACGACGTTTGGTTGTTAAAGAGACCCGGGACTCTTATTGGCATATTATCTATCAATATTGGAACCACTTTAACAACCGTGTATGCTGAGGAGATTCTAGAATGAGGTGGTTGGATCTGGAATACGCTGTTGGATTTGAAGAAAGAGAACGATGATGGATAGCTCGACACTTATGTCAATTTGAAATGACTAAAAGGGGAGCCACGCTAAGTCAATGAGGTTAGCTACCTCCAGCGGACACACTCCTTTGTATTCTATCTTTTGTTATTGATCGGTGATCACCTATGATTTGGGGAGTGTTGTGTTGCAGTGGGCCGTTAGGGCTCACCACCTGTCCGGATCGAGCAAACTGGTAGTATCCTATCTTAGGAATTGCCTTACGTGCCTTGTCAAACTTTTATCCTTATATGAGACCACTACGATTTTGATCTAGTATTGTCGTATCACGGCAAATTCCTATCCACCGACAGTTTATTGGTGTTTTATATGCAAATTGTATGATAATGCTTAAAACCACGTTAAGGGGGATATTGGTAACGCCTTAACGTTATTATGATACTTTTACTACTGATAGACATTATGTATATAGCGTATTCTACTATATATAGATATTTTGATGGATCCTTAAAAGATGGAAAATTCTGTAACACCTCTTGGGTTATTGCACGCACGTTATACACTGAATAGGCAATGTAAAACCCCATAAACATCTCTAATGCTTTACACTCATGTTATAAGCGATATTGATTTGATTTACATAGGAATATTTTAGTTCTGACTTGTTTTACTTCATGTTCGGGTCAGCCCTGAGTTCTCAATGCATTGAAGATCATATTTTCTGAAGGACGAAGAAGAAGATTTGGTATATGATATTACTAATATCATTTCCACATCATGCTTTTCTACTGCAATATTCTATTGTTCTGTTGTATATATAACTCTAATAGATGTTGTAAAATTTTAATCAAATATATAGTATAACTAGCTTCATGAACTGTTTATTTGATTATTATATTTTGTCATTCCGCTGCGATATTCTATGTTGTTTTCTTCTTTTCTTATTTTTTTTAATTAACCCCATTAATTATCTGCATTCCAGATTGTTTTAAGTTCGACGTGTATGGTTTATTGTCGATTTAAACCTTTCGAAATACGGGTCGTCACACATCGTTTGCCGTAAAATACGTCAAACGATAATATACATATTTTCAAATTAAAATTATGGAAAAATCATACTAATTCAATTAAAAATACTACAATAAAAACCAAGTCGTTTTATTAACAATTATTTTCTGGTTATTTATTCAAATTATTTATCATTTTGAATGAATTTACAAAATAAGTCCATCATTGTTATTTATTTATTAAAAGGAATTAAATAATGCTACTAAAGCTGTTTAATTAATATTTAGTTCATAGTTCGAATGTTTAATTAATCCCATAACAGAATATTAGCTATTTTGATTGTTAAGCACTAACTATTTAAATATATAAAATTGATTAAATATTCACAGTTAAAAAGATAAAATTTCGAGATGTTACGGAGTAAATGAGTTGGGTCCTAATTTGTTGGGCTTGTGCTCGTAGATTTCAAAAAAAAATCCTCCTCTCAATTTATTTTCTTCAACCTCCTTAACAAAACAATTATTCTACCCAACAAAACAATTCTAAATCTAAATAAAATCTTAATAATATTTTTTCCCCAACATTGTATATTTTTATAAAAACTATACCCAATTTGCATATGAGGCCCATTTTAATAAAAAAATGATCATTAGCCTCAATAATTAATAAAATACATTTTATTATAATAACTTCCAGAGCTCAATTATTTACCATTGTTTAACTAAATAAAATTATTGGCCTATTCTTATTTCACTTTAAATCATTTTCACTTTATAAATACCAATATAACTTCAACAAGACTAAAATTATCATTATTAATAACTCATTGCTTCAAAATTATTTAAAACCAAAATAATCTATTAAATACTCACTTTAAAAGATAATTTCCTCCAATATAATTAAACGCCCCCAATTAATTTACCTTTGTCTCAAATCTCAATAATCAATCTTTTATTATTAAATTTCCAATTTTACACAATATTTAATTATTTAAATCCTAAACAGATTACTATATTTCCAAATAATATATAATCTCCAATATTTATAGTTTAGATACATTAAATTATTTTTAACTTTTTTTTTCAATTTTGATAAATTGCTTCCCAACTCCAAATTGTTACAAACTCCCGCTCTTAAGTAAATTGCATTACTGCAAACCGTTCTTTGGAAAAATCTATAAAGAGGACTAAAGTTATAGAATTCTATACCCATCTACAATTTTACTATCGATATACAACCAACAACCATCAAAACAATAAAAGCTAAATACAACAAAATAATAAACTTCAATTAAGTCATTCAACACTCTAACTCATGTTCGTGTGTTAACAACTTGGAATCCATACATGATTCATACTTTATGGTTACCCGTACACATGTCTCAGGGATTTTTCTTAACCACTAGAATATGCACTCATTACAATCTACTCTTGTTACTTCATTGCAGAACTATAAAAGTTGAAAATTCAATACATATTTCATGTTGGAAGGAAATATTTTATACCACCTCAATAAACACATAAGGCTCTTTATTGTTATCCCCGTTAGCACATGTGTTCTACATCAACCTGTCAAATCTATCTATCTACTATTTTAAATGACAAAGCTAAAATGCCCAAAGATTGAGTATGGAATAAAGAAAGAAGAAGATCTGGCGACTAAAATTCAGTAGAAATGAAGAAATCGATGCTCCTCTGTGAATCCTGCTTGCATCCGCAATACCCTTTTATTTTTAGGCTTAATAGCACAGTTCTATTTTAAACGACAAAGCTAGAAGGCCCAAGATTTGAGTATGGAATAAAGCCTGAAGAAGGTCGGGCGACTAAAACTCATTAGAGATGAAGAAATCAATGCTTCTCTATGAGTTTGCCTATATCCGCACTACCCTTTTATTTTCGAGCTTAATAGCGTAATTCTATTTTAAACGACAAAGCTAGAAGGCCCTCAGATTGAGTATGGAATAAAGCCTAAAGAAGATCCGATGACTAAAATGAGACAAAGAAATTAATGCTCCTCTATGAATTCTACCTATATTCACACTTCCCATTAATGCATCACGTGTTAACTATTTTAGGTCTTCTGCAATCATAGTAACAGTTATGTATATTCATATATGTAGCGTTTCTCCATTCTCCGTCGCTAAAGTAAATTATTGCAGTCCGGAAAACATTTTGATTTTAGATCCACTGCCTCATCTATCAAAGCTCAGAAGAACACAGTTTTCAGGAATATCTCCACTCTAGCGTATCAGCAAGAGCTTTGGTGTCATAATTTTTTAGTATCAACGTAAACCACCAAAAACATCGCTCTATATATATCAAATCAATCACTTAAAAATAGGATCTAACATTAAACTTTTTTTACAAATTCAAACGTCCGTAAAAGTAAGGTCTAACAATTAAAAATATTTTACAAAATCAATACGCTTGTAAAAATATGATCTAAAATTAACTTTCTTTACAAATACAAAATAATTCTTTACAAATAAACAAATCTTGATATCATTTGAAAATAAACTATCATTTTTTTGACTGATTTAAACATATATAATTTATAAAAAAACAATTCACGCGAGCGAGAAGCGCATGCCATAACGCTCATGTTTGTATGTGTGTATATGTATGTATGTATAGCCTTTATAAAAACAAACTGAAAAGAAGGAATAACCCATATGGTACACAACCCATATATACATGATTTGCATGAATATTGCAAAACGTATCTACTTGTCCCAAACAAATAGGATTTATTAACAACACCAATTTAAGAAAAATTTGCATGGCTGATTCAAAGCATAATATAGTTAACAAAAAAATCCTTAACAAGTCCTCCCCTAAACTGAATTGCAGCAAGCAATTAGTTTATTTTGGAACTTCACGAAATTCGAGTAGCTCATGTAGATTCACGAATGCATCAAGCCTACGTGGTTTGGTCATAATGTCTGCCACCAGATCCCGAGAACCACAAAACCAACTTCACCTTGCTTTCCCTGGATATATTACCGAGAAAATGAAATCGAACATCGATATAATTGCTTCGATGAAAAACAGGATTCTTAGACAACTTAATTATTGAACAATTGTCACACATAATCGTAATTCACTTGCTTCGGTATGACCAAGCTTATCCAGCACTCCCCTCATCCATATGCCTTGAGTAGCACATGAAGCTGCAACAATCCGTGGTTGATAATGTGATGATAGGTTGCTTCTTAGAACTCCAAGATACAATCCCTCCGGTCAAAGAGAAGACATAACTAGACTGCTTTTCCTATCATTTACATCCCCTGCATAGTCACTATCTGTATATGTTGGAAGCTTCTCCTCGCCTCTTCTCTTATAAAATATTCCCAAATTCATCATCCCCTTCACATACCCAAGTATTTTCTTTACAATTTGCAAATGAAGTTCAGTTGGGTTCGCCATGAATCTGCTTGCCGAGCACACTACATACATTAAATCGGGTCTTGCCATAGTCAAATGCATCAATCTTCCCACCATTCGCTTGTATTCAGTAGAATCAACTTCAATACCTTCTTTATCATTTATTGTCTTTGCACCTGGAAAGATGGGATTGTTCACGAAATTATTTTTTGTCTATTCTAAACCTTTCAAGCGCCTCACTGGCCAATTTTCTTTGATAAATATAAATGCCTTCAGAGCACTACACCACTTTAATCCCCAAAAAGCATTTCGTTTTCTCAGGTCACTCGTACCAAATTCTCTCTTCGTAGTTGCTTTGAACTTGCTAAACATATTATCACAGTTTCCAGTAAATATCAAATTGTCAATGTATAAGCTCACAATCAAAAACTTACCTCCTTCTCCAACTTTAGTGAATAAAATATGCTTGAAATCACATCTTTCAAACCCTTTCTTGAGAAAATAGCTTTTTATTCTACTATACCAAGCTCTTGGAGATTGTTTGAGCTCGTACAAGGCCTTTTTGAGCTTACAGACTTTCTCCTTGCCTCCTTTTTTCTCAAAGCCTCTTGGTTGTTTAATACATATTACTTCATCGAGTTCACCATGCAAAAACGCACTCCTAACATCAAGTTGATATATAGTCCAAATCCTTTGCACTACCAAAGCTATGGTCGTGTGAATGTTATCCCACCTAGCCACTGGTGCATAAACATCAATATAGTATACACCTAACTATTGAACATATCCTTTTGCAACCAAACGGGCCTTGTGCTTTTCAATAGCTTCATGCTCATTTATCTTTGCTTTTAAAACCCATTTAACCCCAATCTTCTTTTCACCCTTTGGTAGATTAGTAAGTTATCAACTATTATTTTGTTCAATTGCCTCAATCTCATTTTCATTGCAGCCTCTTCAAAGCTAGCTTAATCATCACTAGTTGTAAACAAACAAAGGTATGAAGATTTTCTTCTCCTTCAGATAGCCCTAAGCCCTCTCCACTATTGTAGTCTTGCATCCAAATCGCTTTACTTCTGTTTCTCACTTCTCGCACTACTCTTGAACTTTCTTGCAAACAACTACTCATAAAAGAACCTAGCAAGTTATCTTTTTCAATGATAGGTTCCACATTTACTTCTTATCCACCTATCTCTTCTTGTTCATCTTGTCTTTCTTTACTATCTTCCTGATCTAACACGTCAGACTTTTCCTCTTCGACACTCCTCCTCCAATCCCAACTTGCATCTTCCTCAAACACAACAGCTTTACTAACAATGATCTTCCCAGAAGTTGGATTGTATAATCAGTAGGCCTTTGATTCCTCAGTGACTCCTAGCAATACACATTTGCAACTTCTATCACCAAGCTTGCTTCTTTTTACACAAAGGATGCGTACATGAGCTATACACCTAAAAAATCAAAAGTGATCAACTCTAGGCTTCACTATAGTCCATGCTTCCTCAGGTATGGTACCTTAGACTGCAATCGTGGGACTTTTATTTAGTAAATAAGCTGCCCAGTTTACTACTTCTAGCCAGAAGATCTTTGGAACTCTTTTTTCTGACAGCATGCTTCTTACAAGATTCATAGTAGTTCGATTCCTACGTTCTGCAACCTCATTCTGTTGTGTTGTGTATGTTGCAGTTAGCTGTCGCTTGATGCTATTGGTTTTGCATAATTCATTAAACGTCGATGAGGTGAATTCTCATCCCCTATCGGTTCTCAAGCAACGAACAAAAGAGCCAGTTTCATTCTCCATTAATTTTTTGTAGCGCCTGAACATAGTAAATGTTTCAGATTTATCTATTAAGAAATAAATCCACAATTTTCTATTAAAGTCATCAATGAAACTTAAAAGGTGCTTCTCATTGCTATTGAATGTTGGTTAGATGGTTCCACACAAATCTGCATACACTAACTCTGATTTCTTGGAGGCTCTCCACATGCTCTTCTTAGGGATTGGATCTCTACATTGCTTTCCTACCGTACAGCCAGTACGCAAGGTTTTGGAGACTTGAAAATAAGATAGACCCTTCACCGTCCATTTATACTACAATGTTTGTAGCCTTATGAAACTCAAATGACCATATCTCCGATGCCATAACAAAGTCAAATCTTGTAAGGTTGCTTTTAGGCAAGTAGAAGAATTGCTTGACACAACACTTGCAAGGATTACAAACATCCTATTTGCAGACATAAGAGAATGCATGATGAGACCATTGCTTGATGATAGATTTTATACTCTCCATTTTGAATTAAAATGGCAACTTGTTTTTCTTGCAATTGTCCAATACAAGCAAATTGTTTCTTAACTCAGGGATATATAATATACATCCCTGATTACCTGAATTCTTTCACGAACTTCAAGCTTAACATTTCCCTTTCCGAGCACTTCCATTCTCATGCATTTCCAAGCATCACATAATGCCTGAAAACTTCATTAAGTTGTGAAAACCGCTTTTTATTGTCGATCATATGATTGCTACATCCACTATATAAGAGTCACACGTCTTATCTTTTAGAGTTATATTCTTTCACATATGCCATTAACAACATTTCCTCTTTATTATCGAACCTAGCATAATTCGCTTCTTTTCCCAACTAGGGCATTCATATTGAAAATGCCCTAGTTTGTGGCATTTATAACATTCAACTAAGGCTTTATTATAAGATTGTCTACCACATCCTCGACTACTTCCTCTGAAGCTTCCACGAGCTTTGCCTCTCCCTTTGAACCTTCGCTCACCTCTGCCTCCAAGTTTCTTTAAGTTGGTGACCTTCAATGCATGGTCTTCTTCTTTTTATACATGCATTCTTTGTTCGTGGACCAACATACTACTTTAAAGCTTGGCAATGCTCATTGTTGCAAGATTGTTAGATTCCTCAATATAGCATACTACATAGCTGAATCTAGGAGTCGTTAACCTCAAGATCTTCTCCACAATCATGTTATGTTCCATTCGCTCTCCGTTGGCTTTCATTTTGTTTGCAATTGTTAAAGTCCTCGCAAAATAATCATCCCCCTTCTGACCTTCTTTCATGTTGAGAACTTTAACCTCCCTTCTCAGGGCTTGTAGTTGAGCACTTTTCACCTTTGTAGATCCTTGATAAATCTCCTTTATTGAATCCTACATAGATTTAGCGGTTTCTTTATTCAGAATTGTCTTCATGATTGTCTTGTCTATGGCTTGAAGAAGATAGTTTTTCACTTTAAGATCCTTGAGCTTTGCATCTTCAATGGTTTTCCGTTGTCCTTCGGTAGATTCAACTCCATCTGCAACAGTAGGAATTCCGTTCTCTACCAGATTCCATTAATCTTTTGACCTCAAGAAATTTTCCATACGCATCGCCAATGGTTATGATAACCATCAAATCGTGGTATGCATTACAACAAAAAGTAGTTTTGGCGGCGTACAAAAAAACGCTACTATAAGTTACAGTAGCATTTTAGTGAATGCCGTTAAAAAACGTAACCAAAATCGATGATTTTCTGTTGCGTTTTACCAAAAGCCATAGTAAATGTCACTAAAAATCTTTACTGTAACGTTTGAAAAATGGTACCAAAAAGTACTGTCCACTCCAACAAAATATTTTGATATCGTTTTTTGTTTGTCACCATATATATTTTGGTAGCATATATAAATACTACTAAAAATTATTGATTTTTATACATATTTCCCTCGCTCTGGTGGCTCATTCAGTTTCCACTTCATTTTGTGTACAACATAAATATTACATATAATAATAATTAACATATTTCGGTATGAAACTAACAATCATTTATGTAATTATCACATTCAAGCAAGCGAAAGTACTTTAATCAATGCAATACACAAACACCACGATGCAAAATATTTAAACAAAATAACCATGTTGACATAAAATCCATAATCAAATTACAAATCATTGTGCGCTTAAAGAGAGTGACCTAACTCTTCATCCTCTTCAAGGGAGGAAGCATAGACAAAGTAAAAGGCTCAAATGAGTCCGAACACTCCAAGCAAAATGGTTCTCTACAACATTCCTAGCAACAAATTAGAACATTATTATAAACGATGAATGATGTTATTTGCCATATTGTATGAAATGAGAAGCAAAGCCAAAATGTTACACTTAACAAATTTGAAAGAGGGAGGCCCGCAAGGACATCCATCGTGCTAGTAAACCGATTATTTTGCATGTATCTGAATCAAATTAAAAAATTCCCACTTATAATCTAATTTTAACACATTCAAAGAAGAAACACATATTTCGCCCTAACCACCATATCAATCATATATAACTACATTTAAATCACTTGCCCCTGACATATCATTTTTATATGAACCATCGTCCAACTCGTCTAAATTAACATCTTCTTCAACACTTGGAACATAAATTTAATACAAATGTCACATTTAAATTAACATTACTGCGGAAATTAAAATATGTTTGGTGTTGTTTATTATTATTATTATTATTTATAAAACTTAGTTAACTTTTATAAACTTAATTAATTCACCATCATCGTTATTATTTGTCAAACTTTGTTATAACTTAGTTAACTTAATTATTATTATTATTATTATTATTATTAATTTAGTTAAATTTTATAAACTTAGTTAATTCATCATCATCATCATCATTATTTATAAAACTTTGTCAAAATGGTAATAATATTATTATTTTTCATAAAATTTAGTTGACTTGAACTTAGTTAATTTTATAAAACTTAATTAATTTTAACAAAACTTAGTTGTTCTTGTTGTTATATTTATTATTATTGTTGTTGTTATTATAGTGGAGTAAAACAATAACTAATTCATGTTAGCAAAAGAAGCATAAATGTCAAAACACATCATCAACCAAACGCGAAAATAAAGTGACAACTAAAGAAACCAAAAAATAAGGTTGGTGGAAGAAAATATATTTATGCACGCTGTTCTTAGTATTGACACTGTGAGACATATGTTCTGCAATCATTATAAGTACATACTAATATACTATAATGCTTGTGGTGCTATTTTGAAAAGAAAAGCTCAAACAGAGCACATTGTCAAGGAGTTTGCAGGTCGGCTTAGCTAAAGAGTAAAACAAACTCTTTTTTATAAAAAAAAAATTAAAAAGAAAAAACGTAAGTTGCAAATCAGCTCAAAAATCTTTTGGTCAGTAGACCAGTACTCCAGAACAATATTCACTTTTTTAAAAACAATTGTGGTATGATCAACTAGCTGTCTGATACGTCTATAAGGACTGCACGTAAAAAATAAAAACTTCATGGTTAATACCGTTATAGGAATACAATATCAAGTATTCATGCAGTTTGAATGCGAAGAATTTAAGAAAAAGATTACCTAATTACGCCTCCAACAGGGTAGACGCTTTTCTGCTTGCTGCGATGCCTTCTTGATACACCAACTGTAGTTGTCAGGAACACAAGTTCTTTACCTAGTTTTGTGCATATAAATTCAACATGATGCAATAATTCTATTTTGAAAGGATACTGTATAAAATTGACCTTGTCCCAGTTTCCATTCTTTATTCAATGGGGTTGATTGACCCATACTATTATTAGCGATATTTGATTCTCCTTCTCCCCCAAACATTCAGATCTTTTGTAAGTAACCAATAGGATAGATCTAACGATGTGAGAAAGCAATAGAAAACATCAGCTTTTTGACGATTTCACATAAAGGAAATGATGACACAAACGGGCAACCAAGAAAAGTATTAAGAATGTACAAGATTCAGATATAAAATGAACACAGCTATTCTTTCTTATATAAATTACAAGGCTATACCAATAAACATGCATAAGTGAACAGCAAAAATCATGGAATACCATCTGCAAAACTGAAAATGGGAATCAACTGACTTATAAAATTATTTACTAGAATTGTTCCTTAATATCTTTTACGTATTTCCATGGTAATCATCAACTAAATTCATGTTCAAATGCATGAACGGCCGCTTTGAGAATCATGGGAATAAATATATGTAAATAATCAGCCTACACTCCAAACACTATTCAACTAAGCTTATAATTATTTAACAAATACCTTCTGAAAGGCAAATATGTTGGATGAAATAAACTAACAATATCAAATTTCCCAATAAAGCTAAACATGATTAAAAAAACATGAATTGCAGTGATCTAATATCCTATTCCTAAGTTCCGCATTATAAATTGAAAAATGAAAGCACAAGACTTACGCTTCCCAATCCAACTGATGTATGCTGCAAATCTTGAGGTAGAAATCCCTACAAATAATACATCCAATCTGTTGGTATGAAACATTGCTATGAAGTTAGACTTTTATTGCCCGAAACGATGCTATATAGACAATTTGAATTGTTGTTTTCCATTGTAATTGGGTTATGCCTTTTGCAAGATCCAGTCCCATACTGTAGAATTAACAAGTTAATATGAAATTAAGTAAGAATAAATGTAATTCCCAATCATATATATATATGTATGTATGTATTTGTATGTATGCCATTAATCTTGGCTTTCCACTCAAGACATATAACGTGTTATACAGTTTGAAGGGAAGTTTTATCAAGGAAATGCTAGCTTTATTATAATTCTCGTAAGTTACTGCCAATATAGATAAAATGTACCTTGAAAGATGTTGCTTGTCTGCTTTTGTTTGAGCAGTATGGTGATAAGCTCTGAGCTTTTTAGCTAGCTCAGCAGCATCCATGGCAGCATTTACGAATACCTAAATAGAATGGTGTTCAAGCTTACTGCTTGTACGAGAAAAATGTGTTGATATAACTAAGTATTCAGCACAATAAAATACCTTAGGAATAACTAGAAAAGCCTCAGCAAACTCTGCAATTTCTAATTGCGCTCTTGAACCTAACGTCGTTGCAAGATACTCCAGGTACACAGACAATGCAGACTCTACTGCACCATCACCGGCAACTAACAATATCATTAATTACAAAAGTGATGTCATCTATACTATAATATTATTATTGAGTTAGATTTCAAGAGCACACAGGCCTCCTTCATGTTTTGGGAATGAACATCCACATTTTTAATTTCTTTCTATTTCAAACTTTGAAATGCGATAACTTTTTATACGTTAATTGGATTAAAGTATCGATTTCACTATGAAATCTCAAATTTAATATGCTTTCCAATGATATCCATTGTTGATAGATAAAAATAAATTTTAAAATCATAGTTTTTTGGATTATTATATTATTAAAGTTATTAAATCAGTTTGACTTTATTTCTTTTAACTAATCTATGTCGTTGATTGTTTTGAAAATTTCCAGCCTCTGATTCTACTTTCACAAATTGCAGTCAAGTCTTATGAAAATCAACATTACCAAAATACAGCAACGATGTTTGATGGAATTAGAAATGGAACCAGAAAGCTCAAAAGCATTAAATACAATTATATGCTTCTTATTATATTGAATTTGCTTTGACTCTAAAAGAAATACAATGATATTCTTCACATTAAAATAAATATTGTTGAATAATGGTTGTTAGTTCCAACACTTCAGACATAAAATATGTATGATTTAGATTTAGCATATTTTTCACAAGAATCGTTCAAAACAGAAATAAATCTCTTTATCCTCTAATCTTATCATTCTACAACAATATGATGCTGCATAATGTGTTCCTAAACATAGTCAATTATGGGATTATCATCAACACTTGCATTCTCATGAATCATGTCAAAGTTGCTTTTGGCATTTTTGGATCAATGGTCAAGTGTAAACCAAATTTTGTTACTTGCATTGGTCTTATAGATAGTTATTATCGAAGCAGTAAATGGAATCAATGAAATCAAGTATTAAAGGAAATGATTGATAAAGGTATCTCACCAAATGAAGTTACATATAATACAGCTGACGCATGGAGCAACAGCTGATGCACACAATAAATTTATATGTGTATAATTTATACGTGTATTGTGTGGAAATTTTATCTTTGAAATCATTTTTACCTGATATTTTGCATTTGTTTATCAAGCACCAGTATTACCTGCATTACTGTTTTCAAAGATTTATACACAAGTTTTAGGCAAAATGCAAACTTATTTGAAAATTGATAAAAAAATCACTATTTCTTAATCAATGAACCATATAAATCATTTAAACATGTTATGATGATAAGAGGTTGAGTGCGGTCCGTATGCGAAGCACGGGTTCGCACTAGTATATTAGAAATAATGGAGTGCCATATTTATTAAGAAAATTTCTTTATTTCAAAATCCGAATAGAGCTTAGTGTATGTGTATTTTACTGTGATATGGAACTAATCCCCTAATGTCTACATCATAAGGCCCCTTTCAAATAATCACAAAACCATGTTACTTCCATGATTCATGCAGATTGATTTTTATCTACAAGTGTAGCATGCATGTATTTAAAGTAAAAGATTATCATATCCCTACCATGTAGGATTAGTTCAAATCAGTGTTAAGAAACAATTGAACGAACAAGGACAAAACTTTGGTGCGTTATCATTCAATCATCTCTTGCCTATTGATGTCACAGTTTAGTATGCAATAAAGCACCAAAATTTCTGCTTTTGTTGTTTTGCTCACCTCTCTTGCCTGTTCTTTGCCTACTGAAATAGCACACCACAATTTATATATATCTCTCTCATGAATGTTAAATAATGATGTTGCAAAACATTTATTAGGTTTACGTAGATTTGAGTTTATGTATGTGAATTGAATTGGGTTTCTAATCTGACTTCAATTTTTGTGTATAACTGGTATGGTCCTTATTCTTTTGGGATTGAGATCTTGTATGTGTCATGATGGAGTGGAGAACAATGGCAGGGTTCAGGTGGAGAAGAGTGCAGAGAAGAGGAAGGTGGTGAGTTTCAGCAGACAGAAGGAGGTGAAGCAAGAACAATAATATCACAGAGAAAAGAACAGATAAGAAAACTGCAATTTTTATTAATAGTCTTTCTTCATATCAATTACATGACCTTTTCCTATATTTACAAGCTGATCATATAGACCATTTCAAACTAGCCGTTACAAGAATTTTGGCCGATGCCCCTAATTATCTTTTAATTTACATGGCTATATATTTTGCAAATTGCAAAGTGGTTGCAAGGAGACTAAGTTGTGCACGTGTGTACGTGCACAACATGCACAACCTTCAATTTAGCTTATCCTTTGCTGTTTTATGCTTCAGTTAATACATTCTTGCATCTGTAGTCTTTCAGCAACAGTTTCTTTGAATCCAGCTGACCAGAGTGGATGGGGAAGCTTCTTTTCGCAGGTATTTGTTGAAATGTCATTTCCTGTTGAATGCTTATTGATTGTTTGATGAAATGTATGAGCGTAACAACTCCCCTCCCTGCCAAAAAGAGACCTTGCCTCAAGGTCTAATGTAGGAAATTTCTTAACTAATTTCCAATAGTCTTCCCAAGTAGCATCAGTAAGTGGTTTATTCTTCCATTTGACCAAAGCTTGTGCCACTAGTCTGTTGTTTCTTAGGACCATTCGCCTATCAATAATGAACTCTGGTTCATCGACCATTGTATCGGTGAAAGATGGAGGCTCTTGTTGTAAAATAATGTCTGATCCTATTTTCTTTTTTAGTTGAGAGACATGTAAAACAAGATGTATCTTTGCGAATTCAGGGAGATCCAATTTGTAAGCAACTTTTCCTATTTTTTGCAAAATTTTGAAAGAACCATAGTATTTAGGAGAAAGCTTTGTAGTGTTTGTTGAACTCACAGAAATTTGTCGATATGGTTGAAGCTTTAAATATACCCAATCATCAATGTCAAATTGCCTTTCTGTTCTATGTATATCAACCTGCTTTTTCATTCTTTGCTGTGCAAGTTGCAGATTATCTTTCAAAAATTGTAAAGTGATGTCTCCCGAAAATAGTTGTTGTTCCACTTGTTAGACCTTTGCAGTATTTGGTACATATGATAAAAGTGTAGGAGGTTGTCGTCCATATACAATTTCATATGGGGTTAACTTTGTAGATTCCTTCCAAGAAGTATTGTACCAAAATTCGGTTAGAGCTAACCATTTTGTCCACTCTTTTGATTTGTGGCAGATGAAGCATTTAAGGTAGTTTTCTAAAATTTTATTGACAATTTCAGTTTGGCCATCGGTTTGTGGATGATAGGCTGAACTATATTTGAGTGTGCAGCCTTGTAAATTAAAGATTTCTTGCCAAAAAATGCTAAGAAAAATTGAATCTATGTCACTGATTATTGTTGCAGGCATACCATATAATTTGAAGATTCCATCAAAGAACACTTGAGCAACTTATTTGGCTGTGAATGGATGTTGTAAAGCAAAGAAGTGAGCATAATTCGAAAGTCTGTCAACTACGACATAAATCACAATGGACTTATTGCTTTTAGGGAGATGTGTGATGAAATCCATAGAAACGTCAGTCCAAACATGATCTAGAATTGGCAATGTTTGAAGAAGACCCGGATAAGGTACATTTTCTGATTTTTCTCGCTGACAGTCATCACATTGTTTGATGAAATTCTCTACTGTCGACTTCATATGTTTCCAAAAGAATACCTTGGTCAATTTTCTATGTGTTTTCTTTACACCAGCATGGCCTCCAAAAAAAGAAGAGTGAAATTCAGCCAGTAATATATTCAATAAGGAACTGTTGTTATGATCCAAAAGTATTTTCCCTTTATAAAAAATTAAGTCATCAACAATTCTGTATTTATCAGCCTGTAATTCTCCACGCAATATTTTTTCTTCCTTGATTTCATAGTATGGGCTTTGTTTGACTTCATTTCTTAGTTCTTTAATCCAATCTGCCTGTACTGCTGGACTTTCATGTAATCTGGATAAACCATCTACAACAATGTTTTCTTTACCAGTCTTGTATTCCACTTGATAATCATAGCCGTGAAGTTTAGCCAACCATTTTGCTTGTATTCCTGTAGTTAACTTTTGTGATAGTAAATATTGTAGGCTTTGATGATCAGGTCTGATATTAGACTTTCTACCAATCGGATATTGAGACCATTTTTTTGTTGCTAAAAATAATGCCAAAAGCTCTTTCTCATAAGTAGATAATTGTAAAAAAAAATCCATGCAAGGCTTGGCTGATGTAAGAAAGTGGTTTATTATCTTAAAGAAGCACAACTCCAACACCCAATCCGCTGGCATCACATTCGACTATAAATTCTTTATTGAAGTTTGGCATGGCAAGGACTGGAGGATTGATAAGGCAAGTTTTTAATTTATAGAATGCTTCTGTTGCATCTTCAGTCCAGTAGGAGTTTTTCTTTAGCATAAATGTTAAAGGCTTTGCAATAATTCCATAAACCTTAATAAATTTTCTATAGTAGCCAGACAGTCCTAGAAATCCTCTGAGAGCTTTAATATTTTGTGGTTGTGGCCAATTCAAAACTGCATTTGTTTTCTCTTTGTCAACAGCAATTCCATTTTCTGAAATGATATGACCCAAATATTGAAGCTTCTCTTCAATAAAAGAGCATTTCGAAAGTTTGATAATTAGCTTGTTGTCTTGTAGAACTTGCAGTGCAATTCTTAAATGCTGAATGTGTTCATTCCATGATCTGCTATAAACAAGAATATCATCAAAAAATACTAAAATGAATTGTCTCAAAAAAAAATTAAAAATAGAATTAATGAGTGCTTGAAATGTTGAAGGGGCATTAGATAATCCCAAAGGCATCACTAGAAATTCATAGTGCCCTTCATGAGTTTTAAATGTTGTTTTGTGAATGTCACTTTCATGCATTCGAATTTGATGATATCCTGATTTGAGATCGAGTTTTGTAAAAAACTTTGAACCATAAAGCTCATCCAAAAGATCATCAATTAGAGGAATAGGAAATTTATCTTTAATTGTTATTTTATTCAATTCTCTATAATCTATACAAAGTCTCCATGAACCATCCTTTTTCTTAACCATGACTACTGGAGCAGAAAAGGCACTGTTACTATTTCTAATTATACCAAAGGCCAACATTTCATTAACTAATTTCTCAAGTTCATTTTTAATATGATGTGAATGTCTATAAGGTTTGAGACAAACAGGCTATGACTCTTGTAGCAGTGGTATTTTATGGTCACGGTGCCTTTTGGGTGGCAAAAATTGTGAAGAGGAGGTTACAGCAGGAAAATCAGTAAGCAAATTTTTAATCACGAGATGAATATTTGCTTCATTTGAGACAGATAGGGATGATGTCAGAGGCATAAATTTTAAACTGACATGGTTAATTTCTTTTGAAATATTTTTGTCAGTGAGATGTTTAATATCAGAAGCTAATAATCCTTGCCAGTTATATTCTATGCCCTTATAAGAAAATCTAACCTGGATTTTTTTAAAGTTCAAACAAATTTCATCAAGTTCTCACATCCATTGTGTACCTAAAACTATATCACGACCTTCCATTGGTAATATCAATAAATCTATAGGCATTTTGCAACCTTGATAGTGTAATAAAACTTGAGAGCATAATTCTTTACCTTGAAGCCTCTGCCCATTTGCTACCTGTACTTCATATGATTTTGTTTGGTGCCTCGGCAGATTTAATTTCTAGGCTAAGTTATCATCAATAAAACTATGTGTTGACCCAGAGTCAATTAATAAAATAACAGTTTTATTATTTATTTTTCCTTTTACTTTGATAGTATGAAGTGTAGGAATGCCTAACAAAGCATTAATAGAAATAGAAAATAAAGCTTTATCGGTTTCTTGGTCATCTATTGATTTTGGAGATCGTATATTATTGTCAGAAAATTCATCATCAGTATTAAAATTGTTTCCCAAGTCTATAATTCCCTCCATAACATGGATCTGTTTAATTTTACATTTATGACCAAAATGATATTTTTCATTACACCCATAACAAATATTATTTTTTCTTGTGTAACAATTCTTGAGGTGTTAATTTCTTAAATTTTGAAAATTTATCAATAGGAGGAGGATTAGATTGGGGACAGAGGACTGGTCATTGTCTGTAGAATTTTTGGAAGAAGATTTCTTTTTTGCAAGCCACCTTGTTTCAAATTTTTTTGCTAAAGAAACTGCTGAGTCAAAATCTATTGGGTTTGCAGCTATAACATCAAATTTAATTTCTTCTTTCAACCCTCCTAAGAATTTTTGTAAAAGGTGAGTGGGCGTAATATGTTCAATTAAACCTTCTAACTGTTCAAACCGATTGACATATTGCATAACAGTGGTGGTTTTTTAAGAGATGAGAAGGTATCATATGGTCTAATAAGATCATTAGCGCTAAAGAGTACTTGGATAGCTTTAGAGAAGACTGACCATTGATCATAATTAGTAACAGTATGTGAATACCTGTAGAACCATTGTAATGCTTCTTTTTTGAGATGATACGAACAGATGTGAACCCATTCTTGAATATTTGTTTTATTATATTGAAAAAATTGTTCCACTTGTCGAATCTAGTCTATTACTCTATCTTCTCCAGTGTATTGTGGGAAATCCATTTTAATTTTGAATTTAGTGTTGTCTGCTAGATGATTTGTGTGATGAGCAGGGTGCTGTGAAGAAGATCTGTCCACAGTGGATGTGTCTGGTCTTGACAAGATAGGTGGTCTATTACTGGTTGGCATATAGATGGTAGACCTATTATTGCATAGCTGAGTTGAATATTGTGGTAAGGAAGAAGATCTGTTATGTCTGGTCTTTGGATTCCTTCAGGAAATTTTTGAGATCTAATTTCTTTAATTTTTGAAGAAAAAAAATTACCATCATTTCTTGAAGATCTCGAATACTCTGAGTATTTCTTGATAGCTCAATTGATATTTCTTGTGAACATATGTCTAGTTTCCTGAGTGTTAATGCAGTTCGATTATTAATCAGATCTTGCTTTTGCCATCTTTCGTGTTGCGATAGACCTTCAATATTGACAGAATCAACTGAGGGAGGAACATCTTCATTGTCATCAGAACTGTCTTGTGAGGAACTTTTGTGGTGAGGGTCAGTATTCTGCTCACCAGAGGGCTCCGATACCAAATTGGTATGGTCCTTATTCTTTCGGGATTAAGATCTGGTATGTGTCATGATGGAGTGGAGAACAATGGCAGGGTTCAGGTGGAGAAGAGTGCAGAGCAGAGGAAGGTGGTGAGTTTCAGCAGATAGATGGAGGTGAAGCAAGAACAATACTATCGCATAGAAAAGTATAGATAAGAAAACTGCAATTTTTATTAATATTCTTTCTTCATATCTATAAGCTGATCATATAAACCATTTCAAACTAGCTATTACAGGAATTTTGGCTGATGCCCCTAATTGTCTTTTAATTTACATGGCTATATATTTTGCAAATTGCAAAGTGGCTGCAAGGAGAATAAGCTGTGCACGTGTGTACGTGCACAACATGCATAACCTTCAATTTAGCTTATCCTTTGCTGCTTTATGCTTCAGTTAATACATTCTTGCATCTATAGTCGTTCAGCAACAGTTTCTTTGAATCCAGCTGACCAGAGTGGATGGGGAAGCTTCTTTTCGCAGGTATTTGTTGAAATGTCATTTCCTGTTGAATGCCTATTGAGTGTTTGATGAAATGTATGAGCGTAACAATAACTTCAATTTATTCTGGAAAGGCATATATACATCAAATCCGATGCAAACCCTTCAAATTCGATGAGAGCATCTAGGGCGATAGGCAGTAGCTTCTTACAAATGGCATGAATTCCAGGCAAGCACGACAACAACGACGCACCTTCAATGACTCCCCAAACGACGTGAATTCCAGATTTCTGCAAGCAATGATTATCCCTCAAACATCTACGATTCCCTAGGTGATGACAATCTCTCAAGCGGTAGAGGAACTAGATATTAGGCGATAGCATCTAAAATTTGATGATAGCAGAACGAACTCCTCCACAGCAGTAGCGAACTCATTCTTCAGAGCTCAGTGATAACTCTTCTACGATGGTTTTAGATTCCAACCACACTTCAACTTTAGGAGGCGGTGGCGGTGACTTCATCATGTGGCGGTGTTGTGGTTGATCGATTTATGGTAACATGAAGAAGGAGGAAATGACCTAGGGCTTGGAGATAGAAGAATGATGTTTAATAAGTGGTCAGAAGGTAATTTTTGTGTATAAGGGCAGTGGCACGGCGAAATAAAAAATGGACGGGCAAGCTGAATTTTTTTTGGTAGTGCTGAAGCTTGATAAAACCAAATATAGTTGTACTTGCTTTGAAATGCTACTAATAAATGCAAACCAAAAGCAGGTTCTCTTTTAGTGATGGCATGTTGAATAAAACTCTCCATTTTCACTGCCATTTCAAATCTCTCCTCTGAAAGTTTCTCCCATAGGCGAACACAGTTTTGAGAAATATCTTCACTCTTTAACAACAGCATAGACACACACACATATGTATATATACATATATAGCCTTTTCGAAAAGAAACTGAAAAGACGAAATACAACCCTTGTGATACATGATTTGCTTGAATATGTCAAAATTTATCTACATGTCCCAAACAAATAGGACTTATTAAGTGCATCTCCAACCCTTCATTAATTGGAATGTAAAATCAAGGAGACATCGTCAATTAACATTTTTTAGTTTACTGTCTTCAATGCAAATGTTGAATGAATTTAAAAAATAATGCGTTAAAAAATTTACCAGACATTATGAAACGTATTGTCTAGTTGAAGACAGTGTAGTCCACAATGTGAAAGTGTGTGTATCCACAATTATTTAGTTATTTAATTTTAAAATATTCCTAAAATGATACATGTACAAAATTATATTCTTTTAGACAATTGCATTGGAGAAAAATCTTACATTTTAATATAGAAGCTTTTTTTTAATATATTTCACATTGTGGAATACAAGTAAGGTTGTCAATGGATACCCAAAAACCGAAATCCGTCCGCATCTGAAAAGCGGATAAATATTCGATATTCGAAAAATCGGATGCAGATGCGAAGACATCCATCCGAAAATTATCTGTCTGGTTTTTTTCAAAATTAAAGTTCAAATTATGTGTATTTTAGTGCAGCGAAAGGTATTTATTTATTATATTATTAAGTTAGTAGTTTGTATTATATGCGCTTAATGTTTATTAACTATTTGAAACTATTTATGATCATCATATTTATTATTTTAACACTTTTATAATCAATGAGATTGAAAAATATTTATGTTAAACTAAAAAATTTCTTTTCAAATTCTTGATTTATTGGTCGTCAGCGAGTAAGATAATTATTCGATATCCGTCTGTATCCGTAGATGCGGATATTCGATATCCGAAAATATTTTGGATACAAATGCGGATATGTTCGAAAACATCCGTTGACTGACCTAAATACAAGAGTACATATGAGCATTTTATGACATTACATGTAAAAAGAGATGGAGATGCTTTTACAGCATCAATTTAAGCAAAACTTGCGTGACTGATTCTAAGCATAATGAAGTTAGCGAAAACATCCTTAACAAACTCTAAGTTCCTAAAGTGGGATTCTATGATCACCGATCGACATCTGCTCCTCACAACGGCTCTACCTTCACTTGCAAGCAGATTTGCTGCTCATTAAGATAAGTATGAGTAGGTAAGATTTATTTGAATTGCAGACTTCTGTAATTTTTCTATCAATTTACAGTTAAGAGTTGAAATCTTCCATCTTTTTAAGAACTATTAAAATAAATTATGTTTTCGGGCCTTTAGTCGAATTTGTTTGGAATTTATTTGTAGCAACAATTCTGATTGAAAGGTTTAAGGCCTGTTTAGTGTCATTTTGAGTTTTGTGTTTTCCATTTTCAACGTATATTACAAAATATGAAGAAAGCGAAGAAGAAAATGTAAAATCTTTAGTAATTACGACGATGGACGGACTTCAAACGGAATAAATCGTTTTTCGTTTTTTTGGTACATGGAAAACAAAATAATTTTTTTTTCGCTTTTTTGGACATAACAAAAGCACGGAGAACAATACATTTACCGTCATCCGTCCATCGTCGTAATGGCTAAGGATTTTAGACCATTTATTCTACTTTTTCCTATTTTACAATACACATCGAAAATGCAAAAATGCAAAACTTAAAATGAAACCAAACAGACCCTTAAGTTTTGGTTTTGGTTTGTTGTTTTTAGTTTTGGGTTTTCGTCCAAACAAAAATGTACATGACATATGTATATTGTTCAAAACGATCAATTTTGAAAATAAAATTAACATATAAAATAAGAAACAACTTTTTTATTTTTCGTGTTTTGGAAAATAACACAAGCATGTGAAAGAATTCATTCTTATGTCGTCCTTCTATCCTCTTGGTCCTTTCATCCGTCTTTCTTTTATCCCTTCTATCATTCTGTCATTTTTCTCATATTTGACATACTTATTGAAAATCGACTTTTTAAAACAAACACTACTTAGGGTTGTAATTTGCAAAGCCGACATGTACTGGAGTTGCTATTGTTTCATTTGTTAGTTATTTTAACTGGAATGCCTTTGACCATTTGCATTGCAAAGAAATTCAAGATTTTAAATTAGAATGTGATGAATTTTCCATTCGAAAATAATAAAATAAGTTTGATTCTTTATTATTAAGTTACATAATGGGCGGAATACTTTATTATGTCATCCACTTAATGGTTAGTTTGAGAATCATTGTTCCTGAAGTCAACTACCTCTTTCTTTAACCAAATATTGTTGGTTTCAACTTTTTACTACTGCATAATCCTAACCCGAGAATTTATATAAGGTTGACAAACTGACATTCATTATGCAAAGGAAATTTTCCGTGAAAGGGCATCGGAGAATTGGGGTAGATTTGGGCCCATTTACCCTCTAAGACATGTTGCACTACTATATCTTAACATGTTTGTTTTATGTGTAGTACGATCTATAACTATAAAATATGGTACCATAAAATCTATAGAATACATGAGTTTAAACATAGGGTTTGGTAACTTTAAACCCATAAATCCAGCATATCGCATATAAACAAGTAAAGAATGTGATGATGCAGTTACTCATCCAATATTTTGATACAAAATTCAAATCTGCATGAGACTACAGTTAGCTTGCGATCGAGTAGCATCAAAAATTATTTAGAAATGGGCTTTAAATAATTTTTCCAAAGAAGTAACCTAGACTTGCTAGAATTGTTAACTCCGTTAAACTCGCTAATGATTGCAGAACTAGAATAAGTTAATAATCAATCTACATCTTTTTTTACAATATACATGGAAATTAGATTTTAGAGATAAAGAAGAAATGAACTCAGCCTGCACAACTTTTTTGAGCAATAGAGCTGCTCATGGCCAGATGTAGATGTTTAAATCTCATCTCACTTGAATGAAAATAAGCACGTGAGTAGACATTGTATTTACATAATTAGATGAAGTTATTTTTCATTTATGTACACACTTCATTAATTTTTATAGTGGCATATATAAATATATTAACATGTCCACAAAACACATATAATCTAAATGATAGACAACCATCTTATATTTATTAATTGTGAGAGAGAATACTAAAACTTATTCATGACGGAAAAATAATGCATAAACACCGATCGTTCTAACAGGTTTCCATTTCAATTTTTAAAATTTATATTCATTAAATCAAACTTTTGATATAGTTTTTTTTTCCATCTTTTAGCCCTGAAATTTCTAAAGTTGAAGATTCCAACCGTTCTCATCACTTTTTCCTTCGGTGAGTTCAGACAAATTTGTTCATTGGTTGCATATATTTTTTGATTATTGCAATTTTTTAGTTGCATGTGCTTTTTTTTCTTAGTCCTACAGTATGCTCTTCCATTCTATTATTAGAACCTAGAATTTTGATGTTTTGATTGTAATAACTATATAAGTAAGTAAATATTATATGATCTAACCATACTTGCAGGAGAAGGTATTGCTTTTACTCAAGAAATAATCTAACAACTTGCAGACCAGATTTCGGATTGAAGCTTCAACCAAATATTTAGTCTAAGGTCCGAGTTTACTAGAAAATTCATGTTAAAATCTCTCCGAAGTGGTATACGCATGCACACACAATTTAATTTTTTTCAAAACATTGTTTATATGCTAATTTTTTTCAAAACTTTGATATGTCAGAAAACAATAAATTCAGCCGATTGAATAGTATAGTTCGGTCAGCTGAATTCTGTGCATTTCCACAATTTTCTTTGAACATTCAGACGGCTAACCTTGCAAGTTCAGCCAGCTGAATTATGTCTCTCTTGCACTGTTTTCTTAATGGTTCGATTCTAAGTCGATTCGGCTGGCTAAATTGCTCCATTCAAATGGCTGAATCTTCATAACGATTATATTTTGAAAAGATAGTTCATTTTAATGAACAGAAACAACTTTTGGTTCAAGAGTTGCTTCCATGTCCTTTCATGGCCACCTTTCACGAACGATTGCAACTATTCATCACTATAAATAACTATGAATCCTATTGTTTTAATCACTAATAATCATTCTAAATCTCATTCTTATATTCTAATCTATCTGGCTCTAAACATTCAATAACTCGTTCCAACCACTTATACATTCAAGCAAACTTCATTAATGATTTTATAAACTTCCTTCACAAATTACACGGTATACCACAAAGGAGAAGATTATAGGAATGGTGTACGTTATTGAGTTATTTGTGCTATTCAAGAGCATAGTCAGTCGGAAAATTTTCTGATATTTGTATTGGAAGTCATGTTCGGTTACTTAGGCGGTTGAAGTCCTATTTTGCTGTTTAGGCTGTTGAAGTCCTATTTGATTTCTCAGGCGGCGTATTACCTATTCATCGGGGATAAGTGAGGACTGATAGTTAAATTTCAGAAGGAGTTCGGGACTGGACGTAGAACGGAAAGTTCGAACCAGTATAAAAATCCTTGGTGTCATTTATTTTATTATTTTACTTTTATATTGATATTCCACACAAGTAAATAGTTTAGTTACTATTCCATATTGCACGATCCTTAGTCACTTTCATTTGGTATCAGGGAAAGGTCATCATATAACCATAACACAGTTATTTGACATTCAATTAATATGGAAAATAACACTAGCACAAGTTTTGTTGAAATTCAATTCACTGCACGACCACCACTATTTAACGGTCTGAATTACAATTATTAGTCAACTCGCATGAGAATTTATATGCACACAAACAGATATGACACTTGGAATATAACTCAGGATGAATATATTAAACCAACTACACCATATGCACAATGGTCAAACACACAAAAATTAGATGCTACCTCAAATGCAAAAGCCATGAATATGCTATTTTGTGCTTTAGATAAAAATGAATTTAATAGAGTTAGCATGTGTGCAACAGCTTATGTAATTTCACGAACTCTTAAAGTTACACATTAAGGTACTAACAAAGTTAAACAAAGCAAGATATCTATACTTGAAAACCAATTTCAAAATTTTAGAATGAAACAGGATGAGCCTATAAATGAAATGTATTCTATATTTCAAGACATATGTCACTCACTATTGGCACTAGGAGTAAAATACGTTGATTTTGATATTGTCTCAAAAATCCCAAACTCTTTTAACATATGAATGGGAACGAAAAGTTTTAGTTATAGAAGAAGCTAATGATATTTCTATCATAAAATCTGAAGAGTTAATAGGAAATCTCATGTCGTACGAGGTGAACTTACAGGCAAAAAGAAATCAAGCACAAGACAGAAAGACCATAGCTTTCCAGGCTGAACAAGAAGATTCATAAGAAGATGAAGATGACATGGCTTTTATTGCTAAGAACTTAAGAAATTTTTAAAATTTCGAAAGAACAAGAAATTCCAAAACAATAGGAGAGACAACAATAACAAGTCATTAGCTTCAAATCTCAAATGCTATGAATGTCATAAAAAGAATCACGTAAAAAAGGACTATCCTGATCGAAAAAAAGATAGGTTCAAGAGCAAAAGGGACAAATATAAGAAGAAGCAAGCATTCTCTGTTACATGGAATGATTCAAAATCGCCTTCCTCATCAGACAGTGACACTGATGCGACACCGAGCAAGCCAATGTGTGCTTTATGGTTTCATCCGATGATGTAAGTGATCTAACCTTTGATGATTTAATTGATATAAATGCGGAACTTTGGATAAACTAAAATATGTTAAAATAAAATATAAATATTCTTTAGAAAAACTAAACAAGAGTGAAATAGAAATTGATATGCTCAGAGATGAAAAGAAGATCTTAGAAAAAAACTTGTCAAAACATAAGGATATTTGTCTAATGTATCTTCTCAACTCACCGTGCTATAAAATGAAATTGAAATTCAAACAAAAAAGAATAAGACATTAGTTTCAGAAAATCATGATTTAAAATTAAACATCAAAAATCTTAAATTAAGCAATAGTAGTCTCAAAATCGAGTTAGAAATATTGATAAAAATGTTTCTAGCTTTAATAAAGGTAGAGAAAATCTTTCTAAAATTATTAATAACTCTCACACCTATTTCAATAAGAAAGGTTTAGGATATAAAAATTCCTCAAATTTTAGTTCAAAGAGAAACATTTCACTAAATAAAAATTTCAAAATAGATAAAAAAATTCTAAAAGCAAAATCAAAACCAAATGTTTTCACTCAAAAGAAGGACGGTTATCGCATAAAAAATATAAAGATTTGAGTACCAAAACTAATGATAATTCAATTAAAAATAAGTATATTAAGACTTTTATAAATACAGTTCATAAAAACGTAAATTTTACTTATAATAGGAATTCTAAACCCACTTGGATTTGGTTCCTTAAGACCTAACTCTTAGAACCCTAATAAAAAGTGGGTACCAATGTCATCTCTATATTTTTTGCAGGTACCAACTAAGAAAAGAGAAAGGAATAGACTACGAAGAAACATTTGCTCCTATAATCTGATAGAAGCAATATGTATTCTATTAGCTTATGCATGTTTTCATAAATTTAAACTATATCAAATGGACGTAAAAAGTGCCTTTTTAAATGGTTTATAAAAGAAAATGTGTATGTCGAACCCACGTCTATTTACACATGAAAAATTTCTATACCATTTTTATAAATTAAAGAAAGCTTTATATGGTTTAAAACATGCACCTTATGCTTGGTATTATCGTCTTAAAAGTTATCTTATAAATTTTGGTTTTAAAATTGGAAAAGTGTATCAAACCTTGTTTATTAAACAAGATAAAAGGATACTTTAATAATATAACTTTATGTCGATGACATCATTTTTGGTTCCACCAACAAAAAATTATGTCAAGAATTTTCGAATATTATAACAAGAGAATTTGAAATGTCTCGTATGGAAGAACTTTTATATTTTCTTGGATTGCAAGTTAAACAATTAAATAATGGAACTTTTATTAATCAAGAAAAATATTATAGTAATCCAATAAAACGTTCTAATGTGGAAAATACTTCTGCTAAACCAACTCCCATGAGCACTATGGTACATCTCGATCGAGATGAAAATGGCAAAAATATTGACCAAAAACTATATCAAAGTATGATTGGATATATACTTTACTTATATGCCAGTCGTCCAGATATAATGATGAGTGTATGCTTATGTGCACAAATTCAAGCAAATTCCAAAGAATCACATTTGCAAGCAGTGAAACGAATTTTGCGCTACTTAAGCAAAACTAAATACTACGGTCTCTTTTACCGAAAGAAATGTCTTTTTGAGTTAGAATCATATAGTGATGCTGATTTTGGAGGATGTCGAATGGATCGAAAGAGTACAAGTGGTACATGTGATTTCATTGGATAATCTTTAGTACCTTGGTTTAGTAAGAAACAAAATTACGTTTCACTTTCGACGTGTGAAGCAGAATATATTTTTGCTGCTTTGGCATGTGCTCAACTAATATATATGCAACAAACACTTCAAGATTTTGGTATAAATCTATCTAAATCAACAATTTATTATGATAATACAAATGCTATAAATTTATCTAAAAATCCCATAAATCGCTTTAGAACTAAACATATTGACATCTGACATCATTTTCTTCATTAGAAAAAGGTAATATCTCTCTTGATTTTGTATCATCAGAAAATCAAGTTGCAGATATATTTACTAAACCTTTAAATGAAAATAATTTTCTTGAATAAAGACATGAACTAGGAATTATGTCATTACATGATTTATAATTTGATATTAAATTATAGAAATTATATAAAAAGTAGAATTTTAATAGAACAAAAATTAGAGGTGATGGCACTCGAACTTTGCACTCATCGGAGGAAGTCATATGTTTTTCCAATGTTCTATTGTGTTACTTGCTTTAAGACCTTACATTCCTTTTATTTTATATGCGGCTATAATCTCTTTCTATTGGCGGAAGTTTACTAATGAATGTTAACCATAAAATATGAAACCATAAATAGAAAATAAAACCATTATATATACATGGACAAAATATTGTAATTCATATAAACCCTTTAAGTACATATATACATTCTCATCATAAAATGTCGTCTTAACAAAGTTCCGATCTATCATCAGTTTTCAGCACTCCTACTTCAGATTCGTCAAATAAATGTACTCCTATGTATCTTCCAATGAAGATTACTCCATCTCCTATTCATCGTACCAGATATACACCGAACGGCAAACGAGCTAAGAAAAACATAGACTTTGGCTCACCTTCTACCAAGGAGAAAATCGATGATATTCATCACTATCAGCATCACTATCGGCATGAAACTAGTTTACAACGTGAGATGTATTATTAGCAAAAACATAATGGTAGACATTTAAATTTCCTTGAACAATTCACTCTCAAATTCTGTGGAATGACTCCTAAGCAAGGTGTGCACAATCCATCTCCTTAACGACCTTATGTTTCTCCTAATTCTCGGAAATTAGGTGCTCAACGTAATGGTTGGTCTCCTATAAATCCAATACCTGATATCACCAAAGTTGAACCAAGCTCAAACGAATCCAAGACATCGAAACAATAAAATATTTTTTTTATGTTGTAATTTGGATATACAACACGTTTATTGAAATAAAAAATATATTTATTTTAACATGAGAATAAAGCTCGAAAAACAACTATATATATATATATATTTATATATATATATAGCTTGTTTGTTAACAGATTTTTGACTAAACTAAAATTAAGCTTCACCTTAAAAAAACAACAAACTCAACCGACTGACGAGAGGGGTTCAACTGATTGAAACTTCATATATATTTTAAAAAAATTCAGCATTCAGTCGACTGAAGTCCCCAATCTAGCCGACTGAATTGTACCAATTTTGAACTATATACATGCGGGTTTCAATTTCTCCCACATCAGCCGATTGCCTTCATCATTTCAGTCGGCCGATCCATTCGATTTCTATTTTTTAAAATAGCCTTGCACAAATTTCAATGCAAGAACCTAATCAAACCTACTTCATTTTCACCCCTTCATTTTCAACCTATCAAAACATTCATTTTTTAGAAAAAACCCAAAAAACAAACCCTAACCTCTTCAAAAATTTCAATTTTTCTTCCAATTTCATAAATTAAAATGGCTCCAAGATCAAATAGAGCAAGAGAATCAACAGCCGGACCTTCCGAAAGCCAAACTCGAGCATGGTTATACAATGATACAACAGTTAATAGATTCAATAGCATGCGAAATTCAAAGCTTTTTGAAGGAACCTTCATGAAATTTCCCGATTTCAATGGATATGCAATTAGAGAAATAGCCGAAGCTTATGGTTTCAATTCACTTATTGTGTATGATTCTAGTTATATTAAGATCTCCCATCTTTTAATTAAGTTTTCTATGCCAATATGAATCTCAATCATTAAAATCCCCAAAATAAAGATGATTGTATATGGACATTGGTTTATGGTGTCAAAATTTTTTACCCCTTCAAAGACTAGTCCATATTCTAAGATGTCCATCCGAAGGGTTGAATATTGACGATGTTAATGTTGATATGTATAATCGTGATGAAGTTTCCCATCTCTTCTTGGCGGACGATTTAGCCATTTTAAAGTCTAGTGCCTTACGTCCGAAGGCGAGAATCTCGTCGTGCACTTATTCGATCCCTACAAACCCGGACCGTAAGTTGTGATAGAGTCTGCAAAAGGGATTTTCAAACGTTATATGCAATTTACTCTTCTTAACGAGTAAATTGGAGAAAAATAATATTGGATGAATTTCTTACCGTCAATCATAACAAAAGCCACAAGATGATTCACTAGGAGCTACATTATGTGGATTCCATAAAATTTTAGAGTTCCATTGCCGATTTCAATTTCATGACTGTAGGAGAGCTTAACTCCAAAACACTTAGTCTAATGCGTTTTCCTAAGCGTCCCGAAAACCAACAAATCATTAGTGATGTGCACATAAATATGCATATTTTTACCACCGTATTTAATTTACTTAAATTAAATAAATGATCATATTGGGCATTTTAACTTGTTTAAACCAAAATTCAAATTATTATCAAATTGTCACATATTCATCTTCATATAGAGTTAAAATGGTCATTTTTTATGCATTTGTTAAATTGTGAAAATTTATTTGAAAATTTCTATGTTGTTTTGTAGGAAATTTAGTGAATTTTACAAGTGGTTTCATGGTGATATATGCATGTACAAGAGTGAAGAGAACAAATGAAGATGGAAATAATTCAAAATGATGAAGGTCCTCACTTATCCACCTATCTTAATGTACACTTAGGAGCTAATGCATATTTAAAAGGTCATTAAATCTTCATGCACACTTAATAGATGATTATTGGACGCTAATGGTTACTTGACCACCACACTTCCTAAGGGGTAGTTTGGGCATTCTCCAAAAATATGAATTAAGAGTTAACATGTGTATAAATACCCCTTATACTTCATGTAATCCTCTTCCTCTTAGTTAGTTTTAGGCTCAAAATAAAACACAAACTCTTTTCTTTCTTTTCATGGCTACTTAGCCACATTTTTCATTTCATGTAACCTTTCTTTCAATGCAGTGTTAGTTAATGTTCTTTTACATCTACATGCTCTCTTTCTTATATTTTTAGTAGTGTTCACTTCTTTTTACTTAGCTTTTCTTTTAATTTTTCTCTCTCTACATTTTTTGATTTAATAACAAATATGAGAAGCTGATCCCTACAATTTAGGGGTAATGAAGCTCTCTTGAATCATGTGAATGTATTATAATTTCTCATTTATGTCTCTTTTGTACTTAATGGAAAGTTAGATGTTTGTGTGATTTTGTGTTTAATATTAATTTTGGTAGCTTATGTTGCTCAAAAAAATAGGCTATGCTTAGTCGTATGAATCACTAATTACCTCTTCATCTACATATGATCATGGTAATGGAAGTGGATTTAGAATCAAAATTTGATGATTTATGTTTTTAATTCAATAGTTAATAAGCCATGCTTAAAATAGATTCTAATTTTAATTTCATTTCATTTTCATTAAATTTAGTAAGTGGGTTAGAGGGTGCATTAAAGTTTGATGGTTTAAGTGTGTTAATCAATAATGCAATTAGGCCATGCTTATGATAAATGCATCAACCAAACTCACAAATGATCAAAAAGAGATCATAATTTCATTATGTTGATTTATGTTATCATGAGAGGGGATTGCCTCTAAATTGCTCTTTAATCCCATATTTTTATTCTCCTTAGTCTTAGTGTGTTTTTACTTTTTTTCTTAGTTAAAAATCAATTAGCTTTTAAGAACGGGTCGCTAATCCTAATCAAGAAATCCCGCAACCGAGAGACACGAATATTGCTTTCTCCTCCTCTCAAGTTCCTCAACAAGAAGAAGAGGATGATGAAATTCAAGAATTTCATATTGACATGCCTCCTAAGCAAGCTCTGGTGATGTTATCGCAGAATCAAAGTAAACTTAGTGGACATTTAGCTAATGTAGTTTCCAAAAATAGCAGAAAACTGAACTCGATAAAGGGTTTTTTAAATTAAATTTGGGAAAATTTCTCTTGTTCTGGATCCACTTCGACCGATGTTCTTGAAAATCCTATACTGTTCTCTTCGATGACATTGGAAGAAGAAGGAGATGAAGAGGAAAGTAGTGAAGAATTTTAAGAATTTTTAGCGTTGCTATGCTATTTAACTTGACAATTTGTAGTGCTATTAGTTCTATGGTGTTTATGTGTTTTAAGGTATGACATATCTATATGCTTATATGTGTTTGATTTTTATGTTGTCTATGTGATTTAAGGTATGACATACTTTTATGATGTTTATATGTATTTGATGTGAAGTTAATATGTAAGATGGTTATTTGTTTATATGTGTTTATATATGTCTATATGAAATGCTTATATTTATCATATCAATTATTTTTCCTTTTAGTCGATGACAAAGGGTGATAATATGATTGACAAGGGGAGTATTCAGTCAGGAGAAGAAAATTACTTTATATATATTTTTAGAAACTTACATAGTTGTCATCATTAAAAGAGGGAGGATGTTAGAACCTAGAATTTTGACGTTTTGATTGTGACAACTATATAAGTAAATATTATATGAACTAACCATACTTGCAGGAGAAGGTTTTGTTTTTACTCGAGAAATAATCTAACAGAACAGATTTGGGATTGAAGCTTCAGGAAAAATGTTTAGTCTAAGGTCTGAGTTTAGTAAAAAATTCATGTTAAATCTCACTGAAATGGTATATGCACGCACACACAATTTAAGGGTTTTCAAAACATTGTTCTTATGCTAAAATTTTCCAAAACATTATTCATATGCTAAAGTTTTTTCAAAACTTCGATATGTCAAAAAACAAGTAATTTAGCCGAGTGAATAGTATGATTCAATCGACTGAATTATGTGCATGTGCACAATTTTCTTTGAAAATTCAACTGGCTGATCTTGCAAGTTCAACCGGCTGAATTTTGTCTCTTTTGCACTGTTTTCTAGCTGGTTCGATTTTAAATCGATTCAGCTGGCTAAATTGCTTCATTCGGACGGCTGAATCTTCATAACGGCTATATTTTGAAAAGAAACTTCAATTTAATGAATAGAAACAACTCTTGATTCAAAAGCAGCTTCCATATATTTTCATAGCTACCTTTCGCAAATGATTGAAACTATTTATCACTATAAATAGCCATGAATTTCATTGTATTAATCACTAATAGTCATACTATTATCATTCTTATATTCTAAACTATCTTGTTATAAACATTAAATACTTCGTTCTAATTACTTGTACATTCAAGAAAACTTCATTAGTGATTTAATAAACTTCCTTTCTTTTCAAATTACACGATATACCACAAAGGAGAAGATTATAGGAAGGGTGCACATTGTTGACTTATCAATGCTATTCAAGAGAATACTTAGTCAGAAACATTTATATTATTTGTATTGGAGGTCTTCTTCAGTTGCTCAGGCGGTTGAAGTCCTGTTTGGTTGCTCAGGCGGTTGAAGTCATGTTTGGTTGCTCAGGCGGCGTAATACATATTCCTTTGGGTTAAGTGAGCGTTGATAGTTAAATTCCAAAAGGAGTCTAGGACTGGACGTAGAACGGAAAGTTCGAACTAGTATAAAAATCTCTGGTGTCATTTACTTTATTATTTTACTTTTATACTGATATTCCGCACAAATAAATAGTTTAGTTAATATTTCATATTGCACAATCCTTAGTCACTTTCACCTATATAGGTTGATTATTCATATATAATCATTTTTTTAATGTTATATGAGGGATTCGTTTGTTTTCATTTTGTGAAAGGTACTATTGGGTAAGAGTGGTATAGGTTATTACAAGGAATTTTTGATGAGATTGGTTATTGCGGTAGAAGAGTGGTCACCATATTGTTTTAATCTAAAATTATGGAAGAGTGGATAGTTATGAAGTAAAAATCCAAAATAAAGAGGAAACTACTTTTAGCATTACCGGCCGTTGTAGAAAATGTTGAGCATAAATGCTCCAAGTGGTTTTTGTAGAATGGCACAAAGGGAAGTGTTAACCCGCCTTTTAGCTAGGCAGTATATAAGCATAATTAACTCAGTAGACTTCATGATTATCGAGGCTAGAATATCATGTTTTTTTTCAAATGGATGGGTGGATGATCAATCACAGAAGATAAATATGAATATGAAGCCAGGATTAAGCATAGTCGATGGATAAACGATGCAGAGTTCATGGAATATGGATTTTGGCAAGGATGGAAGTTACTTCGGGTCGGCAATGGCATCACTTCAAGTCGGCATTCAATACCTCAGGTCGTCTATAAAAGTTGCAAGAGGTCGGCATTTGGTTACAACTCCAGCTCGGCATTGAAGAGGTTTGGTTAGGTCGGCATTGATTTCACTCTAGGTCGGTATAGGGTTTATTTCGGGTTTTACTTTGGGTCGGCATGATGTTTACTTCGGATCCTACTTGGGGTCGACATGGTACTACTTCAAGTCTGCATTGGTTGAGTCACTTGGGGTCGGCATATGACTTGCTTCGAGTCGGGGTAGGGTTCGCTTCAGGTCCTACTTGGGGTTGGCACGGTACTACTTCGGGTCGGCATTGGCTGAGCCACTTAGGGTTGGCACCTTGTTTACTTCGGGTCGACACCTTTTTTATTTCGGGTCGGCATACGAACTACTTCAGGTGAGCATAGGATGGACAAGTTGGGCCTAGAAATCATTGTGGTGGGCCCATGTAGGTGAGGAGACCCAATAGCCGAGATTTCACCTATAAATACAGCAGACTTGGCTTTAGAAAAAGGGATCTTCGTTCTACTTCTCTTCATCTTCATATATTTAGTGGCTACTCTGCCATTATTATTCTGGAATTCCAAATTGTAACTGTAACCAAATTTCAATATAATAAAAAGGAATCTTCTTGAGTGGACATAGGTCGGAGCTAGCCGAACCACTATAAATCTTGTCTTTTTACTTGCTTTAATTTTAATTTTCATTATTCTTCATATTATACTCTCTAATATACTTTATCTTTGATCTATGACTAGATATTGGTGCTTTCACTTGTAATTGGGTGTTGGTGGCCAATTTTGATGCCAGTATTCTCGTGCTTTCATTGAGAAAGCTTGTACTCAAGGTGGAAGCTAGGATCTCAGATCTAGAGGCTTGGATATTTGGATCTAGGAAATAATGGCTAGGCAATGAACAAGGAGACAAAGAGAAGGGACAAGATGGAAATAATGATGGATGCTATGTAAGAAAGAATGTTAAAGAGACAGGAGGAAATCAAGGATCGGAGCCAAGGTAAAGAATCAAGCAGGATGTTGCTATAGATTTTGGCATGGATAAGAACTCGGATGCATGTTTGGAAGGGGATAATCTCGGATTCCCTCATAGACTCGGGGACAGGATGGAAATGATAATCGGAGACCACTTATGGATGCTGGAACAGCTGGAAATTAGAATCCAAGACTTTTAGCATAAATTACCAGGCTTAAATATGGATTGGATCAACCGAGGGCAAACCCCGACCAATGAGGAGGGATCAGCACAACTCCCTATGGAACCGGGGGCATGGATTTGGATGGATTTGCTTGGAAATGGATAGCGGTGATGAAACAGGAGCAGTCATCATCCTCTTGACGGAATGAACTAAATAACTAATAATAAATCCTTCACCAAAACGGCTAAGTCACTTACACATGCACGGAATCGTGAACGGTCCTTAGGCAAGCTCTGAGATGGCGATGAACCACCATAACAAATGATTTTGAAATTCACTCAAACGTGAAATATGACATTAATCATACAAAGTCCCGTCCGAACACTTACATTTTGCCTTGAATGGCAGCCGACCTCGAACGGTCACATCACGCCTCCACCGGCACCCGGCTTTCAACGGCACCCGACCTCGAACGGTCATATTTCTCCTCGAATGACATCCGATCTCGAATGATCACATTTTGCCTCAAACGGCATCCGATCTCGAACAATCACATTTCGCCTTGAGCGGCACCTGATCCTGATCGATCGCTATTAACAATCAGGCAAGACCATTGATCTCTTCGCAGGTCATCCATTGGTTTCAAACATCGGACTTCAAGCAATTCAAAACACGCTTCCTATCGTAAGGCATATTTTGGACGGCAAAGTGTTAACCCGCCTTTTGGCAAGATAGTATACAGGTGGATTTAACCCAATAGACTTCATGATTATCAAGGCTAGAATATCATGGATTTATTTCGAATGGATGGGTGGATGATCAATCACGGATAATAAATATGAACATGAAGCCAGGATTAAGCATAGTCGATGGATAAACGATTCAGGGTACTTGGAATATGGATTTTGGAAAGGACGGAAGTTACTTCGGGTCGGCAATGGCATCACTTCGGGTTGGCATTCAATACCTCTGGTCGGCTATACGAGTTGCAAGAGGTCGGCATTTTGTTACAACTCCTAGTCAGCATTAAAGAGGTTGGGTTAGGTTGGCATTGATTTCACTTCGGGTCAGCATAGGGTTTACTTCGGGTTCTACTTCGAGTTTGTACAGTGTTTACTTATGGTCCTACTTCGGGTCGGCATGGTACTACTTGGGGTCGGCATTGGTTGAGTCACTTGGGGTCGGCATATGACTTGCTTCGGGTCGGCATAGGGTTCGCTTCGGGTCCTACTTAGGGTCGTCATGGTATTACTTCGGGTCGGCAGTGGCTGAGTCACTTGGGGTCGGCACCTTGTTTACTTCGAGTCAGCACTTTGTTTACTTCGGATCGACATATGAACTACTTCGGGTCGGCATAGGATGGACGAGTTGGGCCCGGTAATCGTCATGGTGGACCCATGTAGGTGAGGAGGCCCTGTAGCCGAGATTTCACCTATAAATACAGCTGACTTGGCTTTAGAAAGAGGGTTCTTCATTCTGCTTCTCTTCATCTTCTTCTACTTAGAGGCTACTATGCCATTATTATTTTGGAATTCCAAATTGTAACTGTAATCAAAATTCAGTATAATAAAAAGGAATTTTCTAGAGTGGACTAGGCCGGTGTTAGCCGAACCACTATAAATCTTATCTTTTTACTTGCTTTCATTTTAATTTTGGCTATTTTTTATATTATACTCTTTATATATACTCTATCTATGATCTATGACTAGATATTAGTGCTTTCACTTGCAATTGGGTGTTGGTGGCGAATTTTGATGCCAACCGAAAGAGAGTGGTAGTTGATGGGATCTATAAGTATTTTACATGTGGAATGCTAATGCTCATCCTAAAACAGAAGGAGATACATATTTCTTCCTATACTGGAATTAGCCTTGAAAGGTTTTTTTCCAACCTCAAAATTTGAAGGCGTACCAAGTATTTAACATAATTTTGGTACATGTAGTTTTATTCGTAGAGACAGGTGTGTGCACTAGAACTAAAGCGGTGTTAGATTTTTATGCAAGTTCTGTAAAATAACGGTAGTAATTTTAAAACATGGTACTAGTGCTTTTTTAGCGAACTATTGGTTCTGACAAAATGAGTGAATACCCACACTCAAAAAGATAATAAATGTTCACATTTATCTTATTTTGTAAAAAAAATGACATGAAAGCTTTTAGTTATTGAATAATATTTCAAAAGTTGTGATGTCCAATATTTTGAAATTTATGTTTATTAGATTTCATTTGCAAAGCTGTTCGATTTTATTTAGGGAGAAACTACAATTGATATAAGCTTGGCAATGCTGAATGATTGAGTTTATGGAAAAGGAATTAGCTCAAGATATTATCAATTTCATGGTTTCATTGATGTATTTCTCTTTGCCCACTAATATATTTGCCTATTGTTATCAAGCCTTTAGGTAAGGTCGTGTTGTCATCGACTTGGCTAGTAATGGTTATTAACCTTAAAAATTGATTATGTACAATACTATTAACAATGGTTGTGTAGATTCGCATTGGATCCTAATCGAGATGTAATCAGTATAAAGTGATTGGCATAAGGTAATGAAAGTACATTTCAAATTTGAAGTTGATCGGAGTTCGTATGCTCGAGTTACAGACGTAGCAAGTTTATTTGGATCGATCGGAAACGATCCATAAAACAGCTCAAATCGGTGGAGATCAATCAATATCTCAAAATCCACAAGGCCAATTCACTTGTAACATTTAGAGCATTAGTATATTGAAGAGTAGAGCCTACAAAAACGATCGCACATCAAGTTCTTGAGATATGAGGATAGCCGATCGATTTAGGCCGATCGTTATTTGTCGATCTTTCATAACGATCGGTGAATGCATGTAGCAAAAGTCAAACCATATCTCATGATCTACCACTCAGAATGACTTCATATTTTAGAGAGAAGTTAAAGAGGCATGTGGAACCGCCTAAAAATGATTGTGCATAAATTAGAGGTAAAATAACTATAGGTAAAATTTTGGCCGATCGTTCGAGGATATCAAGTTAGGGTCACCGATCGTTATGGTGGGCCCCTATGAACCTAGATAGCCTTCTGTCGAAATCTTAGCAAAATAAAACATTATATCTCCCTATAAATACAGGCCTTTAGGTTCGTTTTCAAGATCTTTACGCTGCTTTTTATTCTAAACTCCATTTTAATCAAGCACTTGTTATCTCCTACTATTGTAATCAGATTGAACAGCGATTAATAAAGGATAATCTTCAAAGTGGACTTAGGCATATAACACCGAACCACTATAAACTTTTGTGCCCTTGATTACTGGTCATTCTCTATTACTTGTTAATTTATCTGCTCAGTTTAATTTTGTTTTCTTCGCTTACTTCTTTATAAAAACTATTCTTGGGTATTTGTGACCATTTTGAGTGCAAACATTTTGGTGCTTTCACTAAGAAACCTTGATTTTCAACTTGCCAAGATCCCTTGTTGCTACTAATTGGATAAATCCCCCAAAGGAGATCTGTTATTATCTTCAAGAAGTTGTAATACTACTCAGATTTGTAGAAATCCAAGCAAGGCTATTAACAATGGTGAGGCATATTAGATCTACTTCTCAGAACGTGGAAGGAGATGAGAATACTATCATTTAGCAAGGAGACCCAAGCAATCAACCAAAAAATGTGAATGCTAATCCGGTTGAAGTTCAGAATCACACTGATTCTGTTATAAGAGCCGAATTTCATGATTTAATGAGAGAGCAGGTGGAGAGCTATCGACAACTAAAGCAAAAAATTTAGACTAATATCAACTTGATGAACTAAATCAATTAGCAGCAGTGGGGGAAAGATAGAAGGGATCCCACCCTTACTCGGCATCGGAGATCCCTAGTTCGTCGGAAGGGTATCATAGACATAGGCATTGCAGAACTAACGAATATCATATAGAAACTTCAGGGCATCAACAGGCAGACCATCGTGGTCTGTTAGGAATGATCGGTGTTGACCCCTTCGCTAGAGGAAGAAACTTACCTGTGTATACTAGGATTCAAACCAGAGCTACTGGTTGGTTTGGATGATGGAGTCCAATTGAATGCTAACTAGGTACTTTCCTAGAATGATGATGAAATGAATGTACAAGATCCACATCGGGAAGATAGTGAACCTAGAAGGCACGTAACGACCCTAAGACATCGACCGGACCATTCATACGAGATGAAGCGCGATCGCCGCTTGGCACCAACCATCCAAATACCGGACCTATCGACAATGGTCAAACAGTTGGTGAGAGAGAGCCAGGGCTAGACTAATGATGATTGGGAAATTTCGAGAAGCCATACCCTGTTCACTGACAACATTCTACATGTGGAATATCCGAGGAGGGTCAATGTGCCATCTGCGAATGGCTGATGGATTCTACATGAGCGAATGTAGATGCTTTCCCATAACTCTCTCTGGAATTACAACAATGTATTCACAAAATTACCCCATGATCAATTCCTAGATTCGATGATATGACAACCAAATTTGTGGAGCAGTTTCGGATGCATGGAACTCGTCCCAAAGATGTGATGTCCCTTTCCAGTGTGGTTCAAGCTCCAGGAGAGTCATTGAAATATTATTTGGAGAGATCTTATATAGCTCTTACGAAGTTTAGTAATCAAAATGACCATGCGATAATCATGGCCGTGACGAAAGGGATTGATCCGGAGTCTGATTTTGGCGACTAGTTAGTCGGTAAGCCTCCTGCAACATTGGAGCGCTTTTATGCAAAGGTGGCTCAATATTTAAGAAAGGAGGAAGCCAAGTCCATCAGAAAAAAGAATGGTGTGGGAATAAGCGAAGAGGGGGTGTAGAGTAACATCGCAATAAAACAATCTAATGACAATTCTAGAAAATTTCAAGTGAATGTCCAGAATAAACCAAATCGGCAAAAGAGAGGTAGAGATAGGAACCGAGAATGAAAGAGGAATTCTGGAAGAGGGAAGCCTAGGATTCCGATGTATAATACTTACATGCCATTGAATACGTCCTTGGAGAATATTTATCCCTCTACTTGCGATACCATGTAGTGTAGGAAACCACCTCCAAAAGAATCAACAGAGAAGCAAAAACAGACCGGGAAATATTTTTGGTTTCATGAGTGCTACGGCCATAATACAAATGAATGCAGACATCTCCAGGATGTTATAGAAAAATTGATTCAAGAAAGGAAATTACAACATTTTGTGAAAGCCCTGCAAGATGAAGAACAGGGGACATCTGATCCAAACCGAGGATAAGCGTCGCGTAGGGCTGAGGAGCTTGCACGGACTGGTGGAAGATTGGTGACAAATACGATAGTCGAAGGACCACACCCAGCAGATAAGAGCTGGCAAGAGTTGGAGCGCTATGTTAGCACGATTATGCATATGGACTTTCAATGTTGTTCGAATACGAAAGATAGAGCTCTAGTAAACCAACAATGTACAATGGTGGATGATATTGTGTTTAGGAATAGGGATGCGATAGGATAGAGGCTCCGACAACCGACCCAATGGTCATTTCAACCATGATTGGCCCCGCTTTGGTGAGAAGGATATTGATTGATTGTGGAAGTTCAGTAAATATAATTTTCAAAAAATCTTGCGATCAAATGAGGATGGAAGCCAAATATTTAAAATTGTCTGAAGCTCATATACACGGTTTTAAATGGCATTGCAACTGAAGCTGTTGGTTCTGTGGAATCACTTGTAGAGTTGGGAGAAGGTGAACGAAGGAGAGTGCGGATATTTATGTTTATTGTTTTAGATGTTGACTCTCTCCATACAATGTTTTTTTCGGTCGACCGGCCCTAGTTGAATTTCGGGTAGCCTTGTCCTATGGTGGTTGACTTTGAAGTTTTCAACAGATAATGGTATTGGAGTTGTTCATGGAAATCTGGCGACTGGACATTCCTATTATGTAGTTAAGTTGAGGCATCCTCAGAGCAAAGATAAAGGTAAGGGTGTGGACAAGATTGTCCACATCCACGCTACGAAAGATTGACAACTATCGCCTGAGCCTTGGATCGGACGGCACAGTCGGCTCTATAAGATATAGATCCGAGAGATGATGAAGAGGAGTTCAAAGAGACCAAGGCTACATCGGTTGAGATGACAAGTGACATCATGGTCATCCACGATGACTCATCCTGAGTCTTAAAGCTCGGATCATAGCTCAACCCTTCGATGAAGAAAGAACTTGTCAAATTTCTCCCAGTAAATCTTGATGTATTCGCTTGGACTCACTCTGACATGTGTGGAATCTCACCTGCCATTGCGAGCCATGCTTCGAATATCGACCCGATGTATGTCCCGGTGAAACAAAAAAGATGAGGCATGAATCGGGAGAGATCTACCACTCTCAAAGGAGGTCGATAGACATAAAGACAACGGGTTTATGTTGAATATGCTAATATATGATTTTTGTTTTATGATAATAAACATATATATTCATTTAAATGTATTTGTTATTGTACTATTTTATTTTCACATAACTAAATAAATATTTGTTGAATAAAATAAATAACACAGAATTTATTCAAACAAATATTCATAATAATTTTGAATTGTACAAATTTGATCTCTCACTATATATACGCAATTTCAATTACAATACAATCACAATTTTCAATTTACATTGTTCACCTCACTTCATATCACTCATTTACTCTTATTTATCTTCAACTCTATTCTAGATTGAATTCAGCATCTCAATTATCTGCAAAATAAACATTGACGCAGTAAAATTGAAAAAGAAATATTTTTTGCAGTGTAAAATAAAATGTGTTTTTGAAAATATTGTTTGCCTTAATTATTTGGGTTGTCCATCATCATATTCATTTTGAACTCATCATACACAAACAACTTATGACATGCACAGTATATCACTGCACATGCCACAAGATCATGCACACCGATATACACTTGATAAAACTATAGGGACAGGTGAGCACAAGGTCAAACCCAATAAAAAGGTGGATTCAATTCAAGTACAAATATTCAAGTGCAATACAAATAAAGCCAATTTGAGCACAAGGTCAAACCCAAGCCAAAGCTAGGATCAACTTAGGCGCAATACAAATACATCACAAAATAGTCGAGTACAAGAAGCCAAAACCAGACCATGCTAACAAGTGCACCACAACCAGATCAGTTTCCAAAATCAAAATGACAAGTGCAGTGACATAATCAACTGGAAACAATGAGACGGCAACTCAAGTGAACACAACATCTTTAACAAGTGCTTAAGTACAACATGTAAAAAATCGGTGCAATAAAGACCAAACCCAAATCAGCAATGAAGATAGCAGCTCAAATGAACAATTCAGACTCAAGAAAATGTGCAATAGTCAAATAGTCAAGACTATCATTACAAAAAATGCAACAGAGGTGACAACAGAGTATCAAGGCAAGAAAAGCCTCAATATCAAATAGCAACAAAGCTAGAGCATGCATATACATCAACATGACCATCAACCCAAACATCAATAAACACTTAAACATGTACAAGGGATGATCCAGGAAATGGACAGTGCGACCAAGCAGCAATTAATCCAAAGCAACTCCATATTTCAATTGAAGCAAAGTAATAAGGAATGGAAACTTACACATGAACATGACCTGAAAATAGATAATACAAACTCAAGTGTGCACAAGAAAGCTACAAAAAGTACCAGGACCAGTGAACCGGATTATAAGACCACCATGAAACAAAAATCCCAAATAAATGAACACATTTATATATAAGCTATGCAATGAATCAAATGGTCAAGACCATACTAAAGTATACATGAAGCTTCAAACACGAATACAAACTTCAAGTCTAACAGGCAGTGGCAACAACATCAAAATGAAGTATAGCCAGAAATGATAGAGTGCCATTACACATATATACATACATACATATATGTATGTATGTATACAAATGGAAATGATCAGCATTCAAAAGAGCACGGACTACATACATGAAATGCAGTCACATATCAACACAACCAAAACAGTTCAAATAATAAGTACACAAATCAAAGCATCTAGATTTTTAAATGGCATGGTCAGATGCAGGCTCAAACTAACATACATATATACATGTGTGAAACATCATGTATACATATAAGCAGTGATGAATAAAGCTACAATACCAGTTGCAATAATAAAGTCAATGTTCGAAAGAAAATGAAAGAACAGCAGTTTGAAAAATGACAAGAACACATGAAACCACCAAAGAGCAATTTTATAGGTTTTTACAAAAATCAGGGTAGCAGTTTTTCAAACCAAAGTCAATTTTAAATGCCAACAAATTCAAAGACATGGTGACCAAGGAAAATAAACCGAACAACTCAAAATCAAAGCCGTGGTAATCAAGCATAGCACAACAGAAAATATTCGAATTGAACTAGCCCAAAAGAAATCACAAGCATTTAAGCATAATCATATGGCCGAATTAAATCAACAGATAAAGTCAAATGAAAATATTCGAACGATAATTTAGGGTTTTCAACCCTATAAAACTCAATCATCATCAGCATTATCATCATCGAGTTCAAGCATGTCAACGAAAATAACAAAGCAAAATTGCATACCAGATTTATTGAAATCGAACTCGACGTAGTGAAGGAACCGAAGCTAAGCAAAGAACAAAGATCGAAGAAGCATCAAACTGAATTGAGGTTCAACAGGAGACTAGTCGATGACCAAGCGGCGGCTTCAAAGAAAACCACGAAGCCTTAATTTTTGAAAGAAGGAAACAGGCGAGGCAGTCATTATATTTCAACGCAAAGGATACAAGACCGATAAAATAAAATAAAATAAAAGGGGGAATTATTTTTACAGCTTTTTGGTTTTGGGTCGGTTTCCTTTAGTATTTATTTTGGGCTTAATTTGTAAATTAAGGTTTTTTGTTTTGTAATTGATTTTTATTTTCGTGTGACTAGGGGACGAACTACGGTGGTGTAGTTCGAGAATTCGCAACTCAATGGTAGTTGTGGTAGGGCTTTGAGTGTAGAGTTAGGTTAGTCGATAGCAGGTGTTGTGAGTTTACATGTGTAAGCGTCTAACTGCTTAATTTCTAGTAGAAACCTTAGGGTAGCACGAAGGTAGGGTTTTGCCGAAGCTGGATAAATATGTATTGTTCTACTTTTGCTTTTAATATTCTGCTATTATCTACGCTGCTATTATTCTGCTATTATTAGTACTGCAATTATTTTATATTTTTCTGCATTGAATTTTTATAATTATTAGTATCATCATATTCACCCCCTCTAGGGTGAAATCGATCCTACAGTTTATCCACGACACCCTCTACCCTAAATGGGTATCTAATCTCATACTTGTGAGAAAAGCGAATGGGAAATGTGGAACATGCATTGACTACTTAGATTTGAACAAGGTGTGTCCAAAATATAGTTTTTGCCTTTCGAGGATCGACCAGTTGGTGGATTCAATCGTGGGACATGAATTGCCATCTTTCATGGATGCGTACTCGAGATATAACCAAATCTCGATGCATATTTTCGATCAGAGCATACTAATTCATTACTGATGTTGGATTGCACTGCTATGTAGTAATGTCGTTTGGATTGCAGGAGCCAGTTATCAGCATCTAGTCAACATGTTGTTTAAAGATCAGATTGGAAAAACGATGGAAGTGTATGTGGATGATATGCTCGTGAAGTCACGATGATCAAGCGACCATATTAGAGACTTGATAGAAATGTTCGACATCCTCCAACATTATAAGATGAAATCAATCCTTTGAAGTGTTCTTTTGGTGTTGCATCAGGGAAATTCTTGGGCTTCATTGTTAACACCCATGGAATAGAAGCTAACCCGAGAAGATCCAGGCTATCCGGGATATCTAAGTGCCAAGGACTATTAAACAAGTAAAGAATCTAAATGGGAAAGTTGCTGCTTAAGCTGATTTATTTCCAGAGCTACCAATTAATGCATTCCTTTCTTTGATTTGATTAGGAAAAGGGTAAAAAGTTTGAATGGACATAGGATTATAAAGATGCATTTCAAGCTTCCGTGAATCATTTGGAGAGACCCAGCGTCTTGTCAAAGCTGGTGGATCAAAAGATTTGTATATTTATTTTGCCGTATCGACACACGCTATTAGTGTCGCATTACTTCGCGAGGAGGATCAGATCCAGAGGCCAGTATATTACGTCAGCAAACTATTAATGAGAGCTGAAAGGAATTATTCGAAAATAAAGAAACTGGCATACTGCTTACTGATTGCATTACAAATGCTTCGTCCATACTTCTAGGCATACCAGATCAATGTTTACACTAACCAGCCGTTATGACAGGTCCTACGACGACCAGAGATGTCTGGAAGGTTACTTAAGTGGAATATCGAGCTCAGTCAATTCGATATTACTTATCTCCCTCGAAGAGCTATCTAGGGTCAGATACAGGCAGATTTTATAGCAGAATTTACTGAGCATGATGATTCTCCGGAAGGCAATGAAATCCCTACCATACGGTGGAAATTGTATACCGATGACGCGTCTAATAATCATTATTCTGGGGCAAGAATTGTGCTTGTAACTCCCGTGGATCATTCAATCTGTTATGCATTAAAGCTTGATTTTCAAACGACAAACAATGAAGCCGAGTACGAAGCTTTGATCGCTGGACTTAAAATCGCCAGAAAATTGGCAACAAAGTCTCTTGAAATCTTTTGTGTTTCAAAGTTGGTAGTGTACCTAGTCAAGGAAGATTATCAAGCTAAAGGGCAATGGCTTGCTCCATACCTTACTCAATTCCAAGAGTTATTGGCCGAATTTGAGTACTATAACATTTTGCATATTCCATAGGATAAAAACAGAGAAGCAGATTCATTGGAAAAGTTTGCTAGCACCGGTGACGCACATCATATGGGCTTGGTTCCGGTTGAAGTATTAAATTCCTTAAGTATAAACATGATAGAAATCGATCGGATACAAGAAGCAGGGCCTGAGAGGGAATCGTGGATGACTCCGATCAAAGATTATTTACTGGGAGTTCTTCCTAAACGAAGGAATGAAATGCGACATATCCTTTGCAAAACTTCACTGTATATAATGCAAGAAGGAATTATGTGCAAGAAAAGTTTCTCTGTTCGCCTACTCCGACGTGTCGCTCATAATGAGATAAAAACTTGTCCTAAAAGAAGTTCACAAAGGGGAATGTGGTGATCGCACTAGAGACAAACTCTGGCTAAGAAAATACTCCGTTACAAGTATTATTAGCCAGCCATAAATCAAGACACCGCTATCTATTTAAGACGATGTGATAAGTGCCAGATATATGTAAAAGTTCCAAGAGCTCCGCCAATGGAAATCACGCAAACGGTCAGCCCATGGCCGTTTTCCATATAGGTTATAGACATTATCGGTTCCTTACCATTCTCATAAGGTGGCGCAAAGTACGATGTTCGCAGTTGGTTACTTCACCAAATGGGCCGAAGTAGAACCTTTATCCATGATCACAACCAAGAAAGTAATCAACTTTATTGTCTGAAACACCATATGTCATTTCGGTCTACCGTGAATTATTGTAATAGATAATGGAACTCAATTTGACAATGCCAAATTCAAAGACTTCTATCAGAGGTGTCATATTGAAAAGAGGTTTGCAGTGGGCACTCACCCTCAAGCGAATGAACAGGTTGATGTTGTAAACAAAATCATAAAGTCCATTCTGAAGAAGCAATTGGAAAAGGCTAGAGGTAGGTCGGTGGATGAACTCCCTACAGCATTATGGGCTTACAGGACCATCCAAAAGTCCATGACTGGCCATACTCCATTAATCCTTGCTTACAGTTCCAAAGCCGTCATTCCCGTTGAACTTGAAGTTCTTTCTCATCGAGTCACATAGTATGATCCCAAAGCGATTAAAGATCTCCTCTTGGAATCTCTCGATTTTATAGGTGAGAAGCACGAGGAAGCCGTTCTGAGTGCGTACCAACATCGAGTTGTCCGATATTACAACATTAAAGTCCTACCTGGAACCTTTGAAGTCGGCGAGCTTGTTCTGAAACAGGTTTTTCCTACCCTATCGAACATAAATCCAATCTGAGAAGGACCATACGTTATTAAACAGAGGCTTGGAGAAGGAACCTTCAAGCTAGTGACTGTTGATGGTATCACACCCCAAGGGCATGTAATAGCGAGCATTTACGATGTTATTTCACTTAGTTGATTTCCTTATTACCCAGTTGTATTTTCTTTCAGAATTTGTTTTGGCATTTGATTTTCCAGATATTTAATAAGATAGATTCTGTCATTCTTTTCCATTTAACAAATAAAGTCTTGGCCTCCCATTGTATTTATGTTTGTTGTAGCACTGTGTATCGGTTACACGATGAGACTGAAATAAAATAAGAGCGATCGTGACACGATAGATCACTCGCTGAATTAAACCCTGACTCCTGGGGGAAAATCAATCAATTATGGAGAATATGATCCAACTGCTTTTCGAAATAACTCTAAGTCCCCGAAGTACGGACTAGAGTATAAATATAAATCGGATGTGATTTGACCACCTGTGAAATAACTCCAAGTCCCCAGAGTGCGGATTGGAGTATAAATATAAGTCGGATGTGAATCGACCACCCATGAAATAGCTCTAAGTCCTCGGAATGCGGACTAGAGTCTGAACATAATTGGGTGCGATTCGACCACTCATCAACTAACTCTTATCCCCGGAGTGTGGATATGAGTATAAACAAACAGATGAGTGCAGTTCGGCCACTGACTATTTGTGAGCTCTGGACTGAAAATGACAGGACGAGTGTGAACTCGCTAAGGATGGAGTTCGACCATCCACCACCTAAATCCGCTGAACTGAGACTAGGGGCATGAGTACAGTTACTCAAACCGCTGAGTTCAACAAGCATAACATTAGGTTTGAGCCTAGTGTTTGGTACGACTTGAGTCCCGACCTCATGGGGGCCTTGGCATGGATAAATCAGATTGATCTGATCCGACAAACAATAATCACAAATACAATAAATGAAAAAAATAATAGATCGATAATTTAAACAAGTATATATAAGAATCATACACAAAAGATAAAATAGTTCGCATTTATACTAAAATTGCTATACACAATACAAGTTTATTCAAAATGAAAAATAAAAGTAGGGGTCATAACCACAACATGACCGACAAAAAGAAAAAGTAATCATCAAAGCTATTTACATGTCACTCTAACCCAAAGATTATCTCTTGGATTTTCTATCTTTCCTTTGCTTCTTTTGAGTGGCTCCTTCCAAACTGCCACTCGACCTTCTCTTCGACCCTTTTCTGCCTCGGCTTCTCTTCGAAGAAGCATCTTCAGTTGTATGGATCGAGGCGATATCATCTTTAGAAATATGAGGCATCGAGGCACTCTCAACACCAGAAGCGGGGAGGATATCATCCCGAGGAATTGTCCTGCTAGGAGGGATCATCTGGAGCGGGATAGGAATCAGTTCCTTGAAGTCCAAATCAACAGTCTCAGTTTTTTGCCTTCTTTTTCAACAATTCTTCCTCTCAACGTGCTCTTTCATGCTGAGCTCGTCAGTGAGGTTGGAAAAGCCCATGATCACAACATCTTCATCAATGGGAATTTGATTGTGAGGGTCACTCCTTTCCTTGAATAATGCCTCCATGAATTGATCATTGATAACAAAGGCTTCTTCTTGAGCACCTTGAGCAGTGATCGAAGTTGTAACTTTGATGGATTCTATCGCGGCCGCTTGCAATTCTAATTGAGGCACTTGAGAGGGAAGAGGAGCGACACCTAATAGATTCAAAGTTGAGAAAAAATAGGAGGAAAGATTAGAATATAAACTAATTACACCCCCAACTTTTGGAAAGACGGGTGGAATACCTTCCTCGGTGTGGCTCCCAGGTTGAGTCGAAACATCCTCAGAACTGCATTCGGGAATTAGAGAAAGTTGTAGCTTGTTTGGATCATACCCTGGGATGGTTGAAGAGCCTGCTATGGATCTAGGGATGACCTGGGGTGCCAGGGTCAATTCAGTTGTAATATCGGGTTGTGCCGACCTGGATCCTTCGCCCACTTCATGTGAAGAAGAAGCAACGATTCTTCTGGAGTGTAAGCTGGATATCGTGCAATGTTTTGGGTTCATTGCCCAATTGAGTTTCACTTTCAAGCCTAGACAGGTTAATATCCTATGAATTAAGAAGTTTCTTTTCTTCTGCAGCAAGAAATTCCCACGCGCGCCAGCGCTAGTAGGGATAATGTGACGCCCCACCTCTATACCCACGCTAGCCAAGAACATTACGGTGAATGCTGTCAACTAGCACGGAGAATAAGGCTGTTGAGGAGCGACCATCCGTGTAATTGCTTTGTGCGAGCATCGATATGTCAGATAGTATAACATGCAAATCTTTTCAAGTGGAAATCCGACATGCCGACACAAACTCAAAGCTACTACACAGTGGCTATAATATCTTCGGAAACAAATATAGAAACAAACATAACATAAATCAGTCACAGACAATTCATATCACAAAGGCGGAATAAGATATGAATATTACACATAAAAGTGTACATCAGAGTAGTGGTCAGAAAGATCCACAATATCACAAAAGAATAGTTACATGAACTACACAAAAGAATAAGTATACATAATGGAGTCTATATCTCAAATGTATACAACAAAAACTACTAATCTAAGTAGTTAACCAAAAGTCAGAGAAATCAATCCCAAGAGAGAAGTCAAGCAGAAGCACCTGTAACATCTCGGTCTGACCCGAGTATTATTTAATAAGAAAATAATAAACGGATCAGTCTAACTATAGATATCAGATGAAACGATATAGAATAAGAGATATGACTAAACACATAATAATCACAATCCCAAGCTGTGATATATAAAAGTAATTGAAAATCAACGAGAGATTAATCAATATTACCAAATCTACACAAGAATCAAAGAAATGCCATACTCCTTATTTCGTTCATCAAACCACAAATATTGACGATAATATCAATGTCAATCACAAAAGTCAATGACACACAAATTCCAGAATTCAATACACGAAATCCAGATATCACAAAAGTCAATGACGCACAAATTCACCAATACACAAATATTGATAAAACTTATCAATGGAAATCACGAAAATTGGTGAAACACAAATTCTAGAAATCATCTCAAGAAATCCAGAAATCACAAAGGGGGGAGGCCTATCACAAACGGGAGCATAAAGCCTACCAACACGTGTATCACAAACGGAACGCTAATTCCATGGTTGCTAACCATCACAAATTGAGCCGAAGCTCCACAAACGGCCCCAAGACCATGGGTTGCTACCCCACCAAATTGAGTCGAAACTCCACAAAACGGGGTTTAGTCTCCCTCGTAGACAAAGAGACATCGCACATTGCTAGTCTAAATCACAAAGATGATCGTCATGATCAACGAGAAGTGTCAATTACACTAAGCTAGTAAATATATGAGTTTAGCTTCATGTCCCATAACCACTTGCTTAACTTAAATATTTACGAACAAATTGTAGATCTCCACTAGAAAATTGTCACAAGAGTTTCAATCGAACAAGTCCAAGAATTAACCAACAAAGTAAACGCAAGCGTTTCATACCACTTGTTTTACTAAGTCGTTTAATTAGATTTCTCATACGAGTGAGGTAAAGGTTTGTATATACTAATAGATTGGAAAACGGTTTTATAAACGAATTTGGTATTAAAATAGTATTGAAATCGTTTGAGGAAAGAGTTTTGATATTTACTACTAGTATAGAAAACCTTTATATTTTTAAAGTGACAAATCACAAAGAAGATTGTAAGGACAATCAATCACTAAAATTCACATTCGAAGACGTGAATAAAATCCAAAGAAACCGATAAAGAATCCATCGAAATGGATATTCAAAGATCCCTAAAAAGAGTCATCAAAGTCATAATTAATGACAACAACAAATAGGATTATCACGAATCGATTTAAATTGGAATTCTCAAGCAAATAGGCAAATAGGCAAAACACTGCAGTTTCAGACGTCTGAAACAAGTGGTTCAGACGTCTGAATCTGGAAATATAAAAATTTCCAGAACACAATTCAGACGTCTGAATCAAGTGTTTCAGATGTCTGAAATAGGCATATTTTAGCCTATTTCCTTTCTGGTTCCATTTGAACCAGTTCAAACGTCTGAAATCATATATTCAGACGTCTGAATCTGGGAATAGAAATCTTCCCAGAACAATATTCAGACGTCTGAATATTACGTTTCAGACGTCTGAATGAATGGTTCAGGGCATTCCCTGAACCTAGGCCAAAAATGGCCAAACGAATATCGAAAACGGTCGAACGAGCAAATGGCGATGGCTAAAGAATTACGTCGAACGATAACCCAGCCTAAACGGCTCTTCGATACGCCTCAAATATCAATGTCCAAATATCCATAATAGGATTTTCGTAAATTAGACCAAAACACCAAAAATTGGAATATACACCAAATCAATCCAAACCAAGATCAATTGCACAAGAATAAGTGTTAGGAATTCATACCTAACAATCGAAGATAATTATAGACTAAGATGTGAGATAAAAATCTCACCTTTTTACCAAAATCAAACAAGAACAAGCTTGAAAGCAAATGGAGAATCAACCTCTCTTCAACACAACCCAAATGAGCTTGAATCTATGCTCAAAACAAGAACATTCCCAAAATTAGGTTTAGGAATTTCTGAAATTGGTAAGAGAATAAGTTGGAGAAGAAGGAGAGAAGCTTACCAATGGGTTCTTCTTGAGTTTGGAGCTAGGAATTTGAAGTTGCAAAAAGGAACTAGGGTTTTGGAGTTTTAATTTCCAATCTCTCCCACCATTAATGCTATAAAAACTGAAAAGAGAAAGAAGTGAGGGAGAATGGGGAGGAGGGGTTCAGTTTTTAAGTATAAGTTGGCTAATGGCTAAACCCAAACTCAAACCCAAAGTGAAAAGTAGCAAAAAATCAACTTTCTCCAAACATATCGAAGCTTATACTCAAAAAGGTCGCAAACGGCATTTTAAACTCAATGGGAGTGGTCCCGAGTCCTAATTCGACCGTATGCAAAAAGTAGCTTTTCAGACTAAATTCCGACTAACGATAAAATATTTAAATAAATTATTTAAATATAAAATCGATAAATATGTGGGTTGTTACAGACTCCCCTCCTTAAAGAAATTGCGTCCTCGCAATATTACAAGAAGAAGATATATAGTAACAACCATAAAAGCATATTCAACACAAGAGAAGTTTGAAATAAGAAGTTCACCTCAAAGAGCACGAGAAAGTAAGTCCGGATGTGTTCGCTCGATGTACTCTCTAGATTCCCAAGAACAATCCTTAGGATTTGAAGACCATTGAACTTTAACAAGCGGAACATCTTTATTTCGAAGTCGTTTGACCTCCGAAGCAATGATACGAATAGGATGTTTCTCATAAGTTAAATTAGGCGAAACTTCAATCTCTTCCACAACACCGGGCTCAAGAACAGAATCGAAATCTCGAAGGCACTTCCGTAATTGAGAAACGTGAAACACGTCATGAACAGCAGAAAATTGAGCCGGTAATAAAAGGCGATAAGCCATGGAACCAATACCTTCAGTGATAGGAAATGGCCCAATATATCGAGGCGCCAATTTTCCCGATCGACTGAAACGTACAACACCTTTCATAGGTGATACACGAATGAACACAAGATCTCCCACAGAGAATTCTAACTTCCTTCTCCGGCTACCGGCATAGGATTTTTGTCTACTCTGGGCTTCTTTCATCCTATGATGAATAAGATCAATCTTTTCTGTGGAATCGCGAATAAAATCTGGACCTAAAACCAGCTTCTCACCGGCCTCAAGCCAACAAGAAGGAGATCGGCATGGCCTTCCATAGAGTGCCTCGAAAGGTGCCATACCAATACTAGATTGGAAGCTATTATTATAGGAAAATTCAACAAGTGAAATATAATCTTCCCAACTTCCACCAAAATCAAGAACACATGCACGAAGAAGATCTTCAAGAGTTTGATTCACACGCTCAGTTTGTCCATCGGACTGAGGATGATAAGCGGTGCTAAAATTAAGCTTCGTTCCCAAAACTTTTTGAAGACTCTTCCAAAATCCACTAGTAAACAATGGATCACGATCACTAACAATAGAAGTAGGGACTCTATGCAATTTAACAATCTCTTTGATAAAGAGCTTGGCCAAAAGAGGAACGGTTCGGTTAGACCGAACGGGAATAAAATGGGTGGATTTAGTAAGTCTATCAACGATCACCCATAAGCTATCATGACCCGAACGAGAACGGGGAAGGCCATCTATAAAATCCATGGAAATTTGGTCCCACTTCCAAATTGGAATTTCTAAAGGTTGCAATAACCCACCGGGCCTTTGATGTTCGGCCTTAACGAGTTGGCAAGTCATGCAACGCTTAACGAAGTTAGCGATGTCAAGTTTCATTCCCTCCCAATAATAAAGTCGCTTCATATCTGCGTACATTTTACTACTAACGGGATGAATGGTAAATTTAGAACGATGAGAATCTTCTAAAATACCTTTACGATGATCACTAATATTTGGCACGACAAGTCTACCAAATCTCCGAATGCCGCCACGAGAATCGATATCAAAGTCTTTCAAACCTTTAATATCAATTTTATCCTTAATATTTTGGCCAAGAAGAGCCAATTCGGGATCTAGCCTTTGAGCTTCAAGAATGCGGTCTAGAAGAGAAGGATGAACCTCAAGGCTACATAAAACAAGTGACGAACATAAATCGGATACGCGGTCTCGAATCTCACAAGTGGATAAGATCTCAAGATCGTTCCATTCGGATATCATCATAGAAACAACAGCTTGTTGTTTTCGGCTAAGAGCATCGGCGACACGATTACCCTTTCCGGGAGTATAAAGAATATCAAGATCATAAGGAGCAAGGAACTCGAGCCAACGTTGTTGACGCAAATTAAGTTCCTTTTGAGAAAATAAATATTTCAAAGACTTATGATCGGTATAAAGAACAAATTTCTCTCCTAATAGATAATGACGCCAAATACGAAGGGCGAAAACAATAGTCGCGAGCTCTAAATCATGAGTGGCATATCTAGTCTCAACAGGCTTCAATTGCCTAGAAGCATAAGCAATAACAGGTTCTCTTTGCATAAGAACGGCACCCAAACCAACGCGACTAGCATCGGTATAAACAACGAAATCTTGATTCCCCTCGGGAATAACAAGAATAGGAGCATCAGAAAGGAGTTCTTTTAATTTCTGAAAAGAAGCTTCACATTTGTCCGACCAAATGTATTTAACACCTTTCTTAGTCAAGCTAGTGAGAGGCACGACAATCTTAGAAAAGTTTTTGATAAAACGACGGTAATAACCTGCCAATCCAAGGAAACTACGAATCTCTGTCACACTCTCCGGTCTCTTTCAATCTTGAATCGCTTCAATCTTTGAAGGATCCACGGAAATTCCGGATTCGGAAATAATATGACCGAGAAACTTCACACGAGATTGCCAAAAATGGCATTTAGAATATTTTGCTTTTATTTGATTACTCCTAAGAGTTTCCTATACAATTCGAAGATGTTTTTCATGCTCCTCCTCGGTTTTAGAATACACAAGAATATCATCAATAAAGATGAGAACAAATCGATCGAGGAAGTCTTTAAAAACTCGATTCATTAAGTCAACGAAATAAGCCGGGGCATTTGTTAACCCAAATGGCATAACAAGCCATTCATAAGATCCATACCGAGTACGGAACGATGTCAAAGGAATGCTATCCTCTGCAATACGAAGCTGATGAAAATGGTAACCAAGTCCAATTGTGAAAAGACTCTAGCACCACTAAGTTGGTCAAATAAATCATCAATCCGAGGTAAAGGATATTTATTTTTGATAGTAAGATCATTAAGCTTGCGGTAGTCAACGCAAAGCCTAAGTGTACCATCGGATTTCTTCACAAAAATAGCTGAAGCTCCCCAAGGCGAAGAACTAAAGCGAATAAATTGCTTCGTCTCCGATTCGGATAATTGTTTACGCATCTCCTCGTTTTCTTTATTGGACATACGATAAGGAGGACGAGTGGTAGGTTGAGCTCCAGGAATAAGGTTAATTCTGAACTCAATTGCTCACTTAGGTGGTAATCCTAAAACGGGCTCAAATATGTCGGAAAATTCACGAACGACGTGAATAAGAGAAATAATATCACCCTCATCATCATCATCGTCATCACGAGGGTTTAAAGAATATAAAGATGCGACCAAGCTGGAAACTGAATCTTGAAGATTAATAGAAATCTGCTTAACAGATTGAGGATGTCGAAGATGAATAGTCTGCTCCGGACATAGGATATGATCTTCATAATTGTTAAGCCAATCCATTCCCAAAATCATTCCAAAGCCTAAATAACGCATGACATGCAAATCGGCTCGTAAAGAAAAATCACACAAAATAATCTCGACATCTTTACATAATAAATTGATTGTCGCGGATCCACCAACCGGATTCGCAATTCTCAAAGAAGTCATTAAACACAAAACATCCAAACAAAAAGTATCAACAAGTTCTTTTGATATAAAATAATGGGACGCACCCGTATCAAAAAGAACTCGAATAGGATGATCACGAAATAAAATAATTCCGTCCAGAATAGAATGAGAAATACCTTGGCCACGAGATGTGTTGCCAGGGGCTTGAGCAACATTTAACTTTCTCTCCTTTTTGCCTTGAAGTTTGGGGCATGAAGATATAACATGACCGGGAACTTTGCAGTAGCGACAAGAGAGAGACTTTGGGCACTTGTTCGCATAATGGTCCTTCGAACCACAATTTTAGCATTCCCCACGACCAAAGGAAGAAGTCTTTGCCACGGAGGTTGCTTGCTTCCCTTTCTTATTAGGATAGGGGCCTTTGAATTTGTTTGGCCTCTTCTTGTTATTGTCGAAGCTTGGTTTAGAACCCACCACTTCAACATCATTCTTCCTATCCGCCTCTTCAAGACGAAGAGCGGTATCAACGAGTTGGTCGAAAGAAACTTCTAATTTTAGAAGTAATGGCTTCTTGAGACTTTTGTTTAAGCCATAGACGAACCTTTGGTTCTTCTTTAAAGGGGTGTTGATGTATTCAACCCCATATTTGAAAAGCGACTCAAAAGACGCGACATAATCTGCCACGGAAGATTCACCTTGAACAAGGTCTATAAAACGGTGAGCCAAAGTCACCTTCTCAGCTTCTGGTACGAATTTCAACTCGAAGCGTCCCCGAAATTGCTCCCAGGTGAGATCCACTTCATTAATCTCAGAAATAAGAAGCTCGTACCAGTCCAATGCTCTTTCTCGGAGCATACTAGAGGCCACCTGAACTCGGTGAAGGTCAATAAGATTCATGCGAGAAAAGATTCGATCGCATGACCTTAGCCAAGCCTGTACTTCAATAATAGTTTCGGAACCTTTGAATGGCTCCCCACCCAAATTAGTGTAATCGCTGCACAAGCGTGCAAATCCCGACTTTGGGTGAGTAGGTTCCGGGTTAGCTCCAGCTGCTTGAGCATTCGTCACTAAATCAAGAAGCTGTTGAGCAGTCATAAAAACTCCATCTTGGGGTGGAGTGCTAGACGGTACGGCTCTGGGGCGACCTGGTCTAGACATTTTTTCTCCCTTTAGAAAGAAAGAAGAAGAAGAAAAAGGTTATTCACCAAATTGAATATCAAGCAATCTTGATAGATAAACAAGGAATCATAAGGAAAATAGGATGAATCGGTACGAAGACTCGAATTAAATCCTAAAGCACGACTCCTAAGATGGACTTAGGACGATGATCCTTGTTATATTATTCCATATTGTTCCGAAGTTTGGCTCCGATACCAAGCTGTGACGCCCCACCTCTATACCCACGCTAGCCAAGAACATTACGGTGAATGCTGTCAACTAGCACGGAGAATAAGGCTGTTGAGAAGCGACCATCCGTGTAATTGCTTTGTGCGAGTATCGATATGTCAGATAGTATAACATGCAAATATTTTCAAGTGGAAATCCGACATGCCGACACAAACTCAAAGCTACTACACAGTGGCTATAATATCTTCGGAAACAAATATAGAAACAAACATAACATAAATCAGTCACAGACAATTCATATCACAAAGGCGGAATAAGATATGAATATTACACATAAAAGTGTACATCAGAGTAGTGGTCAGAAAGATCCACAATATCACAAATGAATAGTTACATGAACTACACAAAAGAATAAGTATACATAATGGAGTCTATATCTCAAATGTATACAACAAAAACTACTAATCTAAGTAGTTAACCAAAAGTCAGAGAAATCAATCCCAAGAGAGAAGTCAAGCAGAAGCACCTGTAACATCTCGGTCTGACCCGAGTATTATTTAATAAGAAAATAATAAACGGATCAGTCTAACTATAGATATCAAATGAAACGATATAGAATAAGAGACATGACTAAACACATAATAATCACAATCCCAAGCTGTGATATATAAAAGTAATTGAAAATCAACGAGAGATTAATCAATATCACCAAATCTACACAAGAATCAAAGAAATGCCATACTCCTTATTTCGTTCATCAAACCACAAATATTGACGATAATATCAATGTCAATCACAAAAGTCAATGACACACAAATTCCAGAATTCAATACACGAAATCCAGATATCACAAAAGTCAATGACGCACAAATTCACCAATGAACAAATATTGATAAAACTTATCAATGGAAATCACGAAAATTGGTGAAACACAAATTCTAGAAATCATCTCAAGAAATCCAGAAATCACAAAGGGGGGGAGGTCTATCACAAACGGGAGCATAAAGCCCACCAATACGTGTATCACAAACGGAACGCTAATTCCATGGTTGCTAACCATCACAAATTGAGCCGAAGCTCCACAAACGGCCCGAAGACCATGGGTTGCTACCCCACCAAATTGAGTCGAAACTCCACAAAACGGGGTTTAGTCTCCCTCGCAGACAAAGAGACATCGCACATTGCTAGTCTAAATCACAAAGATGATCGTCATGATCAACGAGAAGTGTCAATTACACTAAGCTAGTAAATATATGAGTTTAGCTTCATGTCCCATAACCACTTGCTTAACTTAAATATTTACGAACAAATTGTAGATCTCCACTAGAAAATTGTCACAAGAGTTTCAATCGAACAAGTCCAAGAATTAACCAACAAAGTAAACGCAAGCGTTTCATACTACTCGTTTTACTAAGTCGTTTAATTAGATTTCTCATACGAGTGAGGTAAAGGTTTGTATATACTAATAGATTGGAAAACGGTTTTATAAAAGAATTTGGTATTAAAATAGTATTGAAATCGTTTGAGGAAAGAGTTTTGATATTTACTACTAGTATAGAAAACCTTTATATTTTTAAAGTGACAAATCACAAAGAAGATTGTAAGGACAATCAATCACTAAAATTCACATTCGAAGACGTGAATAAAATCCAAAGAAACCGATAAAGAATCCATCGAAATGGATATTCAAAAATCCATAAAAAGAGTCATCAAAGTCATAATAAATGATAACAACAAATAGGATTATCACGAATCGATTTAAATTGGAATTCTCAAGCAAATAGGCAAAACACTGCAGTTTCAGACGTCTGAAACAAGTGGTTCAGACGTCTGAATCTGGAAATATAAAAATTTCCAGAACACAATTCAGACGTCTGAATCAAGTGTTTCAGACGTCTGAAATAGGCATATTTTAGCCTGTTTCCTTTCTGGTTCCATTTGAACCAATTCAGACGTCTGAAACCATATATTCAGACGTCTGAATCTGGAAATAGAAATCTTCCCAGAACAATATTCAGACGTCTGAATATTACGTTTCAGACGTCTGAATGAATGGTTCAGGGCATTCCCTGAACCTAGGCCAAAAATGGCCAAACGAATATCGGAAACAGTCGAACGAGCAAATAGCGATGGCTAAGGAATTACGTCGAACGACAACCCAGCCTAAACGGCTCTTCGATACGCCTCAAATATCAATTTCCAAATATCCATAATAGGATTTTCATAAATTAGACCAAAACACCAAAAATTGGAATATACACCAAATCAATCCAAACCAAGATCAATTGCACAAGAATAAGTGCTAGGAATTCATACCTAACAATCGAAGATAATTATAGACTAAGATGTGAGATAAAAATCTCACCTTTTTACCAAAATCAAACAAGAACAAGCTTGAAAGAAAATGGAGAATCATCCTCTCTTCAACACAACCCAAATGAGCTTGAATCTATGCTCAAAACAAGAACATTCCCAAAATTAGGTTTAGGAATTTCTGAAATTGGTAAGAGAATAAGTTGGAGAAGAAGGAGAGAAGCTTACCAATGGGTTCTTCTTGAGTTTGGAGCTAGGAATTTGAAGTTGCAAAAAGGAACTAGGGTTTTGGAGTTTTAATTTCCAATCTCTCCCACCATTAATGCTATAAAAACTGAAAAGAGAAAGAAGTGAGGGAGAATGGGGAGGAGGGGTTCAGTTTTTAAGTATAAGTTGGCTAATGGCTAAACCCAAACTCAAACCCAAAGTGAAAAGTAGAAAAAAATCAACTTTCTCCAAACATATCGAAGCTTATACTCAAAAAGGTCGCAAACGGCATTTTAAACTCAATGGAAGTGGTCCCGAGTCCTAATTCGACCGTATGCAAAAAGTAGCTTTTTGGACTAAATTCCGACTAACGATAAAATATTTAAATAAAATATTTAAATATAAAATCGATAAATATGCGGGTTGTTACAGATAATGTCACCAAGCCATGTTAAATTTCCGTGCTTAAGAATGTTGACGTTGTAAAGAATGAGAAGTGGGTCAAGCTCATCAGTTATCTCCTCCCTAACGTTGTCCTTGGTAGCTCCTGCTTCACACTGAATAAGTGCATCGACATTTTTGGCCCTTTCAACAGCCATGTCTCTATCAAGTTTGACATTTACCAACTCAATACAAGCATCTTGAGCGATTTTCTGGGCATCATATTTTTCCTTATTTGCATACTTGAGCTTAGCCTTGAGATCCGCTATCTTCGTGAAGTCTGGGATTCAATTCTCTGAGTTGTATCTGTTCAAGCGCTATAGCTTGATTTCGATGATGCAACACTTGAACCATATCAAGATGACTGGATTTCATCTCCTCCATGTATTTGGCAACAGCATTAGCTTTTCCTTTGGCTTTAGGTCGGGAGGTCCTAGAAGCCTCTAGCTTATTTGTCAAAGTGTCAGTAATTCTTTTATCTTGAGTTTCTTGATATTTAAGTTTTCTAATCTCCACCGCATGCTCGAAGGAGACTTTCGACATTTCCTCTGCTGCCTTCATCCATTTGCGGTATTGCATGTGGATGCCAGTGACACAATCAATAGTCATTTTCCAAACCTAGTTCGGGACCCACTTTAGGTTGAGAGGGAAAAATAATCTTCAAAACATAAGTTTGGAAATTCTTTACGAAGTTGTGCCATACGAGCAGTTGGATTGATCATAGGATCTTCAGCAACAGCTTTAACTTCAGTACTTTCCTTGTCGGGCCTTTATGCAGCAGCAAATTTACTATAGCGATGATGATCACTCGGCCATTAAGAATGAGAAGAAACCAAAGACCATGGAGGCACTGAAGAAGGAGAAGGACCACGAAAGGGATAAGTAGGTAGGTCCCTACGATCAGTTGACTTCTCGGGACCCTTTGGAGGGGGATCTCGACCTTGATTGATGTTTGTCTTGGGGTGGCTTATCCCTATTACCTCTCTTGATGACCCCAATTCCGACCGAGGTGACAGCTGGAATCATAAGACTCTCGACTACCACCTTGACTGTAAGAGCTAGAACATGAACCAAGGGTTTAGTGGTGAATATCTCGAAGGGAATCAAACATATTCCTTTTCCTCACCATCGTTTCTGCAAAGGAAAACAGAAATCAACCAAATTTAAGTATTAAAAAGCACAATCGAGCATAATGCAATGTTGAAGAGTGCAAGTGTGTGTAGTTGTCCTTGTGTAACCCCCCGACAAACAAGATGCAGGAGCTTTTCTCATTGGAGTAACTTCTCCTCTAGAAGTTGGAATATCGATTCCAATTCTAGTGGGAGATTCTGACCCCTCGATGCTCACAACAGTAAAATGAAAAGCATCAAGGTTGTGTGGAATTGGTAGACTAGATAAGGAATTAAGTGGTAAACTTCAACGCTCTAACGGTAGAGAAGAAGATTCATATTAAACAATCTTAGGAGCCATCGACGACTTAGATTGATCATAGAGACGACTTTTTGAAAATTTATGAGCAAACATTTTCTTCTTTCTCCTATCAAGAATCGAGGGTTGTGAGATCTACGAGGATCCAACATCGACCCTAAGAATGGATTCATCACCATTGTGACCGGGCACATCGCCTTTATATCCTTCGGCATCGATATCAGAGAATTCCTAAGCACTCATGACTGGGGACACCGTGGGGCCGGTTCGATTGTCCCTTTGACTGATTATGGCCCATGGACTTATCCCTGCAGTTTAGGCAACTTTGGTTAGCCCTATGCTGAGGCCCTCTTTTATCAAGCAAAAAGTAACAAGACGTTCGTCCATGAGCAGATATTCGATGTTCCTATCCTTGGGTGGTGCATTTTTCAATGTTGTGACTGCCTCTTCATAAATATTGCCGCTAGGTCAGGTGATGATACCTGTAAAGGAGTAACATAGTCAGGAATATGGCCCGAATACCGTTTTTCCACGCTAATGTAAAAATAGTGGATAACACTTACGTATTTCCAGCCATTGTCGAGCAAAATCGGACGAACAACGAACGAAGAACCACTCACTTGTAAAGGCGCTTAATTTGTTCCATGCGCCACTTAGAATCTGGCACCTCTTCGTCGACTCAAGAAATGTAAGCAAAAGACTCCCTGTCCATCGCTTGACAGTGAATATAAATCGAATGTCAACGATGGTTGGAGGATGGTGCATGAACTTTGTAAATACCATATAAGTGCGGTTGAGAAGAGCATAGCCGTTTGGATGGAGCTACGCTGGAGCCATCCTTAAATAGTGAAGAATTTACCATATGATTTAAATGGCAGGATGCATCCGGCCCAGCATATGAACTTATTGCACTATGTGTACCCTTCTGGGGGTCTATGAGTCCTGTCATCCCACAATGGAACCAACATATCGTCAATAGGAATTCTATGCCTTACGTAGATTTGGCGAAGGGAATCTTCTTTAATTTTAGAGACTATTGAATCAGCATGGTTCTCCATAATAACTGCGTCCACTAGAGTGCCGGGAGCAGGATCGACAACTTCTGGTGGAAGGATGGAAACTGCATCAAAAAGATCAAATTGAGGGCCCCAGCCTTTCAATTGTTCTGAATGATGACTGGATGATGGACAATCAGATTCAGTTGTAGAACTTGATTCCATGTTAGGGTTATCCTGATGAGAAGATAATCCAGTTGGCATAGCCGAAAGACGTCCAGAACATCTAAAACCCATTGCTATTAAACTTAGTAAAAATCATGGTAAGATAAGGTAATCTGTATCCCCTAGTGCATAGTGAGTGCTAGTATGGTGCGGTGAAGTGCTATATGATACATTAATAAGCTTTAAGAAACTAAAGATGGAAAAGACACTTCGAAGTTTGAGCAGATTGACCGTCATCGCAACCGTTTCAACCAATTCTCTACATCGTTGGGGAATGATTTGGCCTTAGCTTTGGGATCGATTGTCAATTTGAGATCAGTTTTATGTTCAAATCAAAGATCAGCTTCAAATAATTATTTAAGGCATTAGTTCACATCGTAGTTCAACATGTCATGAATTTCCGAATATGCAATTTGAGTCATACGCAAATTCAAATGTCCATTCAAGTATGCAAGGCCGAAGCTCATCATTGCGTTCAAGTTCTTTTTTTTAAGTTTCATTTTAAAAAAAATTGCTGTTGACAATCAATCCATCCACCAAGACATAACAGATCGTTTTGGGACGACGTTTGTAAACGATCGTACTATAACGATCGTCAATAGCTGAGCCAAAATCCTATCTAACCGATCGTTCATCTCCAATCTCCAATCGATCGTTCACCTCAACCATTCTATATGATTTTTCTTTCCACTTTACCCCCTTTTTATGGATCATTCACTCCTTCATTTCACTCGATCATTCAAGAACGATCATCCAACATCAAGATAGTTACTCCATCTTCTCTAAAAATGATCGGTTGAAGCTTCCATCTCCTCCAACTACTACTCACTCCATGGACCGAATCGAAGATCTCAAAATTGATGAAACTGTCTCATGCTCGAATCATAAAGCAAATTCGAATCAAATTAACTAGGTCATAATCTAAAAAGGGAAATGGGTTTCAATTCGAAGTGAGGTAAGATCCGGAGGAGCACTTGAATGATGATTAACTTAAAGAGATGCGGTTTACTTTTGGAAAATTGGATCGTTTGTTTGATCTGTAAGGTAAGGATGTGGAACGGTTCATTTTTTCTCCTCAATTGGAAATGATACGAAATGAAGGATGAAGGAAAAATGGCTAAGTATAGGTGCTTATAGAGGTAGGGTGTATGCCAATCATTCATGGTGGCCCCGAAGTTATGTTGATCGTTTCAAGGCAACGATCTTATGCCGATCGTTCCATCAGCATGCTAGATGCTGATCATTTTAAGGCAAGGGTTTTACACCAATCGTTTCATAAATAGGAACGATCTGATGTATCTTTCTATGAAGAAAACAATCGACGAAAATAATAATAATAATAATAATAATAATAATAATAATAATAATAATAATAATGGAGAATGTGAATAAAGAAATAACGATCGGTGGAGACTGTTTATAAAAATTTCAAAACTTGACAACGACCCATGAACATGTAACCGTGATCGCGAGTCAGGTACGAACACGTATACGTTTTGAAATCTAATTTTTTGAAATCGACAAAAATTGAGTGATCGCCTGAAATCTACCAGAGAAAAATTAAAAACAAGTTGCCGAAGCTTAGAAATTGCCAGAAACAAAACAGAATGATCGCTGACAAGATGTGATCTCGTATTTATATTATTGGAAATTGACCAATCATCACGACGGATAAGGAAGATATGACCCTCGACAAGAAAACAACTTAATGGAAGGTTAACAGATATTCGATGAACCGGATGGATTTCTTTCCGGCGGTTCTTGCTACGATCCAAAGCACGTCATGTTCGAAACAAGATGTACTTTGAGGGGCAATGTTATTCCTCCTTTTGGCACGACCATGATATCATTGACTTGGTTAGGAACGGATGGTTATTAACCTTAAGAATCGATTATATACAATACTACGGACAATGGTCGGGTAGATTCGAATCGAGTCCCAATCGAGGTGCAATCAGCATGGAGTCACTGGCATAGCCCTGTGAAATTATATTTCAAATTTGGAATCGATCGGAGTTCATATGCTTGAGTTACGAACAAAGCAAGGGTTTATATGGATCGATCTGGGACGATCCATAACAGAGCTCAAATCAGAGGAGATCAATCGATATCTCAAAATTCACAAGGCCAATTCACTTGAAAATTTTAGAGCATCGGTATATTGAAGAGTGGAGCGCATAAAAACGATCGCACATCAAGGTCTTTAGATATGAGGATATCCGATCGTTTTAGGCCGATCGTTATTTGTCGATCCTTCATAATGATCGGTGAGCGCTCCAAATGTAGCAAAGGTCGATCCATATCTCGTAATCTACAACTCAGAATTACTTCATATTTTAGGGACAAGTTCAAGAGGCATGTGAGACCGTTCAAAATGATCGCGCATAAATTGGAGGCAAAAATAACAATCGATGAAACTATGGCCGATCATTCGAGGATATCAAGTTAGGGTCATCGATCGTTATGGTGGGCTCCTATGGACCTAGAGAGTCTTCCTTCGAAATCTTAGCGAAATATCTCATCATCTCACCCTACAAATACAGGCTTTTGGTTCATTTTCAAGATCTTTACGCAGCTTGTTATTATAGACTCCATTGTAATCAAGCACTTGCTATCTTCTACAGTTGCAGTCATACTGAAAAGTGATTAATAAAGGGTAATCTTCAAAATGTACGTAGGCATAGAACACCGAACCACTAAATACTTCTGTTTCTCTGATTACTGCTTATTCTCTGTTACCTGTTGATGTATCTACTCAGTTTAATTTTGTTTTTCCACTTACTTCTCTACAAAAGCTATTCTTGGATGTTTGTGACCATTTTGGATGCAAACACCAATCACTTCATTTGATGACACAAGACTAAACAACACGCACATCTACCCTTAGAAAGTGGGTCCAGAGATTGAGCATTAAGCAAAAACTGACTCATAGATTCACTATCCATGTGAAGGAAACAATCTAATGGAACCAATCAATCTGAGACGTATCACAAAGCGTATTTTGCTGCTACCGACGCCGAAAGCCCATTTCATACCATTAGAAGATCACCTCGGTTAAAAGCAGCAACTAAATCAAAGAAAAAGGTCTTATGCAACCTTTAAATTCAGATGAACCAGCCAATGAACGCAGAGGGAAGAAACGCAATGCTCCTGGTTTTGGTTGCAACATATGCTTCAATCTAGCATAAGAGCCGGTGGACACTTGCTGTGGTCACTTATTCTGCTGGCCATGCCTTTATGAGTGGCACTGTACGTTCAGAGTGCCATATATGTAAACGATGTGTTAATGAGTCAAATACTGTTCCAATTTATGGTACTTGAGTTATAATACTTCCACTTAGAAGGATACCAGGGATGATGATAGTGAAGAAATTCATGGTTTGAAAATACCACCAAGGACATAAGGGCAAAGAGTAGAAAGCTTCTGACAAAGGCTGAATGACTTAAGAGGGCAGGAGATTTTAGTTAGTGGAATGCATCAGTATTTGATAGCAAAGATTTCAAACTTCAAGGCCTAGAGAGGAAAGTTGGCAACAACGCTGACAACAATGATGATAACAATAATAATACCAACAACAATAATAATGGTCTAGCATTTTTTCTAAGCAGTGTGAATGGTTAAGTCGTTCAAATAAGAAATGAGAATACGAGGGTACCGGCTGCTAAGGAAAGTTTGAATTTGCGTGAACAATATAATTCTTGAAATCAGATTGACTTCAAGCACAAGGGCTATGATTTGATAGAATATAATTTTGTTCACCCTTTTTTTTAAGTGTGAACAAAACACTTTCTATTGGAGGAATTTGATGGATCACATATAAACCCCCTGAATTCCTCCAATAGAAGCCAAGTGTTTTGTTCACACTTCAAAAAAAGTGTGAACATGAAGTTGAGCGTATATACGTATACTGCCAACTAAAATAAAATTTAATATTTTAATAACGATCACTAAATTTTATATCTAGTATGTACTGGGTATTTTATTTATGGCAAAATAGTTGACATATCTTACTTTTTTCTTCATCCTCCGATTCATGTTGAAAATATACTAGTTTTTTTTAAATCACATTCAAATATGATATGGTTGATTCACGAACCTCACTTGGTTCCAACTTGATTATTATACAAAGCTCGTTTGATCCTAACTAGATTATTATACAAACTTATTCTATTGGAGTGAAGACATTACACAAAGCCACTATGGACTGAACGAGAATTTTGCATAAATCTTACACTATTGAAGATTATTTTCATGTCAGTTTCTTTTAAACGTGATATGTTGTGGTTTGAAAATACAGAGAAAACATTAAGAATTGATAAAGTAACACGGTTGTGAAGGAAGGAAATGAGGTGTAAATATAACCCGCCTTCATTAAGTTTTTCATTTGCAAGCACATAATTATTATTATTATTATACAGCTGGTAATGAAATTCAATCAGACAAAAATACATTCTCTTTATGGACATTGTCTTCTTCTAATTTGATTTTCAGGAAATTAATAAAACTTTCTTCGTGGCTCGTTACATATTCGTCTCCTTAATAGCATTACTACTTACATGTTCATAACATGCAAGTCCTCCAACATAAGCGCGCTTTATTTTATTTGGGGATTCTCTCCTTGACATGGGCACAAACAACTACAAAACTACAGCACAATTGCGTACCGCCGTCCATATGGTCATGACTTTTCAGGCCATGTTGCAGTGGGTCGATGGACAAACGGCTTACTGATACCTGACATCTTAGCATTCCAACTCTCTATAATACCGTTTCCACCTCCATTCTTGGACCCTAAAACAGCGATGATGACATAAAAGCTAGAGTTAATTTTGCTTCTGCTGGTGCTGATTACGATGAGATCATAGTTCGATATTCCGGCCTTGTGCATGGAAAATTGTTAAAAAGAAACGAAAAATTAGTACCAATTTTATTATGTTTTTAGAAGCTGCCATTAAAAATAGTTTATTGAAGCAAGGAGAGGATGAATTGAGCCAAAGATGAAGAAAGATGTGGTCGTGTACTGGAATACAAACTTTTATTCCTTGGAATATGTTTAACTTCATAATATATATTTAATAATGCATTTTGATTTCTTTTCTTCCAAGAACAGGTATATACTTTAAACTTCTAACCTCAATTTACTTTTATTCCAAAATTTAATAAAATGCATTTAAGTTTAACCTTAATTTATGATACATAATAATTAAGTTTTATAAAAATCAGTTTAGCCTGTGTATTGTATATTTCTATAAAAGAATGTAACGTGGATTTATGCTAGTATTGAACAATTATTGTATTCGTTAAAAAAAATTCTGAAATTAACAAACCGGAATTAAAACGAAATTTTCAAAACCAAACCGAGATTTCGAAAATTATCGATGAACAAATCAGAAACGAAAAGCGGAATTTTAAACCTGGGATGAGATGACATCCATGCTTTTAGGCACTTTGCCAATGTCTAAACATCTGCAAAATTACAATGGCTATGTTTAGAAACCGACTGCGCTTGAGGGTGATATAGAGAGCGAAAACATTATTGAGGATTCAACGACTATATTTAGTTAGGAAGGAACGATTTAACTATAATTTCTTCCCATCTGGAAGTTATGGAAAATTCTAAGGTTGAACGGCTAATTCAACTTATTGCTGAATGTTTTGAAGCACTCCCTCGAGCAACTGTATGATAGTGGCGCTCGAAAATTCGTTATAGCTGGAGTACTTCCTTTTTATTAATTGCATGCTTGGGAATGTAGTTGGAAGAGTACCAACTCAATTCAGTTGAATGCTATAAACAAATTCACCTGCTACAACTTACAATTCTGCACTTCAGGCTTTGTCGCCTCGGCTTGAACAATGATGACTAGGAGGATAATGTACGTGGATTTTAACGATAATTTGCTAGATACGATCAATAATCCTTCTATATACTAGTATGAGTCCGTGCTTTGCACACGGGCTGTTTGTGTTATTGTATACGTTTGATATTTTGTTTGAGCGCATATATGTAAACGGAAAGCAGTGTATTTTTGAAATTTCAAAAAGATACCAAGTAGATTAGTTCAACGAATTTTTTTAATTAGTATTAGATATAGAGATAGAGATGTACAAGTCTACGGAGATAAAAAGAGGGTGTTACGGTATGACAAGGGCGGCTGAGATAGGTCTGTCATGCAACATGTTAATCATGTATGTCCCAGAAGCATCGACCTCTGCTTTCTTCGATGGAGTTCACCCTGCTGGAAAGCATATAGTGTTTTTGCTGCTGCCAAATCACAAAGGATATCATTCCATGGTTTTAGTGTAGTTCTAGATTTAGCAGTATTGTTGCCATTAAT